>OZ020252.1:14099725-14699725 GCA_963971285.1 Astropecten irregularis | reverse complement strand
AACGCACATAAATGATGAGCTGCTGGAATCACTCTATCGTCACGTGTTTGTGTAATCGTCACGTATTTATATAGATGGGACGGACTTCGGTATTGATGACAATAATAACCGCATTTCGCTGGTTTCTTCGTACGGGAGCCGTACGTCACGACGGCTGATTACCAAGTCGCACTTAAAGGTACTATCATACTTTGGTAGCATACCGAAACAGACATCTTCACAGATTCACCTATAACTTACAGAGTATCAAGATGGTGATGGTAGAAACATACCGTTAACATATTTCTGCCTGAAATGCTGTATTTATCGTGAAAAGAGTAAAACTATAGTGACCAAAATAATTTTGTTCTTTTAAAGATCAAAAATAACGGTGAAAACACTTTACGAAATATCCGTTTTTCACTGTTTTCTCACAAAGTAGGCACCGTATAGGACTGACAATTTCGCAGATGACTGTTACTGTATCTATCTTGACATTTTTGCCCATGAATCAGTATTTCTTTGATAGAAACTAAAGTATGAAATTACCTTTAAAGAGTACACGCGATAGGAAATGCAGTTTGTTTACAGTGTGAAAAGGAATTACTTATCCATAGTTGTCTTCTCATCTTTGAAAATTGAAGTTTGAATCTAAATTCGTCGAATTCTTTCCATTTCTTTAGGTAGGCAGATGATACGTTTGACTTATTATTCGGAAAATGTTAGTTGTTGGTTTTCACGTCATTCGTTTATGAAGTAGCCTTCACATAAATCTCAAACGACTTTGGCGCGTTTTAAGTTGCGACTCATAATTCTCACGGTGCCCCTTTATCGTTACCAACTCGAGAAGAGAAAAATCCATAATTTATTTGTTTACTTTAAAATGTATAAAACATGATTGGTAATGGTCAAAGAACAGCACCCACACTTTGTCTGATCCAACATGTACATGAAATAATAAACCTGTGAAAATTTTAGCTCAATCAGACATCTGAGTCACGAAAAAATAGCGAAAAGCCTACTCATGCAGTTTGTCTTGTAAAAAATATAGAATAGTTTTGATCTTATCCCGAGATCAAAACTGTTTTTTGGTCTTTGTCATTTACTAATTTCAGGCGGAAATATTTTAACGGTATGTTTCTACCAGTGCCATCTTCATACCCTGAAAGTTATACATAATCTGTGAACATTTCTGTTTGGTTACGTTACCAATCCTGTACTGTACCTTTAATATCTGACATGTTTGGGAAACGAGCACACGGGTTGAATTCATCAAAATACTGAACGAGACTGTCCTTCATCTTTACAATTTCAATTTGTATCTAAAAACAAAGTCAGCCTGGGACTCTTCACAAGTTAATTGGAGGCCATACGTGCGTGCATTGGGTGGTACATAATTATATTGTACAAAGCTTAACCTAGCATGAATTGGCGGTTATGACAATACATGGAACGCAAATCGACCACATGAGTCTGGAAATCATCACGGGTATTATGTATGTACATTTCAACTGAATAAAAAAGGTAAATCTGTGATGAGCATTTCTGTTTGGGTATGTTACCAATCCTTTACTGATACCTTTAATTGTAACGGTGAATTCTATCATAGGCCTAGATCCAATACAGGTAGTGATTTACTTGTCTTTAAGCTCAAAACGTGTGGAGAATTTAGTAATATCGTCGTCGTTAGTTCCGATTGAAGTGCACATCTGGGGCAACTGTTCAATCTAATTCCGCTGTCAGATGATCGCTCACTTTGGCCAAGGTGCAATACGCGACTGGCAGTGCCTGTCTGCTGATGTCCATTGTCCATTATTGAGAGGCCTACAACGTGTATAGTATACACTCGTATCAAGTATGCATCGGTGCCGCACAGATAAGTTCTTGACAAGTTGGTGAGGGCTTCAATTTAGAAAAGATAGAAATATGTGTGTATGTGAGTTGGAGAGGGGACTGATGCAGAATTCGGGAATTATTGCATTAAACGGAAGCCGCCAGCCATTATTAAACGCCGCAGACAACTACATGACTGTCGGCAACACAATTACATTATTCTTCAGAATAATTGCATTATTTTGTCTCTTATCTGCTATATATAGGCTAGGCATGACTATTGACTTGCCTGGTTTCACAAACACCACGTGGGCAGATGATAAAATCTAGCATCTCATGGTATCTGCCACAGCTTGCTAAATTAAGTTTGTGGCTGACGAAAAAACATCATGCTAGGCTTAAAGATCGGAATCTGCAAAGCAATCTGGGCACTAAATCCATAACGCACTCATCAGGCGCTGGACATTATGAGAAAAAATTGCTTGAAATGCTCCACACACAAACAAAATTTGCGATCGGCTGAGATTGAATTCGAAAAGTCGAGTTTCTAATAAATCCGACCATACTTTCCCAAAGACAGAGGTGTATCTAGGAAAAACGACGCCCGGAGTAGCGATCTCAGCTGTCTCCCGTTCTCAGCTGTCCGCTTATACCAAATATGGTACAAATACGTCATGCCATCTCTGCGCACAGCAACGGGAAAGTCGTCCGTTTAACTGGCGTGCAATGTCCGGATACGTCAGGGGGACAGCTGAGACCGGGAGACAGCTGAGACCGCCACACCGGGGCAAGCGCTACCATTCCAACTTCTGATACCAATGAGAACAATGAGAAGAATCTTTCTTTGTTTGTTCATTGGATATTTCCAATAAGTTCACTGAGAGTAGACCGATAACTATCCCTTTTTTTCATTTCCCCCCTTTTTTGCGCCCTAAAAAGTGGCGCCCGAAGCACATACTCCCCCACCCCCTTGAAGGTTCTGCCATTTTGGTTTCGGCAAAAAAAGAAATCGAACTGCGACGATGTTGCAAAAATAGGTCTGTGTTTTAGTTTACTGAAGACGAACAGCCATTTTGACATTTTGGCCTTGGGGAATCGAGGGAGAGTTGGTAGGTCGCGCGTAAATCTTAACCGAATCACACGGAGAGCTCACGGCTGCTGGAAGCCGAGCTGGCCTAGCCGCTCCATGTCTCGGCGTCCAATATACGTAGCTCATTGGAGCAAAAATCGTTGCGCGCGTGACTTTTGTACAAGTTCGCTTGACACTTGTAACCATATCAATAATTCAGTAGCACAATCAATATCAATTTTGCTGTGACGTTGCACTCTCAGTCTCAGAGATTTAAAAAGGGACTTTCTACTTCACCTATTTTCACTACAAAACCGAATTTGCCACACTCTCAATCGAATGTAAATTTGGCGCCAAAAGTCCCTTTTGTCGCGACACGAATTGCCGTACTTTAACATATTGCACTGTTACGATCCCGGTCGATGAAATAGGCCCATACACGGACCTGTGTGTTTGACAACAACCCGCTGGCACACAAAATAAATCACGTTATACAAGCTTTTTTTCACGTAATTTCTGGCCGTGGCCTGTTGACACTCAGCACGTACAGTCAACAAGACGTATTGGTTTAATGGGCAGTGCTGCCCTTTTCAGGAACGCGTTCGATTCGCCCGTAACCAAGGAAATTCGACCAGGCTTTAGACCTCTAAATAACCGAATGCTCCATTAGCATCGTGTGTATTACTAAGATGGATTTTGTTTCGGGGGTATTTGTCTGTTAAATAAAATCATAGGTGAACCATGCATAGTGCACCACAAGTATAGTATGTTAATTAAAACTGCACCATTAATTATAAAACCTATTAATGACTGAGCAAAAACTCATTAAAACATTCGAAACAATTCATTTCACATTATCAGCGTCTTCTTCTTATCATGTCCACACACATAAGATGTTGTGTTTCTGCCAAAGCTGGACACAGCTCCTAGCAATATCATTGTAATCTACAAGGTCCTCAGCTTTGCATTTGTGCTCCAATAGAGGACACTTCAAGCGGTGCTCCATAGTTTGTGGCTCAGTGCCATATATACAGCTCATATCATCAGCTAACCCCGTGCCGTATACTTATGAGGGTTGATACTACAATTCCATCAAAACAAATGGCGAAACGGCATAAAAACTCCGTCTGGGGTTTCAAATCAGTCCACAGATCAACCATTCCCGGGGCCAATTTCATAGAGCTGCTTAAGCACTTAAAATTTGCTTAAGCACCAGTATCCTTGGTGAATAATATCAGTATCCCTGCCAAAACTCCTTGTGAATGTTATGCTCAGCAAACATTGGCCGAATACAAGTCAAAAGCAGTGAACATCACATGATGTCTTTTTTCACGTAATTTCTGGGTGGCTTGTTGACGCTCAGCACGTACAGTCAACAAGACGTATTGGTTTAATGGGCAGTGCTGCCCTTTTCAGGAACGCGTTCGAGTCGCCCGTAACCAAGGAAATTCGACCAGGCTTTAGTCCTCTAAATAAGCGAATGCTCCATTAGCATCGTGTGTAACTGAGATGGATTTTGTTTTTTGAAGTATTTGTCTGTTAAATAAAATCATAGGTGAACCATGAATAGTGCACCACGAGTATAGTATGTTAATTAAAACTGCACCATTAATTATAAAACCTATTCATGACTGAGCAAAAACTCATTAAAAACATCCGAAACAATTCATTTCACATTATTTGCTTCTTCTTGTCATCGTGTCCACACACATCAGATGTTGTGTTTCAGCCAAAGCTGGACACAGCTCCTAGCAACATCATTGTACTTCGCAAGGTCCTCAGCTTTGCATTTGTGCTCCAATAGAGGACACTTCAAGAGGTGCTCCATAGTTTGTGGCTCAGTGCCATATATACAGCTCATATCATCAGCTAGCCCCGTGCCGTATACTTATGAGGGTTGATACTACAATTCCATCAAAGCAAATGGCGAAACGGCATAAAAACTCCGTCTGGGGTTTCAAATCAGCCCACAGTTTGACTCTTCCCGGAGTCATTTTATAAAGCTGCTTAAGCACTTACAATTTACTTAAGCACCAATATCCTTGGTGAATAAAATCAGTATGCCAACCAAAACTCCTTGTGAATGTTATGCTCAGCTCAGCAAACAATGGCCGAATACAAGTCAAAAGCAGTGAACATCACATGAAAATTTGCTTGGTAATCCTGTTTGATCAAGGAAGACTTTTCATGTTTAAGCAATTTTGTTAGGCTTGTTAAGCAGCACTGTATGAAATTGGCTTCAGCTTATTCTCTCGCGGTAGGCCATAAATCTGACCCACATTAAATTCCTCTCCGATCATCAAACATCCCCTGGTCGGCCCTCGGTGCCTTTTAAGATGAAGGCCGTCAGAATGGTTAGAAGTAACAACTGAAGCTGAGAGTATATCATTTCAGAGGGCCATCAATTTCAATCGAGATGGTATATGTCGCCTTTTTCATTGCCTTGCCTTTGCTTTTTAACAACCCCTGTGGAATTACATGATTCAGACGAAATAGTGAGGATGCGTCTGGCAAATACACAAAGACTAACCACGAAGAGCTTTGTTCGTGTTTCTCCCAAATGTATCATGTAATTGGAATCGTGCCACGGGGCGGCATTGAGGCTCATTCCCGTGTACTCTGTGAACATGTTCCATGTCTCAAGTCTGCACATTTTGTCTGATAAAAAGGTCTTGATTCGGGGTCTTTCTCATCTTCAACCTTGGTGTTGTTTATTGAGAAGATATGAATCGTTTGTTCGCTATGACATGGTCAGCATAATATAAAATACAAAACACCGTCTATATGCTAATTAATCCCACCCCATCCCATGCCATCCCATCCCATCCATCCCATCCCATCCCATCCTATCCCATCCATCCCATCCCATCCTATCCCATCCCATCCCATCCCATCCCATTCCATCCCGACCCATCCCATTCCATCCCATCCCATCCCATCCCATCCCATCCCATCCCATCCCATCCCATCTCACCCCATCCCATCCCATCCCATCCCATCCCATCCCATCCCATCCCAGCCCATCCCATCCCATTCCATCCCATCCCATCCCATCCCACCCCATCCCATCCCATCCCATCCCATCCCATCCCATCCCATCCCATCCCATCCCATCCCATCCCATCCCATCCCATCCCATCCCATCCCATCCCATCCCATCCCAGCCCATCCCATCCCATCCCATCCCAGCCCATCCCGTCCCGTCCCGTCCCGTCCCGTCCAATCCCGTCCCATCCCATCCCATCCCATCCCATCCCATCCCGTCCCGTCCCGTCCAATCCCATCCCATCCCATCCCATCCCATCCCATCCCATCCCATCCCATCTCACCCCATCCCATCCCATCCCATCCCATCCCATCCCATCCCATCCCATCCCATCCCATCCCATCCCATCCCGTCCCGTCCCGTCCAATCCCATCCCATCCCATCCCATCCCATCCCATCCCATCCCATCCCATCCCATCCCATCCCATCCCATCCCATCCCATCTCAACCCATCCCATCCCATCCCATCCCATCCCATCCCATCCCATCCCATCCCATCCCATCCCATCCCATCCCATCCCATCCCATCCCATCCCATCCCATCTCATCTCACCCCATCCCATCCCATCCCATCCCATCCCATCCCATCCAACCCCATCCCATCCCATCCCATCCCATCCCACCCGACCACATCCCATCCCTACCCATCCCACCACACCCAATCCATCCCATCCCTACCCATCCCACCACACCCCACCCCATCCCATCCCATCCCATCCCATCCCACCCATCCCATCCCATCCCACCCATCCCATCCCACCCATCCCACCACAACCAATCCATCCCATCCCTACCCATCCCACCACACCCCACCCATCCAATCCCATCCCATCCCATCCCATCCCATCCCATCCCATCTCACCCCATCCCATCCCATCCCATCCCATCCCATCCCATCCCATCCCATCCCATCCCATCCCATCCCATCCCATCCCGTCCCGTCCCGTCCAATCCCATCCCATCCCATCCCATCCCATCCCATCCCATCCCATCCCATCCCATCCCATCTCACCCCATCCCATCCCATCCCATCCCATCCCATCCCATCCCATCCCATCCCATCCCATCCCATCCCATCCCATCCCATCCCATCCCATCCCATCCCATCCCATCCCATCTCATCTCATCTCACCCCATCCCATCCCATCCCATCCCATCCCATCCCATCCAACCCCATCCCATCCCATCCCATCCCATCCCAGCCCACCACATCCCATCCCTACCCATCCCACCACACCCAATCCATCCCATCCCTACCCATCCCACCACACCCCACCCCATCCCATCCCATCCCATCCCATCCCACCCATCCCATCCCATCCCACCCATCCCATCCCACCCATCCCACCACAACCAATCCATCCCATCCCTACCCATCCCACCACACCCCACCCATCCAATCCCATCCCATCCCATCCCATCCCATCCCTACCCATCCCACCACACCCAATCCATCCCATCCCTACCCATCCCACCACACCCCACCCATCCCATCCCATCCCATCCCATCCCATCCCATCCCATCCCATCCCACCCATCCCATCCCATCCCACCCATCCCATCCCTACCTATCCCACCACACCCCACCCATCCCATCCCATCCCATCCCATCCCATCCCATCCCATCCCATCCCATCCCATCCCATCCCATCCCATCCCATCCCATCCCATCCCATCCCATCCCATCCCATCCCATCCCATCCCATCCCATCCCATCCCATCCCATCCCACCCCATCCCATTCCATCCCATCCCATCCCATCCCACCCCATCCCATCCCACCCCATCCCATCCCATCCCATCCCACCCCACCACATCCCATCCCTACCCATCCCACCACACCCAATCCATCCCATCCCTACCCATCCCACCACACCCCACCCCATCCCATCCCATCCCATCCCATCCCATCCCATCCCACCCATCCCATCCCATCCCACCCATCCCATCCCACCCATCCCACCACAACCAATCCATCCCATCCCTACCCATCCCACCACACCCCACCCATCCAATCCCATCCCATCCCATCCCATCCCATCCCATCCCATCCCATCCCATCCCATCCCATCTCACCCCATCCCATCCCATCCCATCCCATCCCATCCCATCCCATCCCATCCCATCCCATCCCATCCCATCCCATCCCATCCCATCCCATCCCATCCCATCCCATCCCATCCCATCCCATCTCATCTCACCCCATCCCATCCCATCCCATCCCATCCCATCCCATCCAACCCCATCCCATCCCATCCCATCCCATCCCACCCCACCACATCCCATCCCTACCCATCCCACCACACCCAATCCATCCCATCCCTACCCATCCCACCACACCCCACCCCATCCCATCCCATCCCATCCCATCCCATCCCACCCATCCCATCCCATCCCACCCATCCCATCCCACCCATCCCACCACAACCAATCCATCCCATCCCTACCCATCCCACCACACCCCACCCATCCAATCCCATCCCATCCCATCCCATCCCATCCCATCCCATCTCACCCCATCCCATCCCATCCCATCCCATCCCATCCCATCCCATCCCATCCCATCCCATCCCATCCCGTCCCGTCCCGTCCAATCCCATCCCATCCCATCCCATCCCATCCCATCCCATCCCATCCCATCCCATCCCATCCCATCCCATCTCACCCCATCCCATCCCATCCCATCCCATCCCATCCCATCCCATCCCATCCCATCCCATCCCATCCCATCCCATCCCATCCCATCCCATCCCATCCCATCCCATCCCATCCCATCCCATCCCACCCCATCCCATTCCATCCCATCCCATCCCATCCCACCCCATCCCATCCCACCCCATCCCATCCCATCCCATCCCACCCCACCACATCCCATCCCTACCCATCCCACCACACCCAATCCATCCCATCCCTACCCATCCCACCACACCCCACCCATCCCATCCCATCCCATCCAATCCCATCCCATCCCATCCCATCCCACCCATCCCATCCCACCCATCCCATCCCATCCCACCCCATCTCAACCCAACCCATCCCATCCCATCCCAGTCTAAACCACGAACACGACAACAACATCCAAAACATCAGGACAACCTCTTCAAATACTTCTTGAGGCCTTCACACCACTTACGAGATAATCTTTGTTGAACTAATTCAGTTCCCAGTGCTTGTTCAACCCTGTAATTTGGTGGAAACCATCCATTTTACACGCAGTTCTGTTTGGATAAGGAATTCAAAGCTAATGAAGCAGGGGGAGTTAAAGAAATCGGTGTCGCCGCTTTATGCCCGTGACCTGAAATTCACTGTCTCGTTTGGATTTGTGAATGTTTATTTCAATTATTTCGATAAAATGTTTTTTTCTATTAAATTCTAGGGCAGGAAATGGACTAAAAAGTGTAGTTGTTTTCTTATAGATATAGACAAAGGCCTGAACCTTGCGGTAGCTTTGAAAACAACAGTTGGGAATATTCTTATATCTTACCTCCTTTAAAATGGCTTTTAGGCAAAGACTAGTGTAAGAGATTTTGTTTCTTCAGGGACACCTACTTCATGCTTCTTCAAAAGATGTCACAGTATGACGATTAATGGCGCCGATCAATTCCACCTTCAGCAACTCACCAGGCGCTGGTTCCCCCATAGCAACCAAAATCAAGCACGGTAAAACACCAGTGACTGTGAAGGGGCCGAGTACCAGCCTTCACTCCAGCGAGTTTTTAAGTAACAGTTATACATCGGGATATGGGAGCGTGCAGTGGCTTCTATTTCGAAGTTAGATCCTCTGTTTTGATAACTGGAAAACGGAGCGCTCAACTTCAGTGCAAATCAGAAACCCATGTCGCCTTTGAGTTTGGTTCAGTCTTTAGCTCATAACCAACGGAGACAGTGCCAGAGTCTGAACTTTGGAAAAAGAACTATAAAACGCAATTCATGAAAACAATATAATTACATTAATTCTTATGCCCTGTCTTGTGCTATTTTGGAACTTTTGTATATATTATTATTTTCATATTTTGTTTCAATTGAATCCCATTAACCTTCATTGATTTGATTTCACCCCGAGTCGGACTGTTTGCGTGGCACGCGATTGGAAATTAATTTTTCCCTCTTGCTTCCAATTTTCCGTCACGCTGCTTCACTTTCCCGCCTTTTTTGTTTTTCTTGTGGGAGTCGATTTTTTTATTTCTCGGCAACATGTAAAGGCGGGCTTTCGTAAATATCGTCTGATTGAATTTCGTGTCAATTTTCCATTCGAATAATGCGAGACGATCTCTGGCGAGACCTTGTTTTTCCACTTTTCATCTGGGTCGAACTTAACGAAAGCAGAAATAGTCCTGAGGTATAGTCCTGTTGAGAACACAACAACAACGGGAAAACAACAAAATGGCCGGCGGCAGACGATTTTAAAATGCCTGTATGTATCAACAATTATGAATATTTGAAACTCACTTTTAAAGGTTTCATACTTGATAGCATACCGAAACAGAAATCTTCACAGATTTATCTATAACTTACAGAGTGCAAAGATGGTGATGGTAGAAACATACAAAAGTTGTTCTGTCTGAAATTCTGAATTTATCCAGAAAAGAGTAAAACGAATGACCAAAAAACAATTTTGATCTTTTAAAGATCAAAAACAACACTGAAAATGCTTTGAAAATTCTGTGGCCGTTTTTCACGGTTGCTGTATCTCCCTTGATATTTCTGTCCATGAATCTGCATTTCTTTGACAAAAACCAAAGTATGATATTTCCTTCAATGATCTTGACCAAAAAATAACTTCAAAAGGCAACACTGAACACCTGAAGGCCTGCCCAGTTTAATTCATTATTTTATATAATACTATTTGGGCGACATGCAAGCCAAGACCTTCGCTGGTTTGTGTTGTTTATTGCGCAATTCGTCTTCGTCGGACGAGCAGTTTCTACATGTAAATTATGTTTACATGGGCTGCAAGGAAATTAACCATAACAGAAACTCCAAGGTAAAGGCCATGGGCTCCAAGGTAAATGTAAATTATTTTTGTTACCGCCACTACTCGCTATAGGCGCAGCCCGTGCGATCGGATGCCCTATCTAGCGTCGGCGGTGAAGTGTCAAATCATGGGCTTCCCTTGCCAAGCGATAATGTCAATATTATCTCTCGCACCGGCTTCTGCTTATGTTCTCAGCCTTCATCGGTACCACGAGCATTATCTCTGAAAAAAATAAATGCTTCACCCCCTACTCCAGAACGACGTGAGTATAGTTAAATTCCAATTCTTCCCCGTGCCGCGGCTGTCTGGCATCACGTGTCCCGTCTCCTGCTTCAAAAATGTCCGCGAACCATTGACCTATAGCGCCCTCTATATCTACTTACTCCAAATTGTGGGGACTTAATATATCAAAACAGATACAGTAACAGTCATCTGTGAAAATGTCAGTCCCATACGGTGCCCACTTTTTGAGAAAACAGTGAAAAACAGCCACAGTATTTCTTAAGTCTTTTCTCTTTTATTTTTGATCTTTTGAAAGATCAAAAAGATTTTCGGTCGTTGTATTACTAATTTCTGGGTAAAAACAGCATTTCAGACAGAAACATTTAACGGTATGTTTCTACCGGCACCATCTTCATACCCTGTAAGTTATACGTAAATCTGTGAACATTTCTGTTTTGGTTTCTTACCAAAGTATGATACTACCTTTAAGCAAATTTTGGTGCTTAAGGATTTGTGACAAAGAGCAGCTGTTATTTTGTAGCAGTTAATTAATAAAATCGATATTTGTTAATTGTGCACTGACTATTGTATATTAAATGTTTGTGCTCTATGAAATTGGCCCAGGCCACGCCCCACTCCCTCCCCGTCTACCAGGGCCACCTGAGCACCACACAGCTCCATATCACTCCGAGCAACCCCCATCCATATCCATTAATGTGACCGGCCACCTGTCTATTACGGTAGGGAATATGGCCATAATTGCTCGGCCCTCCATTAGGGGAATATGAGTTACGACCACATCACCCATCGTAGCTGGCCGTTTCCAGTTTTATTACGGTGTACTGCTTTGTGTTTCTATAGTTATGTATGGAATGAAATGTGATGTAGTAACTATCATTACCGGTACGTATTCTGATGTGAACATAGTGCCTGGATTTAAATGCACAGTACAGGATTGGTAACATACCCAAACAGAAATGTTCCTACATTTACGTATAACTTTCAAGATATGAAGATGGTGCTGGTAGATACATACCGTCAACATTATTTCCACCTGAAATGCTGTATCTATCCAGAAATTAGTCAAACAAAGACAGAAAACGGTTTTGATCTCGGGGTAAGATCAAAAGCATTCTTTATGTTTTTATGATATGAAAAATCGAGTCGGGATTTTGTTATTTTCTCACGGCTCAGATGTCAGATTGAGCTAAAAATGTTCACAGATTTATCATTTCATGAACATGTTGGATCAGACCAAATGTGAGTGCTGCTCTATGACCTTTTCCAATCATGTATTATACCTTTAACTGAGCTACTGAAAACCTCACAACATCTAATAAAAAATTGCAGTAAAAACTTACGGTAGGCCTATGCAATTACAAATAACAACTGAGGTCTGGAAACAAATCCATCTAATTTTGAAGAAAAATGTCGTTTTTGCACGAATATTTCAAGCTCAACAGTGATTCCCTTTGTAGATTGGAGCCAGCGCAGCATAGAGCCAGCCCATGCATTCAAATCGGATTAAAATGAAAATTGCTAAACTTACGATATCAATATTACAGCCATTATACTTCCGTCTTTTGGCCAACTGGTCATGGTAATGGATACGCAGTAAGATTTACTTGTATCCCACCGTAATCCGAAAGAAACACACGGGGCTCTTCTCCTTTCAGTTTCGGCGCGTGTCACCACCGGACAACGATTGGTTTCGCTAAAAAATCCAGATCTTCAGCTCTGTTTTTATGACTTTTCCATAGTTTATTCTGCCCTGCGCGATGGGTCTGTGCCACGCTTGCAACTACAATAATTTGCCGTTCTGTTTAGTGAGAGAACCCACTGGAAATTATATCAAAATCACGCTGACCTTCATAGGAAATGCTTGTTTTCTGATTTGTTTTCTCGTTTTTGAATTGACAAAAACCCTATGTTTCCGGCTGTGTTATATCTAGTATACTATACAATTCTTGAGAGTAAAGATTAAGCTCTCATTATGACGGGCACGATGGTAAAATACATTTGGAAACTTCTCTTTTATTTATCATAATGGATGTTTGCCGATTTTGCGTCGATCGTGTTGGTCATGTGTTTCACATGTTGAGGGCTTCATTGCGGACGTCGCCGAGCAAGTTTTGCATATGGATTGCGCACAATAATGTGAAAAGTTTGGATAATATTTTTGGTGGACCTCATTTTGTGCATTGATCTGAAAGAAAGTAACGCTTAACAATAATTGTCACTTTGCTTTACTCCTTTTCAAAGAATAGCATTCCACGCAGAAAATTATCTTTTTAACGTGAGGTAGTTCGTCGCTCACCAATTCAAGTTATACTGTGTTATAAATCTTACATACATTTCTCTTTGAATGCGTTTCACTACAGTACCGGCCTGGGACAATTCAGTTATACACATGTGCGTGCTTCATATTAAAATCCATTCCACATCATTGATGCATCATGTTGTTGTTCATGATTATTTGATGTAAGAACACAAGGAATGTTGTCATCGTAACACACGTGCATCGTCAATGATCCATCGCTGTACTACGCGACCTGTTATATTAAGACTCATTGCAAATCTAAGCACTCGAATACAAACCAAAGTCCACTTCCGTCTCTTGTTGAATAATAATAATGATGCAATCAAAATAAAAGACTGAGGGTGTTGTAGTCTCTTAGTTTGCAATTGCAGTAGGCCTACCCTCATCGCTCCCAATTTAATCACAGGCTTCCATTATTGTCAACACATCATACATCGCACGAGGAGGATGGGCAGGGCTGACACTGACAGTAACTCTATCCAGTATAGAAATAGAGATAAATTGGGCCGAAATTATCCATCACGGATGGCGGTTAAATTGAAAACGAGGACAAATTAATAAAACACTGACCCGGCCCTCGGATTGATAATGAAATCAGAATGAAAACCACTTGAATTAATGAAAGTGTTTTTTTTTTATTCAAAGTTTCTTCATAGCACTAGAAAGGTATTCTTGATATTGTTTTTTTACACATTAATATTATTATGTACATTTGGTCGCACGAGATTTTGTTTAATATAGAAAATTTTATTTTCAGTGCATCCACCCAAACATGTGTAATTTATCTTTAAAGGTACTATCATACTTTGGTCGCATACTGAAACAGAAATTTCCACAGACTTAGCTATAACTTACAGGGTATAAAGATGGTGATTGTATAGAAACATACCGTTATAATTTGTCTGCCTGAAATGCTGTATTTATCCAGAAAAGAGTACAACCAATGACCTTAAACAATTTTGATATTTGGAAACTTTTAAAAACCTTTGAAAAGATTCTAAAATACTTTGGGCGTTTTTCACTGTTTTCCCAAAAAGTGGGCACCGTATGGGCCTGAAATGTTCACATATGACTGTTATTGTATCTTCCTTGACATTTTGCCCATGAATTTGCATTTCCTTGACAAAAACCGAAGTATGATATTACCTTTAACGGTACAATGTATGAACAGTATTATAGTAATGCTATACATAGGTCAAATAGTATCCATACTATAGTGTGCTCGAGAGCTGAAAGTTTTAAGTATCAAAACCAAAATCGACTTCCGTTTACGTAGTTGAGTATTAATGCCAACGCGGTTAATTCGGTCACCGTTAAAGTACGTGCTTCACTTTCTAACCATACACCACAAATGAAGTGAACAACAAAAATGCTTCGTGGAATCTGTAATTATGGTTTCTTAATTCCCGCACAAAGTATTGGCCAAGAAACGAACAGGATCCGAAAAACCACAGCAAAAACAATTACACCTTCACTGTCCTGTTTTTCAAATCATGATAATCTCTCCCCCTTTTTCCTTTGAACTTGTAAAAAATGATGAAGATTTATGACACACTTCCAATCTGTGGCTGACGGTCAGTGATACAAATCATTTTGTTCGGCTATCGACCTGTCCGTTGTTATCTGTTTGTGGCAAGGGTGAATAGAAATCCAGTGTAACTCAATTATTTGTTGCTGATGATTATATGCATAGCATTTGTACCATTGTAGATGATCGTTTTGAAAAACAACTGGTGCAGTCCTAAGAGTTGTTCAATATTTATATTATGATGTTCTATACAAGATGGTTGTTTTATGAGATCTAGCTACTCCTTGTGTGGTTTAGTTATACAAACTCCCTGCAGAGACGGAACTGAAAACAGCATCCGGTGAGGATCCGATGGGCTGTTTTTCTGAAGGCTTCGTTCCTGGTGTAGTAAATGATGACGTTCCAGAGGCTGTTCAGGAGCAGGAGAACCTGGGCCGTGAAGGCCAGGGCGCCAGGGATCGGCTCCGGTCGGAAGTTCTCCCAGGAGATGGTGATGTAGTACGGCGTCCAGGACACTGCAGCCACTACGGCCATGATGAAGAAGGTCCGGGCTGCTTTGGCCTCAGGGGTCATCCTGCGGAGGGAGGAGTTTGCACGCTGGCGTCCGCGCACTGATGCAGGACGAGGGCCATCACCAACCGCATCACCAACCGTCGTCCGGGTTCGGTGGTGATTCGGGGTCTGCCGGTCCGGGTCCAGGGCATCGTCGCTTCCGTTGGACGGGTTCACGTTCACATTCATGCCCCCGATGGTCATGGAATTGATCCGGGCCGCGTGGTGAGTGGCCAGGAAGAAGAGACGGACGTGCAGACCTACCGTGATCAGCATGGGCAGGGCAATGAACAACGTCATGCCAATTTGTCCCATCAAGTCATAGCCCTCGTTGGAATCGATGAAACACACGCTGAAGTTGTTGTAGTAAAATGCCGAGCGGTTGGGCAGAAGGACGTACAACAGCGTCCACACGAGTAAGATCGCCAAGATCAGCACCTCCACGACGATGGCCCTATACATGGTGACGATCGTTGGGTATCTCAGGGGCCACATGACCGCGATGTACCGCTCGATGTTGATGGCCAGCACGGACAGCCCGGCGTTAAAGTACAACACGTGGCAGGAAGCCACCAAAGTACAGTAGGTTTCGCCGAAAGGCCAAGCCTGCAGCGCCGTGGAGCCCACGATGGGCACGCAGACCAGCACGCCGACCAAGAGATCGCTGACGGTCAGGGACACCAGGAACAGCTTGGTGACCGGGCTGACTCCGTCCCGCGAGTAGCGCAGCACCAGCAAGCACATGCCGTTGCCGAGGAGTATCAGCACGGCGGTGACGCCCAAGAAGCAGGCCTTGATGACCGATGTGGCGGTGACATTGTACGGACTGGCCGCGGTGGTCATTTCACTGACCATATGTGTCTGAATCTCCATTCCTTTCACCTTTCCTCGACCATGTTGGCCTACATACCAGTTCAGAACATGCTTAGATAGCAAAATTGACACCGAGACAGCTGTTGTACTTTCTCCCAGCTGAGCAGAGTTCGCATAGACCTACTTCAAGCTTAACAGTCGAAAATTCCACCACGACTATTTATGATGATCATCTGCTCATTAGCTCATCATTGCGAACAGTGACATTATTTTTCTGTAAGTTAAATATTAACCACATCCTATCTCATTCCAGGTATATATTAAAGTCGTCCCGGGTGATAACAAAACCGCGTTCAGGCAAAACGTGCCGTCCACTACAAACCGCTTGATCACAGGCCCAGGGACCCACCTGGTAAATCTGATTTACTCTCCAGCCTTTTTGTGGTTCCTCAAAAGCCCACATTTTTGTCTGTTACATGAAAGTAGGTCCGGGGAAGTAATTATTAATTGCTGGTGCCGTGGCTTTTGGCCGTAATCTAGATTTGAATCTTGCCGATGTTGTTATAGGACATGTGTCGCGTTCTGTGTAACTACTATATTTATCTCCTTTTTGGAGGGGGGGGGTGTTCATTAGACATCTCCGAAAGCGATAATTGGAAGAAACCAATCAGTCAGGTGATGTTGTAATAACCTTATCATTTCATTGTAGTTCATTTTGTCTGACCACTTATTCTATTTCATTTGATTTTTGTTTGTTTTTCAAATGCTTTCTGATTGAAATGTATACATGTTAAAATACTTTCATTAAGGGCCGCACTATACGGCGTACTTTGTTGAGTTGTATCGGTTGAGACTTGAGAGATGATAGTTTCTTTCTTTTTCTATCATTTGCAAGCTTATGCCTGTTTGCAAGCTATAATGGGCTGTACATAATGTACATCATGGATATGTAACGGCAAACCACCGCGGTTAATAACCCTATGACGTCATATTTCCCAGAATGCTTATCGAGTATTAATGTTCCTGGAACGTGGCTCTTGGGCGGAATATTATTAAACAATGTACATGCGTATAGGAAGGTGTGGAGCGCTATACGAGTGTCATTCCACTTAGCCAGATCAGATGCTAATTCCATTGCGTTTCTTAAAAGTAGTATCATACTTTGGTTTTTATCAAAGAAATACAGACTCATGGGCAAACATATCAAGACAGATACAGTAACAGTCATCTGTGAAAATTTCAGTTCCATACGGTGCCCAGAAAACAGAGAAAAACAGCCACTAATTTTTACTAATTTCAGGATAAATACAGCATTTCAGGCGGAAAAATGTTAACGTTATGTTTCTACCACCACCATCTTCATACCCTGTAAGTTATACGTAAATCTGTGAACATTTCTGTTTTGGCTTCTTACCAAAGTACCTTTTAGCAAGTTGGCCCATGGCATAATTTGTCTTAGTCATGACAATATTTCGCAGAATGTGGCATGACCCGGCTGCCACTCAGGAAAATAGAACGCTCAGGGGATCCCCTCGGGTATCATAGATTGAACCATAGCACTCGAAGCAGTCAACATTAACTAGTATCCCCCACCCCAGGGGTAGTTTTCTTGCAACACATTATTAGAACCTCAATGTTTAGTAAAAGGTACAGTACAGGATTGGTGGCATACCCAAACAGAACTGTTCACCTATAACGTTTAGGGTATGAAGATGGTGCTGGTAGAAACATATATTCGCCTGAAATGGTGTACTTATCCAGAAATTAATCAAAGACCGAAAACAGTTTTGATCTCGAGGTAAGATCAAAACCATTCTTTATGTTTTATAATGAAAATTGAGTCTGGTTTTTCCTATTCTCTCGTGAATCAGATGTCCGACTTTTTGAGCTCAAATTTTGAAAGGTTTATCAGTTCACGTACATGCTGGATCAGACAAAGTGTCGGTACTGTTCTTTGACCTTTACCAATCATGTATTATACCTTTAAAGGTACTATCATACTTTGGTAGGAAACCAAATAGAAATGTTCACAGATTTACGTATAACTAACAGAATATATAGATCGTGATAGGAGACACATAATCGTTAAATGTTTGGGGTTTTTTTTCGCCTGAAATGGTATTTTATCAAGAAATGATCTTTAAAAGATCAAAAATGATCTTTAAAAGATCAAATATAACGGTGAAAAGATGAAAATAATTCCGTGAACGTTTTCACTGTTTTCTCAAAAGGTCGGCACCGTGTGGGACTAATTTTTCACAAATGGCTGATACTGTATCTTCATTGATATTTGTTGCCATGAATCTGCATTTCTTTGACAAAAACCAAAGTATGATATTACCTTTAATAACAGAAATTTGATTTTTATTTTATTCATATCCCCATTTTGCTCGTTATGAAGGTGGTAGGTCGAGTTGAACGTTGTATAATGCCGTATATAGTAACTTAATTTGGAACATTGCCGACCATAAAAAAGTTTGAATATGGACAGTTCATTGATCAGGAAGTTATTTAGGGATCTTTCAACAAGCCCTAAATTCATTCTGTTGCATTAAATATATTACAAAATACTAACCACGCGGCAAGGCAAACAAAATTAACCCAAACAAAAAAATCATGAAAATATTTCAAACTATATTTAATTCCAAATTTTAATTTCTTCAGACCGTTCGTTTAAAATGTATAAACCGCAATGCAATTATGCTAAAAAAAAATTCAATTCGATAAATTCTAACCGTTTTTATTTCCCTAGACATTTCCCGCGCAATTTCATCCTCGATTTAACATTGTTAATGTCATGGTTTTTGTTCTGGGCATGGCTCGTTCTGGTTAATTGCTTGAAATTTCATCTCCATGGTTATTGATGGAGTAGAAGATGTGGACATTCACTATGACGACAATCAATTACCTTCCCTGTGGGACGTGCAAACAATGGAAAGCCGTAACCGATGTAAAAATGAAACAAAACTGGCGAGCACCCCCTCCTCCCTAAAAAGGAAGGGAGTACGGTACGTTTTTTAGTAATTCGAGGCATGCATATTGATCGTCTGTCAGCCTTACAATCGAGAATCGCCAGTTCTCCTCTTTCTCTCCCTTTGTCTTTTCCCTAGCATTACCTCCCCTTCCCTCCCCCATACCTGTCTTCTCCTTTCTCCCCCTTCCTTCATTCCTCCCTTTGTCCCTTTCGATTTTTCCACCCCACCCCACCCTTACTCCCACCGCCTTTAACCATTTTCAAATAGAACTAGAATTATGATCCCTCTTAAAAGTTTTTTTTCTTGAGCTTGGTATACACTACACGGATAAAAGCTTCTGAAAAACTTTGGAGCGCATTCCGGTTCTTCTAATTTTCTGTGTTACAAATAAATAAAGTAAGATGTCTCCCTATATATTTATCCATCAATTTGTTTGCCTTGTGGTTTATAGACGAATGGGACCTGTCTCTCCTTTTTTGCTTTCCACGTGCCACATGTATGATTTTGCTCCCCCTTTACACACAAAGAGGTCTTTCTACGAAATTTCATAGTTGGGAGCGGGGAGGACTTTCCTCTCCCCTCGCCTTCCCTTTCCGTTTTCCCTTTCCGTTTTTCCCTTCTCTTTCCGTTTTCCCTTTCCATTTCCGTTTTCCCTTTCCGTTTTCCCTTTCCCTTTCCGTTTTTTCCCGTTTTCCCCTTTCCGTTTCCGATTTCCCTTCCCGTTTTTTCCGTTTTCCTTTCCATTTCCGGTTTCCCTTTCCGTTTTTCCCTTCTCTTTCCGTTTTCCCTTTCCGTTTTCCCTTTCCATTTCCGTTTTCCCTTCCTTTTCCGTTTTCCCTTTCCATTTCCGTTTTCCCTGTCCATTTTCCCTTTCCCTTTCCGATTTCCGTTTTCCGTTTTCCCTTTCCGTTTTCGTTCACATGCAAAATTTGTTTCTCAGTTACTAATACTACAACTTCACGCAAAAACAAGATTTGTATTCCTCCAAAGACTTTCAAATACGCATGTTTTATTCCGACTACCCCTTTTTCTACAATACTTACTTAATTTTCCCGCTTGCTATAGATCTATACAACAGAACTGTAACATTATTTAGGCACATTATACAGGCACTTTTAAAGGTACAGTACAGGATTGGTAATGTACCAAAACAGAAATATTTCCGCCTGAAATGCTGTATTTATCCAGATATTAGTCAAACAGTGACCAAAAACAGTTTTGATCTCGGAATAAAATCAAAACCATTCTTTGTGTATTATATATATCAGAAAAATTGAATCGGGTTTTCGCTGTTTTCTCGTGACTCAGATGTCCGATTGAGCTCAAATTTTCACAGGTTTATCATTCCATGGAAATACTGGATCAGACAAAGTGTGGGCGGCTATTCTGTGACCTTTACCAATCATGTATTATACCTTTAAGACCAGCAGAAATGTTGTTGATTACAACATTCTTTGCCCTCACTCACTGCTACATTATTTGCAAGATTTGTTTTCAGTGATGGAGTCTTGGGCCTAATGTGTACACTTGACTCTGTGCATAATATTATAGACACGTACCGGTACCCCATATCTATTATGGGACTTCTCGGTAACATGTTGACCAGGTATATAGCTTGTTGCTGAAAATGTCTGTGTACACAGAGAAAACAAAAAGAAAGCTGCAGTACAAGATATTAGTACTAAATTGGACAATTTGCAATCCACAATGCTAATTCCCGCTCGCTGTTTCATCTCGGTAACATGTTGGCCGAATGTTGCTAGTGTACACAGGGTCCAAAGTCATACGTTGCCCTACCTGGGCAGCATGGTATAACAGAGAAATGTTACCGGAAATATTGATAGTGTATAGGCCTACACTCTGCTTAACGGCTCGTCCTGGTAATCATTAGCCATCATCTATAGGAAAAATCATCACCGATGGTCCATGGTTTGCAAAAGCCCAAACAATGGCCGACACACTTATAGCCGTGTTGTCTTGAATGTCGTTTTGTAAATGGAAAAACGAACGCCTTGACAATGTGTTGCTAAATTGTTCTTGTAAAGATCCAGGGCACCGAGTTAAATTGAGCACGTCGGCGCCATGAGTTACTTTGTAGGCATATAAAAAACTTTTGAGGGCATTTCTATTATAATACGGTGCCCCACGAGTGCCATTCCACTTAACGGGAAATCACATATAATAATACATCTCGCCAAGTCGATTTATTTAGTCTTGAAAGTCGACTTATCGAGATAATTCATCCGTGCAAGATGACTTGGTGAAGACTAAAGGCCTTTAGTCACACTGAAAAAAACTCTCAACCAATGAGACATTTTCTCATGGTTGCGAAATCTTACAAAACGTGTTTTATGCTGGCCAGTTTTGCGTCCTTTCACACGGCACAGTGTAACATTTTCGCAAGCCTCCCTTGAGACGGAACGCGGGTAATCGATAGACTATGCATTTCATGAATTTAAATGCTGCTAGTACCATCAAAACGTTGAGGTTGCACGTGAAGCGCGGTCTGCAAAGGCCATGTAACGCATAGAAAACACACGTATGCGCATTGCAAAGCACTTCGCAAGGGACCCTTGAGAAATTGTGTCGTAGGTCTGGACCTCGGTCAAAATCTCTCAAGGATTCACCAGGGACGTCGGTCACTCTCAAGCATTGTGTCCTTTCACACGATTACACTTTTGTAAGATTTCGCAACCGTGAGAGAATTTCTCAATGGTTGAGAGTTTTTTTGGCGTCGTGTGAAAAGGAGTGGAAATATTCTCGACATAGTAGGCCTACATACGCCAACTAGGACGGCTTGTCCTGATCGTTTTATCTTGCAAAGACGACTTACTAGAACTGGGATCAATTATCAGGATAATTCGACTTCTCATTTTCACTGAAACGGTCGTCAAGGGGTTTCACGTGCGCACGGATACGGTTAATTAGCGAGCTGGATACGTCACCAGTTTTCGTGTACTTATGACGTTACAGTTTTTCGAGAATTCCATGACAAATCAACAATGGACGGACCGCAGCTGTTATATCAACTTTACCAAAATATCGGATACTACCTTTAATTATAATACTCAATATCGACGACACGAAGGCCGCCATGCAGTGCAGCCCAATAGCAGGTGTTATGGAAGATTCAAACACTCTCAAAGACCCTGTCTAGGCCATGAATCATGTATTTTGCTCTCCTCAGTTGATAGTTGTGGTGTATTCAAAGCAAGCTAAACTCCCAGTAGCGTCTGAAAGCTGCACACTAGTCCGGTAATGACCCTGTGGGCGAAACGAAAAGAAAATGAAATCAAAGAAATGCAGATTCATGGGCACATTAATATCATGAAGGATATAGTAACAGTCATCTGTGAATTTCCCAGTCCCATACGATGCCGACTTTTTGAGAAGAAAAAAAAGATCAAAAATGTTTTGGTCATTGGGTTTACTTTTTTCTGGATAAATACAGCATTTCAGGCAGAGCTATTTTAACGGTATGTTTTTATGTTTCTACTGGCATTCTACCAACTAAGCCATCCAGCCATATACGTTGGTAGTGTCCCTAATAGTCAATCACCTTTGTTCGTTAGGCAATCAGAAGCCATGAAACCATGAAGCCATGAAACCGAACAAAGATGATTGAGTATTGGGGTCACCACCAACGTATAGGGTTGGATGGCTCAGTTGGTAGAGCGCCTGTACGGTATTCAGGAGGTCGCCGGTTCGAATACCGCTCCAGTCAATCTTTCTTTAAGTAAGACTTGAAGCTATGCATGGTGGATGTACTATAAACTTTACAATCTTTCTTTGTTCACTTTTCAATGACTTTAAAATTCAAGACAGTTTCCCTTGTGGTTATTTGATGATTATCTTCCTTGTTTGTGAAGCTTTATGAATCATTATCATTTGTGTTCGCTTTTCTCTTTATATTGGGCTTAGGTTTATTGGGGCTTTGGCTAAGGCTACGGTAATGCTAAGGCTAGGCAAAAGGCTGAGGCTATTATTATGACTATGAGTCTACATGTATGTCTGACTCCGCCTGGCGTGGCTATTACGGCTACGGCTGTGGCCTTGGGTTACTGGGATTTGGCAAGGGCTAGGGCCATGACTATAACTATTATGATCTAAGTTTAATGCTAATTGCATGGGTAGTTTGGATGAGCTGGGTTTGTTTTTGGTTAATTAAATAGGGATGGGTTGAAATACGTCTTTGTCATTACTTATGCTGTGTGTTATAGTAATGATTTGGGTCGATGGGTCTGGGTATAAAGTTAAACATCCTGTTGTGGATACGTTTGTCCGATGGAATTATAACAGGACTTTGGCATTATTCCTTGTTATGACTTACAGTGAGAAACGTCTCGGGCACCAGTGGAACACTAGATGTATCGAGGTAAACTGGAAGCCGAGGGTGCGCAGAGGTGCTGTATGCCCCCGGGCGAAGTGGGCACGAGCACGGTATACCGTTGGCTGTGAACTCGCTGGGGCAACCGTGTGTCCGTTCCAAAAATGCGGTAACTTCACACGCATCGTAAGTGCTACAGGTGATTGGGAGGGGAAAAAGAAACGACTTTCTTTATTTTGTCGAATTAATTGCTCATCTTTCCCTGTTAATTTTTTTTTTTTTGCATTTTTGAAATTCAGAATTTGTATGAATGACAATTATAGGTTATTGTTCCCAACCTAAAACACGCACACCCTTGAACGTGCAGTTAAATATTTATTTCACATGAGGGCGCTATTCCCTTCTGTACTAGGCACAAAATACCACAGACAATAACCCAGACCCTGTTTATATTAATACCTGTGCAAAATAAATACAGCATTTAATTTTTGGTGCTTCAGCAACGTACTAACAACGTCAGAAGCAGCAACAACATAAAACAACAGCAGAGGTGGATCTGCAGGGGGGGGGGGGGGGTTGCAGGCCCACTTCATGATTGCGACTCAGTTAGTCAGTTTATGACTTGATTTCCTTTTTCTTTTTAAATGACACAATTTGATTTTCAACCCAGGCGCGGTTATAGAGCCAAAATGTTGGGGGGGGGGCCTAGAAGAGCCATTATTTTTGGGGGGGCTACAAGACCCAATATTTTGGGTTCTTCTAACACTCGCTTCTGCTGTGTCTTATTAGGGGTCAAAAAACATGCAAACAAAACGCGTTTTCTTATGTAATTGGCGCTTAATAACTGACAAAGTATTAAGTAATAATTTGTTTTTTCAATTGCATTTTTTTCTTGGTGGGGGTGTTGGGCTAGATATTCAACAACAACAACTACAACTACAACAATGGTGACGACAATGCAGGCCATACCAGCTTCCTACTCCGTAGTTGCCGAGCCAACTAAAGCAAGGCACGCCGATCTCCACCTCCATCAGCCAGAACAAATTCACGATCTTATTTATGGAGAGGGACAGCGTGACTGGACCGGTCATGTTCCTGGTCAGCTCCGCCGTGAAATCCACGTAGGCGTAGGCATCACGACTGAGAGGATCGGGATGCAGGGACAGACTCGTAATCCTCAAACTCGCAGGATCCGAATCGTCATCTTGGAAAAAAATGAAGTAAAGAAGATTTTTTGACAAAAACCAGTCCGTGGGGTCATATTACAAAACAAGTAAATATTAGCAATCAGGGGCCAATTTCATGGAGCTGTTAAGCACAAATAAATGCTTAGCACAAATTGTCTTGCTCAATCAACAAACCACCATTAAAGGTAGTATCATACTTCGGTTTTTATCAAAGAAATACAAATTCATGGGCAAAAATATCAAGGAAGATACAGTAACAGTCATCTGTGAAAATTTCAGTCCCATATGGTACCCACTTTGTTTGCCTACAGTGAAAAACAGTCACAATTGTCTTAAGTCTGTTCTCTTTTATTTTTGATCTTTTAAAAGATCAAAAGGATTATCGGTCGTTGTTTTACTCATTTCTGGTACGGTGCACGCACGGCGCAAATGATACCGTGAAGTGAGTCACCAAATATTGATCTTTACCCCCAGGACACCCTCAATGACGTCACGCGCAGCAGGTTCATTACCTGATCCCAAAACCAAACAACATAGAGGCCCTACTAAAATTATATCAATGTACATGTACTGTATTACTACAAACAAAACTAATACCAAATCAATGGGGAAAAACAGAAACAAACGCTGATTAAAACAAGCCGAATCCTATACACATTATGGGACAACCGTGCATTCTGTCTATGTACTCACTGTCGCAAAGTTTCCATGTAAATTCTCCAGCAGTTACAGTAAGGAGTAATGCTGGGAAAACCCAAACGAACTTGAAGCAAGTTGTACCACACTTCATCTCTACAGTGGCGTGTTGAACTGAATGGCCGATGATAAGTTTGGCAGTTCCACCCAGCTCCAGTTCCCCCTGATACGAATCATGCACTTTGATCCACCCAGATGATGAAATACCTTCGCGGCAGGCGTTTAATAGCCTACGTGCCGGGGGTGCTACTATGTTTATAGTTCACGGCCATTATTTTTAAAAGGTATAATACATGACCAGCAAAGGTCACAAAATAGCGCTCACACTTAAAGGTAGTATCATACTTTGGTAAGACACCAAAACGGAAATGTTCACAGATTTACGTATAACTTACAGGGTATGAAGATGGTCGTGATAGAAACATACCGTTAAAATTTTTCTGCCTGAAATGGTGTATTTATTCAGAAATTAGTAAAACAATTTGACCGAAAATCTTTTTGATCTTTTAAAAGATCAAAAATAGAAGAGAAAAGACTTCAAAAATACTGTGGCTGTTTTTCACTGTTTACTCAAAAAGTGGGCACCGTATGGGACTGAAACGTTCACAGATG
The DNA here is from genome assembly GCA_963971285.1 of Astropecten irregularis. Lineage (NCBI taxonomy): Eukaryota > Metazoa > Echinodermata > Asteroidea > Paxillosida > Astropectinidae > Astropecten > Astropecten irregularis. The sequence continues at coordinate 14,673,592 of OZ020252.1, read as the reverse complement.
ACTGTTACTGTATCTGTCGTGATATTTTTGCCCATGAATCTGTACTTCTTCGACAAAAACCAAAGTATGATACTTCCTTTTAATAATTTACAGTCTGATCCAGTATGTACATGAAATGATAAACCTGTGAACATTTGAGCTCAACCTGAGTCACTAGTGAGAAAATGGCGAAAACCCGACTAATTCTTTCTTGTAAAACATTATAAGGAATGGTTTTGATCTTACCCCGAAATCAAAATTGTTTCCGCTCTTTGTTTGACTGATTTCTGGATAAATACAGCATTTCGGGTGGAAATTATAATATTAAAACGGTATGTTTCTACCAGCACCATCTTCATACCTTGAGTGAAACGGGATAACTAAAACAACTCATCAAGTGAGGGTGTCCTTTATGTTTGTTCCAAAAATCGTTCGGACGAACGATCTTTGGAAAAGACACCAAATCTTGATTTCCTTGAAAAACCCAGCAACTGATTTATTAACCAAGATTTCTCATGCTGACTGTTTGCACTGTTTACGAACTGTTCAGTCCATTTTCTGTCTCAAACTCAATACAAAAATGTTGAGACCTTGCAAATCCTATATGCTCCCTTTAATTACCCCCCTATACCTACCGAGCACGCGCCGAACTAATGCTTAGCCAACAGCCGTCCCTTTAGTAAACGCTGGATGTCACGCGGGTTTTGTCCCAATGGGGAGATTTTAGATTCGATTCTGATGATAATTTTCTTCTCGAGACCATTAATTTTTGCATAATTTTCTATATAAGCGTCGTTGGCGGAAACGCAGGAGAAACGGACGACTTTTTTTGGCGGTACAGAAAATGTTCGCACGAATAATGCCAGCTTCCTGCATGCCTTCTAAATGTTAGAGGACAATCACGACTACATGATGTATGTGCATAGCAAGATGATTATTCAGTTACCAGTGTTGTATTTTGGCTATCAGAAGAATGTTATTACACTTAGTAAAACGAAGCGATTATTTTTTGGTGGAGCACTAGCACTAGCAGCAATCTGTAGAGGGCGCGTGATTTTCCCTCTCTGGACGCATGAAAGTTCTTTCACTTCTCAAGTTTCATTGCATGAACCGAGTTTAGCGCCTATCACGGCAAAGGTTTTGCGTTATACGACACTTAGATGCATCAGAATTGGTAAAGGTGACGTCGCTGCAGAGTGTTCATAATTATTTTGATTTGTCATAGAATAAAGACAAACCTGTGAAATTTATCAAGATTATTGGTCGAGAGTTTTCCATACACCATGATAAGATTAATCTACATGTACATGTATATTGGCCTTCTTGTTTTTGAAAGAGAAAATTCTAATTTTCGAAATGCATTAAAAGGTATAAAATACATAATTGGTAAAGGTCACAGATTAACTGCACCCCGTACTTTGTCTGATCAAACATGTACATGGAATAATAAACCTGTGAACAATAAAACATCTGAGTCACGAGAAAATCAGGTTCAGTCTCTGGCCCTTGTGGTTGCTGATGTGATAATTTTATGAATTCTCAGATCAAAACTAAACAAATGGCGTTTTCGATGGGTTTTCCATGGATCAATAATATTGATAATATTTTACATTTAATCATCAAAATAACCACAAGGGAAACTGACTGATATTTTACTTTTGATATGCTGTTTAAAATTCACGCAAAAATTACCGGGAAAACAAAGTGGTTGATAAAAAAAAAAAAATATTGATTAAAATAATTAATAATCCATATGAAACGTCAAGAGAGGGCGCAATTGGATCGTTCTGTAAAGAGGGCGCTATTTTCCTTTTAAGTTAAAAAGTGTGGAACGTGCATACTTGCATGCATGCATTGAATAATGCACTACGCGTACGTAGGCCCTATATGTAATTGCGTGCGTGAGATCCGGATTCGAGTTCGAGAACACACGGTGAATTTTGACTCGCAGGTGACTCGAGTCTTCGATTAGTTTGAGTTTGTGAAAAACCTTGAAAATGCACCGATTTCTCGTGGTGGCCGTGTGTGTCCTTTGCAGTTGTGGAAGTCTGCCCTTCGTGGTCAACGGACAGAGATCGCTAGAGCTTGTTAACTTGGTAAATTCAATTAGGCCTAACCGTCGTTAGAACTAGAACTAGAAGTAGGCTAGGCCTACTAACGAATGTTACTAACGTTACAAGTTAGAGTAGAACTAACGTATGTTCATGGTAATAAAGTAAAACTAGGAAGGATGTTTTACTTAGTTAGTACTGTTAGTACTTTAGTATTGTACCCAAGGCCTGCCCTGGAACTTAACTGTATAACCATTGAGAAATCTCCAAATTCAATGGCGTGCGCGATGATTGTTAGGCCCACCAGTAGTACTGCGGCGATTGTGGGTTGACGGGATCGGATCCCAAAACACATTAATTTTTTTGGTTCTGAACTAACTTCTACTCCTCAAAAATGATACTTTTGACTTTTAGCAAATATTCCTGGGTCCTTAAAAGCCTAGATTGAAGAAATTTGTTAAACATTTCAGGGTTAAAATTCAATTTTCCTACGCGCTTCTTGTAAACTTTAAAACAGACCGTCTGATCGCGTGAGGCCATTTTGTCTGGTCTGGCTAGTCTAGTGCCCAGACTCAACAGATCAAGAGTCCTCAAAATGTCAGAGTGGAAACCAGACTATTCTCGTCTGCGGCCGTCCGTGCGACGGTGAAATGTTACAATCTTGGTTACCGTTTTTACCCCATAATTTCCCTCAAAAATCAAAGCCCTGCCCTCTTTCCAAAAATGTAACCTTGGTAATATAGAGGAGGATACCAACAAAGTATATGTAGGTAAGTTACTTTTCAAAAAGTAGTTTCCTTTCCTTTATAGTTTTAGAACCCGTCAACCCACAATCCCCAGTACTGCAGTAGATTGTTATCTTACTCACAGTGCGACCTTTGATTTCAGAAGGATTTCACATTGTTTTTACTTAAAAATTACTGATTGAAATTCAAGTAAGATTTAGCTGATCAGGAATTGCAATTTTTGGTACTTCGGAATTTCGGAAGGAATATTTTATAGGGGTCTCGGAACTAAAATACAAGCCTACATCGGTGTAACGGTACTCCAACCGTGTTTTCATGTTTTTGCACGTGTTCGATGTCGGGATTTTTGTTATGTTTAGTCTTTATTTTGGGGGTCATCAAAGTAGGTCATTGTTCGTGAATTCATTTATCGGAACACCGGATCCCAACCGAAAAACTTGGTCGGGTTCCGGAACAAATAAATACCGAGATGACTCGGCCCTAGAACCTAGCATAGCTCCCAACCGAAATTATTATAATCATAAATAATTTGCGGTACCCGCCATGATATTGGATTCGATTCACCCCTGCTGACCCCAGCTAGCTTGGTGGCCTAGCAGGTATGGCATATGCACTATTAGTATGCAGGAGGTCGTGGGTTCGAATCCCACCTGAGCAAGCGCATGATTTGTTCAATGTGCTTTCATCCAGCACTGAGTATATGTGGTGCTCATCCACGTCGATGAAGGGCAAGCCTAATTTGCATATCATCATCTCCAGAACAAAATCACTAATATTCTGATCATTGCCTTCCCGAACTTCATAAATGAATCTTAGGGTGCGCTCGTTTAGCTAACACGGGTCAGCCCTTACTGGGAATGGTCGTGCTATACTGCACAAAACAAGCGAGAGAATGGTGACGAGGTTGACTGGTGTCAGCCCAAGGGAGCTAAACGAATGCACCCTTAAGTTCCTTCGTTCCCACCTCAATTCCCACACGTATACAAACTCTTTTATTTGTAAATATTTTCTGACGTACATTCTTCTGGTTCATACATGTATATTACTCAGCTGTATTTCTTTTTCAAATACAGTACACTGTACCTGTGCATTACATTTAGATGATGTTTATTATTATTTTTTTCTCAAATACAGGCTACATGTATAGCTTTGTAACAATATGAAAAAGCAAACAAAGCAATTTTCCTTCAATGCTAGCATATTTTGGACAATAAAAATACGAACTGAACTGTTCGCACTGAACTGAGCTTTCAAAAAGTTGTGAAGTGATGCCTGGATGCTATTAAATGATAACCTGCTAATTATACACTGTAGTTAAAAACCATACGTGCAAATTTTCATGCATGGCAATAAAATACAAAGGGCAGTATGAAAAAAATATAATGGCCATGACTAAGGTGTCATATTGTATGTGTATAGAATACAATATGTATAGTGCTGTTGCCTTTTATTGGTAAAACCTTAAGTTAGTACTTCCAGCATACAAATTGTTATATCTTTCAAAACCTTTCAATTTTCCTAGGTTGAAGGGTTTTGAAAGGTGTGACAAGTGTGTAATAACAGGAACCTATGAAAGGTTTCAAAAGGTGAAACAACTCTCTGAACAACTTGCTATGTGGTACAGTACGTCAATGAGGAAAAGGGCACTATATGAAAGGTTTTAAAAGGTGAAATAACTCGTGGATCAAAATCCCCTGTGCAGTAATCAATGGGTCTTTTATTATTATAATTTGGTACCAGCGTCATCAGAAAAGAAGCAATGTGTTATGTAAATGGTTAACATAATAATAATCCGGGATCTGACAATGGAAGCCAATGTTTTTTTCCTATGAGTCTTACCACACTACAAAAAAAAGTAGAGTTACTCTTCCTTTTCAAAAAAGGACAATTGAAATGTTTTGAAGTGTGTGTTTGTTTCCTATGAGTGATAGTAAATATAATATCAGGGAGTTACTCTACCTTTCAAAACACTCCACAAGGTTTTGCAAGGTCCAGCATTTGTGCATAATATTTACCATACTGTCCCGATATTGAGCAATGCCTCTACCTCTTAATAGCGTTCCGCACTAATGATGTCACACCACGCGCGACGCGCACACATACTTCCACTCACCACACGTTTGCATTGCCACGTTGCAATGTTTGTCTGAGGTTCGGTGCTATTTTTAGCGCAAGTGCGCAGCGCTATTCCTTTCAAAATGTTTTGAAAGGTCTGGCTATATTCCCATACTTTTATCATAGGGGTACTCCATTGCACAGTTTTTTTTTTTTATTTCAAAATCTTTCGAAATATTTTTAAATGTGTGGTAGTGCAGTGACAGGATTTTCTGGAATTGCATAATTTATAGCTACTTTGTACAGTAAGCAAATTTTCAAAGGTTTTGAAAGGTAAAACAATAGCAGGGTTACAATTATAATTTTACAATGCCTATTAATTTTAACATGCAACTCTTGTTTTGGAACAAACATAAAGGACACCCTCACTTGATGAGTTGTTTTAGTTATCCTGTTTCACTCAAGGTATGAAGATGGTGCTGGTAGAAACATACCATTGAAATATTATAATTTCCACGTGAAACATGTGAAATGCTGTATTTATCCAGAAATTAGTCAAACAAAGAGCGGAAACGAAGCTCAGCAGCCCGCATAATAACTCTATCCAGATGGTTGTGTTCAATTAATAACTCTATACTGAAAGAACTTCACTGGCTCCTAATTTCTCAACAAAAAATGGAAAATGGTAGTTACTTGCTTCGACAAAAAATTTCGCCTTAACCCAAATTCCTGACCAGTGTAATTCTTAAGTATTTTTTCATAATGACATTGTTTGTTTTTTTGTTTTTACTATTAAAAAAAAAATTATCTCAGTGTTTGTCTGAATTTATAGAGAGCGTGCACGTGACGTCACTTGACAGCTTATCAGCCATTTTGGACGGCACGCGTACGCACGAACATCGCGTATGCGTGCTCGCGTATGTTGACCAGACAGCATCATTATATGCACGCGTGTCTGCGTACGCGTCCGGTTGATTTGCAAGCTACGCTAACACATGTGGGTTACATACACTGTACGTATGTGCATTATACATGTGTACAGCGTTGCCCTCCAAAATGGCGTCCTGATCACGTGACTGCACACCCTCTATATGGAGTGACTGTGTGAGACAATACATTTGTCGCCGACACCACGAACTGACACCCAACTAACAAGAAAATGTATCTACCTACATATATTTTTTAGATAAAGCCGTTTTAGGTTCACAACTTTTTAAAACTGGCTTATTTCAAAATATGTTAATTCAAGTACTAGTCAACATATTTTAAGTTGTTTGTGGGTATTAATTAACTAGTAATTAAGCCTAAAAATTATGTAAACGTTATTCATTCGGTTTCACAAAATGACGCGCGCTTGTAAAGGCATAGGCAGTGCAGCGCTTGGATAACATGGATCTACATGTGAACATGTATAGAAGCAGTTTCACTAAGTGACACTGAGGTAGATGTGTCAGTTCTTGAAACCGATTTTTAGCAGATGTAGACATAAGTGTCCCTACAGTTTACTATGGGAAAATGACTTGCCTGTCAGTTCATGACACCGAATATCAGGGAAAACTCAAAAAGTGACGATCCCAATTTTAGTTTCAGTGTCTATGAATGCGCATGTACCAGCATCCATATATGCAAGTTTGATTTATGGCAAAGCTCTGCATTTAAAGCTGATAATGTGTATGTCAATTCAACAACATTGGTTTTTGGAAACCCTTGGAGAAAGATCCTACTCTGATCGGAACACCAAGACCTAATTCTGAGCATCTTGGAAATTGAATAAAACATAGTACTGTATGCGTAGCCAAATTATAAAATGCTTTTTAAGACAACATTTTGTGCTTTGTATCAACAAGTACATGTAGTTGTTTCATTTAAAGGTAATATCATACTTTGGTTTTTATCAAAGAAATACATATTCATGGGCAAAAACATACCGAAATTTGTCTGCCTGAAATACTGTATTTATCCAGAAAAGAGTCAAACCAATGACCAAATGACCAAAAACAATTTTGATAAAAAATAACGGTGAAAATATTGTTAAAATACTCGAGCCTTTTTCACTGTTTTCTCAAAAAGTGGGCATCGTATGGGACTGAAAATTTCACAGATGACTGTTACTGTATCTGTGTTGGTATTTTAGCCCACGAATCTGCATTTCTTTGACAACACCGAACTATGATATCACCTTCAACATATTGCCAAATGTCAATCATTTGACTTTGAAACCCAGCCCATCTTTGAACTATAAATTTCAGTGATTCCTATTTTGATAATGATTGTATGGAATGAAAGCAAAAAAAATAAACCGACCCAAAAAAGAAGACAAAAGATATTCATGAGTGAAAACTGACAACAGGGGCCGATTTCACTAACGTTTGCGATCATCGCTAAAGCCCAAATCCATCGCTAAATGGAAAATCAATCGCTATTTTGCGTAGCAATTTTCCGTTTAGCGATGGATTTTGGCTTTAGCGATGATCGTAAACGTTAGTGAAATCAGCCCCAGTTTCTCTTTTTTGGTTGTAATTTCAAAGAATATACCAGGCATGCAACTTTTCCTCGGATCAGCTGATTTCCTCTTTTTTCACTTCACTCTTTATATGCCATTGAAAAGTGAAAAACACTGTACAAAATATGGTAAAGATTGGAATTTCCTCTTTTTTTTGTTAAGTTCAAGTTGCATGCCTGTATTATACAAAATTACATTAATACCGGTAATTGATGTGTGATTGAAGTATATTTATTCCCACGCTAGATACTCAGTTCACTTTTTCATTTATTATCATGATTATCCATCCGTGGCCAAAATAAACACTGTACCATATACACTGGCAAATCAATAAGGCCCTTGTATGTACATACGTGTACAAAACTTCGGCTACGTTATGCATAGCTTAAAATTCTAAAATTCAGCTCATTTGATATGAGGGCCACCTGTTTTTCACCGGTCCATAGCATAGCTCCGTGCTTTTTAATATTGCTTTATTATCTACTATGGCAACAGCCCATTGCTTTTTATACCTTCTTTTCAAACGAATTTAATTACGGTACGTGTATGGGTATGCAAAACCATGGAGGAAGGAATTCCTTCCTCCATGGTAAAACCAACCAGCACAAATCTATCAAATTTGCAGTACAGTTTTATTCATTTATTCCTTCACAAGAAAAACTCACGTAAATTTGTGTATCATCATGTTTATTGGCATAATTGGTGGTATACACAATATGTATACATACTGTATTATGCTAATGACTTGGTCTAACAAACTGCTCAAGGTTTCATGCAATATGCAAAGTCTATTTTAATTTTGTGTATGTTTCTTCATAGTTATTAGACAGAGATGTATGTAATTAAATAACCATGTAATCTCATCTGTGAGAGTACATGTATGTGATTCTCAGCAGGAGCGATGGTTAAATATTTGACGTTCTGAACAGTGTGCTCTGTTCATCTTCAGGAGGGTGACTGACATATTTATGATTAATTCTGCAAAACAGCAAAAGTATTTAATATTTAAGTACACAAAGGATGCATTGTCCTCTCATATAATTCATTTTGGCATAAAACCTCATTTTAATCATAAAACTCCATTTAAAGGTAATATCATACTTTGGTTTTTGTCAAAGAAATTACAGATCCGTGGGCAAAAATATCAAGGAAGATACGGTAAAAGTAATCTGTGAAAATTTAAGTCCCATACGTTGCCCACCTTTTTGAGAAAACAGCGAAAAATGGCCACAGTATTTCTTCAGTGTTTTCTCTTTTATATTTGATCTTTTAAAAGATCAAAAAGATTTTCGGTCATTGTTTTACTAATTTCTGGATAAAAACACCATTTCAGGCGGAAAATTTTTTTAAAACAGTATGTTTCTACAGTGTACCAGCACCATCTTCATACCCTGTAAGTTATACGTAAATCTGTGAACATTTCTGTTTTGGTCTCTTACCAAAGTATGATACAACCTTTAATAACCCTTTAATATATAGCTTTTCTTTCTCTTTCTCATTGTTGCTATGAAGATATATCGTCATGGGGACCGGACGCCCACCCAGATCTACCCGACTGACCCGTACCAGGCGGACTTTTGGACCCAAGGTCTTGGTCAGCTGACAACTGTAAGTATCCCCAGGGGTCAATTTAACACTTGGAAGAAAAAACACCATGTTTTCTGCCGTTTTCCCTGCCCTGCCCTGCCCTGCCCTGGCGGTGTCCCTGTTACATGTACGTCATGGAACTTCCACATTTCATTTTCCTGTTACTTTTGTGGATTGTAAAAATGTTAACCTAACGGCGCTTGGAAAATGAAGCTCAGGCTCAGACTCTGGCTCTGACTCCATTTCTTGAATCCATTGTAAAAAAAGAAGACGAGTATCAAAATAGAGGCTTTTGGCTGCAATTCTGAAGTAGATTCACTGGTTTGAAAAGGTTGACAGAGCTCCAGCTTCAATGAAACGTACAGTCTATATTTTCAGCATATGGATGACAGAGCTGGAGCCTCCATTTCGTAAACCTCCATCTAGGTTACTCTATAAATTTTACATTTTTTTCTTCATCCTCGTAGCGGGGTATGAAAATGCACTACGAGTTAGGCCAGTGGCTTCGCCGTCGCTACATCGACAACGGCTTCCTTAATTCTACGTACAACAGGGAAGCCTTGCACGTGCGCAGCACCGACAAGGATCGTACCCTGATGTCGGCTGAGTCGGATCTGGCCGGATTTTACCGTCCGGAAGGAGAGCAGATCTGGAACAAGAATCTGACCTGGATGCCCATCCCGGTCCACACCATCCCCCTGCTGCAAGATTATGTAAATCAATTCATCAAATTCCTCCAACACCCTCCCGCCCTCCCTCCCTTTGTGCCTCAGCACAGAATCAGAGCTTAGCTTTGTAGCAGTTCCCCCATTTAAAGGTAGTATTATACTTTGGTAAGAAACCAAAACAGAAATGTTCACAGATTTACATGTAACTTACAGGGTATGAAGATGGTGGTGGCAGAAACATACCGTTACAATTTTTTCACCTGAAATGGTGTATTTATCCAGAAATTAGTAAAACAACGACCGAAAAGCTTTTTTGATCTTTTAAAAGATCAAAAATTAAAAGAGAAAAGACTTAAAAAATACTGTGGTTGTTTTTCACTGTTTTCTCAAAAAGTGGGCAACGTATATTGGACTGAAATATTCACAGATGACTGTAACTGTATCTGTCTTGATATTTTTGCCCATGAATCTGTATTTCTTTGATAAAAAACATTTTATATTACCTTTAAGGGTACTACAGTGAAACGCCATTATAACGAACACTGCTATACCAAACATTTGGCTATACCGAACATCATCCTTGACTCCCAATTTTTATGTACAATGCATAGGCATGCTGAACATTGTTCACTATAATGAACAACTTTTATAACAAACAATTTCTTGGCATCTTGGCGTGTTCATTAAAGCATGTATAGTGGCGTTACACTGTACATGTATCATACTTTGGTAGCATTCCAAAACAGAAATCTTCACAGATACAGGGTATAAAGATTTCGATGGTAGAAACATACCGTTAAAATTGTTTTTCTGAAAAGCTGTATTTATCCAGAAAAAGAATAAAACCAGTTGACCCAAAACAATTTTGATCTCAGGAAGATCAAAACTCCTGTGAATAGATTTGAAAATACATGTACATATACTGTGAGTGTTTTCACTGTTTTCTCAAAAAGTGGGCACTGTATGGCACTGGGAATTTCAAAGATGACTGTTACTTTCTCTTCCTTGATATTTTTGCCCATGAATCTTCATTTCTTTGACAGAAACCAAAGTATGAAATATAAACCTTTAATGGCCACACCGTCCACAGATATTTGATGGTCTGCCTTATGGTACTTTGCCTCATGACGTGATAATATTTATGATTGCTTTGTTATTTTCATTGAAATGCATTGAATGGGGGGGGTGGGGTACTGTCTGGAACAAGAGATTCCATGAACCTTTATTGTCCCACCAATTGTAAGCTCATTGTGTTAAATTAATTTTTTTTAATATTCCCTCTGGATCTGCATTTCAATAAATCGCCATTTTCAAGCAGACCGCAATTTGTGAGCTCTGAACACCGATGCGGTGACGTCGATTACGTCATCCGGAAATTTTGGCTTTTGTCGGGCGGTATTCAACTATTGTGTGCCCGCATTGTTTACGCCGATTTCCCTGCGCACATGGCCTGGCCAAGATGACCACTATTTGACTGATAGTGAGGCCAATCACAAAACGAAACAAAGAAAATCCTGGGCTGAAGGGGTTGATCATGTTAGATATTTCTCGCTTGTCTTATTTTCCCTTCTTCCATTGTTTCAGTTGCTGCGACCATTTGGCCCGCCTTGTCCAGTCTACGACGACCTTGCTGCAGAAATAAAAGACAGCAGAGAATACAAAGATCTGGAAGCAAAATACAAGGCAAGTAAAATGGCACCCCTGGACAAGATCAGGGGCCAATTTCATAGAGCTGCTTAGCACAAAAATTTGCTAAGCATGTTGTCTACTAAAAAACAGGATTAACAAACAAATTTCTGTGTGTTGTGTATCACCACTTCCGATTGTTCTTTGGTTATTGTTCGCTGACCATGAATATCAAATGAAATTTTCAATGGAGGTCTGTGTTTTATTGAGCAAGCTATTGTTGTGCTAAGCAATTTTTTTGTGCTAAGCAGCTCTATGCAATTGGCCCCAGAACACTTGTTCATTTAGGAATGAATGACCTGACATTGGTTGTCAACCATTGACCAGTATAAGCACAATTTATAAATCTTTGTTATCCCTGTCGGTCAATACACCGATCCTGTAAGCCACGCCCACCGTAGCAACAGCCAAGCAACAGCGCGCATGCACACAACGTGTCAATATCGCCCACATGCCAAGCGTTGCACACCCTCAACCACCCACGGGTGCAAATTAAACAGGTTCTGGAGACAAAGTCCTTTTTAGTCTTTTTCTCATATAAAAACAATGTAAAGCGTAAACACGAGTTGACACCATGTTAAAATCTTGCAGTGTGAATAGGTCAGTCACTTTTACACGTGTCAGACCTGTGTACAACCCGGAAATGTTTTTGCAGTGTGAAAAACACGTGTCTCTCTCTCTCTTTAATAAGTTATTATGCTCATTTTTCTCTTCCATCGCAGTTTTATTTAGCCCTTTTATTTAGTTGAGTTGCCTTCTGAGGCCTTGTGTGGGACGATAAAAACAATAATAAACAAGGAAGTAAAAGATCATTATTTGCTTCGACCGTGGCTTAACGTTGTATTCAGCTCAACAGCTCAACATGTTCTTGGCATGTGGCCAATTTCAGTCCTTGCTTGTGGCCCTGGGGCCGATCACTAATGTTTTGCAATCATCGCTATTAAAGCCCAAATCCATCGCTAAATGGAAAATTAAGTAGTGATCGATTTTCAGTTTAGCGGTGGATTTGGGCTTTTGCAATGATCACGAAGCAAAATTATTCCCAATGTTTGAGAAAAAAATTATATTTCCAGGGCAGCATGGAATATGCCCTGGATTCCTGTAACTATCAATGCTTGAAATGCTTACCTGCCAACCAGTAACATTCATCAGATTCAGTAATTCTGTTGACTTAAAAAAATTGCAAAATAAGATTTTCTGAAAATTAATTCCAGGTATGGAAATGGCTATTTGCCATGTTTGCTTGCGACCCTGTAAAAGTACAGTAGAGGATTGGTAACATACCCAAACAGAAATATTCACAGATTTACGTACAACTTTAAGGATATGAAGGTGGTGCTGGTAGAAACATACCGTTTAAAATATTTCCCCCTGAAATGGTGTATCTATCCAGATATTAGTAAAACAACGACCAAAAACAGTTTTGATCTCGGGGTAAAATCAAAACCATTCTTAATGTTTTATAAGAAATACTGAGTCAGGTTTTCTCTATTTTCTCATGACTCAGATGTTCCATTGAGCTCAAATTTTCACAGTTTTTGTGTTATTTTACGTACATGTTGGATTAGACAAAGCTTGAGTGCTGTTTTGTGACCTATTTACTAATCATGTATTATACCTTTAAAAAGTCATTCTGTTTTTATCAGGAAATTGCATGATAAAATGAAAGGAAGAATAATATGGTATGACCTGAAAAGTTTAGGTCTTTGTTCTTTTTTCCTTTGCCCCAGATCTCTTCCACAATACTAATTTCATCCTACAATTTACATCATATTCTTTGCCACTTATGAAAATGATATTGCTTTGGTTGTTTTTGCAGGATTTTCTTGCTAATCTGACCATTAATACCGGTAGCAAAGAGCCAGTGGACATCATGAATATTTGGAAGATCCATGACCCTTTGAGTGTGGAGGTACGGTAGTTTAAAATTATTTTGTCTCTGTTTTTTTAATAGTGGTATTTACAGTGGAACATTAAATATTTAAAATAATTCAAATAAATAATAAATTATTAAAATATTAATATTTACTGCGGTACCCGCCGCAATATTGGATTCGATTCACCCCGTTGCCCCAGCTAGCTCGGTGGTCTAGCAGTATTAGGCATCTGCACCAGTAAGCAGGAGGTCGTGGGTTCAAATCCCACCTGAGCCAGCATGTGATTTGTTCACGTCCTCTCACAAGCACTGAGTATACAGTGCTCATCCACGTCGGTGAAGGGCAAGCCTAATTCGCATATTATCTTTATTCTTTCTCCAATAATGTATTGTACCAATACTGTTTTGTTTTACTTGTGCATATTTTTGTTATTGGTATTATATTTGCATGTTTGCTGTTGCAGAAACGACATGGCCTGACCATGCCAGATTGGACCAACGTGCCAGATTTCTTTGTCACACTGAAGAAACTCTCTGATTACGGAATGTACTTCATGTTCAACACCAAAGAGAAGAGTCGACTGAAAGGAGGTGAGTCTAGCCCCAGGGATGCATAATCATTATTTTGGGCCTTTTTGCTGACTGTACTCTTGAAGAATGCACTACGGTATTCATATTACTTGACCCCATTCTTCAAGAACCTTGCCCAAAGCAAAAAAAAAAATGCAATAGAATGCAACAGAATACAAAAAAGCAACAGAATACAAAAATAAAATAGAACTAGACATTGTGGTTGTGGGAACAACCACTAGGTGTTCGGGGTCTCATCATTTCGTACTGGAACTGTTATGAGAATGTTTGATGGAACGCATGTACGGCATATTGAAATACACTTAAACTGTGTGACTGAGCAAATACTGATATATGCTGATTGCACAGTGTATTCGTACATGTACACTGACTGATGGCGTATAGAAAACCGTGTCACCTTTAAAAAATGTAAAATTGCCCGGACGATAACTTCCGTTTAGTTAATCACAAACAACTAAAAAATTTCAGAAATTATCGAATGCGTACGATGTAAACAATTTGCAATTTGCACTGATGTACGTCATGTAATTACCGAATAAACAGTATTTGAATAATTACATCATGTTTCCTTTAAAAACGCATAACTTCCGGCTGAATGACGTCACAGATTTCAAACTTCACACATATGTCAAGGTGCATTAGTGCTTCAAACTTACCAAATTTGGTGGGAATCCGTTGTTCATTTTTGGATTACGTAATCACTGTATATCTTTAAGCCACCGTAGAGGGCGCTATACAGCCCGTATGACGTCATTGTTTATATTTTCTGAAAGCCCAAGCACTACTCTATCTTTTAGCCCTCTCGGTTTTATGTGCCCAAATCCTTCCGTTTTCGAGTTATTTTGAGTCAAACTTCAACTTCCGGTAACACCGGAAGTGGAGGTCATTTGTACACAACACTAAAAATACCAATTGTTGAGATTTGCGTGATAAGTAACATATGTCAATATCAAAATCATAAGTCATGTGGTTCTCAAGTTATAACGGTCCAAAGTTTTTCCTTAAAACGCGTGTAATTTGATACCCGATGACGTAATCATGACGTCAATCTTCTAGGTACAACTTGGCATCACGACCAATGTTCCCACCAAGTTTCAGGTCAATATCCTGTAACAGTCATATAGAAGTCTTGCGGACAAATTTGGGAAGAAAAAAATAAAAAAAAGAAATAAAACTCGAACAATAACAATAGGTGTTCGGCTTGAACCCGAACACCTAATGAAACAGAATACAAAAAAGCAACAGAATACAAAAATGCAATAGAATGCAACATAATACAAAAAAGCAACAGAATACAAAAATGTAATAGAATGCAACAGAATACAAAAAAGCAACAAAATACAAAAATGCAATAGAATGCAACAGAATACAAAAAATGCAACAGAATACAAAAAAATGGAAAAGAATGCAACATAGAATGGAACGGGTTGTAAAGAGCTCATTTAGTGCTTAAAATGTCTGCAGGATCCTGCAGAGGGAACACAATGCAAACATGTAATAATTTTTAGGAAGCCACCAAAAAAAAAAAAAGGAATAGAATGCAACAGAATACAAAAAAGCAACAGAATACAAAAATAAAATAGAATGAAACAGAAAACAAAAAAGGAACAGAATACAAAAATGTAATAGAATGCAACAGAATACAAAAAAGCAACAGAATACAAAAAAGCAACAGAATACAAAAATGCAATAGAATGCAACAGAATACAAAAAAAATGAAAAGAATGCAACATAGAATGGAACGGGTTGTAAAGAGCTCATTTAGTGCTTAAAATGTCTGCAGGATCCTGCAGAATGAACACGATGCGAACATGTAGTAATTTTCAGGAAGCCACCTAATACGTGCCAACCTAATGCAACAGAATGCAGGGATGGATTGTGTTGCACTGTGTAGTTAACTTGTACAATACTACAAAGTTAGTACTGTGCAACTAGATCAGTGGTTTGCCAACAGCCAAGCCTGCTACAGAATGTAGCAGATCAGAATACTTGAATACCTGCACTTGAGTTGTAATGATAGTCCGTCTCGAGTCACATTTTTTGACAATTCGAGTCCTGAAGGCTAAATGACGACTTGACTCAAGTCATTGCGAGCAAATGACTCGACTCTAGTCTCTCATCAGAATTATTCAGCTCGACTTGAGTAAGGCTAATAAGACTCGAGTCCACCCCCAACATTTATTTTTTTTAAATGTAAATTTGATAAAAAAATCAAACAAATTTCAGTCTTTGTGTTTGTATACTCCAAATATTTGTGACTCAAATTGACTCGCCTCTACACTACTCACTGTGACTCGGCTCGGCATTCTTGACCTAAAGACTCCACCCGAGTCATATCTTTGAAATGCCTCAATTCGACTCGAGTCACACAAAAAAACAGTGACCCATTACATCTCTGGCACTTGGTGTGCACACTGTGACAGTCTGTAGAGCTCGAGTTATAAGGATTGAATAATATGCAAATGATGGTCGTCTCATTCTTTTCTCTTCTGTCATTAGGAGTACTGGTGGGGCAGATCATAGAGAACATGAAAAACAAATCCACAACCACGGACCCAACGGATTTGAGGAAGAAAGTCTACGTGTACTCAGGGGTGAGAATTGAAGGAAGATTTAGACCTGTTCTCATTCTTAATTGTCCAGCCGCTGAAAAGCCAGGCCAGCCAAAGACAGACTTGGCCAGGCTAGGCCTGGGCTTTGGCTTCTGTATTCAACTGTGATCATTGACAGTTCACTGCATCCATTTAAAGCTGACTATTAGCCACATGTCAGACTTGATGTGGGCAGGACTTCAGTCTCGCTAGGCCATCCAGTGGCCTGGCTTAAATAATTTTAAAGGTACTATCATACTTGGGTAGGAAACCAAAACAGAAATCTTTACAGATTTACCTATAACTATTAAACACAAGTATTGGTGTAAAGATGGTGATGGTAGAAACATACTGTTAAAAAGATTTGTGGAAAGATTTAAAAAAATACCGTGGGCTTTTTCACTGTTTTCTCAAAATGTTTGGAACCGTATGGGACTGGGAATTTCACAGATGACTTCTATTGTGTCTTTCTTGATATTTTTTGTCCTATAAATCTGCATTTCTTTGACAAAAAGTATGAAATTACCTTTTATCAGCTTTTTTTTATTTCCAAGGCTATGCCTGTCCTGTGTCCAGTATTGAAGTTTTTCTCCCTATTAATAACAATAATGACTGCTTTTCAGTACATTTTTATTTATTTATTTTTTTGTTGGTCTTGTTTTATCGTCATAGCACGACACAACATCAGCAGCTTTCCAGTCAGCACTGGGCGTGTACAACGGGATCCAGCCTCCATTGGCGTCCTGCATCGGGGTTGAACTCTGGAAAGAAGAAGATGAGTAAGTGTATTGGATCCTGTACATTATTCAAAACGAGCCAAACCCCAAACCTGAGGCCTGTGGGTTATCCTCGTATCTAGCTGCAATTCCTGACCTCTTGCTGTGGCCTCGAGTGCTGTGCTGTGGCCTAGTGGTCTGGCATGTCGTACTCAAGATCCTGTGGTTAATCTACAGATTGTTGGTTCAAATCCAGCCATGGGCTAGTGGTGCTTCCATCCTTGGGCAAGATGCTTTATCACATTTTGTTCCTCTTCACCCAGATGTAACATCTGAGTCACGAGAAAACACTGAAACCCTGACTCAATTGTTCATATAAAACATAAAGAATGGTTTTGATCTTACCCCGAGATCAAAACTGTTTTCGGTCTTAGTTTTCTAATTTCTGGACAAATACACCATTTCAGGCAGAAATACTTCAAAGATATGTTTCTACCAGCACCATGTTCATACCCTGAAAGTTATAAGTTAATCTGTGAACATTTCTGTTTGGGTATGTTACCAATCCTGTACTGTACCTTTAAGTTGGAAAAAAAATTGTGTCCAACATTTTGAATGTTGTATTCTTTTCTACTTTTCATTGAGTTTACTTTATATTTTGGTATGTCCAAGGCAATTCTTTTGTATATTTTCCTTTATCTGTTTATCACGGTCAAGAGGTTTTATATTTTCATTGTAATTTTGACTCTTGAGTCTTGATACCCTGGCAAGAGAGGAAATGTACATTTGTTGGCCTTTTCCCAAAACCAAAGGTGTGTGGGTGATCATGACATTGTGTGCATGTGCGGTTGCTGGATCAGTGTATTTGTCCACTCAGAGTGTACAATAGGGAGATTTCCCATGCAAACGCAAACATACTTTTAGCTATCTGTAAACATCAACAGCCGAACCGATGTTTCGCAATTTAGTGAAGCCTATTTCTGACAACGGATAACCACTTTTGTACCTGACTTTGAGGCTAATTTTGTCTTATTCTTCAAGTTTTGGAATGCATAGACATGACATATTCGTGTTCAGCAAACCTTATCATGCACATGACACAAATGAACATAGAATTACCAAAATACTGATATTCGCTACGCGTTTAACACTAACACGTAGCAAGCAAGATATCCGTGCCTTGAAGACGTATTACGGATAGAGGAATAACTGTGACGTCATAAGTACACGAATACTGGTGACGTATCTGGCAGTATCCGTTCAATTGCGAAACTGCTCTAATGTACGTTCTGACCGACTGAAACTGACCGATAATATGCTGTGATCCTAATCCCATTCTTGTCTGATTTTTTTTTCCCTCTGTATCTTCGACAGTCAGTATTCCGTCAACATGTGGTTCCGTAACGACACCACCAAAGACCCCACACCGTTGGAGCTGAAGGACTGCAAGATGCCTTGTCCGTTGGACACGTTCATCCAGGTCACTAAGGACGTGGTACCGGATGACATCAGGAAGGATTGCGGCGTCACCACACCGGTTCTCACAAATAACATCAGCATTAGTACGTTCCTTGCCAAAGTCATTCCAAAATAAGAAGTGCCATATTTTTTTTTTTATCATGAAAATAATTCATCATGTATTCATTGATTCGTTAATTTATTTAACATTTGTTTGTAATTCAAATTGCCTTGAAGTGCCTTATCATCGCCTTTAGCTGGTCATTGCCTTGGAGCCGCTGGTCATTGCCTTGGAGCCGCTGGTCATTGCCTTGGTGCCCCTGGTCATTGCCTTGGAGCCCCTGGTCATTGCCTTGGTGCCCCTGGTCATTGCCTTGGTGCCCCTGGTCATTGCCTTGGAGCCACTGGTCATTGCCTTGGTGCCCCTGGTCATTGCCTTGGTGCCCCTGGTCATTGCCTTGGTACCCCTGGTCATTGCCTTGGTACCCCTGGTCATTGCCTTGGTGCTCATGATCATTGCCTTGGTGCCCGTGATCATTGCCTTGGAGCCCCTGGTCATTGCCTTGGTGCCCGTGATCATTGCCTTTGAGCCCGTGATCATTGCCTTGGAGCCCCTGGTCATTGCCTTGGTGCCCGTGATCATTGCCTTTGAGCCCGTGATCATTGCCTTGGTGCCCGTGATCATTGCCTTGGTGCCTGTGATCATTGCCTTGGTGTCCCTGGTCATTGCCTTGGTGGCCCTGGTCATTGCCTTGGAGCCGCTGGTCATTGCCTTGGAGCCGCTGGTCATTGCCTTGGTGCTCCTGGTCATTGCCTTGGTGCCCCTGGTCATTGCCTTGGTGGCCCTGGTCATTGCCTTGGTGGCCCTGGTCATTGCCTTGGTGCCCGTGATCATTGCCTTGGTGCCTGTGATCATTGCCTTGGTGTCCCTGGTCATTGCCTTGGTGGCCCTGGTCATTGCCTTGGAGCCGCTGGTCATTGCCTTGGAGCCGCTGGTCATTGCCTTGGTGCTCCTGGTCATTGCCTTGGTGCCCCTGGTCATTGCCTTGGTGGCCCTGGTCATTGCCTTGGTGGCCCTGGTCATTGCCTTGGTGTCCCTGATCATTGCCTTGGTGCCCTGATCATTGCCTTGGTGCCCGTGATCATTGCCTTGGTGCCTGTGATCATTGCCTTGGTGCCCGTGATCATTGCCTTGAAGCCCCTGGTCATTGCCTTGGTGCCCCTGGGCATTGCTTTGGTGCCCGTGATCATTGCATTGGTGCCCCTGGTCATTGCCTTGGAGCCCCTGGTCATTGCCTTGGTGGCCCTGGTCATTGCCTTGGTGGCCCTGGTCATTGCCTTGGTGGCCCTGGTCATTGCCTTGGTGGCCCTGGTCATTGCCTTGGTGCCCCTGATCATTGCTTTGCAGCTTCTGGTTATTGCTTTATATATTTACTTTCTTATTTAGTTTCTATTTATTTCTTTTATATTTATTTATTTATTTAAATATTTATGTAATCATTAACAAGTCCAACAGCAACATTATTGCCAATTACATGGTGGTGGTTATTTTTAAAAAAATGTAAATAACATCATATTAATACATGTAAATATATGAAAATGATAATAATAATAATGATTTATAATAATACTAATAATAACACAAGACTATATGCATCAACTAAATTAATTAATGCAAACTGAATGGCGAAAGATACTTTGAATTAATAAAACTATACATAGCACCCTGATTCTCTGTTGATCAAATAACTGCGGAATACATGATGTCGATGATGTCGTACATTTGTAAGAGACTAGAATGGAAGTTTACCAAGCTCAGGCTTTCAAGCTACAGTGCCGAGGGTGCTTTTGAAGAATCCTTGGTGTAATTAACAGAAATAAATAAAAATAATAATAACTCGTGTTACAATCGATCGTAGGGCTTCGTGAATCGACTCCAGGACCGCAACAAGGAAGCTCATGAAGTGATCTGACAGAATTATTCTGACACGCTTGCCTTTGATCTTATAATAGGGTTCCCTTGGCCCAGTGCCAGTTGTTGCCAGTTCGCGCCAATGCAATTTACTGTGGCGCCTAGTGTCGCCAATAAGGTGCCTAGTGGCGTACAGTGGCTCAAACTGCCTCCCAACTGGCCCGTGGTGGCCCGTAACGGCGCCAAAAATTGAATTTGGCGGCAAGAAAATTTCAAAATGTTTGAAATTTTCGTCGCGCCACTTGCATCGAGCAACCAGCCTGAAGTGTCCACCAAGTGGCACCAAATGGAATCCATGGAATGTAATGGCGCGCGCCAAGTTGCGCCACTACACGCCAATCACATACCTTTGGCGCGAACTGGCACCAACTGGCGCCGGCCCAGTTGACTCCTGGCATTAAAGAAGGTTTAGGAAAGACATCAGAGTCACTGATTTGATTTACTGGCATATTGTATACTGCCCCGGTTCATGGCACTGCTTACTGCAGAATTTGGGACTTATGATCTTCATTCTTCGCTTACAAGTTCAGCATCGAATTACCTCTCTAGCCAAGCAAGCAAGAAATCTTAAGTAACGCAAAAATCGACGCCCACAACTGAAAACTCTTTTCTAATCCATAATATAGGATTTTGCTAGTACAGTATTTTCTGCTTGTGTAAGCGTTAATTCTACTCTCATGTTCATGATGGTAAGCAGAGCCATTGAAATGGGCCCTGGGGTTAATTTCATGGAGCTGTTAAGCACAAACAAAATTGCTTAGCATAAAATGTGTTGCTCAATAAAACAAACCACTAATAAAAATTCTATTTGATCTTCATCAGAACAATCACAAGTGATACATAACACATGGACATTTAGTTAATATTAATCCTGGTTTTCTTAAAGAGGATGTTCAACACTCAACAAACCGTTCTTTATTTGTGAGAACTATAATCCTTAAATCCTTAATTGACATGAGAATTAAACATATTTATCTCACACTGAACACAGAAAGAGAGTATTTTTTGATGATTTTTCTCTCAATATGCTCAACCCGCAAGCTTCCCAAAATTCAGATTCTCTTAATTTCGTCAATGGGGGCAGCAGACAAATCTGTGTGATTTTGTGATGTCAGATATGGGAGCCTTTTGTTCAAAAGAAAAGGTTCCCATATCTGACATCACAAAATCACACAAATTTGTCTGCTGCCCCCATTGACGAAATTAAGAGAATCTGAATTTTGGGGAGCTTGCGGGCTGAAAGAAAAATCATTAAAAAAAAGACTCAAAAAGTTTCTGTATTCAGTGTGAAATAAATATTTTTTTCTCATGTCAAGTAATTTACGGATAATAGTTCTAACAAATAAAGCGAGGTTTGTTGAGTGTTGAACATCCTCTTTAAGACAGAAATATCATGGTTAGCAAATTTTTTGTGCTAACTGCTAAGCAGGGCCTTGAAATTGGCCCCTGGTTGTAGGAAAGAAAGGTCTGGCTTGTCATTGCATTGATCAGGATCAGGTAGGTGTACACAGACTGCTAGGCATTCCCATCTGGGTCTTGAGCCAATTTCAAGGCTCTGCTTAGCACAAAAAGTTGCTAACCATAAAATGTCTGTCTTAATAAAAACAAGAACAACCAAATGTCCATGTATTGTGTATAACTTGTGATTGTTCTTTGGCAGTTGTTTGCTGACCATGAATATCAAATGGAATTTTTTAATGGTGGTTTGTTTTAATGAGCAACACATTTTGTGCTAAGCATTTTTTGTTGTGCTTAGCAGCTCCATGAAATTGGCCCGGATCTTTAGATGAAATAATACAGTACCAGCATTCTTAAAACTATATTTCATTCTTTCTTTCTTCCGTTTGTCTTGCTCATGCAGTCGTCCTTGTCAGTATCGTCATCGGTCTCCTGGTTCTAATCAGTGTGACCCTTATTGGACTGGTGGTCTGTCGCATACATCGTAGCAGGACCAAGGACGGTCACGTGAGACTACCCACCGACGACGCAACGGCCTGACTATTGGACGAAGAGGAGGAGTGGGATGGAAACGAGCCTCAATTCAGCAGCGACCGACTGCAGACCACAGCCCTGATGATGGAGGCCCTTTAATAAGACGTCACCATCTTCTTTTTCCGTGGCCTTTCCCGGTTTTCACATATCTCTTTTTTTCTGGTCTGCCAATTCTTCATTCTTAAACATACAAAGATTAACCATCTGCCCTAAAAGGCTAAACATACTTACTGGCTCCTTTTCGAGGTATGGCTGGCAAACGAGGGCGCTGTTTGAAGTGGGTTTATATTATACACTGGGAAATAAAAACCAGACAGCTCCCATTAAAATAAATGGCAGGAACCATGTCGTCAATTCAAGATGGCACTTTGCTATAAAAAAAAAACACCAATAAAAGCCCGGGGAATTTCAGTACTCTTTTCAGCACTGCAATATGTTTCACAGCTTGTGTGTCCATACTTTCATGTCGCCAATTTAAACGTATTGTCCACCATTTTGTTTTGTTTTCTTTTTCCTTGGTATTTTGTTTTTCATTTATTTATTTTTTAAGTGTTTGTATGAATCAAATACTGCCTGTCTCTTGTCTGAGTCAGAGTCAAAGTTGAAGTGCGCTCTTTTTTGCTGAATTTAATTCATTCTCTTGCTGTGACAGCCATTACCTGAAAAGAGCTAAAAGGGCTACATGTACATACCAGTGTCCAGGGACAATTTCATGGAGCTGCTAAGCACAACAAATCGCTTAGCCCAAAAAGTCTTGCCCAATAAAACAAACCACCGTTAAAAATTCCATTTGATATTCATGGTCAGCGAACAACAGCCAAAGAACAATCACAAGTGATACACAACACATGGACATATGGTTGTTAACCCTGTTTTTATTGAGACAGAAATGTCATGTTTAGCAAATTTTTGTGCTAAGCAACGCCGTGAAATTGGCCCCTGTATGTCTAACAATCAATGACCTCCCAACATGGCTGCTGCATGGTCACAGATGTACATTATAGTATAAGCCATTAAATCTGAATAGTATCTGGTACACAGACTTCTTTCAATGCACATAAACACCCCAGTTTGAATTTCCCAGACTAAAGATACTATGTTGCTATGGCACATGATTTGGGGCAAACTTTTGCATAGCAAAACCCATCTCTGGAATGGACTGCTTCCTTTGTGCCATTCTTATCCACTATGAAGAGTTACTCATTGATGTAAGACGTCTGTTATATAACTATAAAGCAAAAGCTTGTCCCGACGGAATCATGTGATATAGCAACAGTGTCTTTGTCTGGAAAATTCAGGTTTTGATGTTTACGTACAGTGAAAGAATTGAGTGTGCACCAGAATACCAGATATTGTTCAATTTTAACTTGTGAAAGGCTTATTACGGCAACTTCCAAGCTTGGAAACATGACAACTGCCCCTAAGCTTGTACCTTGGGGAATCAGATTTTGGTTGCATGGCAAATGGTCTCAGCTATTAAGCATTTTGGACAGCAGCAAATATGTAGCGATGTAAAACCTACAAAACTACTGCCAAGAAAAAAAAACCAGCCATCCATAAACAAAGTTCACAATTGCCATTGCTAGCCTACAGGGACTGCATCCCTCAAACATTCAAAAGAATGGAACATGAATTTTGAACTTAAATGTAATATCATACTTTGGTTGTTGTAAAAAAACAAATGCAGATTCATGGGCAAAAATATCAAGAAAGCATTCCCAGTTCCATTCGGTGCTCACTTTTTGAGAAAACAGTGAAAAATGCACACAGAATTTAAAAAAATATTTCAACATTATTTTTTATCTTTAACAGATCAAAATTGTTTTGGTCATTGGTTTTACTCTTTTCTGGATAAATACAACATTACAGGCAGAAAACAAAATTAACAGTATGTTTCGACCATCACCATCTTTATAATTTAGTACCTTTAATTTAAAAAAGCCAACTACTTTGTATATTCTGCCAAATTGCTGCCATCTTTACCCACTCCACTTTGTACAGATCATACTTTTGTTGTCACTTAATACACAAACAAAATATTCTACTATAGCTTTATGCAGCAAATTTGCCATTATTCTGTTTAAAATAGAACAGTGGCATTTTTGTCACTATAATGTAGTTTAATTGAGAATTTCTTATATTATTTTTGTTTTAGAGATTTTTTTTTTTTCATTTTAAAACATGTTTAAAACAATTGTTTATGGTTTATAAAACGTTCATGTTCTGCTTTGTTATTTGTTGCATAATATGTTTCTTGTTGCGCTGAGAAAAAAAAATGACTCAGATTATTAGTTGAACATCAATTTTGAGTTTAATTTGTGGTCATTTCAAAATGTTCAGATCTTCATCTTTAAAAAGATTTATATTATGTGCTCTTTAAACACGTCCTTCATTCTTTAATAAATGAGACTTATTAAAATTGGATTACAGAATATCCACTCTGTTGATATTTGTCAAGATATTGGTGGGGGACATTTTGATTGAAAAACTCATTAATTTGAAAATCCTTACAATTTTCCTTTTGTGAGGAGGGCCTGACACGTTTTGATCCTAGCTAGCAGGATCTTTATCTTAAGCCTTCGCTAAAGATCCTGCTAGGATCGAATCGCATGAGGCCTTCCTAACTTCAAGCATTTGATAAATTTCAGGTCATTATTTTGGCCGATGAACAGTTTGCAGCCGTTTATTACTTGCATTAATTTTCCTTTTAATGCATGTTTCCTTTTTATACAGCTTTTCAGCCATCTTTAACACTGAATGTTATGCGCAAATCTGTGAACAGGGGCCTTTTTCATAAAACTTACGACGCGTCGCAGAGTTAAGACGCATCCTTTCTCTATGGACTCACCACATAGATGCGACACGACGCAGCTAGGACGCGTCACAAATCGAGTTGCGACGCGTCGCAGAGCTTTATGAAATCGGCCCCAGTTCTGTTTGTGTATGTTAGCAATCCTGTACTGTACCTTTAAATGCAAGTTCCAATTGAAGAAAAAAATATGTTCAGTTTTTTTTTCAGTTATTTTAAATAACTGAAAGGAAAACTTAATGAATTTAAAGTCATTTTAAAGAAGTGAGCAAAGAAAAATTTACTTTGAATCAGCAACCTCTGATACTGTATTCCAGAGGTCGCTGGTTCGAATCCCGCTCTTTGTTCAATAGATAAAAAGTAATTAGAATTAAAATTGTGAAGAAAAAATTCTTGGTCCCTAGCAATATCTCAGGTAAAGAATTTTGACAGTCCTCTTCATTTTGGGTTTTTTATTTGTTTTGAATGATTGTACTTGAGATAAAATTTTTGGACTCTTGTGTTATATTAGAAGCTATCGAATCTTGTGCTTGATGTTTATGTCAGTATATATAGATGGTTAGATACAAATTTCAATATTGCGAATAAAACTTATCTATATTTTGACGATACAAATTGGTTGGGAAATATATGTTTGTTTGTTTGTTTGTTTTATTGGCTGAGGGGATACAGACTTAAAAAAAAAAATCTGCATTTTACACATTTCTGCATTATATTGTAAAGGTAACATCAAATTTTGGTTTTTGTCAAAGAAATACAGATTCATGAGCAAAGATACCAAGAAAGATACAGCAACAGTCATCTGTGAAATTCCCAGTCCCATACGGTGCTCACTTTTTGAGAAAACAATGAAAAACCCCCACAGTATTTTTTTAATCTTTTCGCAGGAATTTTGATCAGCTGTGAGATCAAAATTGTAATTTTGAGGATATTTGATTTTACTCTTTTGTGTAACAGCTGGCAGAACATTTTAATGGATGATTTTTCTACCATCACCATCTTTTTACCCTGCAAGTTATAGGTCATTCTGTGAAGATTCGGTATGCTACCACACCAAAGAATGAAAATAACTTTAACTTTAGTTTCCCCTTGTATAATATCGCCCAGACCCGCCCGCTGTTAAACAAAGTCCAAAAGTTTTCCAAGAACTGGTACCAAGTCGTCTCATACTAGTTTTATTTAACCAGTGAGACCCGGTACCAACCTATCACGATGGGTGGAGTCACCATTCATACCAAAAGTTATCTTGTCCAGACAGAAAATAACACTTGTTTCCCTGGGTAAAATAATCGGCATGGATTCATTATTTTGTAAAGTTTTTTTTTTTCAAACCTATACTAGTGATATTTGGTAATCATTTTAGATAACGGCTCGGGTAATTAATTTTGACCAGGCGCGTCGATCCGTTTTCAGGAGGTGGGGGGAGGGGAGATACACCCCTCCTTTCATGGCCGGTTGGGAATTTTATGAAAATACGCATAACAAATAATTGTAATCATGTTGCAATGCAAAGGCTTAATTTAACAGAATTACTTAGGGATTGCAGTCAAGATATCAAGCAGATATAGGTTAATTCAAGCTTGCAATTAAAGTTGCACATATCGTCAAAATGATTTGGGCTAATTGAGCAATTTAATTAATTAATTTATTTATATTTATTTATTTATTTAGTTATGATATATATTTGTTTATTTTTGTAGCATTTTTATATGTTTATCCAAAAATCTTGCTTTCTCTTTTCTGCCCCGCAAAATAACTTCTTTTTGGCTAGCTCAGTAATGTTATCGCCTCTCAGTTTCTCTATGTGAGGTCATTCTATGTCCACATGCACTAATCTTCACTATAATGGGGACTTAGGCACAACTACTGACCTGCAAGTATTAAATTATATTTTTGTTAACAACTTAACATCTCTGGAATATTCTTCGTTTTTTTGCTGTTGTTGTTGTTTTAGGGGGGACAACTGCACCCCGCCCCCACTGAATCGATTCCCCTGAATGTTAGGATTGATAATGTCATTTGGATATATATTTCCTCGCCCAGAGTCTAGTCGAGTGCCATCTCCGATACTCAAAGTAAAAGTGGGCATACAAAAATTCAGACCCTTTTGGAGGCCCGGGAAACAAGTATTTTTTTGAGACGCTCCCATGGTTGCCACTATTAAAAAAACGGGGGTGGTCGATTCTTATAAAATAAGAAACAATGTGGTTTCAATATTATATAGCTTGGTAAAGAACTACCACTGCTACGTAAAATCAACTATGTATACTCGAATGGTCAGATTGAAATATTATTCTTAACAAAATTAGGCATTTTGTGGTGTAAATTTAGAGGTAGTTTGAAGTAGAACACCCCTATAAGCTACATCAATCATGCCGTTTGTTAATGTTCGCTGAACCAGGAAACGATACAAGTAATTGATGACAATTAAATAAACGTGGGAGCATTGGATGCGGTATCCAGTCATATTTAGAAGGTTTTTCTGGCTACTTTTGTCAATGGATGTGTCATCATGACGTTTGACTTTACTTTATTGCATAGATTATAACAGGAGACCGCTAGCCGCATTATGAAAAGGAATGTTGACACGACAATTGCCCTTTTTTATTGAGTATCAAACAGCCACATGTCGTGGGTTGTGAATGTCCACTACACGCGTACACTATTGCATGCTAAGTAAGTGGGATCGTGTCAACGCATCGCTTGTAGTACTGTAGCTGTGTAGCATAGCACCAGTGTTTCTGTCGAAGTACACATTTTAGCTGCCTAATATTCACTTATCGTGGTAAGTCCGTCCGTGGAAGAAGGAATCCTCTATGAAACACTGACATTTCACACCAGAGCACAGGACTTTGCCTTCGTTGTTTCGCCTAGTACAAGTACAAGCCGTCAGATTTCGCTGTTTTCCTGCAGTTATTTATTTGAGTGAAAACACACTGCACACTCATCACAGGCAACCAGCACCTGCGTCCTATGTTGACAACCGACTCCCACATGTACTTGGAATCTGAAATGATATAATGTTGACCTGACGCCCATTGATTAAAGAGGAAACATATACTATATATTTTGTTTGTCACAAACAGCAACATTAACAACAATAGTGAACGTTCAGTTTTTAAACATCGGATATTCAAGATGAAGAGACCCAAATCTGACGTCAGTCCAAGCCCAAGAAATTCCATTTGGACGGGATACTTCATCACAGCATTCATCATTGTGGTGAGTATGAAGGCTTCATCATGAGTTCATGTACAGTTCTATTTCTAGAAGTAGAAGGTGCCTCTGTGATCTCTCGGAGAATCTTTCTGCCAGTTCTGGTTCTAAGTTCTAGTTTTAGAACTGAAGTCGAAATAGGTTCCGTGCTAGTGTACTTGTGTAAACGTTTAAAGTGGCAATGATGTAGGGCCTAGTATGCTAAGGTGGACAACATATTGCTTAATGATGTGTGTCCCTTTTCTTGCTCATGTTCATGGGAAAAAGGTCAACTCGCGCTCGTATGCCGACCAACTTGTACGCCACTCAACTCGTACCCCCACCAACTCGTGCGGCAACCAACTCATACACAGGCCAACTCTTACACAGACCAGTATCCTGTGGTTAGGCTGTCAACCCCGAGCATGCTGAGATTACCGTCCTTATAAATCCCTGGGGCCGATTTCATAAAACTTACGACGCGTCGCAGAGTTAAGACGTATCCCTTTTCTATAGACTCACTGCATAGATGTGACGCGTCGCAGCTAGGACGCGTCGCAAATCGAGTTGCGATGCGTCGCATAGCTTTATGAAATCGGCCCCTGGTCATTGAGCAGGGTTAACGAACCGAGGGGTAACAGCCATTTTTCCCCTTTAACCTGGGGTGGAAAGAGTCTTGTGTGAATGCACCTTAAGCCCCTTTCACACCGGGCCTACAATACGTAGATTGTGCGTAGTGCGATGGCGTATTGTTGCGGAACCTTTGCAGAGGCACCGCGTACCTACCGGCATAATAATTGCTGTACAGGGGCATAGGATTGCGTATAACAGACGTACATGATCTTGCATATACTTGACATGCAGTAATAGCGTAGTGTTGCGTAAAAACTGCATACTTCCTGTGTCCAGTGCTCTATGCCGAGAGTACACGAACAAATTAAACATGTTTTTTGTGCGTACATCTCGCAGATTCCTTCTGCGTTCTTGCCGTCTTGTTACGTAAGCCAGCGTAGACTAGCGTAGGAACAGCATGCAGCATAGTCGCTACGCAACTGTATGCAAGGCCCGGTATAATAACCCAGAGATTTGGTTCTGTGAAGTAGTGGCGTAGACAGCTCTTCAGACCGGGGGGGGGGGGGGGGGGGGGATCCTCTACATCTGTAGCTGGGTTGTACATTCATTTTTATAAAGATTTGTGCACATTGTATACAAAATGAAATTCTGTTTTAAAATGGTACATATCTTTATGCTCTGTAATTTAAGAGAACAAATCTGTGAAGATTCCTGTTTTAGTATGCTACCAAATATACCTTTCAATCACTGTGTCAAGTAATTTGGCCTCTTCAAAAATAAATCTCCTGTACATATGCGGTCAAGGACATGATGGAGGTAGAAGTATCCCTCTATGGTCATGGTGCCGTCCACTCTCTCTGAGGCCATGACAATCACATTCATTATGTTTGTCCTCAAACATGTAAAAACCTCATCAACATGCTACAAATGTACATGTAGGCCTATGTAGCTTGTATTGTCAGTCATTTCACTGGGCACTCAAAATGTTGTCTGAATTATGAGATAGCAATAGCATCATGACAGTGTCACCTGCTAGTGATTAGCAATTACCACTAGCAGGGCACTTACCAGCTGCCTCAATCACTCAAACTATATTCCTTCCCTTGTACACATTAAACATGTTGTTGTGGTTTAAGTATAATTCAGTTGATGTTAACTGGCCCATGTTCCTAATCTGTATATGTACGGACCCTCGATCCTGCAGAAGAAGAATAAGGAAGTTTAAACGTTTGAGGATTGAGGAAGGTTTAGATTAGGATGCTATGGAGGATATGTACCCATACATTGACCAGTCTGCAATGGTCTGTCAATGCAAAGAATCGTCTTTGTTGTGTGTCGATCACCCCTAGTTGCGATGACATAGGGTTACGATCATCGCAACTAGATCACCCCTAACTATTTATTTTAATGTTGCCATAGAGAATGATTCATACAGTATTTTTTTATAAGTTGGCAATACATGAAAAAATGAACAGATGATGTAGGCCTATATGTTATGTGTGGACTGTGGAGGGATGTCGGTATATTACACATTTGTTCTTTTTTTGTTTTTGTGAGCATTATTTAATTTCCTGTTACCATTGACAGTGAACAGGCTTTTACTTCCATCAAACATATTATATGTCAAACCATTATTCATAATTTTTTTTTTATAATTACAATTTCCTGTTGGAGATGAACTTAACTTGGATCCAAAAGCAATCCTCAAATATTTTTATTTTGTGCAATTTTATTTAGCGAGGATAGTTTGTTCTGCTAAAAGGAAAGGAAATATCTGATATTGATTTATGCGGGCGGACATATTATAAAACAAATATGAATGTTTCACAATTGTGAAATGGTATGAATAATTACTGTACATTCGGTGACAAGAGGCTTTGCAGTTTGCATCATGGAATAGAACACTTTCGGCAACTGTCACCTCATGAAATTATTTTAAACCATTCCACTCATAAACATTCATTACCCGGTTTTTGTATACATTGTAAGTTCCAAATTGTATAAATAGGGCCTTGAACATTGTCGCTTACGTGTATATCTGAAGTGTATGTTATCAGTCTAAATTTGTTTGTAAAGTTAGTTTCAAATATCGTAATGAGCACGCTGGTGGTTTTACTTCTAATCCATTCTTTACTCAGATATTTCATCCATGAGTGTTTGGTTTCATGTCATGATACTTAACACATGAATTATATATTAAGCAGGTTCCTCCTTGACAAGTCGGTGAAACATTTTTGGGAGAAAGAGGGAAACAAAAAACCAAATGCCTCACAGCAAATGTTATCAATTTGTATGTATATGTTGGTACACAGGTATACCTCAATTGTGAACTTTGTCTTGTTCATGCGTTTATTGTGTGATTCTCCCAAACTGTCAGTACATTGTACTTCATTTGAGTGTTGGCTAAATTGACTGAACTGTTTAAAATTGGATCAAGTCTAACTCTCTGAGGATGGATCACTTTTGAAAGGTTCACGTAGTTCAATAATTTGTCCACTTTTGAGATAACTGCCTACTGTTTGTTTATAATACACATCCAAATGAATAGTTGTACATGATGTACTAACAGGCCTGGGGTGCGTTCCGCTTGCGCGAACATACGCGAACATGTTCGCGCCGTTTGAGTTACGCTTGGATTTTGTAGTGGAACGCACACGCAACAAACCGCGAACATGTGTTGCGTATTGCGTCCGTCTTTCATTCAAAATAGTTAGCCAACTTCAGCAAACACCTCCTCTACACCGTTTGCTATGTTAGGCGAACGTTGTGTGCGTGTTTGGCGAACAGCGCGTTCCGGTTTTAAAACGGTGGCGCACATTGTGCGCCGTGCGCGTAGTTAGCTGGAGTGGAACGCACCCCTGGTGTGCACAAATTACATGTAATCTAGGCCTATCATATTGGCATGTGTAGGTACTGTATCACATAGGCCTACATTTAAATCTTACTTCACAATATGTAAAAGAAACAAGCTCTGTAATCTATGAATTATACACTGATCCGACGGCACGAAATGCCATTCGCCATTACTGCGGTGTTATGTCCCCGCCCGCTTATTGTGTGTAATACACGAATCCGACTTGCGATTCATTTACATGTAATTGGCCCTGCGGTGTATCAGGGGACATACACCCTGCAGTATTGCGGCAGAGCAGAAATTCTTTTGTTGCCACTCAGTGGGCACAAAAGGCGGGCGGGGACACCGCAGTAATGGCGGACGGTTTGTCGTGCCAGCTGATCGGTCTGTAGTATTGTACAAGTTTGTAAGTGAATCGTCTACACATATCATCGTTCATGTCCCAATTTATTTTTCAAGCAATCGTGTGTGCTTGAGCACAATAATATTTGTTTCAACAGCCATGTATTAAATATCTTCCCTTGATCAGAGAATCCACTTGGTTTCCACCATGGATATTATTTTTGTCCCCTATAGTCCCTAAATGTAGTTCCTTGTTTGAATGTACATCATTGAACCATTCCATGCCAAAGGATACTAACTGATTAAACATTGATCTTAATATAAAAAATCAATATCATGTGATATTGGCTGAAGGTATACATGTAGTGTTATTCGGTTGTAAACTTACACATGTGCACGGTTACACCATGGATCTACGGAATACATGATTCTACATGTGGAGTGCACAGTACATCATGTGATGTTGTACAGTGTATGTAACATGTGGAAATACCTGTGAACAGGTGAATAATTGATTGCCTGCTGCGTACAGTGATGTGAGAAAGGATTCCTCATTAGCTGTGAATGCAATTTTTCATTTTTGAGCTTTGAGTATTCCAGACTTGTTGCTGGTGTTGTTGTTGTTGTTGTTGTTTTTGTTGTTGTTGTTGTTGTTGTTGTTGTTGTTGTTGTTGTTGTTGTTGTTGTTGTTGTTGTTGTTGTTGTTGTTGTTGTTGTTGTTGTTGTTGTTTTGTACTGTTTCAGGACATGCTCACAAGTGCTGATAGTTTCCCTGTTTTTCAATAAATTATGCAAATTTTTCACCTTGAGTAGATGAAAAAAGATGTATGTTGTGAATGACGAACATGGATCATGTATATCCCTTAAAAATAATAAGGTGCCCCTATGGCATTTTGACCAGGAACCTTCCTGAATCATACACCATGTACACAGTGTAATAAATGTGCCATAGGATAGGGTGTATAAGTATACATAGTGTACATTGTACAAAATCATGAAGATGTGTACATTTTGTGGACTTTGACCACATTGGGCCAAGTAAGCCTCCCCTTCTCTCTAGTACATGTAGACTATACAATTAAATTAAACCTGTACAAACTTGGGGAACAGTGGCCCAGATACTTTCCAGAGTCCTCTTCCAGTATCGAGATTGATTGTAGGGGACTTGGGATGGTTTGAGTTTATATCATGGGTGTGTTGCTTTTATACCTCTGTATACATGTATGTGACGTTTGGCACTTCATGTGTACTGGCTTGGTGGTAGCCATAAATGATGTACTTTGAGTTCATCTGCCCAACAACAGCACAATGAGCACTATGTGTCCATGTTGAACCAGTGTCGAAACTGTTTCATTTTATCAGATAAAGCAATCTAAAAAACAAACTAGACATTGTGGTTGTGGGAACAACCACTAGGTGTTCGGGGTCTCATTTTGTACTGGAACTGTTATGAGAATGTCTGTTGGAACACATGTGTGGCATTATGAAATACACTTAAACTGTGTGACTGAGCAAATACTGATCATGCTGAGTGCAGTGTATTCGTATTATATGTACACTGACTGATAGCGTATAGAAAATGGTGTCACCTTTAAATAATGTAAAATTGCCCGGACGATAACTTCCGGTTAGTTAATCACAAACAACTGAAAATTTGCAAAAATCATTCAATGCATAGGATGTAAACAATTTGCAACTTTCACTGATGTACGTCATGTACTTAACGAGTAAACAGTATTTGAATAATGACATCATTTTCCCTTTAAAAACGCATAACTTCCGGTTGAATAACGTCACTGATTTTAAACTTTGCAAACATGTCAAGGTGCACTAGTGCTTTACACTCACCAAATTTGGCGGAAATCCGTTGTTTACTTTCGGATTACGTAATCACTGTATATCTTTAAGCCACCGTAGAGGGCGCTATACAGCCCGTATGACGTCATTGTTGATATTTTCTGAAAGCCCAAGACCTACTCTATCTTTTAGCCCTCTCGGTTTTTTGTGCCCAAATCCTTCCGTTTTCGAGTTATTTTGAGTCAAACTTCAACTTCCGGTAACACCGGAAGTGAAGGTCATTTGTACACAACACTGAATATATTAATTGTTGACATTCACGTGTTGAGTAACATATGTCTATATCAAAATCATAGGTCATGTGGTTCTCAAGTTATAAAGCACCAAAGTTTTTCCTAAAAACGCGTGTAATTTGATACCCGATGACGTCATCGTGACGTCAATCTTCTAGGTACAACTTGGCATTACTACCGAAGTTCCCACCAAGTTTCAGGTCAATATCTTGTAACAGTCCTATAGAAGTCCTGCTGACAAGTTTGGGAAGAAGAAAAATAATTAAAAACTAGACATGTGGTTGTGTGAACAACCACTAGGTGTTCGGGGTTTTATTTCGTAGTGGAACTATTATGTGAACATAAAATTACATGTATGTTGGAACGTATGTGACCAATCGTCCCTCATAGATGTAATGTAATTTGTGTATTAATGTGAATGACACTGTACGTTGTACACACATGTTGTACATACTGTTCATATGTGTCACCTTTAAATATATGCAATATTGCGTTGACTATAACTTCCTGTTAGTTCATCACAAAGAACTGAAAGTTAAGAGAGGTCATTCAATGCGTATGATGTAAATATTGTGCAATTTTCATCAATGTACGTCATGTAATTACCGAATAAACAGTATTTGAATAATTACATCATGTTTCCTTTAAAAACGCATAACTTCCGGTTGAATGACGTCACAGATTGCAAACTTCACACATATGTCAAGGTGCATTAGTGCTTCACACTCACCAAATTTGGCGGAAATCCGTTGTTTACTTTCGGATTACGTAATCACTGTATATATTTAATCCACCGTAGAGGGCGCTATACAGCCCCTATGACATCATCGTTTATATTTTCTGAAAGCCCAAGACCTTGTCTATCTTTTACCCAGTGAATTTTTTGTGCCCAAATCCTTCCGTTTTCGAGTTATTTTGAGTCAAATTTCAACTTCCGGTAACACCGGAAGTGAAGGTCATTTGTACACAACACTGAATATATTAATTGTTGACATTCACGTGTTGAGTAACATATGTCAATATCAAAACCATAGGTTATGTGGTTCTCAAGTTATTAAGCACCAAAGTTTTTCCTAAAAACGCGTGTAATTTGATACCCGATGCCGTCATCATGACGTCAATCTTCTAAATACAACTTGGCATCATGACCGAAGTTCCCACCAAGTTTCAAGTCAATATCTTGTAACTGTGATACAGAAGTCCTGCTGACAAGTTTGGGTGGAAGGAGAAAAAAAAAAAAAAAAAAAAAAAAACTCGAACAATAACAATAGGTGTTCGGCTTGAACCCGAACACCTAAAAACAAAAAAAAACAAAAAAAAACTCGAACAATAACAATAGGTGTTCGGCTTGAACCCGAACACCTAACAAGGATGTTCACCAACTTTACATGTTACATGTATATGCTGGGTTAGCAGGGGACGTACATGTCTACAGGGAGTACAGGCATGTGGGTGTGTCATGAGTTCTGTATTTTTTTCTATGTATTACGTACACTGTACATAGTTTAATCTTTTTAGTTCTGGAGTTTAATGCCTTTTCATGAGTGCTCATACTGTCACAGCCCAGTCAGTATTTATCCATAATTAGGTAATGTCATACTTCGTCAAAGAAATGTAGAGATTCATGGCCAAAAATGTCAAGAAAGATACAGTGATGATCATCTGTGAAGTTTCCAGTTCCATACGGTGCCCACTTGTTTTAGAACACCTTGAAAAATTCCCACGTTATTTTTGATCTTCCGAAGACCAAAATTTGTTTAACTCTTTATCTGGATAAATAGGCCTACTTAAGCAATTTTTGGCAGAAAAATGTTAACAGTAAATCATATGTTTCTACCATCACCAGTCAAGTTTGAGCGCTTTTAACATTCAGCTTGGCCAGCCGCAGATTAATTAATTTAGTGTGCAAGTTATGCTCAAGACAGAAAAGGAACAAATATATTTAAGAAAAGTGTGCCTTTATGAGGGTAGACCTACTAGATAGGGAAAACAATTAATTTTGTGAACACAGCTTTAATGTACAGTAAGCTCTTAATTGATTCCAGGTGCTTATAATTACATATGTACAATGTAGAGCTCTAATGGTGGCAGGAAATCTACAAAAAGGTGTTGGCTCAACAATATTCTTTCTTGCAGAAAATTGACAAATAGTGAATCACTGAAGCAAGCCTGGAAATAAACGGAGGCCACGGAGGCCATGGCCTTCGTTGCCCTGGTTCTTGGCCTTGGTGCCCATTCAAATGTTTCCATAGACATTACGATTTTCCAATGGAAGTGCCCCTTGCAATGGAAAATTGGCTATTTATATAGGAATTACAGTTTTAGTTTGGTATACTGCACATATGTTTTTCATAAATTTGTATTTTATGTATGATACACATGTTGATGATATGCTTGATTGTGTTTCTGGGGGAAACCAGACCCCAGAAAAGTTTTTTTTTTATCTACAAAACGTACCCTTCCTCCAACTGAATATTTGAGTCTCAAAGAAAACTAAAAAGGCCTCAAATTCCTCCTCTTTCTGATCATGGCAGTAAGCACCCATTCTGAAAAGAAAGAACAAACAAATGAAGAAAACGCATCAAAAACATCTCAACTACTGTCATACAACCTGGTACACATATGTATCGGTACATTTATACAAATGTTGACCTGTTTTTTGTTTGTTCATCGTTTGTTTGTTTGTTTTTTAAACTGAGATGTACAAAAGTCTTTTCTTATCATCATCTAGGATCTAAATAAGAGAGACCTCCCCTGGCCAGATGTTGGAAAATCCCAAATGATGGAAAATCCCACATGTACCCATTTTTAGAGCTTATATTCCCGGAATTGAGATATGAAGATAACATACAATTTTTGCTTATCCACATGTACATCAGTTGTAAACAGGTATATTTAGCGCCATTACTGGGCATTGCACATGTCTGTCTGTTCATGTGGGCCAATTTCATAGAGCTGCTTAGCACTAAAAATGGCTAAGCATGTCATTTCTGCCTTAATAAAAGCAGGATTAACAACCAAATGTTCATGTGTTGTGTATCACTTGCAATTGTTCTTTGGCTGTTGTTCGCTGACCATGAATATCAAATCGAATTTTCAATGATGGTTTGTTTTTTATTGGGCAAGCCATTTTTGTGCTTAGCAATTTTTTTGTGCTAAGCAAATTGGCCCCTGTACTCGTGATCCCACTTAGTGAACATTGACTTTGAACCGAGAAACCTGACAAAACCAAGTTGACAAATTGACAGCAAGTTAAATTTCATGTGATGGCTACAGTACATGTACAATGTTTTTATATATTTGTTTTGTGAAATAACAGTGCACTTTGAACGGCTAAACAAAATGAAAAGTGCAGAAAACAAGGAAATGAGAAATTGTAGCACTGTATGTTTCCTAATGTGTATTAAAATAAAGTATTGCAGTTGAAAAAGACAGAGTTTTCTTACAGTATAGGAAAAAATCCACCTCTTACTTGAAAGGAAAGAGGCGTTTGAAATGAAAGAAAGTGTAAATATGCACCGGTTTAAGTCTAACATAATAAAAGCATTTTTTAACTGACTTATTTATCAATCCCACTGTTTAGGACAGTGCTGAACTGCATTCACAAAAAGAGGCTTAGGCACATCCATACCAAATCAATCAAAATTTAACAGTTGGAGTCTGTTGAAGTTTGTCAGGTTCAGTACCAGTCACTACCAAACCTGCGACCAATAGCGCTCTGCACCAATGACGTCACACGAGTGATTCGGCCATCACGCACATGTACAAAATCCCCAGATGTCAGACAAATATTGACTCACACACGTAATGTACACCATGCATGCACGCGCACATAAGCACACCTACAACACGTTTGCATGGTTGCAATGTTTGTCTGAGATTCGTTGTGACATCACCTCATTTAGCCTGCTATTTTGGGGGCAAGTGAGGAACGCTATTTTTGAAGTATGTAGAATTTGGTACAGTATGCTTCCTACATGTATATGTCCTAGTGCAAGAGCCTAGAGGAAGGGTTGAAGCAGCATTTTTTGGAAAGGGCCTTGTAAAATAAACTTGCCACTCATTTCATTCACGTTGACGACAGAATTGCGCCCTCAGTCATGACTGTGCAATTTTGTAAGTGTGCCGGCTGCAATTTGTAGCATGTGTAAATAATATACACATACATTCGTATGGTGTACGTAGGTGTGTATTTGTTTTACTTTGTGCATATCTGGCCATACAGGAACTTCCATCTAAAAATACATAATTACATGTATGTAGGCTGAGCTAGATTTCTACACCTCATCTAAAAAAAAAAAAACTTTCATGAAAGTACATGTACTTCCTTGTATTCAAATTCACAAGATATTGATTTGTTTTTGTGTGTGTGCTTTTGTAATTCACAGATGTGCTATGTGTCTACACCATGTGTTTCTACATCCACTGAGATTCCTACAACCATACCATCCACCGAGCTTCCTACAACCATACCAAATACCGAGCTTCCTACAACCATACCAACTATTAACATTACTAGTACAGGTAAAGAAAGGAAAATCCAATCTTTTTCACCAAAACACGAAAATGAAGTTTCCAAAATTGGGTTTAACCTTAAAAAACAGCTCAGAAAAGGTCTTTCCTATATGGCTATTAACTCACTCCAGGACAGCCCAGGATTGGGCAGGAATGACCGCTAGGCTGCCCTGTCTGCATTTTCAGATCTACTACACCCCCCCCCCCCTACAAAAATGTCTACCATAAAGCGTAGGCCTAGAGGGCTTGAGGCTAGGCTTGGGATGTATATCGCTATGCCTTATGAGGCCTGCAAAACAAAACGATGAGATTGGGCCACATGACGAATCCGGAGAAAGTCTCCCACTTCACCATGCCCTAGTCCTTCATTTCAGGTCAAAAAATGGTGGTATATCAGCAAAACAAATCCCGAGCCTAGCCTCAAGCCTCATTCCATATTAAAGGCCCAGGCATGTAGCCTTGCACCAGGGCTGACCTCCCCTCCCCTAACATTCCGATGTGGCAAAGCCCTTTATAATGGCAATCAATTCATCCACAAAATTGTAGTATGAGTTTGATGAGTCTTGCCATGCCCTGATGTGTTTTATACATTCGCGCTGTCTTCCAACTGCTAATTTGGAGGTGCCTCTCAATAAGCAGTGTGTGACATGCTCCTTGGGAAGATGTGGGGATCCACAAGGACCCCCCAAAAAACTTCCCAGCTATTTCGGGGTAAAGGTGGTTATTTTGTGAAGTTGTGTTATAATGTATGTTTCTACTTCTGTCCTTTAATTTGAATTTTCAGAAGAAAGTCTTCTGAATGTTACCTTCACGAATTGTCCACGTGACGTCCTGACGAATGTAGCTGTCTACAACTACAACAAACCATCTGCATCAGATGATGGTGACGAGCCTTTGAATGTGACATGTGACCCAGCATCAGGATCTACATTTAAAGAAGGTGTTAACAGTGTTGTGTGTACAGCAAGTGATGCTGCAGGAAATGAAGCTATTGAAACATGCGAATTCAATGTCACTGTTGGTAGGTTGGAAATTCAAATGAAACAATTTGTTATCACAGAAATTAGATATTTGTTTAGGAGTAAATGGTCCACTTTCTTCCTCTTCTTGGTGTTGAATTGTAGATACTTTAGCTCCTAATGCAACCTTCGTGAATTGTTCTGACGACGTCCTGACAAATGTAGACATGTACGACTACGTGGAACCATCTGCATCAGATGGTAACATGACACTGACTGTGTCATGTGACCCACCATCAGGATCTATATTTGAAGAAGATGTTAACTTTGTCGAGTGTGCAGCAAGTGATGCTGCCGGAAATGTTGCCATGGAAACGTGCGATTTTATTATCACCGTTGGTAGGTTGGAAATTGAAAGTGAATCCATTTGTTATCACAGAATTTGGATGCAGAATTTGTTTGGAAGTTAGTGGTCGATGTTTTTTCATTTTAATTTGGTGTTGAAATGCTTAGGACGCTGTCTTAGGCGTGAATTTCGTCTATAAAGACTTCCTTCTTCATTTTGAACACAACATTCCTTCTTGGGATTGACATTTTCAAGGTTGACATTTTTTCCATTGGAACCATGAGCTTCATCAATGGTGATAACTCTATCATATTCTGGTCTTGGTTTCTGACATCTCACCAATTTACTTACATTCCATGTTTTGATACCTCTTGCTTTCAGATAGTTTTGGAACTCAGTTGACATGAATTGTACACCATTGTCAGACACAATTTCTGAAGGAAATCCTTCCCTTGAAAACACAGTTTTAAGGAACTCACTTACCTTGGTAGAAGTAACACTCAACAATATCAATTCCGAGCTTCTTTCAAGCTGCATCTAGGAATTGCACAGGTTGCATTGGAGTAATATTGAATATTGCAGATTGATCATTACATTTACATACAGGACAGTTTTGTTACTAACAATTCCACTTGGGCATCCATTAATGGCCACCTGTACAAACCTTGTAACCTTTGTTTTATTTTGGTCGTTCCTTGATGACCTTCATGGGCCAACTTTTGAAATCTGGACATCAATTCATTTGGAACAACAATCCTGTTATCACACATGATTACATCATTACACACTGTAAGTTCATCTCTAACACATGCCTAATCAAGTAATATGGCTTAAGGGCAGAAGGTATTTCTTACACATTTGGTAATTTTTCCTTCAAAACAGTTTTTCACTTGACACAGTACTGTATCCCATCTAGTAATTGTCTGCAGTTTATTGAATGAAACAGATTGACACAAATCAGTCATGGTTATTTGGCATATAACCTCATCATCAGTATCACATTTACTTTGATCAGCTGTAATCGGTTATCTTGAGAGTGAGTCTGTAATGACATTTTCATCCCCCTTTTTTGAATTTCCCTTCATAATTGTAAATCAGTAATTGACATGACAATCTAGCAATTCGCATTGATGCACCATCGGACCCCTTTGGAAGTAAGGTTACCAATGCTTGGTGGTCTGTGCATTCATTGTCATCGTTGGTAGGTTGGAAATTGAAGGTCAAACAATTTATTTATCACAGAATTTAGACGCAGAATTTGTTTGGGAGTAAAAGGTCCACCTTTTTCCTCTTCTTGGTGTTGAATTGTAGATACTTTAGCTCCTAATGCAACCTTCGTGAATTGTTCTGACGACGTCCTGACAAATGTAGACATGTACGACTACGTTGAACCCTCAGCATCAGATGGTAACATAACTCTGACTGTGTCATGTGACCCACCATCAGGATCTATATTTGAAGAAGGTGTTAACTCCGTCCAGTGTGCAGCAAGTGATGCTGCCGGAAATGTTGCAATGGAAACATGCGATTTTATTATCACCGTTGGTAGGTTGGAAATTGAAAGTCAAATAATCTTTTATCACAGAACTTGGACGCCAAATTTTTGGGGAATAAATGATTCATTTTCGTCCTCTTTTGGTGTTGAATTGTAGATACTTTAGCTCCTAATGCAACCTTCATGAATTGTTCTGACGACGTCCTGACAAATGTAGACATGTACGATTACGTTGAACCGTCTGCATCAGATGGTAACATGACTCTGACTGTGTCATGTGACCCACCATCATCAGGATCTATATTTGAAGAAGGTGTTAACTTCGTCGAGTGTGAAGCAAGTGATGATGCAGGAAATGTTGCCATGGAAACATGCAATTTTATTGTCACCGTTGGTAGGTTGGAAATTGAAAGTCAAATAATTTTTTTTCACAGAATTTGGACGCCGATTTTTGGGGGGAATAAATGGTTCGTTTTTCCCTCTTTAATTGTAGATACTTTAGCTCCTAATGCAACCTTCGTGAATTGTTCTGACGACGTCCTGACAAATGTAGACATGTACGACTACATGGAACCATCTGCATCAGATGGTAACATGACTCTGACTGTGTCATGTGACCCACCATCAGGATCTATATTTGAAGAAGGTGTTAACTTCGTCGAGTGTACAGCAAGTGATGCTGCCGGAAATGTTGCCATGGAAACATGCAATTTTATTATCATCGTCGGTAGGTTGGAAGTTGAAAATGAGACAATTTGTTATAACAGAATTTGGATGCAGAATTTTTTGGGAATAAATGGTTAATTTTTTCCTCTTTTTGGTGTTGAATTGTAGATACTTTAGCTCCTAATGCAACCTTCATGAATTGTTCTGACGACGTCCTGACAAATGTAGACATGTACGACTACGTGGAACCATCTGCATCAGATGGTAACATGACACTGACTGTGTCATGTGACCCACCATCAGGATCTATATTTGAAGAAGGTGTTAACTCTGTTGAGTGTACAGCAAGTGATGATGCAGGAAATATTGCCATGGAAACATGCACATTTCTTGTGACCGTCGGTAGGTTGGAAATTGAAAGTGTATCCATTTGTTATCACAGAATGTGGACGCAGAATTTGGTGTTGAAATGCTTAGGACGCTGTCTTAGGCGTGAATTTCGTCTATAAAGACTTCTTCATTTTGAACACAACATTCCTTCTTAGGATTGACATTTTCAAGGTTGACATTTTTTCCATTGGTAC
This sequence comes from Astropecten irregularis, assembly GCA_963971285.1. Taxonomy (NCBI): domain Eukaryota; kingdom Metazoa; phylum Echinodermata; class Asteroidea; order Paxillosida; family Astropectinidae; genus Astropecten; species Astropecten irregularis. The sequence continues at coordinate 14,630,693 of OZ020252.1, read as the reverse complement.
CATGAGCTTCATCAATGGTGATAACTCTATCATATTCTGGTCTTGGTTTCTGACATCTCACCAATTTACTTACATTCCATGTTTGATACCTCTTGCTTTCAGATAGTTTTGGAACTCAGTTGACATGAATTGTACGCCATTATCAGACACAATCTCTGAAGGAAATCCTTCCCTTGAAAACACAGTTTTAAGGAACTCACTTACCTTGGTAGAAGTAACACTCAATACAAAACTAACCTCGGGCCATTTACTATAATAATCTATCAAACATATTGCATATTTGTAATCATGAGGATTCTAACTCAAAAGCATCAACAATATCAATTCCGAGCTTCTTCAAAGCTGCATCTAAGAATTGCACAGGTTGCATTGGAGCAATATTGAATTTTGCAGATGGATCATTACATTTACATGTAGGACAGATTTGTACTAATAATTCCACTTGGGCATCCATTAATGGCCACCTGTACAAACCTTGTTACCTTTGTTTTGTTTTGGTCATTCCTTGATGACCTTCATGAGCCAACTTTAGAAATCTGGACATCAATTCATTTGGAACAACAATCCTGTTATCACACCTGATTACATCATTACACACTGTAAGTTCATCTCTAACACGTGCCTAATCAAGTAATATGGCTTAAGGGCAGAAGGTATTTCTTTCTCATTTTGAACATTTTCCTTCAATACAGTTTTTCACTTGACACAGTACCGTATCACATCTAGTAATTGTCTGCAGTTCATTGAATAAAACAGATTGACACAAATCAGTCATGGTTATTTGGCATATAACCTCATCATCAGTATCACATTTACTTTGATCAGCTGTAATCGGTTATCTTGAGAGGGAGTCTGTAATGACATTTTCATCCCCCTTTTTTGAATTTCCTTTCATAATTGTAATTCAATAATTGACATGGTAATCTAGCAATTCGCATTGATGCGCCATCGGACCCCTTTGGAAGTAAGGTTAGCAATGCTTGGTGGTCTGTGTATTCATTGTCACTTTGGTAGGTTGGAAATTGAAAGTCAAACAATTAATTTATCACAGAATTTAGACGCAGAATTTGTTTGGGAGTAAACGATCCACTTTTTTCCTCTTCTTGGTGTTGAATTGTAGATACTTTAGCTCCTAATGCAACCTTCGTGAATTGTTCTGACGACGTCCTGACAAATGTAGACATGTACGACTACGTGGAACCATCTGCATCGGATGGTAACATGACTCTGACTGTGTCATGTGACCCACCATTAGGATCTATATTTGAAGAAGGTGTTAACTTCGTCGAGTGTGCAGCAAGTGATGCTGCCGGAAATGTTGCCATGGAAACATGCGATTTTATTATCACCGTCGGTAGGTTGGAAATTGAAAGTCAATTTTTTTTTTCACAAAATTTGGACGCAGATTTTTTGGGGGAATAAATGGTTCATTTTTTCCCTCTTTTTGGTGTTGAATTGTAGATACTTTAGCTCCTAATGCAACCTTTGTGAATTGTTCTGACGACGTCCTGACAAATGTAGACATGTACGACTACGTGGAACCATCTGCATCGGATGGTAACATGACTCTGACTGTGTCATGTAACCCACCATCAGGATCTATATTTGAAGAAGGTCTTAACTTCGTCGAGTGTACAGCAAGTGATGCTGCCGGAAATGTTGCCATGGAAACTTGTGAATTTCTTGTCACCGTTGGTAGGTTGGAAGTTGAAAAAGAGACAATTAGTTAACACAGAATTTGGATGCAGAATTTGTTTGGGAGTTAGTGGTCGATGTTTTTTCCTTTTTATTTGGTGTTGAAATGCTTAGGACGCTGTCTTAGGCGTGAATTTCGTCTATAAAGACTTCCTTCTTCATTTTGAACACAACATTCCTTCTTGGGATTGACATTTTCAAGGTTGACATTTTTTCCATTGGAACCATGAGCTTCATCAATGGTGATAACTCTATCATATTCTGGTCTTGGTTTCTGACATCTCACCAATTTACTTACATTCCATGTTTTATACCTCTTGCTTTCAGATAGTTTTGGAACTCATTTGACATGAATTATACACTATTATCAGATACAATTTTTGAAGGAAATCCTTCCCTTGAAAACACAGTTTTGAGGAACTCACTTACCTTGGTAGAAGTAACACTCAATACAAAACTAACCTCGGGCCATTTACTATAATAATCTATCAAACATATTGCAGATTGGTAATCATGAGGATTCTAACTCAAAAGGACCAACAATATCAATTCTGAGCTTCTTCCAAGCTGCATCTAGGAATTGCACAGGTTGCATTTGGAGCAATAATGAATTTTGCAGATTGATCATTACATTTACATACAGGACAGTTTTGTACTAACAATTCCACATGGGCATCCATTAATGGCCATCTGTGCAAACCTTGTAACCTTTGTTTTATTTTGGTCATTCCTTGATGACCTTCATGGGCCAACTTTAGAAATCTGGACATCAATTCATTTGGAGCAACAATCCTGATATCACACATGATTACATCATTACACGCTGTAAGTTCATCTCTAACACATGCCTTATCAAGTAATATGGCTTAAGGGCAGAAGGTATTTCTTTCACATTTGGCTATTTTCCTTCAATACAGTTTTTCACTTGACACAGTACTGTATCCCGTCTTGTAATTGTCTGCAGTTCATTGAATGAAACAGATCGACACAAATCAGTCAGGGTTATTTGGCATATAACCTCATCATCATTATCACATTTACGTTGATCAGCTGTAATCGGTTATCTTGAGAGTGAGTCTGTAATGACATTTTCATCCCCCTTTTTTGAATTTCCTTTCATTATTGTAATTCAATAATTGACATGACAATCTAGCAATTCGCATTGATGCGCCATCGGACCCCTTTGGAAGTAAGGTTACCAATGCTTGGTTGTCTGTGCATTCATTGTCATCGTCGGTAGGTTGGAAATTGAAAGTAAAACAATATGTTATCACAGAACTTGGACGCCAAATTCTTTTGGGAATAAATGGTTAATTTTTTCCTCTTCTTGGTGTTGAATTGTAGATACTTTAGCTCCTAATGCAACCTTCGTGAATTGTTCTGACGACATCTTGACAAATGTAGACATGTACGACTACATGGAACCATCTGCATCAGATGGTAACATGACTCTGACTGTGTCATGTGACCCACCATCAGGATCTATATTTGAAGAAGGTGTTAACTTCGTCGAGTGTACATCAAGTGATGCTGCCGGAAATGTTGCCATCGAAACATGCAAATTTCTTGTCACCGTTGGTAGGTTGGAAGTTGAAAATGAAAGTATTTGATATCACAGAATTTGGACGCAGATTTTGTTTGGGAGTAAATGGTCCACTTTTTTCCTCTTCTTGGTGTTGAATTGTAGATACTTTAGCTCCTAATGCAACCTTCGTGAATTGTTCTGACGACGTCCTGACAAATGTAGACATGTACGACTACGTGGAACCATCTGCATCAGATGGTAACATGACTCTGACTGTGTCATGTGACCCACCATCAGGATCTATATTTGAAGAAGGTGTTAACTCTGTTGAGTGTGCAGCAAGTGATGCTGCTGGAAATGTTGCCATGGAAACATGCACATTTCTTGTCACCGTCGGTAGGTTGGAAATTGAAAGTGAATCCATTTGTTATCACAGAATTTGGATGCAGAATTTGTTTGGAAGTTAGTGGTCGATGTTTTTTTCATTTTTATTTGGTGTTGAAATGCTTAGGACGCTGTCTTAGGCGTGAATTTCGTCTATAAAGACTTCCTTCTTCATTTTGAACACAACATTCCTTCTTGGGATTGACATTTTCAAGGTTGACATTTTTTCCATTGGAACCATGAGCTTCATCAACGGTGATAACTCTATCATATTCTGGTCTTGGTTTCTGACATCTCACCAATTTACTTACATTCCATGTTTGATACCTCTTGCTTTCAGATAGCTTGGGAACTCAGTTGACATGAATTGTACACCATTATCAGACACAATTTCTGAAGGAAATCCTTCCCTTGAAAACACAGTTTTAAGGAACTCACTTACCTTGGTAGAAGTAACACTCAATACAAAACTAACCTCTGGCCATTTACTATAATAATCTATCAAACATATTGCATATTTGTAATCATGAGGATTCTAACTCAAAAGCACCAACAATATCAATTCCGAGCTTCTTCCAAGCTGCATCTAGGAATTGCACAGGTTGCATTAGAGCAATATTGAATTTTGCAGATTTATCATTACACTAACATGCAGGACAGTTTTGTACTAACAATTCCACATGGGCATCCATTAATGGCCACCTGTACAAACCTTGTAACCTTTGTTTTGTTTTGGTCATTCCTTGATGACCTTCATGAGCCAACTTTAGAAATCTGGACATCAATTCATTTGGAACAACAATCCTGTTATCACACATGATTACATCATTACACACTGTAAGTTCATCTCTAACATATGCCTAATCAAGTAATATGGCTTAAGGGCAGAAGGTATTTCTTTCACATTTGGCCATTTTCCTTCAATACAGTTTTTCACTTGACACAGTACTGTATCCCGTCTTGTAATTGTCTGCAGTTCATTGAATGAAACAGATTGACACAAATCAGTCAGGGTTATTTGGCATATAACCTCATCATCATTATCACATTTACTTTATAATAATAATAAATAATAATAATGGATATTTATAAAGCGCACGTTCCGTCTTACGACGCTCACGGCGCATGAAGGAGGTACACTATGTAATCACAAATACAAGAAAGATAACAAAAACTGTACAAGATAGATAACAAATATACAAGATAGATAAATAACATCGAAACAAATACAAGATACCAGTAGATGCAATTAGCTCAAAAACAGACAGAAATACACGTAACAAATACTGTTAGTTATTCATGAGATACGTTTTAAGCATGGATTTGAACTTGTCTGCGCTTTCTGCTACTCGTATTGTGAGAGGTAACTGGTTCCAAAGTGTTGGTCCAATATATGAGAATGACCTACTTCCCCATGAATGTTTGATTCTGGGTACTTGTAATGTTTGTGATGTAGATGAACGTAGACTGCGTACAGGGGTGTAAATCGAAATGCTATTTTGAAGGTAGGTTGGGGATGATTTATGAATTACATGGTAAACAAGTAGAAGGATCTTAAATGTAATACGTTTATCAACAGGGAGCCAGTGTAATGAGTGGAGAATAGGCGTTATGTGTTCAGTTTTCCTAGTGTATGTGAGAAGTCTTGCGGCAGAGTTCTGTAGTAACTGGAGTCTATGTATTTCTTTCTGTGGTAGGTTAGCGAATAGTGAATTTGCAAAGTCAAGGCGGGATGAAATAAGGGCATGTATGAGTGTTTCAGCTGCAGACTTATTGAGATATTTTCGAATGAATCCAATATTCCTTAACTGAAATCTAACAGATTTAGATATGGAAGATATATGATTAACCAAGGACACATTATGATCAAAAATTACCCCCAAATTTCGGACTGTTTGAGATGGCTTAACATGGCAGTTACCAATCCTTATCTTTACCTCATTATGGTTTACTTTCTTTAACATTTGTTGAGATCCTAATAACAAGAACTCTGTTTTAGAGTCATTCAGCTTCAGACCACTCCTCTCCATCCACAACCTCACATCATCTAGGCACATTTCAAGTTTGTGAAGTGTGCTGGATAGATTAATAGCAGACGGTTTGAATGAGATATATATCTGAATATCATCGGCATAGCAGTGATAGGTGACGCCATGCTTTTGAAAAATCTCTTTGATTGGTTGGAGGTATAGTGAGAATAGGAGTGGTCCACCTACTGACCCCTGGGGGACTCCACATGTCAGGATGGTGGAGTCTGATACAGCATCATTAACCTTCACTACCTGAGAACGATCACTCAAATATGATTTAAACCAATCAAGTGCTATTCCGGATATACCAAAAGATTGTAACCTATGAATCAGAATTTGGTGTTCTACATTGTCAAAAGCTGATGACATATCAAGCAATATAAGAGCAGTAATATTTCCTTTATCCATTTGAGTTAAAATATCATCAGAAAGATTTGTGAGGAGTGTTTCTACACTGTGATATGGACGGTATGCAGACTGCCTATTATCTAAAATGTTATTATGTTGTAAATACGCCAAGAGTCTGTTAAAAATGACACGCTCCATAATCTTACTCAAAAATGACAAGTTAGATATTGGTCGATAATTACTCAATTGATCTTTATCCAAATTTGCTTTTTTCAAGGTAGGTCTAATAATTGCTTGTTTTAGTTCCTGTGGAACAACTCCCGAGTCAATGCTATTATTTATAATGACTACTACTGCTGGTGCAACGGAAGACAGACATTTCTTTATGAGATGAGTGGGCATGGGATCAAGGTCACATGATTTGTTAGGAGACTTCTTAATGATCTTCTTAACCTCATCAACAGTAACGTGGGTAAATGAACACATACATGTATTTAAGGAAACGTTACATGGAGATTCATTAGATTGAGGTACAATAACAGGTAGATTTCTTCGAATATTCAATATTTTGTTCACAAAAAAGTGACTGAATTTCTCAGCTAACTCAGAACTAGAGTGATGGTCAGGCAATGGAGATTGTTGATTTCTGTGCAAAAGTTCATTAGCAAGTTTGTAAAGTTGCTTTACATTTTTACCACATTCATCAATTTTATTACAATGATAGAAAGATTTAGCATTTTTTATTAATGTCTGAACCAATTGACGTTGTTCACAATACATCTGTCTGTGGACTTCCAATTTCGTTGAACGCCACTTTCTCTCAAGTTGACGTCGATGCAGTTTGGCCTTTTTAATATCACTGGTGTACCATTGGGTGTTGGGGCGCACTCTTACGCATAGTCGTTTCTGAGGAGCGTTCTTGTCAAGTGAAGCCCGAAGATTCGTATCATAACAGTTCACAGCTTCTGAGACAGTTTCAGCAGAAGCACATCTCGTTTCCAGTGACGTGATCAGCTCACTTTGATCAGCTGTAATCGGTTATCTTGAGAGTGAGTCTGTAATGACATTTTCATCCCCTTTTTTTAATTTCCCTTCATAATTGTAATTCAATAATTGACATGACAATCTAGCAATTCGCATTGATGCACCATCGGACCCCTTTGGAAGTAAGGTTACCAATGCTTGGTGGTCTGTGCTTTCATTGTCACCGTCAGTAGGTTGGAAATTGAAAGTCAAACAATTTATCACAGAATTTAGACGCAGAATTTGTTTGGGAGTAAAAGGTCCACTTTTTTCCTCTTCTTGGTGTTGAATTGTAGATACTTTAGCTCCTAATGCAACCTTCGTGAATTGTTCTGACGACGTCCTGACAAATGTAGACATGTACGACTACGTGAAACCATCTGCATCGGATGGTAACATGACTCTGACTGTGTCATGTGACCCACCATCAGGATCTATATTTGAAGAAGGTGTTAACTTCGTCGAGTGTGCAGCAAGTGATGCTGCTGGAAATGTTGCCACGGAAACATGCGATTTTATTATCACCGTCGGTAGGTTGGAAATTGAAAGTCAATTTTTTTTTTTCACAGAATTTGGAAGCCGATTTTTGGGGGGAATAAATGGTTCATTTTTTCCCTCTTTTTGGTGTTGAATTGTAGATATTTTTGGGGGGAATAAATGGTTCATTTTTTCCCTCTTTTTGGTGTTGAATTGTAGATACTTTAGCTCCTAATGCAACCTTCGTGAATTGTACCGACGACGTCCTGACAAATGTAGACATGTACGACTACGTGGAACCATCTGCATCGGATGGTAACATGACTCTGACTGTGTCATGTGACCCACCATCAGGATCTATATTTGAAGAAGGTGTTAACTTCGTCGAGTGCGCAGCAAATGATGCTGCCGGAAATGTTGCCATGGAAACTTGTGCATTTCTTGTCACCGTCGGTGGGTTGGAAATTGAAAATGAATCCATTTGTTATCACAGAATGTGGATGCAGAATTTGGTGTTGAAATGCTAAGGACGCTGTCTTAGGCGTGAATTTCATCTATAAAGATTTACTTCTTCATTTTGAACACAACATTCCTTCTTAGGATTGACATTTTCAAGGGTAACATTTTTTCCATTGGTACCATGAGCTTCATCAATGGTGATAACTCTATCATATTCTGGTCTTTGTTTCGGACATCTCACCAATTTACTTACATTCCATGTTTGATACCTCTTGCTTTCAGATAGTTTTGGAACTCAGTTGACATGAATTGTACACCATTATCAGACAGAATTTCCGAAGGAAATCCTTCCCTTGAAAACACAGTTTTAAGGAACTCACTTACCTTGGTAGAAGTAACACTCAATACAAAATTAACCTCAGGCCATTTACTATAATAATCTATCAAACATATTGCATATTTGTAATCATGAGGATTCTAACTCAAAAGCACCAACAATATCAATTATGAGCTTCTTCCAAGCTGCATCCGTCTAGGAATAGCACAGGTTGCATTGGAGCAATATTGAATTTTGCAGATTGATCATTACATTTTCATACAGGACTGTTCTGTACTAACAATTCCACTTGGGCATCCATTAATGGCCACCTGTACAAACCTTGTAACCTTTGTTTTCTTTTGGTCATTCCTTGACGTCCTTCATGAGCCAACCTTAAGAAATCTGGACATCGATCATTTGGAACAACAATCCTGTTATCACACATGATAACATCATTACACACTGTAAGTTCATCTCTAACACATGCCTAATCAAGTAATATGGCTTAAGGGCAGAAGGTATTTCTTTCACATTTGGTCATTTTTCCTTCAATACAGTTTTTCACTTGACACAGTACTGTATCCCGTCTTGTAATTGTCTGCAGTTCATTGAATGAAACAGATTGACACAAATCAGTCATGGTTATTTGGCATATAACCTCATCATCATTATCACATTTACGTTGATCAGCTGTAATCGGTTATCTTGAGAGTGAGTCTGTAATGACATTTTCATCCCCTTTTTTGAATTTCCCTTCATAATTGTAATTCAATAATTGACATGATAATCTAGCAATTTGTATTGATGCGTCATCGGACCCCTTTGGAAGTAAGGTTACCAATGCTTGGTGGTCTGTGCATTCATTGTCATCGTCGGTAGGTTGGAAATTGAAAGTCTAACAATTAATTTATCACAGAATTTAGACACAGAATTTGTTTGGGAGTAAACGATCCACTTTTTTCCTCTTCTTGGTGTTGAATTGTAGATACTTTAGCTCCTAATGCAACCTTCGTGAATTGTTCTGACAACGTCCTGACAAATGTAGACATGTACGACTTTGTTGAACCATCTGCATCGGATGGTAACATGACTCTGACTGTGTCATGTGACCCACCATCAGGATCTATATTTGAAGAAGGTGTTAACTTCGTCGAGTGTACAGCAAGTGATGCTGCCGGAAATGTTGCCATGGAAACATGCAATTTTATTATCACCGTTGGTAGGTTGGAAATTGAAAGTCAAATAATCTTTTATCACAGAACATGGACGCCGATTTTTGGGGGGAATAAATGGTTCATTTTCGTCCTCTTTTTGGTGTTGAATTGTAGATACTTTAGCTCCTAATGCAACCTTCGTGAATTGTTCTGACGACATCCTGACAAATGTAGACATGTACGACTACGTTGAACCATCTGCATCAGATGGTAACATGACTCTGACTGTGTCATGTGACCCACCATCAGGATCTATATTTGAAGAAGGTGTAAACTTCGTCGAGTGTGCAGCAAGTGATGCTGCTGGAAATATTGCCATGGAAACATGCACATTTCTTGTGACCGTTGGTAGGTTGGAAGATGAAAATGAAAGTGTTTGTTATCACAGAATTTGGACGCAGATTTTGTTTGGGAGTAAATGGTCCACTTTTTTCCTCCTCTTGGTGTTGAATTGTAGATACTTTAGCTCCTAATGCAACCTTCGTGAATTGTTCTGACGACGTCCTGACAAATGTAGACATGTACGACTACGTGGAACCATCTGCATCAGATGGTAACATGACTCTGACTGTGTCATGTGACCCACCATCAGGATCTATATTTGAAGAAGGTGTTAACTCTGTTGAGTGCGCAGCAAGTGATGCTGCAGGGAATGTTGCCATGGAAACATGCACATTTTTTGTCACTGTCGGTAGGTTGGAAATTGAAAATGAAACAATTTTTGGTCACTGAATTTGGACACTGAAATTGTTTGTGAGCAAAATGGTCTATGATTTTAACAGTTGGAAAATTGGAGATTGAATACCCGTGTTGCTGCTATTCACGTTAGCTTTTTAGATTTCAGGTAAGGTTTTTTGTCATGATTGTACAGTAAAACCTCAATGACTTGATTTTCAAGGGAATGGATATTTTCTTTGAGTTATCCAGACGTCATCGTCACTGAAGTTGGAACTGACATGTCATCTACATGATGGGTCTCCGACTTAGCGTGCTTAGCCGTAAAAGTAGCATGTTTTTATACAGCCTTTAATCTCCTTCATTGTCTGACTGGAACTGTATGATAAGAAGAAAATTATCATTCTTGTATTTTTTATTTCATATAATTCCTACCTTTTAAAAACTTGTTGATTAGGCCAAACAAACCGAATTTCAGCCTCTAGCTTTACTTTTATTTTGTCAATCAATGGACACTGTATTGCCTGAAAAGGAAATCCGTCAGCCAATCAGAAACTTTATTTGGAGCTTTATTGGTAGCCATGGTAGTTCTTTGTCCAATCAGCATGAGCATTGTATGAACACACTGTGTCATATAATTGTGCATGATGAATATAGATGCACAGCGAAGCCGTAGAGGAACATGTGTTAAATAGTATGCTACAACCACATGTATCTGCATGTCTGTTCTGTGATGAATATAGTTAAGTAGTGAATTCTTTCGAGAGAGCCGAACACGTATCATGCAGATAAGAGCCTTTTCGGACGATGTTTCGATCCTAGAATGGATAATGATAGTATTCTTCACTTGTTTGGTTGGTTGCTTAAACGTAGTCACTTTTTTGGTTTAAGATGCCCATTTGTGAAATTGTGTATTTGGAAAAGTTCAATACAAACTGGATAAAAGGGATATCATGTTTTGTGTTTGAATGCTAATTTTCCTCCTTTATGGTGTGAAATTTCAGATACAATTGCTCCAAATGCAACCTTCATGAACTGTCCAAATGACGTCCTGACAAATGAAACCATCTTCAACTACACTGAACCATCTGCATTAGATGATGGTGACGAGCCTTTGAATGTGACATGTTACCCACCATCAGGATCTCTCTTTGATGAAGGCGATAACATTGTTGAGTGTACAGCAAGTGATGCTGCAGGAAATGTTGCCATGCAAACATGCAAATTTCTTGTCATCGTCGGTAGGTTGGAAATTGAAAGTGAATTCATTTGTTATCACAGAATTTTGATGCAGAATTTGTTCGGGAGTAAATGGTCAAAGGTGTTTCCCCTTTTTGTAATTGAATTTCAGATACAATTGCTCCAAATGCAACCTTCGTGAATTGTCCTGGCGACATCCTGACAAATGTATTTGTCTACAACTACACTGAACCATCTGCATCAGATGATGGTGACGAGCCTTTGAATGTGACATGTGACCCAGCATCAGGATCTACATTTAAAGAAGGTGTTAACACTGTTGTGTGTACAGCAAGTGATGCTGCAGAAAATATTGCCATTGAAACATGTGCATTCATTGTGACTGTTGGTAAGTTGAAAATTGCTATTGGAAGAATTTGTTATTACAGAATTTGGAGAAATTGTATATGATTAAAGGTAGTATCATACTTTGGTTTTTGTCTAAGAAATACAGATTCATGAGCAATAATATCAAGGAAGATACAATAATAGTCATCTGTGAAAATTTCAGTCTTTTCTCTTTTATTTTTGATCTTTTAAAAAATCAAAAAGATTTCCGGTCGTTGTTTTACTAATTTCTGGATAAATACACCATTTCATGTGGAAAAGTTGTAACGGTATGTTTCTACATTGCTATTGGAAGAATTCGTTATTACAGAATTTGGAGACAGTTTGTGAATAAAAAATTGAGAATTAAATGGTCAAATTTGTTTTTTTGTGTGTGAAATTTCAGATACAATTGCTCCAAATGCAACCTTCATGAACTGTCCAAATGACGTCCTGACAAATGAAACTGTCTACAACTACACTGAACCATCTGCATCAGATGATGATGACGAACCTTTGAATGTGACATGCTACCCAGCATCAGGATCTATATTTGAAGAAGGTGTTAACATTGTTGAGTGTACAGCAAGTGATGCTGCAGGAAATGTTGCCATGGAAACATGTGAATTTCTTGTCACTGTCGGTAGGTTGGAAATTGAAAGTGAATCCATTTGTTATCACAGAATTTGGATGCAGAATTTGTTTGGGAGTAAATGGTCAAATTTGTTCCCCTTTTTGTCATTGAATTTCAGATACAATTGCTCCAAATGCTACCTTCATAAACTGTTCTGACAACGTTGTGACGAATGTAGCTGTCTACAACTACACTGAACCATCTGCATCAGATGATGATGATGTGACTTTGAATGTGACATGTAACCCAGCATCGGGATCTACATTTAAAGAAGGTGTTAACACTGTTGTGTGTACAGCAAGTGATGAAGCTGGAAATGAAGCCATTGAAACATGCAAATTCACTGTGACTGTTGGTAAGTTGAAAATTGCTATTGGAAGAATTTGTTATTACAGAATTTGGAGAAATTGTATATGATTAAAGGTAGTATCATACTTTGGTTTTTGTCTAAGAAATACAGATTCATGAGCAATAATATCAAGGAAGATACAATAACAGTCATCTGTGAAAATTTCAGTCTTTTCTCTTTTATTTTTGATCTTTTAAAAAATCAAAAAGATTTCCGGTCGTTGTTTTACTAATTTCTGGATAAATACACCATTTCATGTGGAAAAGTTGTAACGGTATGTTTCTACATTGCTATTGGAAGAATTCGTTATTACAGAATTTGGAGACAGTTTGTGAATAAAAATTTGAGAATAAAATGGTCAAATTTGTTTTTTTGTGTGTGAAATTTCAGATACAATTGCTCCAAATGCAACCTTCATGAACTGTTCCGACGACGTCCTGACAAATGTAGCCGACTACAATTACACTGAACCATCTGCATCAGATGATGATGACGAGCCTTTGAATGTGACATGTGACCCAGCATCAGGATCTATATTTGAAGAAGGTGTTAACCCTGTTGTGTGTGAAGCAAGTGATCTTGCAGAAAATGTTGCCATGGAAACATGTTCATTCAACATCACCGTCGGTAAGTTGAGTAAAATAAAGTTAGATTCTTTCCATTTTACAGTTATTGCAAAACCCGGTCAACCAGTGGAGGTCAACCAGACCCTACTAGGGTCAACCATGGCCTGGGAACCATGGCATATGGATGGCGTACCATGGGTCGATTTCACCAAACTCATCGTAACTAATACTTTCGATTGTAGAACTTGTGATGCATAGCAGCCCTACGTAGGATATGATAGGTTATGTAGGTTAGGATGGAGGTTATCCTTCGTAACTTGAGTTACGGCCGATCGTAGGGCTTTGTGAAATTAAAGTGAACTGTTGGTTGGCACTGGTTGGCCAAACATACAGTAGGATACAATGGGTTATCCTTTGTAACTCGTGTTACAATCGATCGGAGGGCTTTTGTTGAAATAAACACCAGCAAAACACCAACGAAACTTCAAATGTTGCGTACGCAACATTTTGTTGCGCAACTTATGCAACATTTTCTTGCCTTTGGTTGCAAAAGTTATGTCCATTTCACGAAACAAGTAATTTATGTAACATTTCGTGAAATCGGATGTAGGTGTGTTCCACACGATGTGGTTCCAACAGCATGTAATGAAGACAGCACAGGGAAAGATACAAAAAGTGACGTGCTCAGTGTCTCTTTTACCTTGATGTTTGGCAAGGTCCCGGCCGATGTGGTATACAACAAAAGTTGTCGAGGGATGGTCCATTTTTACGGCTTCCCGTATTACAAACAGTGCTGCTCAAATTTGTGGAGAATAAAATTGTATTGCATTTTCTCACTGGAAAAGGATAATGATAGTATTCTACACTTTTGTTTTGCTAAGCGTTTAATAAAACATTAATCCCTTTTTTTGGTTTCAGATAATTGTTATTGAACTTTTGTAATTGGATAGTTAAACCAAAACCGATATTAAAAACGATATCTGGTTTTGAATCTCATTGCTAATTTCTCCTCATTTTGGTGCGAAATTTCAGATACAATTGCTCCAAGTGCAACCTTCATGAATTGCCCTGATGACGTCCTGACAAATGTAGCCGACTACAACTACACTGAACCATCTGCATCAGATGGTAACATGCCTCTGACTGTGTCATGTGAACCACCATCAGGATCCATATTTGAAGAAGGTGTTAACTTCGTCGAGTGTACAGCAAGTGATACTGCAGGAAATGTTGCCTTAGAAACATGTGCATTCAACATCACCGTCGGTAGGTTGAGTAAAATAAAGGTAGATTCTTTCCACTCTCAGTTATTCCAAAACCCAGCCAACCAGTTGAAGCCAACCAGACCCTAGTAGGGTCAACGGAGGCCAGGTATGCCTGGACCATGGCATAGATGGCGTACCAGGTACATGTATACTCCACACTCAGGTGTGGTTCCCAGACTATAAAGACAGCACAGGCAACAACACATGTTAACATCCATTTAATGCAGTCAGTGTCTGCCTAACCATGGTGTTTGCTCAAATGGAAGGCCCTGGTTGACATGGTATACAATTAAGGTTGTCAAGGGATATCCCTTCTAATACCTTCCTATCTCTTCCAATATCTGCCTGTATTTTAATGAGGGCTAGTCAGGGAGCATAGGTGGCACTCGCCTCTCACCAATGTGGCCCGGTTCGATCCCGGCTTGGGTCATAAGATCTAAGTAGAGTTGTGCATTGGTTCTCTCCTATGCTACGAGGGTTTTTCTCCGGGTTCTTTGGTTTTCCTCCCTCCACAGAAGTCAAACATTTTCGATCTGTGTTCCATGAGCATATATGGGTTGAATTGTGCTGGCAGCCAAAGGTACTGCTGTTATTAAACTCGATCACGTTGTAGCCGCATCCTTCACAATTCAGCACCCCAGCTGCCAGTAAGGATTTTTTACCTCCCAAATTGTCATTATTATTATTATTACTCAAATTTGAGGGAAAAAAATTGCAATTGCATTTTTCTTTTGGGGACGGCAAATTTCAGATACCACTCGACCGACCGCCACATTTGATAATTGCTCGGAGGACATTCTGGTGAATGAGGCCAACGTCACATACCAAAGACCCACTGCCTCTGACGGGGAGGAAATTCTGGCCGTCACGTGTCGTCCTGACTCGGGATCCACTTTTCCCGAAGGGAACGTGACGAAGGTCGTCTGCACGGCTACAGACGAGGCAGGAAATCCAGCACTGGCCACCTGCAACTTCACAGTCACCGTTGGTAGGTTATCACACGACACTAAACAAACTCTCAACCATTGAGAAATCCTCTCATGGTTCTGGACTTCAGTCAAAATCTCAAGGATTCACTGGGGATTTCGGTCACTCTCAAGCATTGGTGTCCTTTCACACGATGACACTTTTGTAAGAACCATGAGAGAATTTCTCAATTTTGCTGACAAATTTTGCACCAACCTTTGCTTCTTGAGGTTTTCTTTTCAGGGATGTGAAATTGATATTTGAAATCTGAATATAAGATTGGAGGTGGGCTCGTTAACAATTACAAATTGGTAATCAGTACTCATAATTCTTAACATCTAATGAAATATTGACACCTGTGCAGTCTGCTACCACTAAATCTGTACTGCTACCATTAATTTTGTCAACAAAATAAATATAATCATCACATAACCACAAGAGAAACTGACTGAATTTAAGAAATAAATACATTTATTGATTACCAGTATTTTTTTTTTACTTCTTCAAATTGTTTTAATGTCATTTACAGTTGTTGTCTGTTATTGTGATGTTCATCTGAATAAAGTTTTTCCATGTAAATATATTGTACTGTAGAAAAGTGAATCAGGAGTCGACGTCACCAAACTCATCGTCACTTGCTATCAATCGCAGGATTTATCGATGCATTCCAGTCCCATGTAGGATAGGCCCCATATGATGGGTTACCCTTCGTAATCGAGTTACGAACGATCGTAGGGCTTCGTGAAATCCACCCCAGTTCTTGTTAATCATTATGCAAATCACTCCCAACAAAACAGCAAAGATCATTACTTTTTCCACCAAGGTTTATTCTGTGATAAATTCATGGATTATACATCTGTAACCTTTTCTGTCTTTCTTCCTTTAGATGTTGATCCACCCGTGTTGGACCCAGACAGTTGTCCATCGGACTCCTGGCACTTCGCTGACACGGGGACCAACTCTACCCTGGTCGCATGGACCCAGCCTACAGCAAAAGATGTTTTTGACAAGAGCCCCGTCGTGACCTGCTCCCCACCCAGCGGCAGTCGGTTTGAGATTGGCGAGACGTTGGTTGCATGCTCTGCAGCGGATGCCGCCGGGAATACCGCACCAGCAGACTGCCTGTTCAATGTGACCGTCACAGGTAATTGAGTCAGTGTCGGCAATACTGCACATCTCTGTCTAATAGCGTTCCGCACTAATAACGTAACACCATGCATGCACGCACAAACATACCCCCACTCACCACACGTTTGCATATGGCCGGTTGTAATGTTTGTCTGAGGTTCGGTGCTATTTTTAGCGCAAGTGCGCAGTGCTATTGTTGTTAGCTTCCATCGGGGAAGTTACATGTAGGTTTTGCAAACAATGCAAAAGTTGAAAGAAAGTTACATGTAGGTTTTGCAAACAGAACGCAAAAGCTGAAAGAAAGTTACATGTAGGTTTTGCAAACAGAACGTAAAAGCTGACAGAAAGTTACATGTAGGTTTTGCAAACAGAACGCAAAAGCTGAAAGAAAGTTATGTGTTGGTTTTGCAAACAGAGCCCAAAAGTCAGAAGAAAGGTACGTGTAGCTTCACATTTAGGCAGTGTCCAAAACGGGCTTCTGGAGCTATGGCTAGGTCTATTATCTTGCTGTCTCTCCAATGGAGCGAAGAGTGTCTAGACCTAGCTCTAGACAACAGATTCGGATGCAGCCTCAGATATCTTATTTATCGCACAGACGTACACTGCACAGAGTTCAGCTTTGACACTCTTCATTTCTTTCGTCAACCTCCAATTATCACATAATGCAGTTCAGCAGTACAGTACAAATGAAATAACATATGGTCCGCTGTCTTATTACTCTTTGTCCACTTTTATTCCTAGACGTGTCATTCTGCTTTTTCTGTTCCCTCCTTCCAATCAGAACTGAGAGCTCCCGTCATCGATAACATCACCAGCGTCACCAACGAATCAATGGTCATCGAGTGGACCTCCCTGGATGTGGTAGAGAATTTCACCATCCAGTACACGGGGACCTTCCAGGATTTGACCAACCGTAGCGAAGTGGTGTCCAGCCGGGAGGATAGCTACAAACTGACCGGCTTGACCCCTGGGGAGACGTACTCCGTCAAGGTCACTGGCCGGAGTGGTCTGGCTCAGGCGGACAGCGAAGAACGGAAACGCACGACAGGTAAAAAGCCAAGGCAGCTTAATATCCATTTTGGATTCAGTCTTAAAGGTTACCTGTAATAGGAATGAAAGTGCTTTCAGATTATTGCTTAATGCAAAATTAATGACAGTGCGTGTGACATCATCGTCAGAACAAGTAGGCTCGCACCGTAGTAGCTCTTTCTGACTCGTGCACATTGTATGTAGAATTTTGCTCTTCTCAATTTGAGCAAAAACGCGGGGACGGCAGTCTTACAACTGGTATACTGTGTGGCATTCTGCCGGTGACATAGCGAGACAATACAGATGTATTTAACTTAAATGAGTTTTTATTTCAGGTACCCTTTAATAATCATATGCACGTATCCACTTTTATTAGTTGAGAAAAATTTTCTCTTGGATAACTGGTTATTGGTTGGTTTCATTCACTTCGTCCACTGATAAATTGCAAGAATGTGACACTAAGAGTAGAAACATGCCATGATCCACAGAAATTGTCCGTTATACTATACATGTAGCTGTTGATAAAGATCCTGCTAGGATCAAAACATATCAGGCCCTCCTTACTCCAAGCATTGTTTAGCTGTCGTTCGTTATAGCTATTTGATCTGTCTTTGTCTTGTCTTTAGATTTAAATACGTGGATTGTTTTCAGTCTCACCAAATCTTTCTCCATCTGTCCGCAGAACTGAACGAGCCGACAATTATTAGGGTCTTCGACATCCAAATGACGTCCCTGATGCTTGAGTGGAGCCCGCCTCCGAACAGCTTTGTGGAATCATACCTCGTCCTCTACGAGGGACTCCAAACGGATCGGGCTACGAGGAACAAGACCTTGAGTGGGACGAAGACACAGACCTCACTGGATGGCCTCCTGTCTGGAGAGACGTACGAGCTGAGGGTGGTCGCTCGTAGCGGATCCGGGGAGAGTCAGGAGGTGGCGGCTGAAAGTCCCAGAAGACGGGAAACAACAGGTACAGTCTAGAGGAAAGTTGTTGGAGGGAACCTTCCATATGTCCAAAATGTGCTTCACCAGGAACAGGCAACATCATCCTGTCTGGCTCTCCAAGAATCCCTAAGACTCAGCTTACCCTTGAACACTAATCCTCTACGCTTAGCACCCAAGACAAGGGCTACTTACCACACATCTCCACAGGGGGAACTGGGGCCAAAGCACAAAATTGCTGAAGTATGAAAAGTCTTCCTTGATCAAACAGGATTGCCAACCAAACATTCATGGGATGTTTACTGCTTTTGACTTGTATTCGGCCATTGTTTGCTGAGCATAATATTCACAAGGAGTTTTGGCTGGTATATAATAATTTTATTTACCAAGGTTTTTGGTGCTTACCGGTAAGCAAATTTTGTACTTGACTCAAAGGTTTTGAGCAGCTCACCCGAGTGTACCATTGATATCATGCTTTTATTCAGGGTAGGAGCAATGTTTCTTCATCTTAACTATTGAAAATAATTTCCTTTTGATTCTGATTTTCTTCACAGTCCCAAGAAATGTCAAGCTTGAAGAGGCTGACTCGACGGTGAACTCAATAACGGCTCGGTGGTCCCCGCCGGTGGAACCGGATTCCCTCCTCCGCCCGGTCATCGAGTACTACCTCATAGAATGCGAAGAGGGGACGCCCGATCCACCGAGAGTCAACTACACAGGGTCTGTGTCCAATGCCTCCTGCCTGGACCTTCCCACGGCTGGCCGACAGTATAACATGACGGTAGAGTCCCACAGTAAAGACAAATCCTCCTCCACGAGTATCCAGATTATTGCACGTAAGTCTGATATCCTCACCAAACTTGATACACTAACCCTCCCCACTCTTTCTCTTTGACGTTATTTTCATTTCCGTGACCATTACAGGAATGGTAGCATACCCAAACAGAAATGTTCACAGATTTACATGAAGCTTTCAGGATATGAAGATGGTGCTGGTAGAAACATACCGTTAAAATATTTCCGCCTGAAATGGTGCATTTATCCAGAAATCAGTAAAACAAAGACCAAAAACAGGTTTGATCTAAGGGTGAGATCAAAACCATTCTTTATATTTTATAAGAAAAATTGTCTTTTTTTTTGCTAATTCATCTTTTTCCCTGCAAATCGTTGGGGTAAATGTACCACAATGACCAGTTTTGGGGGTAAATAAAGTGTGCATTGAACCTCTTTTTCCAGACAGTACAGTACCCCCATTTAATTTATTTCACTGGAAATCACAAAGCAATTATGAATAATCTCACGCCATGAGGCAAACTGCCATAGATGCTTCCTGGACAGGAAGGGGTAAAGAGCGCCCTCGTACCTTAAACATGTTGCATCCTCCTCCACGAAGCCACTGAACTATAAAGAAGATTGCCTCATCAATGACTACCATTATCTTTCTTAATAACCACAAAATTCAGGCCTTAGTCTTTTTTTATGTTAAAGGTAGAATCATACTTTGTTTTTTATCAAAGGAATACAGATTCATGGGCAAAATTATCAAGGACGATACAGTAATAGTCATCTGTGAAAATTTCAGTCCCATACAGTGCCTGCTTTTTGAGAAAACAGTGAAAAACGGCCACAGTATTTCTTAAGTCTTTTCTCTTTTATTTTTGATCTTTTAAAAGATCAAAAAGATTTTCGGTCGTTGTTTGACTAATTTCTGGATAAATACAGGTACACCATTTCAGATGGAAACATTTTAACGTATATTTCTACCACCACCATCTTCATACCCTGTAGGTAAATCTGTGAACATTTCTGTTTTGGTGTCATACCAAAGTATGATACTACCTTTAAAGAGATTTTGAAGGAGCAAGTCGCTTGATTTGGTTTTTGTTTTCTATATTCCTCATTGCAGTACCCAATGGCGTTGACCTTTCCGAGGAAGAATCAACAATATCCAATGTCAGTGCCTCCTGGTCCTACCCGAGCGGAGATGCGGACAGCTTCAACATCACTTGCTCCGATGGGACGCCGGACCCGAAGTCCATTGTCATCAAGGACTCCCCACAGGACAGGTATCGAGCCACTTGCACCAATCTGCCCCGACCGGGAGACACCTACACCATGACGGTCTTTGCTGAGAGCGGGGGGCGGCAGAGTAACTCTTCCCACATCCAGCTGACAGCCTGTAAGTCCAGCCTTGCTTCCAGATGATGAGATGTCTCAATATGGAAGTTCTTCTTACAAACAAGACTTTCCCGATTTTTTTTTAAAGAGATTTGTCTCACCGTGATTGGTGCTTTCCAGTGCAAAACATTTTAGTACTTAATTACCAGTACTATACTATAAACCTCTTCATGTCTGTTTTTTGTGACATACTTGTTTTTGCTGTATAGGATAGAAGTGGCATCATCACATACCTTGGGTCTTTTCCAAACCTCGACTCTGGCTCAGGCTCTGGCTCAGGCTCTGGCTCAGGCTCTGGCTCAGGCTCTGGCTCAGGCTCCAGCTACGGCTTAGGCTTCATGGATAAGGATTCATTTTTTTTTAATCCATTCTAAAATGACGGGTATCGAAATAGGGGCTTTTTGCTTTGGTTCGGAAGTAGAATCTCTGGTTTGAAAAAGAAAACAGAGCTTCAGCTTTAATGAAAAACCACAACCTATGTTTTCGGTATATGGATGACAGAGATGGAAGCCGGAACTGGAGGCCGAGGTTTGGAAAAGGCCCCTGGTGCTCTTTGCATCCTGATGAAAAAAAGCGTTCCCGTTGAAAAAATCCCGGGACCATATCATCTCAAATTTGTTCAACCTTCACCTATCGCCTCCTTCACCCACACAGTGCCAAGACCAGTGGAAGACCTCTCTGTAAAAAAAGATTTTACAACCACCGAAGTGACCCTCTCTTGGAACGTCAGGACCTGCTCTGATTGTGTCTTTACGTCCTTCAATGCTTCCATCTCGGAAGACGGCGAAGCCAAAGACATCCCATTCATAATTGGAAAAACAGACTACGAGACGATGTTTGAGAAGCTTGTACCAGGGAAACAGTACACCTTCTACTTGACTGCTCTGAGCGGAGACAAGAAAAGTGACGTGGAGAGTGTCTCACAGAGAACAAGTAATCAGCATTTAAATTCTTGGGATGTATTTTCTCCTTAAAGGTACTATGATACTTTGGTAGCATACCGAAATCTCCACAGATTTACCCATAACTTACAGGGTAGCAAGATGGTGATGGTAGAAACATACCATTAAAATGTTTCTGCCTGAAATGCTGTATTTATCCATATTATATATTTTGATCTTTAAAAGATAAAAAATAACGCTGAAAGGATTTTAAGAATACTTTGGGCATTTTTCACTGTTTTCACAAAAAGTGGGCAACGTATGGAACTGGGAATTTCACAGATGACTGTTGCTGTATCTTTCTTGACATTTTTGCCAATGAATCTGCATTTCTTTGACAAAAACCAAAGTATGATATTTCCTTTAAAAACATAATACAGGATTGGTAAAAGGTGACAGAACAGCTGCAGACTGTTCATAATTTGATTTGTCATGGAATAAAAACAAACCTGTGAAATATTCAGCTTATGTCATCATTGGAAATTGTAGAAAGCAGTGAAAAACTCAAAGAGTGGGTGCTGTTCTGTGACCTTTACTAATCATGTATTATACCTTTAACGATAATTGACTAAAAGCAGATAAGGGACACCGCCAACATAGGGCTCAGTAACTCAGTTGGTATATTAAAGAGCATCGGCACGATGTTTTGGAGGTCGCTGGTTCGAATCCCCCTCAAGTTCACTCAGTTTGCCTTGTGGTTATTTGATGATTTTAATTTTTTTGATGATTTTGTTTTGTGACAAGTGAACGACAATTCCTTGGAGGTTGGACTTGGACTTGGTCTCTCTTTGAGTTTTCTGTTCATCATCTGCATCGTCCTGGTGCTGCTCGTGATACGACGTAGACAGCAGTTGGCGTAAGTATTAAAAATGGAATGCGTCCAAGCAAAATAGAATCTTGCAAAAAAAAGCAAAGTCCCACATGATGTTGATGAAATATTGATTTGAATTCATTTTTTATAAGTCTGCCGCCTTTCAAAGACTGCAGAGAGTGACTTTCGTTGCTCTGGATTTTTCAGCATTGTAATCCTATAAAGGTTATTTCATACTTTAGGTTTTTATCAAGAAAGAAACATTAACAGTCATCTGTAAAATTCCCAGTCCCATACGGTGCCCAATTTATGAGAAAATAGTTAGAAACGGCTGCGGGAAACTTGTCAAATTTTTAGAAGTGTTAGGAAGTCAGCGGACGTGTTTTTATTTTTGGGTCTTTTGCCAACAGGAAGGGGCGACCAACGCTGGAGTATCGTAACGACGGTTATGAGACAGACATGGTCCCGATTAACAGCAGAGGTGACAAATCCCGTCCTGTACGCCTTCATGCTTTCCCCAAGCATTTCAAGGACTTGTCAGCTGACTCAGATTATCTCTTCTCAGAGGAGTATGAGGTACACCTTCCCACATCACAATGATGTGTTTGTGTTTCGTTATTAAGACCGGCAATCCGATAATTTCTAGCTTTTTAGCAGAGTGGGAGAACCTCCTAGAAATTGTCCTCATTTAGTTAAAGGTAATATCATACTTTGGTTTTTATCAAAGAAATACAGATTCATGGGCAAAAATATCAAGACAGATACAGTAACAGTCATCTATGAAAATGTCAGTCCCATACGCTGCCCACTTTTTGAGAAAACAGTGAAAAACAGCCACAGTATTTCTTAAGTCTTTTCTCTTTTATTTTTGATCTTTTAAAAGATCAACAAGATTTTCGGTTGTTGTTTTACAAATTTCTGGATAAAAACTTTCCATAGATCAAATTTTCCATACTTGTATGAATTCAAAGTTAGAAGGTGGACTTTTTACATTAATAACTCTTTGGTTTTTTTCTCTGTTGGTGGTATTTGTTTCATGGGTGTCTTGTTTGTTGTTGTTGTTGTTGTTTTTGTTTTAGGAATTGCGTCCTGTCGGTAAGGATCAGTCGACAGAAGCAGCTCTGGATGACAACAACAGAAGCAAGAACCGTTTCGTCAACATCCTCCCATGTGAGTCACACTTCTCTCCTTTCCATCCTGTCCCTGCGTGTAAGGGCTAGACGCTCAGGTCTCAAAGACTGTATAGGCTTTAAACCAGCTAGAGGAATGTCCGACAAATCGACCGTGGGACAACTCAACTCGACTCAAGGCAGCTGTCTCAGAGTCGAGTTGTCTTTGCGGTCGAGCCGTCTCGGAGTCGAGTTGTCTTTGCGGTCGAGCTGTCTCGGAGTCGAGTTGTCTTTGCGGTCGACTTGTTCGGTGCCCAGCTAGAATAACCACAATGTGCAATTCAATGGGAGACTTTTGAGAACCGGTCTTCAAGTCAACAGCGCACGCGCACGCAATTGTGAGCATGCGCGCGTTGTTTTGTTCACTTCAAGACCGGTTCTCAAAGTCTCCCATTAACTGCTGATTCTCTATTATACCCATCAGAAAGTTCAGTTTATTACAAAGTTATGCACATTAATAATTGTTCAGCGTATTGATGTTTAATTCCATTTAGAAGTGCATTATATAGGTGAAGTATTCATAACTGTGATTTCTCAATTTTTGAATTAACTGTTACTATGTCACAGCACTGCTTATTGCTCAACTTTGTGCTTTATAAACTGTGGGGTTTTTGTTAGTTGGCACCGCTAGGCATAAGCAGAGCCGTAAATAAAGAGAGTTTGGCCAACTGCGCCATGTTGGGGACCTACGGTGGATGCGCTTACACACGCGCGCGCGGGCGCGCAAACTATTTTAGCAATGGTTGTTTGTGTAATAAACCCCTCAAAAAAGTTCTGCAACTCAAGTTTGAGGGATTATATCTTTTTTGTTACTGATCTATGAACGGTGAAACTGACATCATTGGAAAGCTTCTTTATTCCTCCTTACAATGGTGTGCCATTTGTTGTGATCATGAAACCATGGAATGTGCATTTCTCTTGAATATAGGGCAAAGACAGATGTGAAATATTGCAGTTGATTGACTCAAAGTTGGTCCCCAACATGGCGCCTTGTAGTCACGTGAGGGCTATTGACCAATCATAAATGAGATGCCTGAAACCGAGTTGGCCAAACTCTCTTTATTTACGGCTCTGGGCATAAGCACAGGAGAAGGCCCTCTATAACCTTCTGGCGCTTTATAGACCTTTTGCTCTTTATAGACCTTTTGCTCCTCATTGACTTTAACCTTTGTCCTGTGTTGCCCGCAGATGACCACACCAGAGTGAAACTGAAGCAAGTGGATGATGAAGAAGGCACTGATTACATCAATGCCAACTACATGCCTGTAAGTTCCTGCAGCTGCTTCTATTCTTACGTAACATATTCAGTGACTTTGACTTACATCTCAATCAGTCATTCTTAATCTTGGAGGACTCCAATAGGAGACTTTTGAGAACTGGTCTTAAATTAAAAAAAAATTTTTTTTTAAATTAACACAACGTGTGTATGCTCACAATTGCGTGCGCGTGCGCTGTTGACTTGAAGACTGGTTCTCAAAAGTCTCCCATTAAGAAATGTGTTTTAATATGGAATCAGCAAGTATACCACTTAAGATTCCTTGAAATGCATGCAAACATGCAAACAATAGGTGAACTTACGCTACAATTCAGAATGTCAGAGATGCAACTTTTCCGATTTTGAAGGTATTGTCATACTTTGGTTTTTGTCAAAGAAATGCAGATTCATGGGCAAAAATATCAATGAAGATACAGTAACAGTCATCTGTGAAAATTTTAGTCCCATACGGTGGCCACTTTTTGAAAAGATAGTGAAAAACGCCCACCGTATTGGGTAACAAAATGAAATTTTTTGCCAGTTTTTGGAATATGGATGTCTAAAAAGATTTTCCTTTGAAAAAACGAGGACAATAGCACCAGACTGATATGAGTTCCGAGTGCATGGGTTCTGAGGGTGCTGTTCTGGAATGGGAGCCTTAAGCTAGAGAAATATGCAAATGTATTACGTTTTATAAAGAGTAAGTATCATCCCGTCGCGAACTGCCAAATCACTCTTGGTTTGGGTGAAATTTGGCATTTTGTTGAAAAATAAGCTTTCCAAGTGATTCATCCTCAAAACCATCTGTGTAATTTGCTCAAGACAAAGGGTAAGGATACCCAGACGACTGATGAAGAGAATAGTTATAAAGTATTTCTTTATCTGACACCAGGGTTATAGCTCACGTAGGGAGTTCATAGCCTGCCAGGGACCGTTACCAGGAACTGTGGAAGACATGTGGAGGTTGGTATGGGAACAGAGAATCTCTACTATCGTCATGGTAACTCAACTTTTGGAAAAGGGCAGAGTAAGTTGGTTTTTTGTTGTATGATTGTTTTTTAGTTCTTTTTTTTTTTGGTCAGATTGTTTGTAATTTTTCAGTTTGTAAAATGAGTTTGAGATGATTCTGAGGAAAAATGTTGGAAATATATGAAGCATCCGGCCAATCAGATGTGTTGCATATGGACACCATCAGGGCCCAATTTCATGGAATCTATTTATACGTCCTATTCATGTGCTTATGGGCACATGCTTTGCGTGAAATGGAATTCCTAAGCGAGACTTTCGACGCTAATCGGTTAGCGAAGATTTTTTAGGCTAACCTTAATTGATTTTTGCTAATGCTCTGCATTCTTCAGAAAGTCCTTGCTTACCGTTATCAAAAAGAAAATTCTCTCGTGAAATATGCTAACTGTAAGCAAAACATTTTGCTACTGTAAGCAAAGAATTTTTGCTTACTGTAACGGATTCCATGAAATTTTATGAAATTCCATGAAATTGGGCCCAGGAAAACCATTATTTTTCTGATCAGATGATCTCTTATTCCGACAGACATGAATTTATGGTTCTTCAATTTGTCATTTTTATTTTGCTGTGTTTCTTTGTTGTTTTTCTTTTCAATTTGATAAGAAATGGTTTTGTGTGCTTCGTGTCCGTTGAATTGTTTGTTTTTCACCTCAGGTGAAGTGCCATAAATATTGGCCAGAGGAGGGTGAAATTATAGACTACGGAGGGATCTTTGTCACTGTCTTGACTGAGAATGAGTTTGATCTTTGGACGGTGCGAGAGTTTCTGGTGGAAAAGGTAGAGGTGCCGTTTCTAATTTGCTGCCCTCCAAATTACACCCAACAAATTTATGAAAAGTATTTTCGTTTTCTTCTAGTGGTAGCCAATCTCCCTTTACCCCTCTCAAAATAACAAATATTTCTGCCACCAATCCTTCCCAGCATCCACCATTTTCTTTCTTTTTTTTTTACCTTTTCTGTTTGCGTTTTTTCCTCCAAAGGGTGAGAGGAAGCGGAAGGTACGCCATTTTAATTTCACGGACTGGCCCGATCACGGCGTGCCCGTGGACTGCGATGGACTCCTGAGCTTTGTGCGCAGTGTGCGGGAACACATTCCGAAGAACGGCCGGCCGACTCTGGTTCACTGCAGGTAATGTGTATGCCATCTCAGTGACTGAAGGCTATTATTAATAGTTAGTATCATAGGTAAAATTTACAGAACAGCTGCGGTATGCTCATAATTTGATTTGTCATGGAATAAAAACAAACCTTTTTCAGCTCAATTGATCATTGGAAACAGTAGGAAACAGCGAAAAACCGTTGCAATTCTTACGAGAAATTGCAAGGTAATTATAGTTGTGATGAGGTCTTGATCTCTTGTTTAACTAATTTCTGGAAAAATACAACATTTCGAGGGGAACAATTGTAATGGTATGTTTGTATTAGGACCATCTTTATGTAAATCTGTGAACATTTCTGTTTTGGTTTCCTACCAAAGTATGATAGAATACAAATATCACATGGTTTGAGGGTGGACAGTCGATTCTAGCTCGATTCTAGAAGTTGACAAACTATAGTTCCAGAGGCGAAGCCGAGGAAACTAGTTTGTCAACTTCCAACACCGAGGGAAGCTAGAATCGACTGTCCACCCAAAATAAACCATGTGATATTTGTTTTACTATACCTCATAAATATTCACAATTTCGTTGAGATCGGTATCGGTAAGTGCAGCAAAATGTTCGTGTTCGTGACCTGCCATTCAATTTTTCAAGGGGCATGGCCTACTTGATCAATGTATTGACTACAACAACTTACATCACTAGTGCCACTCCATAGTGCCCAAGATGAACTTATTGATGAAAATATTTTCCAATGATGCCCCATAAGATCAGAGCAAGCTGTCATGTTTTACACTCTAACTGTCTTTGATCTTTCCTCAATCAGCGCTGGCGTCGGTAGGACAGGAACTTTCATCTGTGTGGATCGACTGATGCAACACATGAAGGAGAACGATAGCGTGGATGTCTTTGGCATCGTTAGAGAGATGAGAATGCACAGGAACTTCATGGTGCAGACAGAGGTATGACGGTGTCTCAAATTGGCTGACTACAGGCTTGGGCTTACACAGGTGTTTGTGGTAATGGCTGCAGCCGATTCCCATACACTCGTGTATAATTTCAAGCCATAGCCCAATGAGTGAACCTCCCTTAAGGTTTGGGAGTTCCTAGTCATTGGGTCAGGAGCAAAGATTATATAGCGCTATGCGCAAGATGGAGAACGCTCCACTGAAACGCGTACTGGAAATTGCCATGGGCGGCATTCTGGTGTGAGGGCGGGCTCTCAATCGGTGTACTGCGTCTTGATCGCGCTCATCACATGATGTCAGCAATGTGTGACTTTGCAAAAGCAGGTTCAGAAAAACAAACAAACAAATCGCTGATTTCATGTTCAATGGCTTCATATCAATATGTCAAATATTTCTATTTACGATAAACAATAGGTTTCAATCAAATTTGTAGCAAAAATTTACTTTACACTCCCCTTTTCTTCAATAAAGCTTCCAGCCCCCATATGTTACGTGTACAAGCTAATCGCCATTTTCACACCAGAATGGCGGATCCTGACCTCCATGCAAATTAACACTCGCCCTATGGTCAGGACTCCATGTTGCACGTAGCGCTATATAATAATTGGTCAGGAGGTCTGATTTTATGCAAAGAGGCTTTTTGTGCTGAGGCAAACTTTGACGCTTAAGAACCTGTATGTATGTTGATCGCTTTGCGAAAACACCATGTAGAAATCGTTTGTACTTTCGCACTTCTATTTCGTTCGCACTTCTTGCAAGGTCTCAATGTTTTGACTAGCTTGCTCTAAACCTCATCAGGAGACCCCCAGATAGTTAAAATTCATTTGAAATGATCATAGGTCAATGCAAGGCACTTTTGACGAAATAGGTCATTGATTTTGTGTATGTGTGTGTGTGTGTGTTTGTTTTACATCAAACAGGATCAGTACATCTTCATCCATAAGTGCATCATTCAACTACTTCAAGAACCCCAAGCCACACCCCAGTCCAACGGAGACACCATCTACGAGAATATCACCGTGTGAGCGAGCAGACCCTCCCCCCCTTCTGTCATCAGTACCAACCCCCTCTGGAGGAATCTTTGCTCATCGCAAAGGGTTTATTGTTTTTGTTTATCATTTTGTTTGTGTTTATTTCTGTTTGGGGCCAAGGGCCTCTCATCTGGATTCATGAAAATGTTGACAACTTGCTCCATTCCAATCAAGGTATGTTTAAAGACATTGATTTCGTATAGACATTTTGTAGGATTGTCTTATTACAGTGGAACACCGCTATAACAAGCATGGCGGGATGCACAGATATTGTCTGTTTTAATGGTCGTTCATTATAGTGAA
The DNA here is from genome assembly GCA_963971285.1 of Astropecten irregularis. Classification (NCBI taxonomy): domain Eukaryota; kingdom Metazoa; phylum Echinodermata; class Asteroidea; order Paxillosida; family Astropectinidae; genus Astropecten; species Astropecten irregularis. The sequence continues at coordinate 14,601,321 of OZ020252.1, read as the reverse complement.
CTAAAGAACCATATTTTGTATTGTACACAAAAATTGGGAGTCAAGGATGATGTTTGGTGTAGCCAAATGTTTGGTATAGTGATTTCCATGTATGGACCGGCATTCCACTGTATCATTTTTTCCTGTATTGTTACCTTCGGTCGATTTCACAAAGTCCTATGATCGATCGTAACTCACGTTACGAAAGATAATCCATCGTAGGTGCATGTCCTTCATAAGACTGAAATGCATCATAAGTCCTTACGATTGATTGTAAGTTAAAAATGAGTTTGGTGAAATCAACCCCTTGGCTAATTGACAGTCTGGATGCCATCTGGAATGTTGCCATGACCTTTGACCTGAGAAGAAGTTGTATTTTGAACCTTCACTTCATGGTGAGGATTACTGACATACTATGTCGCATACGGTGGACCCTCTTGGGGGATAGGCCGGAAGTGTTGCAGTGAAGGTATACGAGAAGTGCATTGTGGGACAGTTTGCAAAATCAGTTTGCTTTTTCGTGTACGAGTCGACTGTCTGTTCCTATTATTGAATGTCTGCTCTGACTATTGCAGAAAATTTTGTGTTAAACCTTGCACGTTAGTTACAAATAGCGCTCCGCACTAATGACGTCACAAAATCCCCGGATGTCAGACAAACATTGTCTCACACATGTAGTGTGTACATGCATGCACACACGTTTGCATGGTTGCAATGTTTGTCTGAGATCCGGTGCTATTTTTAGCGCGGAGCGCTATTAAAGTTGCATGCCTTGTACATTCACACCGTGGTCATCTTGTGCTCTAAGATAATTTCCACGTTGTCTTAGAGAGCAGAGAGCCTCGGAGACCCATGGGAGTGTCCAACCATTGCTAGGGTCAGTTTGACAAGGCATAAGTACCCACCTGGTGTCTATTGTCCAGTCTGCTGACGGGTCAGTGGTCACTAGCAACCACACACATCTTGCGGACGTCCTTAGAGGCTGCGTTCGAGCGAGCTACTCGCGTTAACACGAGTGTTCTCCTGAATGCCCGAACAGCTGGAGTACAACACTCGGGTCAGCGAGAGTATACGCTCTAGATTTGGGGAGCATACTCCTGCACCGGAGAGTATTGCACACGCATCATACTCGTGTTACCTGGAGTAACCGCTCGAACGCAGCCAGAGATTCTGCATGCCAGGTCAAAGGTTACCGTACTGACTTCCCAAATGAATTGACCACTCAAAACCAACTAAAATATGTCTTTAAGATTTTGTTATTTCTAGTATTTTATAAAAAGCCATTTAAGATATATATATATATAAAACATAGAGTCTAGGGGCCAATTTCATAAAACAAACATTTGCTAAGCATGACATTTCTGTAAAAACAGGGTTAACAACCAAATTTTCATGTGTTGTGTATCACTTGTGATTGTTCTGTGGCTGTTGTTCGGCTGACCATGAATATCAAATGGAATTTTTAATGGTGGTTTGTTTTATTGGGCGAGACATTTTTGTGCTAAGCAATTTTTTGTGCTTAACAGTTTTATGAAATTGGCCCCAGATCAGGCATAGGTATGAATTGAGAGATATTGCCTAGAACTTGGATTTTTCAAAATTTTATAGAATTTATTTACTTCAAACCTTCATTTATATCTTTTTTTTTACAGTAATTGATGCAAAATGAAAAGTACTGTTTGTATGATGCCAGAAATTATTCTTTCAGTTGTAATATAGAATTATGAGTACTATTCAAACACTTTGTAGATTTAATAGTCCTTTTTGGTCTGAGCAATTTGCCTTTATCACTCAACTCATAGTCTTACCAAAGAAATTAAGTTGTGTTCATGTAGGTTTTTTCTCGATCTTGGAGATTACCTTAATGCGTCCAGTTACTGTAGAGTAGTCATGTATGTTTTGGGGGTTTTTTGGGGTTTTTTTGGAGTCACATGCTTGAAGGCATGTGTCAAGCAGATAAAATGCAGTTTGTTTGTGCTATTTCATTATCTTGTGTGTTACAATCAGAACCAATGCAAAGTCTTTTTTTTTTCCCGCCGGAGATATTGAGGCAGCTGAACTGTTGTGCTAGTCATTCTACATCTGATGAAGTACTTGTTACTACGAAGGCTTATATCACCTAGTTAGTCTTTAAGTGCTACCTCATCATTATTTCTTTATTCATTTCAATGTGTGCTTTGAATCGGGGCAGAATGTGTGTATTAATGATTAGATATATGATTTTGATTTTGAACTTGCCATTCGTCAATGTGCCAGGATCTGCATCCGTTTGATAATTTGGAGGGTATTTGGTCTTTCCCCGTGTTTGAGTGTCTAACCGCATGACAAACAGAACTGCACCACAAGCAGCAAATCTGTGATGGTACTTGGATCCCAGGCTTGAGGACTAGGCTTGGAGCCCAGGCTTGGAGCCCAGGCTTTGGAGCCCAGGCTTGGAGCCCAGGCTTGGAGCCCAGGCTTTGGAGCCCAGGCTTGGAGCCCCGGCTTGGAGCCCCGGCTTGGAGCCCAGGCTTGGAGCCCAGGCTTGGAGCCCAGGCTTGGAGCCCAGGCTTGGAGCCCAGGCTTGGAGCCCAGGCTTGGAGCTCAGGCTTGGAGCCCAGGCTTGGAGCCCAGGCTTGGAGCCCAGGCTTGGAGCCCAGGCTTGGAACCCAGGCTTGGAGCCCAGGCTTGGAGCCCAGGCTTGGAACCCAGGCTTGGAACCCAGGCTTGGAGCCCAAGTAGGCCCTCCTGCTTACTACCAGAGCAGACACTTGTACTTCAGGAGCTGATCCGTGGATCCGTTGATTACTTTCAAGGAAATTCATTTTTTTATTTTTAACTTTTGAAGTTGCCAAAGTTGCACGCAGTTGCTGTTCTTGACCAAAAATTTGTGTTTGTGATTTTATTTTTAATTTAATTAAAATTTTTAAGTCAAAAATCTTATCTGTGTGTATATAATATGTAAATCGATATATGTACATGTATATAAATATACATTTTTGTATGATCATATAGAACAATTCACATTTTTATTATAATTTATGCCATTAATCGTTTATCACCTTGAATATGCAGCATGATTATTGTAAAAGTATAAATTATTTGCAAAGTCACAGACCTTTGTAATTGTGTACTTGACTCATTGTCATAAAGATTCGAAGGTAATGATTGTTACGTCAACTCAAACATGTGTGTTATTACAATATTCTATTTTTTCATATTTATTTTGGAATCAGTTAGGAAGAAAACGTTTAAATACTGGTCAGGCCTAGTTGTTGAAATGCCTGGCCAGGCCTTCAGGCCTGAAATCCTCCTTTCTTCAGCCTAGAACTTCCATAAACTAGAGCTGCTTAAAATCAATAAAGCCAAGTCAATGGATGGCCTAGCTAGACTGAAGACCTGCCCACATCAAGTCTGACATGTGGCTGTTTATTAGTCAGCTTCAAATGGATACAGTGTACTGCCAATGATCACAGTTGGATTACAGAAGCTACAGAGCCCCAGCAAAGCCCGGGCCTAGCCTGGCCTTTCAGTGACTGGTTCCGACCAGTATTTGTTACCTCCTGGATTCACACGTCAAAATCTTCCGAATCGAATGTACTATTCCAATTGTGTGATTCTTACAGTATTAACCAATATGTTTCCTGCCTTATTACTCCGGGAATGGCAGAGTTTGATAGAACTTCTCAAATTTTGTATGATACAGCATCTCAAATTTTGTATGATAGACCATCTCAAATTTTGTATGATAGAACATTTTAAATTTTGTATGCAAGAAGTCAACAAATTCACATCAGTGCCTGAAATTTCACAGATCATAGTATTTTATATACCTTTAATAATGCCTTTTATAAAGTGATTGTTTTTTGTAAAGAAAATCTATAGGTTTTTTATAATTATTTTGTTCATTATACATGAAGTGATTGTGGGAGTAATTTACATACAGGGGGTGTATATTAAATATTGTTATACACTGTAATCTCTAGTACTTTGAAGTCTTACCCACTCAATTATTATGTCATTCAATACATGTACACTTATTTTATTCATTTCTTATTTAATACAATTTTTGTTGTTGTTTTGATGTTGTTTGTTGTTGTTTTGTTATTGTTGTTGTTTGTTCTTGCTTCTCCTCATGGTGATTCGTACAAATTATTTTGTAATGAACAAAAGTTGAACTAAGCAGGAAATAATTGCTTTTTGTGTGCTATTATGAATTTTTTCAGATAAAGGGAAAAGCATTGCTTTTATAAGTATTAAATAATAATTAAATTTGTTATTATATTGACTTTCATGTCCATGAAATTTCAAGATAGCATAGTTTTGGGAACTTTATATATGAAAGTCGGTTTTTAACCTTTTCGGGGAGGGGGGTTGGGATTTGTCAATTTGTTATTATTTCCTACAGTAGAATTTTTCATACTCAGATATGTGCAAAACATGTATACACTTTTTGTTAATGGGTTGTAAACTTCATGTTTGTATTTTAAAGTATGTAGAATATGGAGGGAAATTTGTCTAGGACACCACCAAGTGACACAAACAGTTATTATTTTTTTACTGGAAACAGCCATTTGGCGTTTGTTACTCTTTGAAACCAGCTTATTTGAAGAAATATGAAACCGAATGACCTCTTTTTGCTCCTCAAAACTAAGAGTGAATGGTACAAGTCAAATTTGTAGTTGGTTTCATTCACAAGTTTTGATTAAGAAGTATAGCCTAATCAAATAAAATGATTAATTTGTGTTTGAATTGTTATCAAAAAGTGGCACATGTGCCAGTTTAACTGAACTAAGTTTTACCATGTGCATCTGTGGGTAAGTCTACAGTTTGCTATGAGAAAATGTGTTTAACTGGAAAATGAGAAACTCAGAATTGTTGACTATTTAGTCTTACAAGGTATATTAAGTTTAATCAAGTCTTGTAAATTGTGTACAAGCACAGATATAGGAAAGGAAAAACTGTCAAAATCATACTGAAATTGAAAAAGGATGCATTGCTTTTTAATACAGTAGTGTCACTTAGTGGTGTCAGTGAGGAATTTGTGTGCAAATTATGGTTGCAAATTATTGATGCACAAACTATATTCAGGAACGTTTTCCCATAGGGGTTATATAATTTTAACAGAGGAGAATACAACGCCCTTCAGATTGGGTGGGGTCGGGCGTGTCTTTCGGGAGGGGTGGGGCATGTGACCAGTTATCAACTTGAACTATAGGTCACACAAATCTATGTATTAGTCAATAAGGCCTAAAAAAAATTTGTTGTGTTGCCCTCAAGTGGAGAAATTAAAATTTTGGGTCGGTCGGTCGATTTTTATTTTATTTTTTTTTTTTGGGGGGGGCAGTCTATCAAACATTTAAGAATAAATACAGGATGTATGGTCACCAGGGCTTATAAATCAATGGTCTTGGGTTGTTTTGAGGAGACACGCTTTTTTACTGCTCAATCTTACATTTTCTGTCAAAAATTGTGAGTTTTTATACTTTAGGACTCAGAGAAAAAAGAAAAGAAAAACAAATCCCGACCCAAAGTTTTGGCATTTTACGGTCGGTCGCTGAGGGCAACAGAACAAATTTTTTTTTTAGGCCTTATTAAGTTGGTGCTCTGTTACACAGTTATATTAAACATACAATACTAAACATAACAACACTGTACAAATATAGACCGAATCCGAACAACTCGATTATTTTCTGAGATTTATTATACTAGTGCCAATTATCTTCTGTTTTTTTCTGTATACAGTGATTATTTGTGGTAAAATGTATAATTCAGAGACTTCTTCCAATTTCAGTATGGTAATTGAAGAGATTGTCCAAAAAATGTTTGAATATATTTCATCAGAAAAACCATTTTGTACTCGGATCTATATGAAGTGTTTTCTAGACCAAATGAAATTCTTAAAGGCTATATTAATACTACCAACTCAAATATTAGTTCTTTTTTTGTACTGTACAGAAATCATAAAGTATTCGAAAATTGTAAAATCATAGATCTTGAAATCCTAGAGTATTCACTTGATCCATGAAATATAATATTTTGATTTGCAAATTGCATTAATTTTCACCAATATTATTAAGATTTGACAATTCATTCCGATTCTTTTCATAATTTTCATCATATTGAAAGAGATTCTTTAATATATCCTCCTAAAAACTAATTCACTAAGTGAGGAGTGTTTTTGTTTTTTTAGTCAGGAAACCTTGAAATTTGTGACGGAATGATTTTATTTCTGTATATACTCAGTACTTCATGCTAATCTTGTTAAAAATTTAAATCAGTACTTGACTTTGCACCATGTAAACTGCATTTTCTAATAAGCTTTTTGGTTTAATTTTTTAGACCCAATCAAAGTATGGGACTAAAACGTGCACTACAGTGTGTCCCAAAAAAAATGATACCCATTTTCAAAAAAATATGAGAAGAAGTTGTAAGGATTCAGCTATTTGATTTTTAGCCTATTGCATGCACTCATTAGGTAAATTCTGAGCAAATTTCAATGCAATCCATTCATGCATTACCGAGCAATTACTGATTGTCTTGAAAAGGTCCATTTTGCTACCATTACAAATGAGTGACAGTTGTGGTCATCTTAGTGGCGATCTGTGTGTAGTGAATGTGGGCGGCCACAATGAGGGGAGATTTACAGATCACAACTAAGAATGTTAAGATGACCACCATTGGCACTCAATTGTAATGGTAACAAAATGGACTTTTCCAGACAATCAGTAATTGCTCAGTGATGCATGAATGGATTGCCTTGAAATTTCATCAGAACATGGCCTGGGAGATATTGAATTCGTTAGACTAAAAATCAAATACCTACAAACATACAATTTCTTTTCAAAATTTTTTGAAAATGGGTATCGTTTTTTTGGGGACACACTGTATAGTGATAGAGATTTGTGTGTGTGCTATATCTGCATTTTTTATATACATATATATTTATATAGAGTTATCAAAAACCAATTTCAATTATTATTATTTTTTTGGTAATGAATTTGTAATAACTTGATTATGCCGATTAAGAAAATAAACTATGTGTGATCCGTACTGTACACTTTAGCAGATTATGCTTTTAAATAATTCTCTTTCTAATCATTGGTGAATTATATAATTAACTACATTGTCTTTTTGATGCATTTAATTGTCTCCTGCAGCCGATTTCACGAAATGTTGCATAACTTACACAACATACAAATGTTGCGTAAGTTTCGTGAAATGGGCATAACTTGTGCAACCAAAGGCATGCAAATGTTGCGTAAGTTACGCAACAATGTGTTGCGCACACAACATTCGAAGTTTTGTGAAATCAGCTGCTGATGTTTTAATTTCTGGAGTTGGATATAACAAGGTAAGCTTAAAGAGTGCGGAAAAGAAAAGAAAAAAGTACTCATTGTCTAAAATGATAGCGAATGTGTTTTGATCAATTTCTTTTTCTCTCTTTTTACAAAATTACTGCTGCTTGAGAAGTAATTTCGCTTGAGAAGTAAATCTTTCGCTGATCCTGGCCAACGAAAGAGCTCTTTTAGACGTGGGACTTTTAGGATTTGCAGTCTCCTGTCTCTGTGTCGACACTGTTTTGCAGTGGGTCGTCGGCTTCATGAGCCACCTTGGCCAAGACGCTACTGAGGAGACAGAGGTCATCCTTCAGCTCGTTGATGACGCTGTTGACCTGATCAGCTGACTGTAGGATCTCCACCGACTGGGTGTAGGGGTTGTAGCGCACGGAGAACGGCCGACGGATCCTGATGGCATAGTCCCTGAAGGTAATTAGAATGAATTGATTCATTTCTGTCATTCTTTGAATTGGTGGGCACGATGGTAAAAGTATTAATACAAGTAATAAACTGCTGCAAACTGCTCTTCAGCCAAAAAAAATGAACTGAAACTTATGAAATGCTTGGAGTTAAGAGGACCTGACGCATTTTGATCCTAGCAGGATCTTTAAGTCTTTGATAAAGATCAGGCCCTCCTAACTCCAAGCTAGAAAAATATTAAAGAAAAGGACACATTGCTAAATGATGGTCAAGTACATGGAGGTTCTTGTGTGCCACAGTGTGCTCATAATCATTCAAAAATTGTTGCTTGCCAGGAAAACTGTGTACATTGTGCGAAGCAAATACCAGCTGGAATGTGTGACAACAGATGAACATCACAAAAAGGTATGTTTGGAAGCCTTTTTAGTGTACCCAAAGGAATATTGTTCACACTTTATAGCCAAGGTTACTGCTTTTTAAGCAGCTCTATGAAAGTAGTAGTCCGGCTCCAAGTCTTGAATGATTTTGAATTAGAAGTTTGGCTGAACTATTCCTCTTTCTGCCCTTGCTCCTTATCTGTAAAAACTGGGGCTATTCCAACTAGTGTGCCTCCAAGTGTTGGCAACGCGTTGGCCGATCACAATGCATGGAATCTGTTGACCCATTCCAGATGAGCATTTTGTTGACAAATTCTGTCAATTGTGATTAGCCAATGTGTTACAAACTCTTGGTGACACACTCTTTGGAATTGCCGTTTCAGACACGGCCTAATTAAATGACAACATGACAAACCTGATCATCTCCTTTGCTTCTTCAAAGCTCTCAGAGATGTGATAAGCATCCTGGTAGGTGGTGATGCGGCACACCTGGTTGATGGCAGCCGTAGGTGAGAATTGTAGAGTCTTTGCCTCATTGGACATTGCATGCTGCAAAAGCAAGATGACACAAGGTAAGGATTCCACAAATATTTTGTATTTTTGTTTTTTAGCTTTAAGGAAACATGGGGGCTGCCATTTCGATGAAATCGAGTCCCAAACTGCTGCTTTTGCTATTTCTGTTATTGCTGCTGATGTTTGTAATGTTCCTGATAGTGCATGTGCTCGCTGTCATTGTTTTAGCTGTTTCAACTGCTGTTGCTGTTGCTGCTGCTTGCTTCTCAGTGTCATTGCAGGCTATTGTTTCTGCTGCTTGTATGGTCGCCGATTGCTCTTACTGCCCTTGTTGCAGCGGTTAATCGTGTTTTTGCTGCTATTGCTGGTGCTTGCTGCAGTGTCACTGCAGTTGTGGCTACGCTCAGTTGTTTCTGCTGCTACTGCCTTTATGATTGTCATACTGTTCTTTTTGCAGCGGTTAATGTTTTTGCTGATATTGCTGTTGCTGCTGCTTGCTGCACAGTGTTGCTGCAGTTGTGGCTACAGTTGTTTCTGCTGCTGCTACCTTTATGGTTGCCATACTGTCCTTTCTGCAGCGGTTAATGTTTTTGCTGATAATGCTGTTGCTGCTGTTTGCTGCTCAGTGTTGCTGCAGTTGTGGCTACATTTGTTTCTGCTGCTGCTACCTTTATGGTTGCCATACTGTCCTTTCTGCAGCGGTTAATGTTTTTGCTGATAATGCTGTTGCTGCTGTTTGCTGCTCAGTGTTGCTGCAGTTGTGGCTTCAGTTCTTTCTGCTGCTGCTGCCTTTATGGTTGCTGTTTGCTCTTACTGCCCTTGTTGTAGCGGTTAATAATGTTTCTGCTGCTAGTGCTGTTGCTGCTGCCTGCTACATAGTGTCGCTGCAGTTGTGGCTACTTTTTTTCCTGCCGCTGCATTTATGGTTGTCATTTGCTTTTTTATACTGCTCTTGTAGCCATTATTAACATTTCTGCTGCTGCTGCTACTGTTTCTGCCGTTACTGATATAGCCTACACTTCCTTCCCTGTGTCAATGGCAGAGCTCTACAACAATTCTTCACTCTTATTGTCATTTCAAACGAAAGTTCACCTCAAACTCTTCCACAGAAGACAGCAGGCCGGCTCCGTAGACTTTCAGCTGTCCCTGCTGCTTGCACAGGCCAAACTCGATGGTGAAGAAATAGCACTGTAGGAGGGAAATAATAGAGATTACAAGATGGAGGGGGTGTCCGTCTATTCTGACCGATCTTTGCAGGTCAGTCTGGACAAAACTCACAATGAAGGACGAGATTAAAACAGATTACAGGACTATTGTGTCATAGATCACTTCAAGTTTCTTTTTAGAGTCAGCAACTAGAAATCAGGGGCCAATTTCATAGTGCTACAAAATGTGTTTAAGCACCAAAAATCTTGGTAAATTAAATCAGTAAGCCTATGCTAGCCAAAACTCCCTGTGAATGTTATGCTCAGCAAACAATGGCCGAATACAAGTCAAAAGCAGTCAACATCACATGAAAATTTGGTTGGTAATCCTGAATTACACAGTGTATGTTGTGTGTTGTGCATGCTATACATACCGAGGCAAGGTTTTTGATGTCTTCTTCTGATGCGCCCAGAGATGCCAAGCCAATTTCCTGCAGACAAAAGTGGATAGAAATGTTAAAGTAATATTCAGTTAATATGCAAATTAGGCTTGCCCTTCACCGACGTGGATGAGCAGTTGAGCACCGTACTCTCAGTGCTTGTGAGAGCACGTGAAAAAATCACATGCTGGCTCAGGTGGGATTCGAACCCACGACCTCCTGCTTACTAGTGCAGGGTTCGAATCCCACCTGAGCCAGCATGTAATTTTTTTTTACGTGCTCTCACAAGCACTGAGTATACGGTGCTCATCCACGTCTGTGAAGGGCAAGCCTAATTTGCATATTATCTATTTCCCGACCAAAATCATTTAATATTCATAATATTCGGTTGTACAAGTAAAGATCCTGCTAGGATCGAAATGCATCAGGCCGGCTGCTAACTCAAGCAATATTCATTTGTAGTGCCGGAACTATTCATCTCAGAAAAGAGCCCCTCCAAAAAAAGAAGAAAAAAGACAATTATACACAGAATAAACTGATATATGTTTGATGTAAGAGTGGCAAAATGCTCTTGCATGTCCCAGCCATTTCTTGTCAGTATGGTATGGACGCTTTTTGTTCTGATTACAGTCACGCAAAGTAGTTTTGGAGTCAATTTCACCAAACTCGTCCTAACTTGACGGTTAACACCGACGTGGAAGAGCACTGTATACTCAGTGCTTGTGAGAGCATGTGAAAAAAAATCACATGCTGGCTCAGGTGGGATTCGAACCCACGACCTCCTGCTTACTAGTGCAGATGCCATACAGCTAGGCCACCGAGCTAGCTGTGGTCAGCGAGGTGAATCAAATCCAATAATATCCATGATTTACTGTGGTACCCGCCACGATATTGGATTCGATTTACCGCGCTGACCCCAGCTAGCTCGGTGGCCTCGGTTGACTCAGTTGACTTGGCTGATTTTATCATTGCCACCATCCCCAAAAATCGACACCACTGAAGATGGTTCTTGCCCACAACTCACCTGAGAGAACTGAGCGAAGCTCTTGTCTGCAAGCATCGGCACATGACCCAGTAACTCATGGCAACAGTCACTAAGTGGGGGAACAAGAGAATAAATTGCTGTAACAGTATTCAAGACTTACCCAGAGTTCACCGTACATGTATGTCCCCCAAACTGTTTAAAGTAATGAACGTTGCTCTAAAACAGCATAACTCACAGGATCACAGATTCTACTGATTCGAATCCAATTCCCATTTTAGCGTACCCTGCATAGGACGTGTATCCGCAAATCTGGGATCCTGTGCATTAAACAAACAGGCCCCTAGTTTTAAGTCTAAGTTGGTTTGGGTAAGTTCTAATGCTGTTGTTCTTCATGGTTATTAGTATGTAATGTATGACCCCAAATGCCACCGTTTTGTTCATTTCCTTGGTTATTCATTTCATCCATATTTTGCAGATGGTGCCTCATCAGGCATGGCAGCTCACATTGAGGTCTGGTCAGCGGCCACTACCTGGGGGCCATCCCACAGACCCACACCATAGGTTGGTGCTTCTTTACGAGATGGCCCCTTAGTCATGGCAGCTCCCACTGAGGTCTGGTCAGCGGCCATTACCTGGGGGCCATCCCACAGACCCACACCATAGGTTGGTGCACCTTTAGGAGATGGCCCCCACTCATGGCAGCTCCCACTGAGGTCTGGTCAGCGGCCATTACCTGGGGGCCATCCCACAGACCCACACCATAGGTTGGTGCTTCTTTACGAGATGGCCCCTCAGTCATGGCAGCTCCCACTGAGGTCTGGTCAGCGGCCATTACCTGGGGGCCATCCCACAGACCCACACCATAGGTTGGTGCACCTTTAGGAGATGGCCCCCACTCATGGCATCACCCATTAAGGTCTAGTCAGATTTTGTTCATAGAAGTGAGTTGTAAAATGCTTACGGTTCAGGAGTGTAGAAGGGCTTGGATGAGTGGCGTATGTACTGCGTGCAGTGAAACACCCGGAATGCCAGACCGGCCAGGAAGTCACGTGACGATAAATATCCAGCCACCGGCCTGATCTGAAATCCACTGTGTTCTGAAGAGAAAGGTGGCATGTAACATTGTACATGTTACACTTTACACATTTAATAGTACCTGCATATTTTAAATAATACATGTTACATGTGGAGTTTCAAATAAAGATTTTTGTAATTTGTATTGCCAACACATTTATTTATTTATTCAAAAATGAGAGAGAAATGTAGCTTTTTTTTGTACCTTTCAGGAAATTGGATACATCTTCCAACTGTGGAATATTGTCTTCTCTGTAATAAAACAACATGAGACATGTTAAAGGTAGTATCATACTTTGATAAGAAACAAAAACAGAAATGTTCACAGATTTACATATAACTTACAGGGTATGAAGATGGTGCTGGTATAAAACATAACGTTAAAAAAATTTCCGCCTGTAATGATGTATTTATCCAGAAATTGGTAAAACAACGACCGAAAATCTTTTTGATCTTCTAAAAGATCAAAAATAAAAGAGAAAAGACTTAAGAAATACGGTGGCCGTTTTTCACTGTTTTCTCAAAAAGTGGGCACCGTATGGAACTGAAATTTGTACAGATGACTGTTACTGTATCTTCCTTGATATTTTTGCCAATGAATCTGTATTTCTTTGATGCATTTAATGCATTAGATGGCACTAGTAAAAAATTATTATTTAAACGGCAGATTCTAATTCAGACGATAGAGTGCATTCATCTTAAATTCAGAGGCCTCATGTTCAGTTTTCAGTTTTAGTAAACCTTTCGTTTGTTCTGAAATCATTAATATTCATGTATGCAGATGCCTGGCACGACTGACCAATGGTAATCAACTGAATCAACTTCCAGCCAATCACGTCGTCTGACCTCTGACCCTGGAGGTGACGTACCTGTAACCACAGTGATCTCGCAGAATCTGCAGATTGTTGCAGTACTCGCGGCAGGCGTACTTGGGATAGAGAGTCGACAGTTCAGAAAACACTCGTCCCCTTCAAGGAACAAACAAAAAAGCAAACATGAAGGTAAGAAAAACTAATGAAGAATGCAATCTTTCAAACCGATGTTTTTTTAAGCTCGACACTTTTGGGGATTGTGGACAAGTAGGGCCCAAAACTATAAGGAAAGGAAAACAACTTTTTGTAAAGAAACTCGCCTAGATATACGGTCATTAACCAAACAGTCGTGCGTACATGAAACTTTGGTTTGCCGAAGTTTTGCATAGTTTCAATTTCCTTACCATGTCTTCGTTTCCTCAGTCGTGTACTTCACTCGTGGGATCGGCTGTCCTCTGCGAAGTCGAACGGGGAGACGAAAAACAAGTACATGTAAGTGACGAAGTGGTTTGTTAATAAGTGACAATAATCCAGGGGCCTTTCTGAGAGCTCGGCTCAGGCTCAGGCTCAGGCTCGGGCTCAGGCTCAGGCTCAGGCTCAGGCTTAGGCTTAGGCTTAGGCTTCTTCTGTCATCCATATGCTGAGAATATCGGTTGTGATTTTTCACTGAAGCTGAAGCTCTGTTTTCTTTTTCAAACCAGGGGCCAATTGCATAGGACTGCTTAGCACAAAAAAATCGCTAAGCATTTCTGCCTTAATAAAAACAGGATTAACAATCAAATTCCCATGTGTTTTGTATCACTTGCAATTGTTCTTTGGCTGTTGTTCGCTGACCATGAATATCAAATCGAATTTTCAATGGTGGTTTGTTTCATTGGGCAAGCCTTTTTTGTGCTAAGCAACTTTTTGTGCTAAGCAATTTTTTGTGCTAAGCATCTCTATGAAATTGGCCCCATAACATCTATACTTTCAAACTGCAGCCAAAAGCGTCTCTTGATACACGTTGTATTTTGGAATGGATTCACCAAAAATGGAGCCGGAGCCGAGGTTTGGGAAAGGCCCCAGTACTCGACTCTGTCATAAAACTGCCGGTGGAGATTCACGTCACGTCATTAACTTAATTAATTAATCATAACAGCATAACAACCTTTATTACATTTTACAGAATATAATATTTGACTTACTGCCGATACTGGTAAGCGATGTCAGCGAATATATTTCGTCGACGTCGGTACTTGTCGTCTTTAAATCCCTGGTGATTAAATAGATAGAATAAGTGGTCGGTTTGGGATTTAATTGGTCTATGGTTCGTCCGTGTTTTGTTCCATTCACGTGGCTGTATATGTAAATTACTTATTGTAACAGACATCTGAATGAACAACAGTTGTCCATCTGTTGTTATTCATTAAGCCGTTTGGTATCATAAAAATACAACACACCGTGCATGCGGTGTGTATGGATTAAATGCTAATTGTGCTGTGGATTTTTGCCCATAACGAGTCGTGCAGAAGTGAGGTCATTAAGCCAATCAAGGGAGGATAACGAGCTGTTGGTGAGAATGCCCACGAGACGGCTGTTGAAAGAGGCGTTAAACCCATTTCCCGTGTAGTGACGATACAGATCGTGACGTCTGATAAAAACAAAGCAGGCCTATGAGATCATGGGGTTATCTGGTCGGCCCATTTTGTTTTCTATTATACCGTCCTCTGAATACTGTCTGCTGAAAATCCAATATTATTCACTGATTTCAGTGATAAGTTACCACAGTGATAAGAAACACAACATGTATAGTTAGTAATACAGATAATTGCCCTCTAATTATTCTGCTTACTTCAAATATCAGCGAAAGCACACGGGCCTGCAGTACAGGATTGGTAACATACCCAAACAGAAATGTTCACAGATTTACGTATAACTTTCAAGGTATGAAGATGGTCCATGGTAGAAACATACAGTTAAAATATTCCTGGCTGAAATGCTGTATTTATCCAGAAATTAGTCAAACAAAGACTGAAAACAGTTTGAATCTTCGGGTAAGATTCAAACCATTCTTTATGCCATAAAGAAGAAGAAAAAATAGTAGGGTTTTCAGTTTTGTTTTCTCGTTACCCAGATGTCCGATTGAGCTCAAATTTTCACTCAGGTTTATCATTTCATGCATAATAATTGGATCAGACATAGTGTGAGTGTTGTTCTATGACCTTTACCAATCAACCAATGTACCTTTAGTGTGAAATATAAATCGAAATATGATTTACTTGTTTTGGTGATACTTTTGGCGCCATCGTGTTATGTTTTCAAATGAAGTTGTTGTTCTTGTATCTTTTGTATCCTGAAATTTTGCACACACAAAAAAGTGGTTTTTGAGGTTGATTATGAGGACTTGCCCCATGCACTTACCGGATGGTCAGCGTCCAGTTCCGAGCCGTACCTCAGCACGCGAGTTGCCGAGCGGTTCAAATCGGCTATCTTACGGGGGAACCACGGGCCGTCATCCACGCTGCCGGCGTACTCTGCAATCAAGACGAAAATATAGGGTACCAACTGATTGTATATCGTGGAAGTTCCTTGTGCAGTGGTTGGGTTCCCGCGACCCACTTCTATATTTTGCCATTTACGAATCCAATTAATTTGAAATTGGGCGGTAAAACAAAGTACTTTCATATCAACAGTTTGCACCAAATTTCAGACTATGAAAAATAGAAAACCATTGACCAATGACATGGCAAACTGGACCTGGCTTGAGGAAACTTGACCGGTTGAATTACAGTGACTATGCACATTTTAGCATTCTGTTCACTTCAAAATATCAAAAAGCTGGCACCGTATGGGACTAAATTTTCACAGATGACTGTTACTGTAGGGCCCATCTTCCTTTTGCCCATGAATCTGTATTTCCTTGACAAACAAGTATGAAATTACCTTTAAACCAAATGGTCGATCGGTTTTTTAAACAGTTAGAACGGGAGATATTCAAAATTCAGCACTTGGTGTTGTCTATTATAATACACACTCATCAGCCATTCCTGCCTGTCGTAATAATAATTGTAGGTAGGATGCGAACCATTGAGAGCAAGAATGTGTCGTTGCCACTCAAGTGACTCAATCCCTCCCTCACCCCTCGCCTACCTTCACCATCTTCTTGGTTGATGCTCTCCAAGGGCTCCTGGACGTAACAGACATGCTGCTGGAGTTGTTTCACCAGCCGACTGAAGAGGCCCTTCTCCCCCTCGCAGTCCACGTAAACCTCCAGCTCGGATTTACTTCTCAGGGACCTTCGCGACTCGATGTGGTGTACTTGGATTTCATTCTCCTATATCAGCGATGACATTGTGAAAAAACAACAGCAAATAAACAAACACGACAATACACACACAAACAAGCAAAACAAAATACAATACTATACTATACCACACAACAATCAAATGTTGGATTTGTGGTAGAATTATTTTGTGGACGTCCACAGCCGCGAAATGCAGTAGGCCTATACCTTATAAAATAAATTTGTATCCCTAGTTTGGACAACGTTTTCTGTGAATGGCCAAATCACACTTTGTTATTGAAGGTTATTTTGTATTGGTGAATGGATATAGAGATATAACCACCAACAAATGGTACAGCAGAAGTTTCGCTCTTAAAATGATCATCAAAACCATGATAGAATGACCACGCTAGCCTCGTAATCTTTCAATCTTTCTGGTTTCCAACTTTTACCTTTTTTCATACATGCATTAGATAGTTCGTATACTGCAAATTATTGATGCTATCCTTGATGATGTGAGTCTCTGAGATGGACATGCATGCATGGTAAGTCGTTTATATACACACGTACCTTGAAGGTTTTTAGGGCTCCTGCCAGTGCGCCGATGTTGTTTTTCAGCGATAACACGATGGGCCTTCGGGTGAGCAGCTCAAAGGACAACTTGCGAACCATGCCGGCACCGTTCAGCTCTGCCTTCATCTAAATATCATTAATAATAATAATAAAACGACATTGATAAAACTGATGAAAGATACGAAAACCAATGCAAGATTACCGTGATTTTTTTTCCCACCGTGCGGCCGTCTTGCTCTCATTTTGACCGAGGCGATTGCAAATTTGACGGCGCTTAGATGCCGCGTTTCTCGCTGGCCGTCGCTGCATCCTCGGACTGCGCCTCTGAGTTCCATATGAAACTAGTTGTCGTCTTCATCACTTATAAGGAAACGACGAAGTTCCTAGCCGTGTCAAAGTCGCGTCGAGCGTCGACTTTGATGTTGTCATTCGCCAAGACGATTATAGTCGTGTCTCGGAGTTGGTTCGGCATCTTACCATTTCAATGGCATCTCCCGGGCTGTGCTGCCGGTACTGCCGTAAGGACGACTCGCTAACCCGTCTCCGGAGTACTTCCCTGTGGCTGCACTTGTCGGACATTTGCTCAGATGAGAGCTCACAGTCAGGCCCTGAGACACTCTACACCAAAATTCGCGGATGGATAATGGGAAGTGAGTATAAGCTAGGCCTATTAATGGTATAAAACTTTAAAATGTTTAGTTGTCGTCTTAATTTTTGTTCCGGCAGTTTTGTTCAGTTTGTAATCAACCAGCCTTGCAGAGTGCGTGTTCATTTAGGTCGGCTTCCGTTTAAATACCACCGGACGGGCGGCTGGTAGGTTTCTCCGATGACGCAAACGAGCGCAGTGATTTACATTGGGAGCCAGTTAATGGTCATCGTAACGGTCATCACTGGGATGATGTCTTCTCAGAACGTCCTCCCAGGGGAGAGAAGCTTGACGATGGGGAGAAACCGCAAACGAGACCAACACTAAAGATGCAGGGCTTCCGGTGCCATAGGGACACCCGCATCATCATCATCATCATTCATGGCAAAGCAGAGAGCTATATACTTGGGGTGGGCGGACAGCACCTGGCTTGATTAGAAGCCTCGGTGGTTTAATTGACGTAACACCTGTAACAATCGTAGCTGATTATGTGCCTGACCAAAATACTAAAGGTAACTATAGCAATGCTAACGATCAACCGAGCCGTTTACGCCGGTCATATACTGGTCATAGGGGTGTTTGTGCGTGTACGTGGCCATGGTGACCGACTGATCAACACGAATGGGGTTTCATAGCTTATAGTGCGTGGGCATATGGCATTGGAAAACTAATTGACGCCCAAAACGGACAAAATGGACAAAGAAAATCACACACGATATACTGATTAAGACATTTTATAACAATTACTTTGTCATCGGATTTTAGTCCTACAAACCTAAGTTTACTCCTGAATATGTGCGTGACTCCCAGCTTCCGCCATTGCAGCCATGCATGGGAGGGTATTACGCAAATTTAGCAGGTGACGTTATAAAATAGCCTCAGTCTTAAATAGACACAGGCTCATTGGGAAATCAAAATAGCTGCACTGCACATACGCGGAGAGAGAAAAAGAGAGAAAAATAGCTGCATCTGAAAATAATTATAATTAGCTGTCCCAAAATAGAGAGAACGCCCTGTCTTCACACCATTACTGAATCAGGGCTGTGCAACTCGACTTTTAAAAAAAAAAGGAAAAGGATTAACGAATTAACATACGATACTATGGAGAGAAGGGGAAAATACCTCCATTGAAAACAAAGATGTTGGCACTAATGGGCTATCGTACTTGGGTACTGTTTTACAACGCCCAAATATCTTATGAACTTGCGAAATAAAACTCATTGGTAAACACAAATGTTTTCGGATTGGGTACTTGTATCTATTGATTTAGTGCACGATTTTGTATTTGTTTCCTTGTTTTCTTTCTTTCTTTTTCAAATCATAAATATGCACACGCATTGTTTCTATGGCAAGCGAGATATATATAGCTATATACGTCACTATTAAAGGGTGGCTGCAGTGCTTTTTTCAGTCAGGTTATTTTATTGCCTTCATACAGAGAATATACTGACAGATAATGAACGGCAAGTCTTATTTTGGTTTCAAACCAGCATTTGGTTTTCCTTTGAATGGCTTTGTAAAACGGGGAATTTTCACGCATACTCATGTAGGGAACCAACAACAAAAATATAAATGAAAAAACATTAAAAAAAAATGACGAGGTAAACTTGACCTACATAAATGGTTTGGTAAAAAAAAAATTACACCACCAGTTGAGTGAAAGGAACAGAATTATTTGGCAAAATAATACCCTTTGAGGAGGAAAAGGTCTGTCAGAAAACTTATAAAACAACCGCAACTTTTTGAGGACAAATCAATTGGGTTACCGCTCTCAGTTCCCAGATGACATCACAGTTTTGCTCATGGATATGGAAATGCTAATTAGCATACACAAAAAATGTTTTTTTAACCCTGAATCAGTGTGAGGAAGTGGGTAAAATCACAGTCCCCATGTACAGTTACATGTACATACGTCACTTATACGTCCCATGGGGCTTGTGATAATAATACGAGCTTGCATGTGTTTTGGGTCCGTTTGGGTTTCTTTGTTTTTGCTTGTTTGCTTGTTTGCTCTTATTGCTTTGTCTGTCTTTCTCTTCGTAGTAATCTTACCTTAACATAATGATGTTGCTAACCAATGCAGGGAGTCCTTGGGCCTAAAAACCTTCCGATGGTTAAGTGTGCGTTCTACGTGACCGATAAGCGCGTACGGTAGCCATTATACGCATTGTAACGAAAACAAGAGAGAAGGATACAGAGGTTTCACCAAACTCATCGTAACTTACTATCAATCGTAAGACGCATGATGCATTGCAGCCCCACTTATAGAAGTTGTGGGATACGATGGGTTATCCTTACGTAACTCGAGTTACGACCGATCATAAGGCTTCGTGAAATCGACCTCCGGTTCCCTTTATCCAGAGATTCCTTGACGACGCTCAGTTAAAAATCTTAGAATTGATAGACAATAGTCGACAATCCTTGGCCTGGGAACCGAGACTACGGTCTAACTAGTTACCAATAGAAAAGGAAGTGACTACATGATGTTATACCTTTTACGAGGGGAATATGGATAATGTCGAAAAATGATAGTTAAAAGTAAACAGCAAAATTCACGAACTGATACTAAGTACAGATTATGTCAACGTTGTACAACGAGTACTCCTTAAGAAGTACTTGTATGATATTAAACTATGATAATCAGATACAGTTTGACTATACATTACAGTATAAAAGGCTTTTACACTTAGTGCAGGCGCGGTTCTACGGGGGCGGGGGCAAGGGGGGCTGTAGCCCCCCAAACATTTTGTCTAGCCCCCCCCCCCCCCAAAAAAAATGCAAGTGAAAAAAGAAATTCTTGAAGATACTGGATTGTTTCTGTTATTAAGCGCCAATTACATTAAAAACGCGGTGTTTGGGCAATAATGTGCATGTTTTTCGACCCCTAATAAGACATAGCAGAAGCGAGTGTTGGAAGAACCCAAAATATTGGGTCTTCTAGCCCCCCAAAAATTTTGGCTCTAGAACCGCGCCTGACTTAGTGTTTTGTTATTAACTTGCGTATAACGCACATGACACGCTACGGTCCATTAATTATACAGTTTGGCTATTATACATTATTAAACAAAAAGACTATTACACTTTATTTAATATTAACTTGTATATTTAGTTATTAAGTTATTTACTATACCTGCAAATTAACACAATAACACGCAACGGTTCGATGATCAAATAAAACAACACTATACATTTAGTGTTTTCCTGTCATTTTTGACAAATGAACGGACAATTTAAACGTTGCGTCATTGCCATTTCGCGTGAAACTGCAAGGCACCTCAAAATAGTCGTTCGATTTCACTTTATGTAGCCTACCGGCAAAATGTTCACAAGCGTGAAAAAATGCAGCCATGAGAGGATATTACGCAAATTGAGCAGGTGACGTACGGTTATAAAATAGCATCAGTCTTAAATGGACACAGGCTCATTGGGAAATCAAAATAGCTGCACTGCACATACGCGGAGGGAAAAAGAGAGAAAAATAGCTGCATCTGAAAATAATTATAATTAGCTGTCCCAAAATAGAGAGAACGCCCTGTCTTCACACCATTACTGAATCAGGGCTGTGCAACTCGACTTAAAAAACAAAAAGAACAAATGAACGGACAATTTAAACGTTGCGTCATTGCCATTTCGCGTGAAACTGCAAGGCACCTCAAAATAGTCATTCGATTTCACTTTATGTAGCCTACCGGCAAAATGTTCACAAGCGTGACAAAAAAGAAAGAATCGCCTTTCAATTTAAAATTTTATTCGAACAGCATTCAAATTAGCAACGGCTTTTTGTAGCGTGCGTTTTAGCCATTCGAATTCGTTATGGGGCAGGCATTTCTGCGAATTGTTCAGCATATTTAGCGTTTTGTTAATCTGTAATTATGGCTGTGTCGCAAGATTTAAAAGGGTATTATGGTTCACTTCGTGTATGGAAATCACTTTGGTGATGTCCCCTGACAAAGATTGCTTGTATCTGCCAGTGTTGTATCCGAGTCCACAACCTCCGAGTCCGAGTCCGAGTCATGGGTCTCCGAGGGGGAGGCTAAGGCAGCAAATTTCGAGGCCGGCCTGGAGTCATACAACACGGGTATCTGCAGAACAGTCCTTGAAAAATTGCAGTTCGTGATTGCTACGCGACTATCTAATGGTGACTGGCAACGGCTGATTGATGCATTCCAATGATTTAGATAGGTGCATATTGAGCTTGCAGTTTGAACATTAACAGGTCCACAGCAAAAGTCGATTGTCGCAACTTATTAAAAAAAAATTGAGATCCGGACGAAGAGAGAGATTGGTCAGAGGAGGGGCAACTCATTTCAAAATGGAAGGTGAAATGCGACACCATTTGAAATACATCCATGACACCAATCCTCTCTTGACACTTAATCAGATGCAATAAATAAATAACGATAAATGACAACATATACAACGAAATAAAGTAATAAAGAAATACACAAAGAAATAAACAAAATGATATATGTAAAGAGGATTACATTGTTTGCCTATTTTGCGAAATTGGTTGTCTCAAAACAAAAACGTAAAAGATCTGGTGTAAATCGTTGTTTGTGCTTGGCCTGTTAAATTGAATGCCGATTTTACATGGCTAAACTGAACGATTGTTGAATGCAATGCTTTAATAATATAAATACGCGGACCGAGGAGGCAAAATCACGTGAACACAAATCACGTGAACACGAATGCGTGGAAATGAAATTGGCTGCTCATTTGCCGAAAATTCCCAGGCAAACCTATATTAACTTATTCATTAGTTATTTATTCATAGTACCTGCATATTTAGGAGAAAAACATCCCACACTCTTTTCGCAGAGGCTAAAACCACACCTCTATGTCCTGGCTTTTTTCCGTCTAGAGATGCATAGTTTCCAATCAGGTAGGTTTTGTCAATTTAAAGGTACTATCATACTTTGGTTTTTATCTAAGAAATACAGATTCATTGGCAAATATATCAAGACAGATACAGTAACAGTCATCTGTGAAAATTTCAGTCTCATACGTTGCCCACTTTAGGAGAAAACAGTGAAAAACAGCCACAGTATTTCTTAAGTCCTTTCTCTTTTATTTTTGATCTTTTAAAAGATCAAAAAGATTTTCGGTCGTTGTTTTACAAATTTCTGGATCAATACAACATTTCAGGCGGAAATATTTTAACGGTATGTTTCTACCACCACCATCTTCATACCCTGTAAGTTATACGTAAATCTGTTAACATTTCTGTTTTGGTTTCTCACCAAAGTATGATACTACCTTTAAGTAAGATTTATGACGTGAAACAAAATTTAAAAATGAGATTTTCTGATTGATAAATCAGATTTTTCGAAATTATTTGTACTTTAAATAATTTTTTATTTGAAATTATTTGTACATGCATATCAACATTTGTCCTGAAGTATGGAGTGAAAGTAAGATTTTTGCTTTCATTTTGCATAATAAAAATATGCATGCCATGGTTAAGATTTGTCATTTTAAATGTTAGCAAGTATATGCGAATAAAGTATAGTATGTATATTGTGTAACATCGTACCAATTGCAATTTTTGTTTTAAAATTAACCATAGATGATGGTAACCTATAAGTCGTTATACAACGATGAATTTGTTTTGCAATAAAAATTAACTTGTACAAGTTATGCCGTTAAAAGTTATGTACCGTTACAAACGTACTGTTCAAATATTTCTGCTTGAAATGCTGTATTTATCCAGAAAAGAGTAAAACCGACGACCAAAAAAGAAAACTTTTAATCTTCGAAAGATCAAAAATAACGGTGAAAAGATTAGACAAATATACCGTCGGCATTTTCACTGTGGGCAAAGTGGGCTCCGTATGGGACTGCCAATTTCACAGATGAGTGTTATTCATCTTTCTTGATATTTTTGCCCATGAATCTGCATTTCAAAAAAACCAAAGTATTTTCAACCAAAGTATTTCAAAAACCAAAGTATGAAAATACCAGTTTAAAAAAATAGCAATCTCACCTCTTCGTCTGTTTCCTGCGACATCTCTTCATCTAAAATGTCTGGGTCGGGCTTCATCGTTGAATTATCACCGCCGTTGTTACCTTCGTGGAGCCCCACGGAAAGCTCCGTCTGTTGACCATGTACAGTGGTATTTAGTGTTGTTTCAGACATTTTCCTAGCGTTTAAGCATACAACGGGACCTATGCTTCTATCCGTGCTGACTGATGGTTTGCAAATGTCAATTTAAAAGAACTACAAAATAATTAACTCTTTCAACATTTATTGTTGAGAATGATTTTATACATCAACCATTTGTACCGCTTATCCGATCACGTCATTAATAACGCCCCTGGCCCTGCATGGCCTGGGGTTACGGAGTTCACCACACGCGTGTTTAGACCTTGCCGTGGCCTTAACTAAACACAAACTTCCACTAGATCCAACATTAATATTGTTGAACCAGACACACAGTACGAAACGACGGATTGGGCTTGGCCTTGGGCGTATAGGCTCCGTCATCTAAAAGGGGCCGTCCATAAAGTACGTATACGCACGAAATACCGACTTTATTGACTCCCCTCCCCCTCTGCATGTACGCAAGGCGTACGCAGTGGTCCCAACCCCCCTCCCCCACCCCTGTACGCATTCGCATTTCACATTAGGTTTTTCACTTCTCGTGGTACCTTGCTTTAGCATCATTTATATGTCACAGTAATCCAGGCCGGTACCGTTATTGGGACGCCACTTTCAAATTTTAGAAATGGATGACTAAAGTGCATCGGTAACAGGTTTTTATACATTAACAGATGTATCTTACTATTTTTTAATATGTTGAATAAGAAAAAAGGGGAAAAAACTAAACATTCCCGGTGCTTTTTCTCGGTTTTTTTCCCCTCTCTTTTTGCGCGAAAACGAACATTTTCGTTTGCGTACGGTACGCATTGGCCTGAACCCCCACTCTCCCCCCCCCCCCCCCCCCCCCGAACGCATGGCGTACGCATCGGTAACATCCCCCTCTCCCTTCATTCGTACGTACTTTATGGACGGCCGCAAATCTGAAAATAGTTGTACTTAAGTTGAATTAAGTCCTGGGTATGACATTAAAAACTGCATCCGGTGGTAAGACTCCTGTTCTGGCGTTCAGGAGCTTTGGGGAATGTGGAGTTACCCCTTAGTTGCCATCACACCCAGGTCTACTCTGGATCGGGGCAGTAGTACCTGTCAGGGCCCCAGTTATAGGGTTATAGTGTTGCACCAGGTGAAGAGAATATTTTAGTTCGTGACATGTACATCCTGTGAAATCATCAATGTGCTTGACATTAACTACTGAACTATACGGGCTGTATATAATAAATACTGGTATGGCACTGAGACAAGCAGCTGCAGTGACAACACACCCATACACAGGCCGCGTACTTTTACCTTTTTTTCCTTGTGTACTGGAAAGTCGTTCGTTTCTCGTGCCCTTTTCATTTGCGTGATATTATCAATTTTTTCAGGCGATACAATTTTTTTTTTGCAAAATCATTGCCGCCCGTTGACGCGCGATCTCTTTGTCTCAGCTATGAATTTCAACCCTGACCTTTCAGACTGAAACGGATCAAGTTAAAAATGTGGGACTGAATAGTCACTTTTGTTGAGGTCAACGATGCCCAGCCTTGACCGAGGCTGTGAAGGCTGTTCCCGGTGAGCGCGCGGCGGGTACGGTGCACCCGGCCGGCCGGACACGGCTAGCGTTGGCCTATATCACCGCGCCAACTATAATCTGCACGGGTGTACTGTATTAATACGTGGATTTTTGCGTACGCCACTTGCTCAGGCCTCAAAAGCTTCACGGTCTTGGTCAAGGTCGTCTCTCTCTTAGCTTATCTAGTTCATATTGACATTTGCAACTGTCCAAAAGTGACCCAGTGCCTATTATACGAAACCGGGCTTGAGGCTATGCGATTTGAAACTTATTTACTTCGCCACCGCCGCTATTTTGAGGCACACCAACGAAACGAATAGTCTATGTGATAGACACACTCGTTGTACAGCGAGCGGACGTCTATGTGTGCAGATTTCATGATTAATTTATTATGCAAATCAACCCAGTATACCTCTCTAAGTTTTGACCAATCAGGGATACTGATACTAGAGCAGCAGCCCAGAGCATTTTGATCAAACGAACGAGGTATATCCAATAAACTGAACACAGTCATGAGCATTTATGGTGTAATGTATCATACATGGATATAGATGACTGCCGGGACCCCCTGCATAAGCACTAACCAAAAATTGGCTTCATACACCTTATCGTTTCCGATTTGAAATTTGCTCAACCCCCCCCCCTTTTTTTTTTTAGCTCCGCCCCCGGCCGAGTCGCGAAAACGCGTCATCGTGCATTAATTTTTCAACGTCGAGAGGTCATAACTTGATACTGGTAACAGCTATGGGGCTGAAACTTTGTATTCTTACTAACTTCTGGCCCTAGATTCATTATTTGGCCTTAAATAGTATAGATGTTTCTATTTGTCAAGTTATTTGCCCCTAAACTATACTTTATTCAACACAGAGTGATTTTAATGATTTTACTGCAGTGGGGTCACCCAGTGACCACATCAGGGGCCACAGTTCAGGTGAAAAAAATCATAAAAGACTCGCCCCAAAATATGGTCTTTCCGTCATGCGAGTGGTTCCCCCATGGACAGTTAACAAAATAATTATCTTAAAAGTAAAGCACTTAGTTAGATTTTGTATAATTAGATGAACTAACATACAAAATGTCAGCTTTGGAACTCAACTCCTTCATGGTCAGGTTGTATTTTGAAAATTACACAGTTTGTCATGGTTTTCAGCTTTACAGTGACATACAACTTTCGCTGCCTTTGTGAAATTGGATGCAACATTTTTAATTTTAAGTATGGAAAGATCCTCAATGTACAATTCCAAGATCGTGTAGCATTATGGTTCCATTTAGAGGGCAAGTGGAAGGGATGGAGAGGATGTCCTTGATGTCCTGACATCAAAACGCATAATCTCTTCAGCATTTCGTTTCGTGTACAAAGGTGGACTTAATATCTATACTATTTAAGGTCGGATTATGAATCTAGGGCCTAAAGTTAGTAAGAATACAAATGTCCACCTCTTTTACCATTATCAAGTTATGGCATTGAAAAAATGCACGATGACACGTTTTCGAGACTCAGCGGGGGGGGGGGGGCGAAGCTGAAAAGGGGGGGGGGGGTGAACAAATTTCAAATGATCGTATCTCGAAAACGATAAGGCGCATGAACTTTTGGCTTTGCTGAAACATTTTAACAAAGTTTCAAGTTATTCACATAAGGATCTCTTGTTGATTTGACACGCTAAGTATTTACATGTAAGCCTATGGGTAGAGGTCATATTTGGAGGTGTCTGTGTAGGCCTTTTGCAGCAGACAATTATTTTGTCTTGCATGGGCCATTCTGTGCTCTGGGTGATGTACCTCTTCATTTGAAATTGGTTTCAGGTGGTACCTCAAAATGTTTCATCTGGGGGGATTTTTGGGACCCCCTTGGGGCGTCTGTCGGGCCCTTTGCAGCAGAAAATGTGTCTGGCATGGGCCATTCCATACTTTGTGTGCTGTACCTGTTAATTTAAGTCTGCCGGGACCCCCCCCCCCCCCCCCCCCCCGGGCAGACATCTATAACCATGTATGATACATTACATACACCATAATGCTCATGTGTTCAGATATTGGTACCTCGTTCGTTTGATCAAAATGCTCTGGGCTGCAGCTGCTGCCGCACGGACGCGCGAAATTGACCAATCAACATTCTCCGTCACGATCTTGACGGAAACGTTCTAAAAACAG
Source organism: Astropecten irregularis (assembly GCA_963971285.1). NCBI lineage: Eukaryota > Metazoa > Echinodermata > Asteroidea > Paxillosida > Astropectinidae > Astropecten > Astropecten irregularis. Next base: position 14,573,976 of record OZ020252.1, on the reverse strand, counting down.
ATCTGAATGGCTGATGTGCCGCCGCGTTGCATAAAATTATGAAGTTACCGGCCCCGCGGAGCAACAATTGACAATTAGCAAAATGTGCAGTTAGGAGGATGGACGTTTTGCATGCTAAAATAAGGAAGAACAAATCTCGTAATTTGACAGTAAACAAACTATATTCTAAAAAATCTAATCGAGGCACAAGGTTAATCGCTTGCCTTTATCACAGAAAGTCTGTTTGTTTGGAGTCAATGATACGTGCTGTTTACATTGTTTGTTCATGATAATAATTCATCAGTTCAGTATTAACACTCTTGCGAAATCAGTTACATGAACAAAGAATAGATAGATACTTTGGGGGGTTTACACTTGTCAGCTAGCTACTCAGGTTAGAGTAAAACTTAAAGGTAATAGTCATGCTTTTGGTTTGGTTTTTATCAAAGAAATACAGATTCATGGGCAAAAATATCAAGACAGATACAGTAACAGTCACAGTTAACACAGTTAACAAAATAATTATTTTAAAAGTAAAGCACTTAGTTAGATTTTGTATAATTAGATGAACTAACATACAAAATGTCAGCTTTGGAACTCAACTCCTTCATGGTCAGGTTGTATTTTGAAAATTACACAGTTTGTCATGGTTTTCAGCTTTACAGTGACATACAACTTTCGCTGCCTTTGTGAAATTGGATGCAACATTTTTAATTTTAAGTATGGAAAGATCCTCAATGTACAATTCCAAGATCGTGTAGCATTATGGTTCCATTTAGAGGGCAAGTGGAAGGGGGTGGAGAGGATGCCCTTGATGTCCTGTCATCAAAACGCATAATCTCTTCAGCATTTCGTTTCGTGTACAAAGGTGGACTTAATATCTATACTATTTAAGGTCGGATTATGAATCTAGGGCCTAAAGTTAGTAAGAATACAAATGTCCACCTCTATTACCATTATCAAGTTATGGCATTGAAAAAATGCACGATGACACGTTTTCGAGACTCAGCGGGGGGGGGGGGGGGCGAAGCTAAAAAGGGGGGTGAACAAATTTCAAATGATCGTATCTCGAAAACGATAAGGCGCATGAACTTTTGGCTTTGCTGAAACATTTTAACAAAGTTTCAAGTTATTCACATAAGGATCTCTTGTTGATTTGACACGCTAAGTATTTACATGTAAGCCTATGGGTAGAGGTCATATTTGGAGGTGTCTGTGTAGGCCTTTTGCAGCAGACAATTATTTTGTCTTGCATGGGCCATTCTGTGCTCTGGGTGATGTACCTCTTCATTTGAAATTGGTTTCAGGTGGTACCTCAAAATGTTTCATCTGGGGGGATTTTTGGGACCCCCTTGGGGCGTCTGTCGGGCCCTTTGCAGCAGAAAATGTGTCTGGCATGGGCCATTCCATACTTTGTGTGCTGTACCTGTTAATTTAAGTCTGCCGGGACCCCCCCCCCCCCCCCCCGGGCAGACATCTATAACCATGTATGATACATTACATACACCATAATGCTCATGTGTTCAGATATTGGTACCTCGTTCGTTTGATCAAAATGCTCTGGGCTGCAGCTGCTGCCGCACGGACGCGCGAAATTGACCAATCAACATTCTCCGTCACGATCTTGACGGAAACGTTCTAAAAACAGATCTGAATGGCTGATGTGCCGCCGCGTTGCATAAAATTATGAAGTTACCGGCCCCGCGGAGCAACAATTGACAATTAGCAGAATGTGCAGTTAGGAGGATGGACGTTTTGCATGCTAAAATAAGGAAGAACAAATCTCGTAATTTGACAGTAAACAAACTATATTCTAAAAAATCTAATCGAGGCACAAGGTTAATCGTTTGCCTTTATCACAGAAAGTCTGTTTGTTTGGAGTCAATGATACGTGCTGTTTACATTGTTTGTTCATGATAATAATTCATCAGTTCAGTATTAACACTCTTGCGAAATCAGTTACATGAACAAAGAATAGATAGATACTTTGGGGGGTTTACACTTGTCAGCTAGCTACTCAGGTTAGAGTAAAACTTAAAGGTAATAGTCATGCTTTTGGTTTGGTTTTTATCAAAGAAATACAGATTCATGGGCAAAAATATCAAGACAGATACAGTAACAGTCATCTGTGAAAATTTCAGTCCCATACGGTGCCCACTTTTTGAGAAAACAGTGAGAAACAGCGACAGTTATTTCTTAAGTCTTTTCTCTTTTATTTGTGATCTTTAACAAGATCAGTTCGGTCGTTGTTTGACTAATTTCTTGATAAATGCACCATTTCAGGCGGAAATATTTTAACGGCATGTTTCTACCACCACCATCTGCATACCCTGTAAGTTATACATAAATCTGTGAACATTTCTGTTTGGGTGTCTTACCTAAGTATGATACTATACCTTTAAACTGGCACGGACTGTCCAACATTTTCATTAAACGTACAGTATTTACAGGATTGGTAACATACCCAAACAGAAATGTTCATTATTTGCGTATAACTTTCAGGGTATGAAGATAGTGTTGGTAGAAACATACCGTAAAAATATGTTCACCTGAAATTTATCCAGAAATTATTTATAGTAAAACAAAGACCGCAAACAGTTTTGATTTCGGGGTAAGATCAAAACCATTCTTTATGTTTCATAAGAAAAATTAAGTCGGTGTTTTAGCAATTTTCTCGTGACTCAGGGAGGATGTCCGATTGAGCTCAAAATGTTCAGGTTTATTATTTCCTATACATGCTGGATTAGACAAAATGTGAGTGCTGTTCTGTGACTTTTACCAATCATGCACTATTATACCTTAAAACCAGCACGAACTGTACGTACATTTCATTCCGTACCCTGAACCAGTTTCTCTGAAAACGTCACACGCTGCTGTCATCAACAGAACTTGCGCATTGCAGAGATGAAACCATACATCTACAAATCATACGTCATTGCATACGCCTCCATGCTTATAATTGGAAGGTGTTCACATTAATGGGCATTGGAGAGATAGGCCAAAACAAAATGAGATCCAATTAAGCAATCATACCTTCTGTTTAAATATCAGTGTTATGGTTGTCAGCTTTTCATCATAGGATGGGTATAGGTGCGTCACATCCTTATTAAAGAGGCAAAGGACCACACTGAAGATTCATCTTGTTATATAATTATAGTACTATAGGCCTATACGTCAATTAGACCAGTATACGTGAGCACTGAGTAAAATATTGATGATCTGACAAATTTCAAACTCAGTTTATTCCTTTTGTGTTCCAATCATCTTTAAGGTGCATGTAGTATCATACTTTGGTAAAGTTGATAGAACAGCTGCGGTCTGTTCATTAATTTTTGATTTGTCATGGAATAAGAACAAAACTGTGATTTTTGTTTCGGCTCAGTCGATTCTAGCTCTAGCTAACTAGTTTGTCGGTACTCGGTAGTCCACTTTTTTTCCTTATATGCCCCTAGAAAAAAAACCTGTGTAGTAGCCCCGTAGACATTTGCCCCTACAATAATCATGCCATTGCCCATTATTCACGAGCTATCTCATGGCTCTGCTGACTCAGTCACCTTCTACGGGATGTATGCAAAATACATTTTTCCGGTCTGAATTCTTCCCCCCACTTATAACGCTGCCCCCCGTTTTCAATACAGTATTTGATTTTGTGCACTGGATGTGCAGCTTATAATGTGCTGTATCCGTATAAGCTGCATAATAATGGCTCGTGTGCATAGTCTAGTTTCCATACTTATCACACAGTTATGAGGACACAAAATGAATTTATCACCATGCACCAACTTGGCTCGTAAGTGGCTAGGTCTTTGGCTGAGGCCTGTAAAAAAAAAATAACACACGTACACCTATGGCCGTTCATGGAAGCAACAAGCAAAATGGCTAAGTTACAAGCAATCGTACACATAGGCTTGTGCATGCGCTAGTCGAAGATTTGGAACTCGGCCCTGTACATACAGTTGTACTAAGACAGTGTTTCATTTCTTGCAAATCTTGGAAATTCATTCGCAATCCATTCGCTTACAAATACGCAAACTAGAGGAAAATCTTCGACCGTGCTGAACTTGGGGCCATAGGGGAGTACACGTGCTCGTCTGTAACCGTTCACGATCTTGTAAACGTTACCTTTTACAATGTACGGTAATCATAACATTTGTAAACATTGATTGTCAAGTAGTAAGCTAACACTGATCAGTCGTTGAAGGCAAAAACTTTCGTGATCGCGGGATTATCCCCAGCAAGAAACCCGCTTTCCCGAAAGCAGATAATAATACTGGCCTATAATCAAGTCGACAGAGTTTTAATTAGGCCTCATCAACAGCCACCTCTCCAGTAAAATTACGTTCCCGTTGTTTGGGTATGGGAAGTCCGGATTGTGTCGACTCCAACTCCAAGACCGCGACCGGGAGTCGGCCATCCACCAAGGCGGTACTGGTGACTCGCCCCAGGTACCTGGTGTATTTCTTGGCCTTCGCTCTCCTGTTATTCGGTGTATATCTACTCAGCTATAGCACCGGTACCGGCCACAAGGTATTGTAACCCTCGTCAAGTCCTGGAAGCTGTCTGGTCATTTAAGTTTACGTAGGGTTAACCATTTAACATGGTTAGAATAAACGCTAACGATGTCAGAATTTTTGATCGTTCAATAATTATAGCACAGTCATTTTTTTTTTTTTTTCATGTATGTTACAAATGTACCAGTAGGTGCGTCGAGGATCAGTACACAACTCTAATAATGGCATCATTGTAATTTCTTATGGAGATTGAATTACAATGAGGAAACCATCATTTAATTGGATGGACAACACTGCAATAATGAGGCCGGGAGGTGGTTTGTGAAATAATTAGGGTATCGGGGAGACACGTTAGCGTCTAAAAGTGGACGTTAGGGAGACTTTTCGATGTCTCCCTATTAAGATACCACCAAAAACATATTTTGCTGTCCATAACTAGTAGAATACACAGAATACTCTCAATATGAACATATGTCAATTTCAAGTTCATTGGTTTGGAGGATGTTTAGAAATAGGTAAGTAATGTTTTATTACGACCCTATATGGGAAAGTCTCCCTAAGGTCCCATCCTCGGTTATTTGAATTATCATTATTATACCATGACCTGTTTATGTGATTAGAAAATGATGTATATACACTCGTACGGAAACTATTTCTCAGTGTCTGTTAAAGAACTGTTAGTGTTAGTCCAACAATCATTGAAGAATGTCCTTTTCTTGCATAAAGAAAATTCAAATTTGTGTTCGTTTGTATGGTGTGGAACATTGTTGGGGTTGCCAGTGAAGTTATCAGTATATAGGTCTAGTTGATCTTTAGGTCCCTCAAATCATCCTTTTCAACTTCCTGGATTCTCATGTATTGAAACATTAAAAAAGGTGAATGGATAGTGAGATAGACTAGTACTGTGTGGCTTTCATAGACTTGAGATTGAGTTACATCGATTTTGCTGTTTTTGTCCAACTCTGTACAGATACTTGGTCTGAGGGGAAGGGAACCTCATATTGCAGCTGCGTCCAACCAAGTCTCAAATATTCCTCGGGTAGATACAGCAATTACCGGGGCACTCACCAAGCCCTCGAAGACAGACCAAACGCCTGCTGACACTTCTTTCTCTCTAACTGATGTGACAGTCGCCGCAAACTCATTTTTCTACATCAAAGACCCCAAAACGTCGTACAGAGTATGTGACGTTCTGGAACTCTCAATCGAAGTACGTGATGGGGCGAATGTGAGGAAGGATCACGGCGGAGACGTGATGTGGCCCTACATCCACACTGGCGTGTTAAAAGCCAGTGCCCCGGCAGACGAGCTGATCGACCACGGCAACGGCAGCTACACGGCCCGTTTCATGCTGACCTGGGCCGGGCAGGTACAGCCCGCCGTCCGCTTCGTGTACAGCGCCGAGCACGCCACGGCCCTGCGAAACATCCGAGAGCGAGTGCCGAATCGGTTCGCCTATGATGGGAGATTCGTCGCCAACGGCATCTCCGAAGTCACGCCGTGCCACATCAGCAAGGACATACCGTACATCGGCGACATGCTCTGGACGGGGCTCTCCTATTCCTCGGAGAATGAGACCTGCGACTTTTCGGATGACGGCGCAGGGACGACTTGGTACTGTCTGAAGCCCAAGACTCTGCCCTGTGAATCTTACGTCCAGCACATTGGCGACTCATCAAGGGCAGGCCGCTATGCCGTTGAAGTCATGACGCCACAAGAGGAGACTCTCTCTAAAAGTTACAGGTGTGACATATTTATAACACAACCAGGTCATGCAAACAAAAACAACATCATTAAAAACAACATTGAACAACAATATTGAACATCAACGGCAGCAACAACAATGCCAAGAACGACATTGAACAACAACAAGACAACAACAATAAACAACATTTGTTTACTCGCAGTTCCTCAAAGCCTTCATCGGCCTTTCGTTGACAATTTTCTATTTGGAACTTAATAACATTCTTTTTCTTCCTTTGTTTTTCAGTCCAAGGTTTCTTTCAAATACTGGATCCGAGAAATTTGTTGATGTGCTTGCAAAAGGTAACCAAACCCTGATGTACCTAACTCGGTAACATACATATAGGTAACATAAGTTTGGGCCCTGTGTACACTAGCAACATTTGGCCAACATGTTCAACCGAGAAAAGTTGATGAGATGTTGTTGAAACACTGAGCGGGAATGAGCATTTTGGATGGCTAATTTTCAAATTTAGTTGGCCTAACACTGCAGCTTTCTTTTTGGTTGTGTCCTATGATACACTGTTTGCGTGTGACATCCAACACGGATGGGTACATGCTACCCATAATATTATCTAGATAAGTTTTATCTCAATGTCTTCAGACCACTCCATGGTAGCTGCCATTTTGTCCAAATCACATGATCACAGTAGGTCAAGTGACCTATGAGACCTACCCTTGATGTTACCGAGATTGTTACCGAAAATGTTGACAGTGTATAATACACTCTGCTTTAGGTTAATGGAACGGATCTAACTTCGATTGGCGTAAAAAGTATAACAGGGTCGTCTGGGTATTGAGGAAGTGGGGAAGAGGTGATGGGAGGAGATAAGTGTGGAATCGAAGAAGTAACACTGTTTTGCGCACATGAATTATTTAAGTGTAGAGCATTGGCTTCTGTTAGACAAGTGTAAGATTCGCAGCGAGTTCAATTTGATGTGGCATTCACGAACAGGGCATGATAAAACATCTATTGATTTTGCTTGAAAAAACATACACTCATTCGACTACGCGCCTATTATATCTCAGACCCAGGGTTACTGTTCGAATCTTGAAGAACCATAGGGTGGGAACCGGTGCAAGTAGTAGTTGCAAAATAATGTACTTGTGGCGGTATACATATTTGAATATAGAGCAAAACGAGGTTTAGTGACTATGACCGATATGTACTCGAGTAAGTTTTCCGATCCAAGTGTCTGCATCAATTTTACCTCCCTGGATAAGTTGTTCCGACCTGAGTACAATTTCAAAAGCTAATTCTTCAAAGTGAATTACAAATACAAGAAGTGAAAATGGCGGGCAAAATGTTCGGTGGCATAATTGGTTCCCACTTCTGTTGAGGCCTATGTGCTTGATGTTAATCATTCTAACTTTTCCTTTTTCGTTATTCGTATCAGGGCAAACTGATGATGTACTTAATACGTGCCTCAATTTACCCAAATGCGTTCCGGGATTGCCGCCGAAACGACCACGGTATTCAGCTGGCTTCTACTATGAGGATCTCTGGCAATCTAAAGTCTGCCGAGCGAAGACCTACAACCTCCCGGACACTATCCAGTGTCTACGGGGCAAGCGTCTGTATTTCTACGGTGATTCGACCATCAGGCAGTGGTTCGAGTTCCTAGTGTCCCACCTCGGTCCCACCATGAAAGAGGTGAACATCAGGCCTGGCGCCGCGCGGAAGGTCGGCCCGAGGTACGGCGAGGATCGCGCCAACAACATCACCCTGTTCTACCGTCACCACGAGTTCCCCATCCGGAACATCTGGATCAACGTCTCCGATGTCAAGTTCACCGTGAACGAGGTGGATTCGTTACCTGGAGGCCCAGACACCGTGGTTGCATTCACCTATTGGGCTCACTTTGCCATGACCAATTTGTCCTACTACGAGTCCCGGCTAAGGAACGTCAAAGCCGCCATTGAGAGACTACAACGGAGGGGATCATCGGGCGCGGCAAGTCCAGTATTTATCAAATCGGCCAACACCATCGACATGCTGCACGTGGATCTCAACGACCTGTACGTCTACGAATTGGACCAAGTCATGAGGAGGCTCTTCACTGGCATGCCAGGTGTGACTATTATTGATGCTTGGGACATGACATTAAGCCACAGGACGGGTTATGTGGCCCATCCACTGGAAATAGTCATTGGTGAAGAACTGAAAATGTTCTTTAACTTCCTTTGTGGACAGGGTAGTTGATGGCATCCGTGATCGTGTGACTGTTGTACTTGTACCTTCTTGAGGCTTTTGCACGTGGTCCAAGTTCATGCCTACCATCAAACAGTTATAAGGGCGCCCACCGTCATACTTTGGTAGCATACCGAAACAGAAATCTTCACAGATTTACCTATAACTTACAGGGTATAAAGATGGTGATGGTAGAAACATACCGTCAAAATGTTCCTGCCTGATGATGACCAAATTTTGTATCTTTTAAAGATAAAAAATAAAAGAAATGCTGTGGCCGTTTTTCACTGTTTTCTAAAAAAGTGGGCACCGTATGGAAGTTAATGGAAATGGAATTCTCACAGATGACTGTATTTTTGCCCATAAATCTGTATTTCTTTGACAAAAACCATATAGTAATAATAATAGTATGCTATTACCTTTAATACTTCCAAATGATTTTGTATGACCCAATAGTATTTTTTTTTCAAAAGAGAAGAAATAAATGATGGTAACAATAAACCTGAACTGAGAAAAATTATTACAAATTTTCACTTCGACAGGATTGGTAACAAACCCATGACAGAAAGTTCGTAGATTTACTTATAATTTTCAGGCCGGTATGAAGATGCATGGTGCTAGTAGAAAAATACCGTTAAAATATTTCCGCCTGAAATGGGGTATTATACCTTTAAACACAACCCATAAAAACTTAAGCCCTATTGGTATCGAATCGGAGGACCACGTGATGAAAATAACCAGAAGTTGGTCTGGAGACGGAAATTGTTGAGGTTTTCGAGAGACTTCACTCCGGGAGGTGAAGCACCAAATACCCTGCCGTTTTTATTATCAAATGGCTTCTGACTGCCAAGCGAACAAAGATAATTGACTACTTGGGGTCACCACCAACGTAGGGCTGGATGGCTCAGCTGGTTGAGCGCCTGTATACGGTATTCAGGACGGTCGCCGGTTTGAATCCCGCTCCAGTCAATTTTTCTTTGTTCACTTTTCAATGGCGTTATTATTGATAAAAAAAAAACAAAGATGAGATCTTCATTTGTCTCGATTAATTTCATTTCCAGCCGACGCGGTCTGGTGAGGCTTAAAGCATGCATAAAGGTAGTATCATACTTTGGTATTATAGTAAAACCAATAACCACAATTATTTTTGATCTTTTAAAGATCACAAAATAAAAGAGAAAAGACTTAAAGGGATTGCATACGTTTGGTAATTTGAGCCTATTGTTTGTTTCAAACCAATATAATTGTATATATATACCATAAAACTAACCTGTGAACTTGGTTTCAATTCAAAGAGTGGTAGCGTTTGTGAGATTTTGGCGACAAACTAGAGCGGTTATTTCACGCCAGATAACAGTTAGTCAATAGCTGAGAAGCGTTACGGCCATAACGCTTCTCAGATTCATAATTTTTGGAGATAAAAAGTGACATATTTTTCCATAACCGCGGTACTTCGAATTGAACGTTTCTCAATATGCATTATACTATCCAAAGCAGCTGTACTTCTCACCAAGTAAGTTTTTATTGCCATAAATTTTCAGAGTCATTACCAAACGTATGCAATGCCTTTAAGAAATACTGCGGCTGTTTTTCACTGTTTTCTCCAAAAGCGGGCACCGTATGGGACTGAAATTTTCACAGATGACTGTTACTGTATCTGTCTTGATATTTTTGCTCATGAATCTGTATTTCTTTGATAAAAACCCAAGTAAGATACTACCTTTAATGCTGGTATAGTAGCCTTGTGCACATTTTTTAAACTATTGAGGGCGGTCTTTAGTAAACAACGTTTTTCTTTGATTGGGGGCGTGCTTCCAGTAAAAGTTCCACAGCATGACACATGTACAGACTACACACATCATTCAGCGAAAATGTTTGTCTCTTCTCTTTGTTTTTAGAATGAACCACGCTTAATTACTGGTGAAAAATCAAATACTATTCTTTCAGAATTGCAGTCATAAACAGTGTTATTATTATTACATCAAGATGGCCAGACAGCTTCGTGTCGTGTCCTTAAACTGCTGGTAAGATTGCCTTGCACTTTGCTTTGACTTTGCAGCTTTAACTTCATTCAATAACTTGTGGCTTGTGCCTTTCCTTTATTCCTTAAATTGTATTTTTGGGGTTGACGGTCGGTCTAGCGGCAGAATCCCATAGCCTTGTATCCCGTTATCTCATACTAGACTTGTATGTAACTGTTTTTACTTTTCTTAATCCTCTGCGAGCATTTTTAATTACCCTGTAATGATGGGATACAATAATGAATCTTATATTTATAATATCTTATCTCTTAAACGTTTTGTACACGGAATAAATTACATCATGATCACGGTACTTGCGCCAAAAAATTTCCCAAAATGACATCAAACTCAAAGACATCACACTATCTATTCACTAGACCAGTTTGAATATCGCTCCATCTCTTCTTCTCCGAATGTCAAGAATGAAATGCAGTTTATTTGTTTATGTTCACAATCTTTCAGGGTTCCTGAAGTTTAGTACACCAACTTCACCAAGCCTTGAATTTAACGGAGGCCACGGGGGCCATGGCCTTTTTTGCCCTGGTTCTTGGCCTTCGTGCTCCTTCAAATATTTCCATAGACATTATGATTGTCCAATGGAAGTGCCCCTTGCAATGGAAAAGTGTCCTTGCCCTTTTCATAACCAAATTCAAGGCCTGGTACACTCAGGTTAGCTGGTACCCAGCTTCTACTCACCTAAATTCTAGGTAAGTAGAAGCTGGGTACCAGGTAACCTGAATGTACTAAACCTAACCTGAGTGTACTAAACTTCAGGAACCCCGAACCCCAATCTTTCCGTGTGATAAAAAACTATGTTGTCCAATGGAAATCCAGACGATCATTTCAGATTTTTCCTGATCGTCCACCATTTTGTTTTGGCTCTCCGCCAATTAGAAACAATTACAATGCAGTCACATGTGTTTTGCGGAGAACCACACAAGATGGCGGACAATCCATGAAGTACAATTTTTTTTTTTGGTACTGTAAAACTAGTGCTGAGCAAAACCGGGTTATTTCATTTTCATATCCGGTTAGGGAAAGAATTCCAGGGGTTACCTCAGTAGTTTAGTACACTCAGGATAGCTGGTACCCTGCTTCTAGTTCTACAGTAAACTAACTTACCTAAATACGACTGGGTCTCGGTACCAGCTAACCTGAGTGTACTTAACTGAGGTAACGCCGAATTCCACTGATGACCATAATTTGTGAACAACTCTATGGAACCAACAGAGGGCGTTTTGAGCAAAATGAGTGCCGCTGGAAGTGTATTGGAAGTGTACAATTTGTAGGTAAAAAACCCTGTAAAATCACTTTTCAGATATGCTACCCAAGTTTTCCACTCCTGAGATTGAAGTTGATCATAATTTGTATCCAATAAGTTAACTCTTGGAGGATATAATCCTTTTTCTGTAATGGTCATCAGTGGAATTCTTTCCACGGTGAGGCCCCCTACTGATTGCAAAAAAATTCAGGTCAACAGTAACCTATGTTCAATCACGTGCAACATGCTTGACATGTGCGATTTATGGTATATACGTCTTCTTCAATGTGATCATCACTTTCGGAATGCTTTTTATGGTGTTGTTTTTTTTAGATCAAGCATTTAGATCAAGTACATATAATGTTTCTTTTAGATCCATTCAGTTGGTGAAAAGTGTCTTTCTACTTGGCAAAATAGACAAAATAACTGACTGAAATTCTACAGTTGATACTTTTTGGGTTGTAGAGCATGAGCCAAACGTTGGTATCTGTTTTTCCCTTTTGGTTAATGGTTAGTGAAAATTTGTAACCGGATATTTAAATCCGGGTCGGTTAACCTATAACCGGATAAATAGCCCAGCACTATACAAAATGTTTAAGTCTTTGGGATTTTCTGGGGTGCTAGACCGACCGTCTAAATAAAAAAAAGGGAGTTCAGCTCCCCAGTTACTGGGTCTAGCTAGTATAACAAATGAAAAAGTGTTGCAACGAATATTTGAAACTGACACGTGGTGGCCATCATTGTTTCTACAGGGGATTGTGGTACATTAGTAATGACCGTGAGGAGCGCATCAGACATCTTGGAGTCGAGCTTGCAAGAGGGCGCTATGACATCGTCACGTTGCAGGAGGTGAGTTTGTGGTCGTTTGTCAGTGGAACCAATTTGTACCCACCAACAACCATCTCATGGTTCTGTTTGGACTCCAATGGAGTCAGGTCTGTCAGATTCCGTGCAGTTGTCAAGTTTTTACTACAGTACGGGGTCACTGACCTGGCTTGGTCCAAATCTTAAGATTTGCTTTGACATTTTTAGTTAAACATGTATATGTAATGCACAGTGTCGGACTTTATAGAAGGTTTCTTCATATAGCCATTGCATGGAGTGGCTTAGAGCCATTATATGTACAAAACAGTTTACACACTAAACTGCAGATACTCAAGATTATATTGCAATTGCTATCAATTTTTTTTTTCTTCAGAATTGAATCTTAACAACACTCTTGTCAATTTTCCTTTGCTCACCATTTTTTTTTTATAAAACGTTAATCCAGTCAGTTTCCCATTGACATCAATGATATGGCTGTATAGGGAATTCACACACAAGCCTTGAATTTAACGGAGGCCACGGACATACCTGCCAACCATTCCTCTTTTGAAGGAATCAATCCTCTTTTTGGGTAAGAATGTATCAGTTTTTACAAGCTCTTGACAACAGATTCCGATTTTTGTCTTGGAAATACACATGTAATTCCTATGTAGTTTGCTCTGTGATTCCTCTTTTTTAGTAGAAGTATTCCAAATTTCCTTTAAGATAGGTTGGCAGCTATGCACGGAGGCCACGGCCTTTGTTGCCCTGGTTCTTGGCCTTCGTATCCCCTTCAAATGTTTCCATAGACATTATGATTTCCAATGGAAGTAACCCTTGCAATGGAAAAGTGGCCTTGCCCTTTTCAGAACCAAATTCAAGGCCTGCACACACTCACTACCCTCCAGCTTCTTAAAGAACTCTATAGGCCTACTATTCGCCCCTTAAAGTTTCTTTTAGTTCTTCGTAATGAATTTTGCTCTTCCCGTTTCATTCTTCCATCGTTCTGAGCATAAACGAACATTGCCAACCATAATGAACCATTCTTCCTATAATGCTAACAAGCCTCACATTATGACAAAATAACCAAATTACACGCTATTTTGGGATTAGCCTGCCCAGCTGCTGAATTAGCCTTTACAGCTGGTAGCACGTACACGTTAGAGCCGGTCGGTTTTATTATTAATAATAATGTTAATAATAATAATAATTAATGATAATAATAATAAAGGCATATAGCGTTCTTACACAGGTGGTATCACAACGTGGGAGAGAGGGGGCTGGTACCGATGCGTACGCCATGCGTACAGTGGGAAGGGGGGCTTCAGGCCAATGCGCACCGTACGCAAATGAAAAATTTGCATTTAATCATATCACACGAAAGGAGAGAAAAAAAAAACATCAAAAAGCGCTGGTCAGGGTTGTTTTTTCTAAAAAAATTGTCAAATACATTGTACCTGCATAAAAACCTGTTAATCACTTACAGACTTAGGTCATAACCGACGTCCCAATAGCGGTACCGGCCTTGATGTGGCAGTATTACTGTGAAATTTTAATGATGCTAAAGCAAGGTATCCTGAAAAGTGAAAAACATAAATGTGTATGCGTACAGGGTACAGGGTACAGGACCACTGCTATTGTGTGAAACGGTGTTAACGCAATGTGATAACCCGGGGTTACAAAAAAAACAAAGATAAAACTTAATAAGCTCAAAACTATGGAAAAACATGTACAAAACCAATGGAGCTGCTGCCAAAAAGTCCAAACAAAAGAGGAACAATAGGGGGTCCACCATGGGAGACTTTTGGAGAGTCGGTCTTGAGTCAACAGCGCAAATTGTGCAAACCATGATTGCGCAATTGTGAGCATGCGCGCGTTGTATTGCGCGTGCATGCGCTGTTGACTTGAAGACCGGTTCACGAAAGTCTCCCATTGCAGGTGTTTACACAGTTTGTTCTCCGCATATTGCCCTTTCACACAGAAACAATACCAGTACTTGTGGTTTTCCATTTAGTGTGGAGGCGGTAATGTTATCGTCATCATAAGTAGATACTTCCAGGAAATCCGTATTAAACATTAACTTCATAATATTGCAGGTACTGCAAGTTCAGTAAACGTTGTGCTCATAATAGTTAAATACACAGGACAGTATGTACCTTGCAAGTTCAGTACACGTTGTGCTCATAAAAGTTAAATACACAGGACAGTATGTACCTTGCGTGGATACACGTGTGCAGTCCTGTGTACTTTTTGTATACAATAACAAAAAGGTCTATTAATTTTATGAGCACCGTACTAAAACTTCACAAGAACCCACGTCGCAAAGGAAGTCCTGAAACGTGTAATCTGTTAACATAGTTAATACAGAACATATTGAGTTATTTTTTTTTGGTTTAAAATTATTGTTTTGTTTCTTTCAAAATTTTGAATGCAGATTTGGATGGAGAAAGATTACAAAAGTATATGTGACAAGGTCAAGCATTGTATGCCATATCATCACTACTTTCACAGGTACGATAATGTCATGGTTTTTGTGTGCAGCATTTTTAATGGTTTTGTTTGAGTTGGAGAGAACTTTATTGCTGGTCAGGCCAAACCATTGAAAAGCCTGGCCAGGCCCGGCCTTTAGGCCTGAAATTCTCTTGTCGGCCCTGAACCTCAATAGAGCTGCTTAAAATTGATCATACTTTGGTAGCATATCGGAACAGAATTCTTCACAGATTTACCTATAACTTACAGGGTATAAAGATGGTACTGGTAGAAACATACCGTTAATTTTTTTCTGCCTGAAATGCTGTATTTATCCAGAAAAAAGTAAAACCAATGACCGAAACCAATTTTTATCTTTTAAAGAGAAAAAATAACGGTGAAAAGATTTCAAAATACGATAGCCGTTTTTCACTGTTTTCTCAACTGAAAAGTGTCTCAGAATTTCAAAGATGACCGTTACTGTATCTTTCTTTATATTTCTGCCCATCAATCTGCATTTCTTAGACAAAAACCAAAGTAAGATATTACCCAGTTATACCTTTAAGACGGGAGTTTTTTGTGCTAAGCAGGGGCGTGAAATTGGCCTAAGTACTTGGCTGAATTTTGACTGTACAGCCTGAAATGACGTGAAATGGTCTGTTTTTCCTCAACAGCGGGTTTCTGGGTAGTGGACTGTGCGTCCTCTCCAAGTGGCCCATAGTGGATACACTGTACCACTGCTTCTCACTGAACAGCTATGCCTACCGTATCCTGCAGGGCGACTGGTTTGCGGGCAAAGGAGTCGGCCTCTGCGTGGTGCAGGTGGAAGATCTGACGGTCAATGTTTACACAACGCACGTGAGTAGCTCTCAAAGCAATCGGTCCTGCAAAATGAACATATTGTATCCAAATCTTCTTCTCGAGTCACTGCGCTTAAAATAGTATCATACTTTGGTAAGAAGCCAAAACAGAAATGTTCGCAGATTTACATTAACTTACAGGGTATAAAGATGATGCTAGTAGAAACCTACCGTTAAAGTATTTCCACCTGAAATGGTGTATTTATCCAGAAATTGGTAAAATAAGGACCGAAAATCTTTTTGATCTTTTAAAAGATCAAAAATGAAAGAGAAAAGATTTAAGAAATACTGTGGCTGTTTTTCACTGTTTTCACAAAAACTGAGTGGGCACCGTATGGGACTGAAATTTTCACAGATGACTGTTACTGTATCTGTCTTGATATTTTTGCTCATGAATCTGTATACTTCTTTGATAAACACCAAAGTATGATACTACCTTTAATAGTCACTGTTACTAGATAGTCCACTCCAGTACTGGGTGCGTTAGTGAACTTAGTGCCATCAGGTCCTCAGTTGTGCATGGCTCCGGCATATTATGTGAGCAGACAAGGAGATGTTGCAGAGTCTGCTCCTCTCCACACCTGCAGCTGGTGTCTTCAGTGTCGCAAAGAGTCAAAGAGGCACTTCCAATCACAAAATGAAAACATCGATGAGGAGGAAAAATGCTTACGGTACACAACTTAACTTAATTACACTTATAAAGCGCTACTAACACATGTAGTTTCAGAGCGCTGAAACTGCAAAAGATGCTGTCTCTGCACCTACCATACAAGACAAGTGCTGCTTTAAATGCCACACATTACCATGTACCACACTAACCACACTGTGGTGTATTGTGGTATTCATCAGGATACCACACTTTTACCTCAATGCAAACCATATGTGGTAAACTTGTATGTAAGGTCCTGTATGTAAGATCATCGCCGGCAGTCGTTCGTCTCAAGAGACGATGGTGTAGCGCTAGGACGATGAGGAGCACCATCTTGAATGGCTGTAGAGTCCCACTGTAGAATGGCAGTCTCTCTTACAGATGGCACAGATGAAGGAGGATGGTGCTGCAGAACTTTGAGGCTGTCCTGGTCTTTCTCCTGGTCCTCTTGATGGCCTGCTGGTTGTTCCTGGTAGTCTCTGCCCTCTTGACTCCTGATGACAGAGCATGCCTCCAGACCCCTCTGGTGTCGGCTGTGGATTCTCTGCAAGTTTCATGTCACGCTTACAGACACCCTTGAAGGGTGGTCAACCTACAGGGTGGGACCCTCTCGTATGTAAGGTGGGTTAGGATTAATCAGATGTCATCATTTTCTTTTTGATGTAGATAACCGCTTTGTATGTCCCGGCGGACAACATCTCAGCTGACGAGCTCTTCACGCACCGTGTCCTGCAGTGCTACGAGCTGAGCGAGTTCGTTCGGCTCACGGGTGCCCACAGTGACCTTAACCTGGCGACTGGGGACTTCAACAGCGAGGACTACTCCCTGGGCCTGAAGGTGGTCAGGACCAATGCCAACCTCAAGGATGCCTGGCTTGAGCGACGGAATCACTGCGAGGTAATCAAGTAATAGATAGATGGATAGATAGATAGATAGAGCGTGGCAGTAGATTCACTCTGTGTGAGTCAAGATCCAATTTTTTTTTTTTTTTTTTTTTTTTTTTGGGGGGGGGGCATTTGCGGCTCAGCCATGAGGACTCCTAACTGCTTAGATTGCTAGAGCTTTACACAGGGCACTGACAATATATGGCACACTACATTCCGCATGTTTTATAAGCATCCTGATACAATCCTTGTCCAGCATACCATAACATGTTATGTTATTAACAACAGCAATTGGGGGAATTGACTTGTAAGGTCAAATGTGATGACTTGTCGTGACTTGTCGTGACCTGTGTCTTGTTGTGACTTATGGTGACTTGTGATGCCCTGTGGTGACTTGTGGGGACTTGCTAAGACTTATGTTGACTTTTGTTGTCTTAAGGTGACTTATGGTGACTTGTTGTGACTTGTGGTGTCTTGGTGTGACTTATGGTGACTTTTGGGGACTTGTCGTGACTTATGTTGACTTATGGTGACTTATGTGGTGACTTGTGGTGTATTGATGTGATTTATGGTGACTTTTGGGGAATTGTCATGACTTATGTTGACTTTTTATGACTTGTGGTGTCTTGATGTGACTTGTTGTCACTTGTACTGACTTGTGGTGGCTTGTCATGAGTTGTGATGAGTCAATAACCAACTATGCAAAAGACCAACACTATTAGGCCCTTTGTGGATATTTTGTGCAAATGTACTGTCAAACCATTTCATTTGGAGGAGATTTCAGGTTTTTCTCTGACTTTTTAACTGATTTACAGGGTGATCTTTGTTGCACCGTGGAGGCCCCGGAAAACCCATACACCCACATAAAAACTGCCTACTACGTGGGCAAGCCCGGTATGAGGATCGATTACATCCTGTATAATACCAGGACCCATTGCCGAGTGACTTGCCTTGAGAGTAGCCTGACACTGGCTAGCATACCAGGGACCAACATACACTACTCAGACCACACAGGCGTGGAGGCGCTCTTTGAACTGAAGAAGGTCAAAGGTCAGTGCTGCATCATATTTTTTTCGATTTGTACATCTGTTGAGCTGGGCTTTGGTCTTAAAGGTTATATCATACTTTGGTTTTTGTCAAAGAAATGCAGATTCATGGGCAAAAATATCAAGACAGATACAGTAACAGTCATCTGTGAAAATTTCAGTCCCGTACGGTGCCCACTTTTTGAGAAAACAGTGAAAAACGGCCACAGTATTTTTTAAGTCTTTTCTCTTTTATTTTTTATCTTTTAAAAGATCAAAAATATTTTCGCTCGTTGTTTTACTAATTTCTGGATAAATACACCATTTCAGGCGGAAACATTTTAACGGTATGTTTCTACCACCACCATCTTCATACCCTGTAAGTTATTTGTAAATTTGTGAACATTTCTGTTTGTGTTTCTTACCAAAGTATGATACTACCTTTAACTTTGCAAAACCTGTTTTTTATATATTTGTGTAAGTGTATAATTATTTCAATATTCATTGGGAACATGACCTACAGTTAATATTTAATAATGTTCATGAATGTAAATTGAAGAGTCAGTGAGTGAAATAACCTGGGGCCAATTCCATAGAGCTGCTTAAGCACAAAGATTGCTTAAGCACGAAAAGTCTTCCTTGATCAAACATAATCAATAGCAACCAAATGTTCATGTGATGTTTATTGCTTTTGACTTATATTTGGCCATTGTTTGCTGAGCTTAATATTCACAAGGAGTTTTGGCTGGTATACTGATTTTATTTACCAAGGTTGGTGTTTAAATGCAGCTCTATGAAATGGCCCCTGGTTTTGCTAACGGTTGCATGGTTGAGAAGTATTGGTGTACATGGATTCACCTAATACACAGTGTTTTCAGAAACACATTTTTTCATCTATCTCTGTAATTATTTCTGCAATGAATACCGTAGGTCAAGGACCCAAAATTTCAGGCAATGAAGAGGACCATCTCTCAGCGCTACTGGAAATCCTCCCATGTGTCAACAATTCCATCTTGGTCACTAAGGAACAGCGTGTCTGGTACCTCGTCTCCTCGCTCGTCATCTTCCTCCTACTAGCATGTTTGTGGCTGGGCGGAGTCTTCCACTGTTGGACCAGTCTCTTTGCCCGTTTGGTGGCCCTGGTCGTGTTTGTGTTCCTGGTAGTGTCTGGCATGGGGGCGCTGTCCATCGGCGTGGCCGTCAAGACCAGTGAGTTGAACAAGTTGATCGGAAAGAAGAGAGATATAATGCTGCAAGTACGTAGGCTGGAGAGTTCAATCAGACGGTATTAAAGGTTGGAGATCTCGGCGGCGAGCGTTCGGGACCACTATTACCAAAATCAAATCAAACTGTGCTAGAATAAAGCTTTTTTTATATAATTGTTTCCATTTGTGGACATATATGAAATATTTTTAGACAAGGGTTGATTAACACTGGATATTAAAGGAACAGTACAGGATTGGTAACATACCCAAACAGAAATGGTCACAGATTCACTTGTAACTGGTAGAAACATACCGTTACAAATTTCCAGCTGAAATGCTGTATTTATCCAGAAATGAGTAAAACAACAACCGAAAGCAATTTTTGATCTCAGGGTAAGATCAAAACCATTCTTTATAAGAAAAATCGAGTTGGAAATGTCCAATTGAGCTCAAATTTTCACATGCGTATTATTTCATGTACACGCTTGAGCAGACAAAGTGTGAGTGCTGTTCTGTGACCATTACCAATCATGTATTATAACTTTAAAGGGCCATTATTCCGTGAGAAGGAGTTAAGGTCTTTTCTGTTAGCTTTCTGTTAGTTTTCTGTAGCTTTTCTGTTAGATATCTAAAAATCTGTATGAAATATGATCGTTAAAGCCTGAACCAAAGGAATTTATTTATACAAACTCACAATTTGAAGTTGATAAAAAGTGTTTAACCCATTTTATTTGTTTCTTACTTGCTGCATAGAAATATATATATATATTTATCACATATTTATTATCACTGGACAAAGTATCAAAGTATACTTGTAGTTGTTTTCAGGGTCATTCCACCAGGATGGGGCAAGTTTTGTCTGCCGGTCATGGCAGGACAATTAGCACAAAAATCTACCAGAAAGGGTATACAATATAGTGGAATGTCACTATAACAAACACGTCAGGATTCAAAGAAATTTTCCATTATAGCGGTCATTTGTTATGTTTGGTAGGTTTTGTACACTTGGGAGCCAAGGATGATGTTCATCAGTATAGCCCAATGTTCGTTGTAGCAGTGTTCCACTGTTATGTACTTTTTTCTACATGTATAAACTTTCGTATTGGTTACTTAAGTTACATGTACATGTACATGTATAAAGTTCATGTACAGTTTTAAGCACATCAGTATTTATTATTGAACTATAATATTGGACAGAATTATTATTAATAACATATTGTGCATGCCGAGTTAGGAAAGCTTGACGTTACGATCTAAGGCTTTTAGCCTTTGAGCAAGATGGTGCTTGGAACGGAATGTCAGTAGCCTCACTATATTTCAGGTCATCATTGTGGTTGAGCAGTTTATCACTTGTATATTAATGTATTTATTATCCTGTTAACTGATTTAGATCTACTTAAATACACATCATTATCAGTGTGTATGTTGACCAGCTCTTTTAACAATGCAACAATTGTACAATTCATTACAATTTATCTGGGGCCTTTTCAAAACCTCAGCTCCGGCTCTGGCTCCGGCTCCATTTCGTGAATCAATTCTAAAATAACAGGTATCAAAATAGAGGATTTTGGCTGCGGTTCGGAAGTAGATTCTATGGGTTGAAAAGGAAAACAGAGCTTCAGCTTCAATGAAAAACCACAACCTATATTTTCAGCATATAGATGACAAGAGACTGAGCCAGAGCTGAGGAATGGAAAAGGTCCTAGTTCGAATCCCACTCCGGACAATTATACCTCGTCCACCTTTCAACAATATTCATCAAGTCAGAGTTTTCAGAATAATTGTAGTATGTAACAACTGCATTATTGGAAATGGAAGTTTTTATCTATGTCAAGTTTGGCAAAGACACTACATTACAACAATGTGTGAAGAAAGTAACTTTCAAGATGCATTTTATCCGTTACATTTGACGTGTGTTCCCTCCTCTACAAAATTATGTCAATAGACCTTTCTTTTGTTTACAAATATTGGCTCATAGTTGGCATGGGTGGCCAAATTTTGCAAATCATTTTGTCTTCTAGAAAGACGGCATGACCAAATTCAAAGTTGTTGCAAACTTTCAAAATACATACCGTCATTACATGTGTTGTTTCCATTACATTCAGCAATATCTTTTAATCTTTATGAAATGTTGTGTACAAATTATGGTTATTTTTATGCCTGGCTTTGACAGCTCGCCATAGTTTCTGCCATCTTGGTTGGCAAAAACTCGGGCTGGGACGTTGCAAAAGAAAGGTCTTTTACCTGGGCCTATTAGTTTCGCAGAAATGAGCAGCGGGACATATTGTTCGACGAAAATGTAGTGCTGAAGCAAACATCAGCAGAGAGCCAGTCTCCAGCTATATCTAAATCACATGGAATTTGGGTTGGTAACCAGAATTTGACATTTTCATTGTGGCGCCTTTTTCATGCTGTGTAAAAATTATGCAGATTTTGACAGAGGCAGTAAATTTTGCATGGCATGGAAAAAGGTAAGGGTGAAAGGGGATAGTGTTCCAAGAACAACATGTCAGATTTACAAAACAGACAGCCAGGGAAAAAAAAAACAGGAATTGGTTTCATGGAGGTCAACTGGTTTGCATTGACCTTCTGGCCCGGTGTGATCTGACCATCCTTGTTACTGAAAGCCTCTTAAGACGGCCACAGCATACTGACCAAGAATGTCCAAGTCAAGCACAGAATCCACCTTGTAAGTACAAATACCATATTGTATTGAGCAGAAATATTTGGTGCGTTGCTTTCAGGGGCCAATTTGATGGAGCTGTTAAGCACCAAAAAATTGCTTAGCACAAAATGTCTTGCTCAATAAAACAAACTACCATTAAAAAAATACCATTTGATAGTCATGGTCAGCGAACAACAGCCAAAGAACAATCACAAGTGATACACAACAACAATGAAAATGTGGTTGTTAATCCTGTTTTTATTAAGACAGAAATTTCTTGTTAGCAAAGCAGGGCCATGAAATTGCCCCCTGTAAGCACCCCTTACCCTGGAAGATCCCTGCATTTGATGGAGTGAATTCACAACTGTTTATCATTTTGTTTTTCATGCTTCTACAATCCAAAGATGGACTTTTCTGTCTCCTCCCACAGCGCAGACTGGTAGGAATGCATGCCATGTCAGACCGCCAACAACTGCCAACTCGCCACTCACGGGGACCTGCATACAGAACAAAAAAAGATGTCTGCCTTGTGAGTTTCCTGTTTCTATCGGCAGTCGCGTTTCTATTGAGTATAAAACACTGTGCAAGGATTGTATCTGGGAGTAAGTATTATCTTGTTAGCAGGTTTTGTTGTAATACTGCTTGTTATAATAACTGCTTTCTTATATCACAATTTACTTCAGCAATATAAATTATTGAACCACAAGGATATAATAGACTAAAAAGGAAGGTTTTCCTCATTTTGCTGAACAACTCTGTGTGACTGTTGAATGACCAAATACCTAGGCCACACTTTCTGAACGACTCCTTGTGGCTGTAGACGAGCAAGTGCCTCGTCAACGATGTATAAAACAGCAGTGTTCATTTGATTTTGTGCTGTCTTTTATTCCCTCCATACAGCCAGTCAGCTGAGTGGTGGATCCTGCAACTACGTACCTGGTGGTGGCCCATGTGGAACACTTTGACCTGATTGCCCGGGCCGCCCGTTGTAGCGAAGAGGTTCTCGCTGGCACGGGACCAGCGAAACTGTCTGGCGCCCTCGGTGTGAGCCTGCTGACTGTCCTCAGGACGACTGCGGAGTCAATTCAACATGAACGTGAATACTATCAACTTCAAAACAGTTCCACAATATATTTGACACACAGCTTGTCATACTTGGTATATCACTGGTTCAAATGCTTGATATATTGGTACATTGTGTGCTGTAAAGTTTGATTCATTTTTTGAAAAGTTTTAAAGTCTTTGTTTCTTGACCGTGCTTGACCCACCTTGATCTTGTGATGTCCCAGACCATCCACTCCCCGTCCACTGCTGCCCCGACCCTCGTTGGATCACATGGGCACCAGTCGGCCGACCTCAGCATCACGTGACTGGCGTCCAGAGACATGATTGGCTGTTGGTTCAGCAGGTCGTAAAAGCGTATCGTTCCTCGCTTTTCTGCAACCATAAGCTGAGGCACAAAGGCACAAAAAGACTGAGTATAAATATGGGTCCGTTAACAATACAAGAAGATTGTGTTATTTGGGTATAGGAACATTAAGAAGATGCATGCTGTCATACATCTTGCAGGGTATAGGTGCTCTAGTATGCAGGCACATTTCTCAACTTGTCTTATGAACGTTATTAACCCTAACCCACCTGCATACCACATTTACCACACATTGTTTTTCCTTTGGTAAGTGTGGTATCCTGAATACCACAATACACCACAGTGTGGTTTTCATGGTAATGCATATAATTTATGATCCAGTTCTCCCGTGGAGACTGCAGTAATGTGTGGTAAACAGCTCCTGTCTTGTATAGTTAATGTATTAGGGTTAGGGTTAACTAATCAATGATCCGTGAATCTTTTGACGATCAGGTTCATTTTTGATACCTTCATTGGGTCCTGGGAGTTCCAGCAGACTGACATACCGGCTGCTTTCAGTGCAAAGCATGCCTTCTGGGTGCCATCCAAGTCCCAGACTCGGCAGGTGTGATCATCGCTGACACTGGCTATGACCTGACCTTCACTCGGCTCAAAGGCTATGGCATTGATGTAGTCACCATGCCCTTCAATAAGCTTGAATTGGAATGATATTAAAGCGAAGAGATGGGAGTTAATAACCAATTCCTCTCTGCCAAGAAACAAGATATTTGTTTTGTTTTTTGTAGTTTTACACAATGACCAAGGAAAAGGCATTGTTGTTTTTATTGCCGCATACTCCTATAGACTTGTCAGCACACATTTGTACAACTGAGGAATTGTTTTTCAAAAATCAGTACCGGTAATTTTTTTTAAGACTGGGTGCTTTTATTCATTGCTTTGTTTGATCTATACATAAATTAAACCAGTTCTCTCCAGAGAAAGAGTTAAACAACTGCAACAAAGTAACTCAGATTACCAGCCAAAACGTATGGTGTAAATACTATGACTGACTGGTCCTCAGTTCTGAAACTGACCCCTGAGGCCTTTTCCACACCTCGGCTCCGGCTCTGGCTCATTTTCATGAATCCATTCTAAAATAACGGGTATCAAAATAGAGGCTTTTGGCTACGGTTCGGAAGTAGATTCTCAAGTTTGGAAAAGAAACCAGACCTTCAGCAGTTCAGCTTCAATATAAAACATCAACCTATAATGGATCAGCATATGGATGACAAAGATGCAGTCAGAGCCAGGCACGGTTCTACGGGGGGCTAGGGGGGGCTGTAGCCCCCCCAAAAAAAATTTGTCTAGCCCCCCCCAAAAAAAAAATGCAAGTGAAATTTTTTTTTTGAAAATACTGGATTTTTTCAGTTATTAAGCGCCAATGACATAAAAAAAACGCATTGTGTGGGCTATAATGTGCATATTTTTCGACCCCTAATAAGACATAGCAGAAGCGAGTGTTAAGAACCCAAAATATTGGGTCTTCTAGCCCCCCCCAAAAAAAAATAAAATGGCTCTTCTAGCCCCCAAAAAATGTTGACTCTAGAACCGCGCCTGGTCAGAGCGTGAGCCAGTGCCTGAGCTGTATCCTAGCTTTGAGAAAGGCCCCTGGGTTCACTTCAGACATTTTAAAGCAGAGCAAGCTGGGAGGTCTTCTTGGATGGAAGTCTGGACCTCATCAATGACCTACCTCCATTACATCTTGTTCCTTCATATCAGAGGAGTACAGTCGGATCTTGTGGTCAGCTCCGGCTGTGCAAAACCTGTGTGAAAATCCATAATAGAATGCTGCATGAATTGATCTAATATGACTGATATATAAAGTGAAATGCCACTATAACGAACATGCCGGGATGCACAGATATTGTCTGTGACAGTGGTTGTTCATTATAGTGAACAATGTTCAGCAGGCCTATACATTGTACACAAAAATTGGGAGCCAAGGATGATGTTCAGTATAGCCAAATTTTCAGTATAGGGGTGTTCGGTATAGGGGCGTTCCATTATGAATATGAGTATGGTATATAACTTTAACCCTAGCCCACGGTAGCCCACCTGCATACCACAATCTACCACCCACGGTGTGTTTTATGCCAAGTGTAGTATCCTACACGATCACAGTGCACCACAGACAACAGTGCATGGTTTTGGAGTATTTGATGGTCATGATCTCTTAATTTTCTGCGGACTCCAAAATAGCTTCGCCTGAAAATTAATTCCCTCAACCATTCAACAAATATTCCACCTGATGCATCTTGGGAGTACTTCCAAGGATGTTTCTGGGCTCCAAGTGATGGCTGTAACACGAGTGTCATGGTGGAAATCCCTCAGATGCTGAAAGTCAAAGCCGGAGACTGCCTTGTCCTCTTCCTACAAGAAAATGTGACACAATTTTGCATCCAATAAATGAAATTTCTTGGTCACTGTCTATCTTATTTGCCAGTGAATGCTGTATTGTAATGTATCTCAACCATCATATGTGTACTTTAGTAAACATTAACAAGCAATTGTAATTACAAATCAATCGTGTTAAACTTCACGACACTCCACAGGACATACTGAAATAACTGACAGTCTACACTTATTAATAACTTGCAAAGTGCTCATAAATATAAGGTTGTGACTGTTCTTCCATAAAACAAAATCCTATTAAAGCCAAAAAGACTGAAAATCACATATTTCCTGTACGCATACTTCTTAATCTTAGTAGGCCTACTAGTTTTATATGCTTATTTGAGGACAGAAAAAGTTTATACTCTAATTTTTAAATCAGGATTTTTCCTGAAAAATCACTTGACTGAAACAAAAGAAAACTTCCAGATTCTGGAACCTACACAGCTCCTCGGTTGAAGTAAGGTATTAAATCGAGAAACAGCACAAGTCTGACACATAAAATTACCGCACTATCTACATGATCTAGGCCCTACCTGAAATCTGCAAGCACCGACGCTGACCCGTAACTGGCCGCCGTAAGCAATCAGCTGGGAGCCCGTGTCATACGGGCAGAACTCCACACTTGTCACGGAGTCTTTGCACGGGAAATTAAACGTGTTTCCTTTGCAGATGTCAGCCATCATGTATCATTTAACAAGCAAATCGACAAGGTAGCTACAATAGTAAGCAAAGAGCACTTTATTTCTGGGCCGTTCTTTGGTTAGTGATGATTATTTTGTCACATTTCCTGTGAGTTGTGGCCTTGTTTGTTATGATGTGCATGGCGCGCCATGTGTACAGTATTTCGTATTTTCGTCTGCAGCATTCGGTTGTTCGTGTTTTAACAACTCCAATGGTTACGGAGCTCAAGAGGTGCCATTTGACTTGTTTAGATCCTGAGATAAGTTTTCTCTGTAATGTCACGTCCTCAGGCTCATCTTGAATTTAGGATTCCGTCGTCCCGTGAAAAAACCATCCCGCTATACTTGGATTTTCGGATATGAAATTGGCTTTGGAATCTGGCACAACCTGTACCATCCTGAACAAAGTTGCCCAAAAAATACTTTTTTTGGAAATTGATGCGCGCTATCTTCCTCAAAGGTACTACCCAGGAACCATTTTGAGCAAGAAAAATCCCCGGCCAATCAACTTGTTTTCGAAGGATCATGGGCGTCAATCCCTTCATAAAAGTGGGGGGGACAAGCGAGCGCAAAGCGCGAAGCTTTAACAGCGTGGGGTCCGGGGCCCGCTTAAGGGCCCCTAAAACTTTTGGATTCTTGCTGCTCTGTGGTGCGATCTGAGGCAATTTCTTACCACTATCACATGAATTTGGGAAACTCTTTTGCAACATTTTTATGTCCTTCCTTTTTGATAATTTTGCACAGAAATCAATGTTTCTTGAGTAAGTTTGGAAGCGCCATTATTCAATATTCATATTCATTTAGCAAATAAATTTGGTGTCAAACAAAACAATAATAGAAACTCACCAATTATTTTGTGTGCAATGCGCTTAGCACTCGATCATGAAGCTATTGATTTGATCACAGAGCAAGAAATACAGTATTTGACTATGGGTGTACAGTCTTCAGCGCATGCATGGAACAGGTCTGTAGTTTATATTTTAAAGCAGTAGCAACCAGTGTGGAAATGACTGTATCTTCCAGGATCTATAGTTATTTCAGTGCCTTGGCCTGTGGTGTATCATCAGGACTGGTCATGATTAGTTAACACAACCAATTACCAATGGACCAGCATCCACTCATGGAGCTATTAGCTACCTCCATGACAAACTGTAGGGGGACTTGGAAAAACAAACAACAGGCTATCATCTGATGACAAACCACAGCTACATTTTTTATATGGTCTTTAGAAAAAAGTGGGGGGGGACAAACCATATGGTGTCCCCCCCCCCACTGAAAAAAGTGGGGGGGACATGTCCCCCCTGTCCCCCACCGATTGACGCCCATGCGAAGGATTGTGGTGTAATACCCTTTTATTCATCATTGAAACTTAGCAAATTTCCTATGATCCCCATTGCAGGTTTTTTTTGTAAATTTGGGCCCAAAACTGACCTTAGTCAAAGTTCCAGGAAACACTTTAAGCAAGAAAAATGTCAATCAACTTGTCTTGAAAGGATTGTGGTGTAATTTGAGGTCATTTTATTCATCAGTGAAACTTAACAAAATTTCCTTTGGTCCCCCATTGCAGTTTGTTTCAATTTTGGCCCAAAACTGACTTTTTGCAAAATTACTATCTTCGTCAAAGGGTATCTCGATCAGACTACCGGGAACCATTTCGAGCAAGAACATGTCTATCATACTTGTCTGTAAAGGACTGTGGTGTAATTTGAGGCCCTTTAGGCTTTTATTCATCAGGGAAACTTAACCAATTTCCTTTCGTCCGGTCCCCCATTGCAGGTTTTTTTTTCTAAACTAAAGTTACGTTTTCCGCTTTCGGCAGTCAAGGTGCACTTCAGCTAGCTTGGTTGCAAACTGAGACAAAACATCGCTAACAGTTTTAAGATGGATTTAGGAATTAATTGCTTTGCTTTCATTTCTCTTAAATTAACATTATTTTATAAATTGAATACAAAAATAACAATGAGTGTGAGAAAACTGATGAGTGCTACAGGTTTTCTACATTGTCCAAGGGCAATTAACCATGTGTTTTTCTGTCGGCTGATGTCAAAAGACTGGACGTGTATGATACATTATGTGCTGTTTTAGGCAATTTAAAGGTAATATCATGATGCTTTTCGTCAAAGAAAATGCAGGTTTATGGGCCAAAAAACAGTCATCTGTGAAATTGTCAGTCTCGTGCGGCGCCCACTTTTTGAAAAAAAACAAGCAGTGAAAAACGCCCACATATTTCTTAAGTCTTTTCACTTGTTTTTGGTAGTTGGTTTTAATCTTTTCTGGATAAATACAACATTTCTAGCCTGGCTGAAAAATAATTGTAAGTTAGGGAAATATTTGAAGATTTCTGTTTTGGTATGCTCTCAAAGTATGATAAATCATAGAGCTAGGAACAGAATTAACACTACAAAATGTCTATAGTTGTGACTTGTGAGTGTACTTATTGTACAGTATAATAGTTTAGGGAATCCTATAGTAATTTTTAGCGTCGGATTGATTGATTGTAATGGAGGCTCATTAGGAAATTGCCTCTGATTATTATCAAAGTTACGTAAAATTGCCGGCGCTTGAGGCGCCCTTGCGCTTGCTCGCGCTCGGCTCTTACAGCTGGAGCTGCTAATTACAAAAAATTGCTTAGCCCAAAAATATATATAAAAACAAACCACCAGTAAAAACTACATTTCATATTCATGGTC
The DNA here is from genome assembly GCA_963971285.1 of Astropecten irregularis. NCBI lineage: Eukaryota > Metazoa > Echinodermata > Asteroidea > Paxillosida > Astropectinidae > Astropecten > Astropecten irregularis. The sequence continues at coordinate 14,544,537 of OZ020252.1, read as the reverse complement.
AGCGAACAACAGCCAAAGAACAATCACAAGTGGTACACAACACAGTTGTTAATTCTGTTTGTATTAAGCAGAAATTTCATGGTTAGCAAATTTGTGTGCTAAGCAAGCCCAGCATACAAAATCGCAATGCACACGGCAAAAGTATCGTAAACGTCACTGGTACTTCGCTTATTTTGATACACAATGTACGATGCAAAGAATGTTAACCAACGATGGTTTCGGCCCCGTTTCTCCCATCATTCCTTGCTTCGTAGCTTGCATACTTTGTTTTTCCAAAATGGCGGCGAGCACGAATGACGCCGTTGCTTCGGAAATCGAAGGGAAAACAAATGAAAACACCGTGAAAATCATCTGTCTTGGCGATTCGGCAGTTGGGAAGTCAAAGTGAGTACCTTTCTGAAATGTCACGTTTGGGGAGAGTGTCGGACAGTATGTTTTTCGGGGGAACTTTCGGCTGTTATTTTGTCTCATTCAGTTCGTGTGGTCGGTCTGCGGGGATTCGTTAGTCAGATACGCGTCATGTTGCTTGGTTGGGTAACGCTTGGTTGAACTTGATGTCAACTGTGGTTCATAGGCGCTTGCCCTGCCCTATTTATACGGCCTTGGTTTACACTTTACAGTAGCGCTCCGGTCCTATAGAGAGGAGAATTACACAAGACTGTTACCAAACTCACATGAACTGTTTGGTTATTTTTTTATGTAAACAAGCCTTTTTTTTAATAAATTAAGCCGGATTTGGAAAGTAGGCAGGGCTTTTAAGTTTCGCAGTGGCTATCGTTACGGCAGCCGTAACGATAGCCACTGCGTTTAAGTTTTATTTTACAGTTTAAGTTTTTATGGAAATTATGACATGAGGGGAGTTGGTAACATAAAGAATGATTCTCAACTAACGTTAGGGCTGTGTCGAATATATCGAATAGGGCCTATTCAAATTGCATTTTGCCAGTTAATATTCAAAAAAAGAAAAGAAAAATAGGCCTACATTACTTCCAAAGTTTAAGTTGTAAGGCACAGCGAAAAATTCCCCATATGTACTGTAACACGGATGGGAACAGTGCCGTGTGTGACAAGTGCCGAGCTGATTGGTCAACGTGCAAGGCTGTGATCGTGATGTCACGGAAACCATGTGTTGGCCCAACTCGTTACGCACGCACACAGGGCCGTTGCAGGCACGTACGGAGCACGCATCACGCGATGTTCCTATGCAAACACATGGTGTGTATGACTAAACAATGATCAACGGTCGGCCATACGACAACTCCGGCAACCATGCAATTCTATGCATATTCACGTGGCGCTCTCAGCATACAGAACCGACAGACCCAACACACGTTGCTATGATGAATATTCAACGACCTAACAATCACACTCAGACGGTGGCGCGGTAAAATGGTAAGAAAAATACAGCTGACTGCTGACCAAAGTTCAAATACGACCATGGAGTCCGTGAGTTCTCGAACGTCGGGTGACACCACAAAAAATTGTCAAAAGGTCGAAGAAATGTATAAATTTGTACGTTTTTGGTACCATTCGAAAGATCGTGGCGAGGTCTGTCGAAGTGTCAATGATTTGAGTAGGCTGTAGGCGTTGCTGAGTATGTGCCCATGCGCGTCAGTCTCTTTCATGAAACTTCCATTTTTGGTCATTGCGATGACGTCACATAATGAGATGATCGTGACGATCGGACGAAAGAAGACGTAAACATATTGAATATTATGAATCTTGCACACCGCATGCACATTACATGGCCCCATGCAGGAGCATTGCATGAGCATTGCATCCAGAAAATTCCACGATTGGTATCCGCGCCGCACCTTTCAAAGTATACAAATGTGCACCAGCGAAGTACACAGTCCTGTATTCGTAATCTGGCGGGAAGTTCAAGCCTACATGTCGTACATACAACGTGTGTAATTGGTGCAGTCAAGTCACGCTGGGTACTTTGGGTTTCGGCTGGCTTTGTGCAGATTTTGCAATAAGTAATGTGACATGTCACGCTAAGCACATTATGAACGACTCTGACTGAATATTCTGTAAGGTTGCCGGCATCAAATCATCGCAACATTCCCGAACATGCACGACGCACGTACATGTACAGGTATACTAGATCGAGTCAGAAACTCATGTAGGGCCTACATATGTTGTATACTTAAATACGCGTATGTCGCCGCAACAATCATTGTAGCATGTTTTACACACAGCGCTATGCATCCATTGATCATGTATATTACCGACACGTGCATATTAAGATAGTGAGCTGTCATTCATTTTTATAAATTTGAGCTCAAGCAACCGATGTCTATCCTGTACAATTTATCACAAAAAGATCACCTCTTTGGAATACTGGACTTTGACAAGGGGCACCTCGCCCAAGTGGCCGTAAGGTACATGATTGTTTTGAAGGGCATCATGGCAATTTGCTGGGGCATCGCGGCAATGGTCGCTGGTAGCCGCTGTAAAGATCGAAGCCTGGTATTATTTATGGTTCACTCTTTGTCAGTTGTTGTCAGTCATGTCAGTTGGTCAGTAATTGTTTGTGCATGTACAGTCTATGACCCCATCAAATTTACTGTGTGACAATTCAGCTGGTGATGCCTAACTCTTACCCAACACAAGCAATGATTGATGGCATACACCTTGAATTCTACATGATGATGAATATTTAGGTGCAACAGTTTCAGTCTAGGTCTAAATCCTCAGCCCTATTGCAAGCACTGAGATCAGTGTGTACATTGTATGCATTGTACAGGTAGGGCCTACATGTTTGCACATCCATGGAAAGATTCACAAGAGAATTTTCCAAGATTACATTATTATTATTAACATTTGAAAGGAGGTCACAGAGACCAAAACTAGGGCAACGAAGGCCATGGCTTTGATTGTTGGATCATTAAAAACGGGGGCAACGATGGTTGAGCTCAGTTGCACATCATATATAATATTATGTCATATTCACAATGAACGTACAGGGTGTAGGAAGTAACATTACATAGCGTTAACATGTAATAAATTGGTGAAATTTCAAATTACATACATGTAATCAACTTTTGCAATTTGAAATAATAATAATAATAAATGCAGTGGATGCCATGCAATTGAATATTAAAAGCCCAAAGACCATTTCTAACCACTTGATACCAGCCATGTCTGAGTCCAAAAATCCTGAGTGTTTCATAGGATACCCAAGCTGCTGTTCAAGTGTTCATGGATGAAGGCCAAGGATTCGGCATGAAACTAGTCCTAGATTTTGAAAATTTGGCAGTTTGTCAAGTTTGTGTTTGGCAATGTTATTGTACAATGTATACAGCAATTTCATATTTTTTTAATCGTATGGACAAATATAGGAAATTAAACTCAGAAGAACCTCAAGACTTGTACTACATGTATCTTGTACTCTATCTGTCTACCATACACTGTGCATAGATTGGTCAAAAAGACATACTGTACAGTATACATGTAAGGGTATTATTATTATTTTTTTACAAATTGAATCAACAAAGTAGTTGTTCAAGAAGATTTGAATTATGAAAACAACAATTTAGCCATTTCCAGATTTCTGTTTCGATGTTGACCTCGATCAAGGATAGTATAAATTTTCAGCATTTTAAGCACAAACAAAATGCTTGCCTGAGTTCTCTGCATACGTGTAGAAGCATTTACTGCATACATTGAATACAACAAATGTGGGACCCATATTAACTTTCACTCAGATAACCCTGTGACTTACAAAAAATTCCCTTTTATGGATTTTTTTTGACAAAATGATATACAGTTCCATTGATTTGTGTACAATACTGATACAATACAAAATACCCATGTAACATAAAATCCCAATGCATTAATAAACTGCACTTCAGATTGCTAATAATTCCTGATAAAATTCCAATTCCTGAATTGATTATTTTTTTAAGAATCCTCATGGTTTATTACTTTGGCCCTTTTTTCCCCAAAATAAATTTTAAAAATGTTTTATACATTTTCTTGAGTTGACTTCTTAACTTTTCAGTTTTATACATGTAGATCTTATTTGAGTACAAATCTTTGATTCAGTGGTTTTTTGATGCACCATTGGCATTTTGCCCATCATTAGCTACTCACAAATTAAATGCCAAGTTCCAATACTTAAGGCCTTTGATACAGAAGAAGATGATATAAATAAAACCAAGGTCCCAAAAAATTTGATGTTTTGATGGGCTCGTATAAAAATACATGTATGAGGCAACACTACGAATCTATTAACGCACTTAAGCCAACCAAACCTTCAAATAAATATAGGAGAATGTCAAAACACCAAGCACATGAACATAGGGAATCTCAATCTGTACTGTACAATTTGTCTCCCGCCTCAATAAAAAAAAGGAGGGGGAAAATGAGCAAGAAATTATCCTCTTGTATTCGCATCCTTGACATATTCATCAACTCTGGGTTGCCTAGCAACCGACCTAGACGTTTGTGTGAGTTGATTGCATTATCAGGCTCACCCGGTGATGGAGCAAATTTTGTTGTTGTTGTAATCTACAGCACCGTTGCATTTTGCAGTATTTTGCCGCATTGCTTCCCGATTTAACAGGATAATGATGTTACACTGTATGTGTATGTCCTTCAAATTGACAAATGGGTGTAAAACTGTAAAAGGAAACACGCTGATAACACGGTGGCTGGTGCATGCGTGTATATTAATTGTTTAGAAGCATTATTAATGAGTGGTTTAGAATGATTGATGCACATGTACAATACGTATACATTTGTACATGTACAATACACTTTGCGTTAACATTTGATCTTTTTTTTTTTATTTTAACCAGACCATCCAACTGATTTAAGTGTTACATGTAAATGTTAACACATGTGGGTAGCAAGGTCTGGAAAATCCCTGAATTCCACCAAATCCAGTTTTATTCACCACCATTTTAAAAAATTGCTGAATAGTAAGCTGAATAGTAAGATGAATTCAGTAAGCTAGAATGTTTTTGATGAATTTTAACACATTTTGTGTCCATTATAGTGTTGTTGATGTGTGTTTTCCTCCAAAGACCTGTGTAGGATGTGTAGGGAAAAACAAATTGATATTTAATAAGTGATATAATTTACTTGATGACTTGAATTAAAAAAAAAAATTGTTTTTGTCCAGCGACAATGAAATGCCATAACTGGGAGGTTTTTTTAACAGAAATATAAAAAAAAAGAGTTTGTCACATAATGAATTTACACTCAATATAGCCTGAATAGAAATAATATTAACATGTCATATAAATAAACCATGTTATCAGTTAGGTCTATCATTAAAAATATCAGAAGAAGAAGCAAAGACAAGCAAACAGACAGACATAGACAAACCAACATGCAGTAGGAATGTAAGCAGTCAAGCAGTAAAACCTACAATCAAACAAAACCAATCAAAACACAAAAACAAACATTTATGTACAGTAGAGCATAGAAACATTTACTGGTAAGTACAGTGGAAAGAGCTGCATTTGTTGACAGGTATCAATGGTACATGTATGTATGTAGGCCTATGACTGTACAAGTACTCTTTTTTCTTTTTCAAACTCATTATAAGAGTCAAGATAATCACGGGACTTGATAAGGAAGCATTTAACAATATTTCAAATTCAACAAGAAAACTTGATACAAGTATATTATGTATGTCGTGTGTCATTGTTTTTTTATAAGTAAATATTTCATAATCAGCCAGTAGTGGTATGATGCAAAGTGATATTTTATTTAAACATTTAAAACCATAAAAAATGATGTATTCTTTGCTCAAGTGAAGGATACACACACTACATTTATCATACTGTTTTACATTTATTCCTACAGTGTATACAGGTGTCAATCCCGTAAAAAGTGTACATTGAATTTATGTTTAAAACTGAAACTTAAAGCATTCTCTTAAACTGATGATGCTACATGTATATTTTTTGTAGTAGTTTGAATAATTTTCTGTTTATTTAAAAGTGACTCCTTGCCTTTGTGTTCTTTCTGCCTAGCACAAACACTAGGGCTCAGCTTCTTCCAACGTATGCGTGCATGTGTATGTATTATAAATGTACAGTAGCTGGGGCCTCCGAAAGGTTGTTTGCATGGAAACCCTTAATTATATGTATAATGACTGTGGGGACTATTGCTGGTGAACACTAGTGGCCTCAGCAGTATCAATCATTATCGAGGAACCAACAATGATGAGCCAATCTATCGGCCTAATCTGTGGGGAATTATTAAATATGTATACTCTTCCTACATGTACAGTACATATAGCTCATTATTAGAGTCGGAATTTCACAGATGACTGTTACTGTATAGATCTTTCTTGATATTTATGCTCACGAATCTGCATTTCTTTGACAAAAATAAAAGTATGGAATTACCTTTAACAAATTTTGTATTTATTTTTGTTGTCTTGCAGGCTGGTGGAGAGATTCCTCATGGACGGATTGTATCCTTTTCCAGAGAAAGCCATGCTCTTGCATGGTCTTTGCTTCTTTTATACACAAATTGAATTTACGGATCACATTGTGTTTTGAACAACCAGCTAGGGAAATCAGAGATAAATATGAGATTTCTCAGATTTTCAATTTTATCGCATTCCAGATTTCTTTGTTTTGGATTTCAGATTTTGTTTTTTTTTCGTCGAAGGCTGTGTACTAAAGTATAGGAGATTTTACAGATTTTGTATGTATATCCCTTTTAGTTACAGGTTAAGATATTTTTTTTTATCATTGGTCAATCTCATCCCTGGGAAATTTGAGCCCTTCTCTGGCAAGAATTTGGCCACATTCGGACATTTGGCTTCTTGGATGGTTGATTGCTTGATTGAGGTCTGTAGATCAACTTGTTGATTGATTAATTGATTGATTGCTGTATTGATAACTGTATTGATTGATGGATTTATTAATAATAACTTAAAGGCAGTATCATACTTTGGCAGCATACCAAAACAGAAATGTTCACAGATTTACGTATAACTTACAGGGTATTAAGATGGTGGTGGTAGAAAACATACCGTTAAAATGTTTCCGCTTGAAATGGGGTATTTATCCAGATATTAGTAAAACAACAACCGAACATCTTTTTGATCTTTTAAAAGATCAAAAATAAAAGAGAAAAGACTTAAGAAATACTGTGGCTGTTTTTCACTGTTTTCTCAAAAAGTGGGCACCGTATGGGACTGAAATTTTCACAGATGACTGTTACTGTATCTTCCTATTTTTGCCCATAAATCTGTATTTCTTTGACAAAAACCAAAGTATCATATTACCTTTATTTATGGTTATTAATTGGTGCCAAGCATGGGTTTACAAATTGTTAGGCGACTTTTTGAATAACATTTCGGAATTGATTCGGTCCAAATGCCGGTCCACCTTTCCTTGACATTTCCTCCATCAGCCAACCGCAGCAGTTGTCCACGTTTGCCCTGACTCTCTTCAGGTACAACACAAAAATTGCCGGCAAGGAGGTGTCCGTAGGTAAGAGATCTTTCCTCCTGTCCAGCCCAGGTCCTGACCTCTTCATTGTGGGTTTCACTTCAGACTCCTTGACCATACAAAGGGAGCTGCAGATGATCCATTGGTTCTTGGCATTAGGGGACCCTGTTTGTGAACTGCAAGGAATGGAGTGAATCTTTTAATTCTATTAATCTCCATTTACTTGATTGAGTCTCCAGTACTCTAATCGCCTTGAGTGCAACAGATGCAGTGCACACTGTACACTTTTATAACAGGAGATTGAGTGCACAAAATGCGGTTGTGTTGTTATTGTACAGACTTGGTTTTCACTGAGTGTACTGGTATGGTATATGTATGCCCGCACTTTATATTATGCACATGTGTGCACAAGCTTCCATCTGAACTTCTTGTTGCATACCGTACCTATACAGTATCTAATTATAGAATGCTTTACAGATTACTTAATTACTTAATTTACAAGCTCAACACATATAAAACGGCATCTGATAAATCTCCAGCCCCTCAAAACATGAATGGTGTCAAGTTGCATCTTCCTTTATTACCCCAATTTGCACATATTATCACTTAGCCTTTGTAACTTTGGTTGTCACATTGCTGTTTTGTTAAAAAAAAAACATCCCCAGACAGCCTGACAAACATACTACATGTAGCAAAAGCTATAAGAAAAAACATTAATTTTACTGTTTTCAGAAATTAATATTCATATTTCTGGCATTCTGTTAAAACGCGGGTTCACTTCAGTCAACCAGGTTTGTGCCACAATTTGTGATAAGTCCTCAGCTACAGTGTACAATCCCGGGTGAATGTGCCACCTACAAGTGTATTGTCTTTGTTTTTACACAAACACATCACAGTCCTCCATTGTTATGACTATGAGTGAAATCATTCACCTAGATTGCAATTAAGAACAATTAAACCCATTAAGGAAGAGAAACTTTTGATACTTGGCCTCGTCACTGAAAGGCCAGGCCGGGGCCTGGGCTTTGCCGCGGATCTAGGGCCTTCTATTATTCCGGCCTCAAAGAGCAAGCCTCTGCTTTGTCTTTGATCATTGTTGGTACCGACCTGATTGGCAGACTGGGTCCACATTGATCATGGACACTGGACAGTATCCAGAAGCAAGGTTTTATTGATTTTGGGCAGCTATATTGGATGGAAATTCAAGGCTGACAAGAGGGGGTTTCCACGGATGAGTGCCCGGGCCTGGCTTTTCAATGGCTGGGCCCGACCAGTTTGATAGTTTCTTGCCCTTGCATGTACATGTATGTCACAAGGACAGCATTGCCTATCATGCCCAAACCTGGTGCAGTGCACCATTTTGTGTACGGATGTATTTCTGATGGCCAGAACAGCGTCAGTGAAATATGTACATATATGCATCCTCAGCCTCCATACTAAAGATACTCAGTTTTTCTCTCCTTTTTTGGTCTCCTTTTGAAATGATTTCAGATTTCTGGGACACGGCTGGCCAGGAGCGATTCAGCAGTATGCACCCGTCCTACTACCACAATGCTCATGCATGCATAATGGTGAGTCATGAATATTCATCAAGGCTTGCAAATAGTTTTGCAAAATTATTATATCAATTATATTTACATAACTGGTATTTTATTTGTGGTTGGATACACTTTCCCTGTTCGGTGAAAGATTAAAGCATGGTTTTCAAATTCATACCATTAATTTAAAGGTAATTTCATACTTTTGTTTTTGTCAAAGAAATTCAGATTCATGGGCAAAAATATCCAGAAAGATACAGAAACAGTCTTCTGTGAAAATTTCCAGTGCCACACGGTGCCTAGTTTTTGAGAAAACAGTGATAAAGGCCTGCGGTATTTTTAAATCTTTTCACAGGATTTGTTGTCTTTGGAAGATCAAAATTGTATTTGGTCAATTGGTTTTACATTTTTACTGGATAAATGCAGCATTTCAGGTAGAACAATTTTAATGGTATGTTACATGTACCATCACCATCTTTATACCCTGTAAGTTATAGGTAAAGATTTCTGTGAAGATTTCTGTTTCGGTATGCTATGTGTACCAAAATATGAAAGTGCCTTTAAATCAGTTTGACAATGAGTACATTGCGGCTTGTTTGTTTTTCAAAGGTATTTGACGTCACAAGGAAAGTAACGTACAAGAATTTACCACAGTGGTATAAAGAGCTGAGGAGTTACAGATCGGAGATCCCATGTTTATTAGCAGCTAACAAAATAGATGGTGAGTACTGGGACGGGATTGGTTAGGCAGGGTACCGGCGGTCAAACATTGAACCATGTGTGGTCAGTCTGGAGACATTGGCCAGTGTCACACAGAAGACCAACATGCTTTTGTCTTTAAATTTTGATCAGTGTTGTTGTTGTGATACACTACTGAGTGTACAGCACACATCTATAGGCTATTTAAGGCCATTTCACACTGTCCAAAATCTCGTAGTTGGGACGGGATCGTACCACAAGATTTATTTTTTAACCATTTTCACACTTGAGTCAAACCAGGTAGGCAGACCTATTAAACCTGATCGAAATAAACCCTGGTAGGGTTCAGGGTTGAAAATATCAACCCGTTTCCAAACTGCATTTTTTGCTGTGATTAGTGTCGTATGAACCCCTTCTTCAAAAGTGTCATGGGAATGTTGCGTCTCTTCGATCCGATGCACAACCTTGCTGGGCCGAACCTGGGCTGATCTGGTAAAAAGGCCTATAGAGACTGTTTCCACACCACTTGATTGCAAGGCAGTCTGTTACTTCTTGTCTAATGCAGGTTCTAATGAAGTTCTTTCAGTGCCAAGAATGCAATTACATGTACATGAAAATCTACGCAATCCCCAATACAAACCTAATAGTAATTGCAAGCCTTGTTTTACATATAAAAACCAAAACAGGGCATTCTGCCTTGCATCTAAATAGCTTTTGCACAAATTTGGCTGAAGAAACCCAAACCACAAAAATGTTATTCAAAATGAAATGCTCACAATTTTGTTTTTTCTTCTTCTATCCTCCTTTTCAGTTGACTACAATATAACCCAGAAGAACTTCAACTTTGCCAAGAAGAACCATTTACCTTTCTACTTTGTTTCAGCAGCTGATGGCACCAACGTTGTCAAGGTATGTAACATGCTCCCTTAAATTTCTCATGAAAAATAAGATGAAAAGTCCAGTGTTTTCAAAGGGGCTGCAACTTGTTTGCATTCTTATAAAAATGCTTTCTCATCGTAAATGCCCATGTCTGCTAGCCCATCAGGGCCACCCTGTGGTCCCGTTGTAGGTTAGTTGTCATTGCTGGGGAACTGAGATCAGGGGCCAATTTCATAAAACTGTTAAGCACCAAAATTTACTTAGCACAAAAATGTCTCGCCCAATAAAACAAACCACCATTGAAAATTCCATTGATATTCATGGTCAGCAAACAACAGCCAAAGAACAATCACAAGTGATACACAACACGTGGAAATTTGGTTGTTTACCCTGTTTTGATTAAGACAAAAATATCATGCTTAGCAAATTTTGGTGCTTAACAGTTTTATGAAATTGGCCCCAGGGGACAGTGCTGAATGTTTTCCAGAATTTGGAACATTGGACTAGTGGCTTGTTTTGTTTTTTTTCTTCAGCTTTTCCGTGAAGCCATCAAATCAGCCGCAGCATACAAAGCCAACCCTACGGACTTCATGGATGAGGTCATGCAGGAATTAGAGGTAGGATTGTCCGAGCCTTAAATGTTTACTGTAATAAAAACACATCTGAAGTTAAATACATAGATCTGTGTTGTTATAAAACTCAACCTGTCTATCTTTGTTTACGCTAAAAAATATTGTAAAAGTACAAAGGGGGTATTTTACACCCATAATAGAGCACCCCACTTTTCGCGACGAAAAACTTTGCTTACGTCACATGCAGAACATATATGAATGTGTGAAGGAGTTCTCAATATACCGTGGTGGATTAAAAAAAAACACAGATGAATCTCAGATGAATGGTCAGTATCACCATAGTGATTTGTATCGTGACATCACACATTGCTCAGCAACTAGGATAAATTTTACACTTGAGATCAATCAATCTTTAGCACTTTGTGGAATTGACCGCATTGCATTCTTCAGTCTTATCAAAAGCTGCTCCTTTACTTATTCCTCGTCAGAATTTCGACAATCTCAAGTTGTCACCGGACAGTGGACTGGACTCGGCCAACAACTCAGAGGAAAAAGAGGGTGAGAGAGAAAGTAGCCCAACAGAGGGCGCTGCAGGCTCATCATGACAACAATAGTTCCTAATTAGGCAAGGGGTATTAATTAATGTACAGAGACTATTTAAAAACAGACATGAAAAAAAAAAAATGGAGGTGAAATGAAGGTCGCAGCTTTTATTTTATTTTTTGTCCCACTTTTTTTGTGAGTGGCATATATGCAGAATGCTCAATCGATTCAGATTTGAAGCCAGACCAACAGTACCTTGCAGAATGTTGATTTGGTTTTTCTGTAAAGAAATGTGTGTGCTGTCCTTCATTGCATGGTGAAGTTGATTTTCTTATTTAACTTTTTTGGGCAGATGATTGGAGATATGCATTTTCCACAGGTTTATGCGAATTTGATTTTGGAGCAAGTTTAGTTGAGCTGTTATTAAGCCATATATGACTACTTGGAAGCAATAATTCAGGTCAAAATAGTACCAGGTTCCTGTCTGTACCTTGTTGAAAGATGATGATGATGAGAGCATTGTGTCCAAATGTAACTTACATGATTTTAAATACAGTCTAATAGACGACTTGCTTGTGTGCATATTAGCCAGACTTTTGGTTGGACTATTGCTTTTGAATTTGAAATCATGAAATATTCAGAAGGAAAAAATACTTGGGAGGCCAGGGGGAGCACATGGGAATGAGAAACCAGTACGGTGGTTTAGTGTTTAATTTATCTTCTTGTATGTTGCTGAAATTGGTCATTTTTGTGTGGAATCCTAAGGACCGACTGACTTTGAGTAGGACGTGTTGGTGTACCTTGTCAAAAACTGCCACATCTGTATAGGAATTTGTCAATTATTTTGGCGATACAGCAATGGGCAGGGCCAGTGTTGGAGTACTCATACTCAAACTCGAACTTGAGTACCAATAAGTACTTGGCACGTATTCATCATTTAGTACTCTGACTCGTCAAATTGTACTCAGTGAACTGGAATCCAGTACTCGCAGGAATTATTTTGTACTAATTTTTAAAAATGTACTTGGGATGTACTCGTACTTGGCCCATACTCAGACTCTGAAACACTCAAACTTGTTTTGTTTTGTTTTTGGCCCGGTACTCAAAATAAATACTCGATTTAAAAGTATTTTACGATTTAAAAGTACTCAGACTTGGAACTTGAAAGACTTGGTACTCGAGTTTTGATACTCAGGGCAGGCCTTACTCCTCCATGCTTTTGCGAAACCTCCCTGAATATTCATCAAAATCACCGGGCGGCAAATGTTTGAAGGCTGCCATCCTAGATAATTGAAGTATGCAAGTATGCTGATGCAATACTCCCTAAAACGTTATTCATGTGATTCAACAAGTCTAGTGTCAGTTAATAGTGGGTGTTTTTTTTGTAATCAGTTGTTTTGAAAAGAAATTTGCAACGTTTGTGTTGTAGTCATGCCATGAAGCATATTGCTCTGTGCACCATGTGTTGTGATTCTGTACACTGTCATTCTGTACACTGTCATTCTTTACACTCATTTTGGACACTGTCATTCTGTACACTGTCATTCTGTACACTGTCATTCTACATTAAAACTGTATTGTCATTCTGTCTATTTTGTCTATTTTGCATTCGCACAGTCTTGTGTACCTAATCTGAACACTATTTCTTTCCTGTATTTGTCACTCTTGTATCTTTTTTTCGTAATACTGTACACAGTTTGTTGTGAATTGTCAGTGTTGTCTTCACTTGTATTCATTTGTCCATTCTGTGCACTGCATCTTGCACATTCTACAAAGAACTCTTGTCCACTTTGACTCATTCTATGCACTTTCTAAAGATCATTCTTTGTTTGTGTCTCCTGCTTCTGTGTGGTGCATATACATGTATATTGACAGCAAACATTGATTGGCCCTGGAATTGCTTACTTAGCTACTATGCACATGTTACATATTTACGTAGGTATTGCTATAAAAGAGAAAAATCAAGTCAAATTCTTGCAAGACAAGCTCAATCAGGAACTAGATGTTTAAGGCCCGTGTTATACGAGTCAATTTACAGGCAGGCAATCAGTTCCAGGCAATCTCCACGAGAAATGTCAAGCATTCATCTTTAGATTTTCACATTTTTTGCTTGGGGATTGTGAGAAAGGACGAGGAAAAAAGACTTTTGTATGAGCAAGTTTTTCCTAATAAACCTAACCTAACCTAAACCTAATACTTGTGCATTATGTGCATAGATTACATCTTGTGATGTAATTGCCATGTGCATCAACATTTTGGATGTGAATTAGAAGACAATAGCCTAGGCATGCTACATTACTATTCCTGCCTGGTATTCCAGAGTAACTTCAAACAACGTGTGCCCAGGTTCAGAATATTTTGCACTGGATGCACACATACATGTACATGTACACATTTGATGGCTTTGTACACCTCAGCGTAATTTTCCTATGGAGATAGCCTGGTGTTCATTTCGATCTGTTAACAAACACTTTACATATTCAGTGTTTTTCAAATGCCTGTGCTGAATAGGCCTATATGTACATGTACATGTATGTTAGTGCGTGTTTGCTTTGGTTGGAATTGAATCTGCGACCTCATTCTTACTAATATGCAGACATCTTACATCTGTGGGTCAGTCTGCCTTGTTTATAAACCATTTCAATTCTGAAATCTCTCAGTTTTCTATTTGTGTGTGTGTCAGTGTGTGTTTGTTAGGTCACATTTAAAAAGTAACTAGAGTATTCTATTAACAAATAATCCAAATCTATTTTTCACGTTGATGTTTGGCTAAGATTATAAAGGTTAGATATTGGATACAATCCGTGTATGTGTGTGTACACTGTTACATTTGAGCTGCATATCAGTGTGGGTATTCCCAGCACATTTGGACAGTTTCTAAGAATTGGAGCCATTTATGTTGTGGGAAATGCATAGAATGTTTGACGGTCTTGTGATGGTTTATACTGACAAATTGCAAATTGTTGTGAAACAGTTCAAAAAGCGTGACATAAGTCTTTCGAAATGAGGCATATGCTGCATATTTTGAAAAGATTTAGTTTTCAAGGAGAATAAGCATATGTTGAACAGCATTGCTTATATGCCCAGTTTTAAATTCGCCATTTGTTTTATACCATCTTATGAATTATCTGCATGCCTCATATAAACAAGCAATGTGACTCATTAACACTCAGTGAGTCACAAATGAGTCAGTCCTTACACGATTACTCACTATACATGTATATAGTTAATACATACATGTAGACCTTCAATTGTCACGCTCAGATTTTCTATGCTCAAAAGATTTTGAAGCGTTTCAATTACTTTTATGAATGCGATTTTGTGTCCGAAAATCGGTGCCTATTACAATTTTATATATGTATATATAAGAAATTATTGGAAAAGTTGTTTTTTCCCTTTTCTTTGTTTTTCTTTTTGTTTTGGTCTAGATAGTGTAAGTAAGTAAGTATTTAAGTTATATAAACTGTTTATTTAATTAAAGCGATGTACAGATACCAATTGATGTTATGAGAAGGAAGGCGTGGTGCAGCATTGTGTTTGACTGCAGGGAGATGGGAGGCCTTAACAGTTTTGGCACAGTGCTATTTTCGATTTTTAAAAAATATTTTTAAAACATACGCTCAACTGTTTTGAATATGAAGAAAGACCTCGGACCAAGATCCAGTTTTAGATGGATGTTTGACAAGTGAATAATTACATTGGACCAATGATTTTCTGAAAAGAAAATTTACTTTACTTTTGAAGTGAAATAATTTATTCAACTTAGAGGAGAAAATACAAAGGAAAAAAGAAAAACAAAAACGGCCAAAATAAAAACCACCAAAGTTCAGGGATGTAAGGCATTTGTATTAATAATTAAACAAATTATGGTAATGATAATAATCCAAATACAGGGGAAATTTTGGGTGAGTTTGTATTGGCAAATCCTGTGCCACAACTCTTTTGAGTAGTCAACACCATACAGCCATCATCACACTGGCCATTAATCTGGTGAAATAAATTTCTCTTTGTCACAGATTTAAAAAAAATGTACTTTTTTTTACAATATCAGAAGCCCTACTTAAGCGGGTTATTAGTCCAAATAGGAAGTTTTCGATAACAACAGAAAACTTGTTTGTGCCATTTTTCATAACAGATTGAATGTAGCAATTTAGCCATATCAGAGAAACAGATTACATGTAGTTGTGTGTGCTTGCCGGTTTTGTAACTCACTAGGAGAGAATTTGATTTTTTTTTAATGAAAATTACAGAAAAATTTAAAAATGTTGGTGAATTTCGTCATTACGGAAGGAATCCTCCATAATTTCACATTGTTCACATTGCTGCCTACCACAGACACAGACTTGCTAAGCACAGAAAGAAATTTGCTACCCGTCGAAGCAGCTAGTTACCAGCTAAAATTGCATGTATGGTGTATAATTCGTGACTGGTTCCCGCATGAGGCACAGCTTGAAAATTGATTACCTAAGCAATTTCATGGTTCTCACATTTTTGTGCTAAGCAGGGTCATAAAATTGTCCCCTGATACCATTCCATGGGTAAATTAGGCATTTATTACTCTGATGTATACTCATTGTAACTAAGGAATTCTCACTTACAACCCGGGTAGCTATTAAAGAAAATGGAAATTAAAACCTGTATGTGAAGAAAGAGGATCATTAGCGCACAATTCTGCACTAAGCAGCTGAGCTTAAAGGTATAATACATGATTGGTAAAGGTTACAGAATAGCACTTACACTTTGTCTGATCAAACATATACATGAAATAATGAGCCTGTGAAATTTCGAGCTCAATCGGACATCTGAGTTGCGAGAAAATAAGGAAAACCCGACTTGAATTTTCTTATAAAGCATAATAAATGGTTTTGATCTTACCCTAAGATCAAAACTGTTTTTGGTCTTTGTTTTACTAATTTCTGGATAAATACACTATTTGGGGCAGAAATATTTTAACAGTATGTTTCTACCAGCACCATCTTCACATCCTGAAAATTATATGTAAATCTATGAATATTTGTATTTGGATATGTTACCAATCCTGTACTGTACCTTTAAGTCGGAACATGACCTCAATTTCAAAATGAGTAATCGTGCTTTAGAGTAGTATATATTAATATCACCATAGTAACGGTCACAGTGATATCACTCTGTACTTAGCAACTGATGTGCACTTTAATATTGCTATGCATTTTTCAGATCAATCTAAATCTTTCACGATATTTTCCCCATTTTCCTCACTCTGTCATGCCAGGGGGCGATTTCACTAACGCTTTGCGATCATCGTTAAAGCCCAAATCCATCGCTAAATGGAAAATGGATTGCTACTTTGCATAGCAATTTTTCGTTTTGCGATGGATTTGGGTTTTAGCGATGATCGCAAAGCGTTAGTGCAATCGACCCCAGGGATGTTGTACAGTGCTCTAGGTCTGTAAGATAACAGAAATTTCTGTGTGTGTATGTGTGTGTCTTGATTCTTGGAATCACTCAACAAAAGGGATTTGTAAAAATTCAGTTTTCAATTTGCTTTAATAAGAAATTATTTAATCACCATGTAAGGGGGGTCTTGCTTCATGTTTCCTAACAAAGTGTGTCATTAGTGATGCATTGGGAACATAAGGGCAACATTGTTTTACAAGCAATGTTTGCTGGTCATATACCTGTATGCTCATTGTTTGAAAAAGGGAGGACAAAACCTTGATGGGCAAAAATGTAGACCGTTATGTCTTGATCAATGGAACCATTAAGTTTTGGTTACATGGGTTTTTATTGGTGGTTTCAAAGCTTTCTTGGTTTGACACATTTTGAGAAACAAAAATCACCCTTTCAGTTAATAACTATCACAGTAACTATGATATCACATCTTATTGTATTCACCGCCAAAAAAACCCCAAAATGTTAAGAACCTAGATATATATGCACACACTCCTCAAACAGTAGGCAAGATGAAAAAACATTGGCAGTTTTTGTTGCTTGCAAAATCAGCTCTCTTTTGTGTGTGGGTGTAGAAGGGGGTACTTGGCCAACATCTATGTGTCTCCCAGTCACTTCTTGTTGGGTGTAGATTCTGCTCATAGCACATTATTGTCTTGTCTTGTAGGATTATATACAAAGCGTAGAATTGCATTTCTACACCTGAAGATAGAAGCTTATTTCACTTGAAACTATTGTCAGGAGGAAGGTCCAAGTCGTCTTTCAGAGATTACTGACCAAACTAGGCTTTGCCCAGCTAGTACGATGTACTTACTCACTAGGTGCTTTTTTAAAGATATGCCAGAGATGGCTAGGATTGTGAACTGATTTCCTGTGGGTTTTTTTCTTGCCCAAGTACCGGGCAAGGGGTACAGATTTGAGCCAATTCTAGCTTGTTTCTTCAGAGCAGCTAACAATTTGCAGATGCAAAGGAAGTGTTCTTTTGGAGGTGACTAAAGAGCTGTAAGAGCACTTTGAATTTGTAGTTTTTATTCATTTTAAATTGATGTTCCTATTTTTTCCGTCCATTTGTTTGTGTTTCTTAGTCCACCAGTCTGCTTTTCCATTTAAAAGGGAAGAAGCTTTGATCAAAAGTGTTGTATTTTTTGGGTGGGTTTTTCTGTCTTGCACAGAAATAGGAATTGGTGACACTGGTTGAGCTATAGACGGAGTTAAATTGCAGCCATTTCATAGTCTAAACCAAAATGGCTTGCTCATGATGTTGCACCGTTGGCCAGGTTTATTTTATTAGTCATTGATTGCAAAATTGCCACTTTGGTTCTGACTTTGGCACTCATCAGGTCACCACGGCAATTCAATTTTGTACTCGTAGTAGTCCTTTTATTTAAAGGCATAATACAGGATTAGTAAAAGTGACTGAACAGCTGCAGACTAATTTGATGTGGTATTGAAAAAAACCAAATCTGTGAAATATTCAGCTCATGTCATCATCAGAAACTGTAGAGAACAGGAGTTTGGATCTCATCCCAAGATCCAAACTGTTTTCGGTCTTTGTTACACATTTTTTGATAAATGTACCATTTTAGCTGGAAATATTTTAATTGTATGTTTCTGCCAGCACCATCTTCATACCCTGAAAGTTAAATGTAAATCTGTGACCATTTCTGTTTGAGTATGTTACTAATCCTGCACTGTACCTGAGTGTGTCAGAAATCTCACCCTAAAAGATCACTAATTGATTTTGAAAATCTGTATAAAATGTGAAGACTCAATTCTGATATCAATTTTATATAATCTACTTCATTGCATTCACTGGATGTGAAGCATTCACTTGTTGCACTAACGTAGAACCAGGATAAAGGTGTACATCTTAAAGGGATAACACATGATTGTTAAAGGTCACAGAATCTATGTCATAGCCAAGAATTTCACAAAATAAACAGGACTGTGAAAATTACCGGAAATCTTTGTACATGAACATTTCTTTGTGGTATCTCCCCGAGATGAGAAAGTTGTTGTGCTCTTTCTGAAAAAATCTAGCTGATCAAGCACAAATATTTAGCAGGTTTCAACAATTGCCCGTCTTATACCATGCCTGTGAATATTTTTTTAAAGATCTTAATAGTCACGTGTTATCCCTTTAACTTTTTTTTCAAACATTCTTGTACCTTGACATTTGAAGATAGTAAATAAATAAAAAAAGAAAAAGTCAAAATAATGTGTGTTTGGTTTTCTTTTTTAGAATTTGTTTGACCAGTTTTTTTCTTTCTTAGAACAAAGTGATTATATTTATTTATCAATATTTTGTGGAAACATGTTTGTCTTTAACTTGAAACGGTTTCATAAGGTTGCTCAACCAACTCAACTTAATTTGAAATGCATGTACTAGTTATATGTTTGGGCTGCCAACTGCTTTTTACAGGGCGTATAAACTTGTGCAGCATTATTTCCTTTTGAATATTTGAAAAGACATCTTCAATAATCAAAACTGTAGTATTTCATGGGGATATGAATGAGTTTATGGAGAATGAACATGTATACGATTGAAATAAATTCCCTTTTCAACAGATTCTTTTAATTAAAGACCATCTGCACAGAATTATCATCTCTTTTATTTTAGACATCAAATAACCACAAGGGAAACTGACTGGCCTATCTTAAGTCATTGAAATGTGAACAAAGAAAAATTGACAGGAATGGGATTTGAACCAGTGATCTCCGTCATGCATTGTGTTCTGTTGGAGGTCGCTGGTTCAAATCCGGCTGCAGTCAATTATTCTTTGTTCACTTTTCAATGTCTTATATTTTAGATTAAATCATTGAAGGTCAAGTTTCTGAAAAAAAAAAATAAAAAAAATTGGAAACTTAGACTCGATGGTGTCAAAAAAATTAGAATTTAAATGCATTCCTTTTAACTCCCACTTCAGCAACTCAGTCTGGGCCTTGGCTTGGACTAAGTCTCGACGTTGAGGGCGGTATTCCCGATGGAATGATTGTGCTATTTTCACATGTAGGCCAAAAAGAAATAATTGTCGTCTGTTCCCGAACGTCTACTGCACGAAAATGGAGTTTTTGGTTGGCATACAGGGAGATGGATTCGTCTTGGTTGCTTCAGACATGACTGCCGGACGAAGCGTCTTCCTTTTCAAGCATGGTAAGTGTTCATATTCAAGGGAAAACATGGTTTTAGTATTGTTGTGGTGTTACTTTCTCAAGTCAAATGCATTGAAGTTTGACGTGAGTTCAGCATGGCCAGGTCGTCTATTTCCGACATCATAGCATTGATGTGAATCGAAATACAAACTCAACTCGGTAATTGTGTACAAGTGGTTCCTAGTCGCTATAACTAGTACTAGTGCCTACTAACTATGTACTAGGCCTGACAGGACTAACGTTGGGGTTATTTAAGTGTACATGAACCACGCATGACTTAAAAACTTAATTTCTTAAACACAATGAGACTTTGGAGAACTGTGCTCGATTTCACAAAAGGCTAAGATCGATCGCAACTTGCATATCAATCTTAATTGCTAAGCAACGCGTGATGTCACAATACTACTTACTTGCTGCTATGGAAACATGAACAACTCATCTTAAAGATGAATCGCAAATCTTTGTGAAATCGACCCCTGGTCTTCAAGTTCAAATCAACAGTGCACGTGCGCTGAAAACTAGAAAACTAGTTCTCCAATGTCTCCCATTACCCTTAACTCTTAGTTACGAACACTGCATAAACAACAATAACATTTTCAAAGGTTGCTTTCAAATTAATTTGACACTTGATTTGAATAAGACAATTGCGGCGATTGTGGGTTAACGGGATCCCAAAACACATTGATTTTTTTGGCTCTGAACTAACTTCTACTCCTCAAAAATGATACTTTTGACTTTCAGCAAATGTTCCTTGGTCCTTAAAAGCCTACATTGAAGAAATTCGTTAAACATTTCAGGGTTAAATTCAGTTTTCTTACGCACTTCTTGTAAACTTTAAAACAGACCGTCTGAACACGTGAGGCCATTTTATCTGGTCTGGTTAGTCTAGTGCCCAGACCCAATAGACCAAGAGTCCTCAAAATGTCAGAGTGGAAACCAGACTATTCTCGTCTGCGGCCGTCCGTGCGGCGGTGAAATGTTACAATCTTGGTTACCGTTTTTACCCCATAATTTCCCTCAAAAATCAAAGCCCTGCCCTTTTTCCAAAAAGTTAAGCTTGGTAATATAGAGGAGGAGACCAACAAAGTATATGTAATGTAGGTAAGTTACTTTTCAAATAGTAGTTTCCTTTCCTTTATAGTTTTAGGACCCGTTAACCCACAATCCCCACAATTGCATCATCTTCTTGCTAAAAAGTTTTCCCTGTAGGCTAACTATGTAGGGGCCTATAGGCATGCATGATTGTGCCATGCATTTGAATTGATATCTATTGAATTGTTGTGTTGACTGGTTGAGTGATAAGTTGTCAACCATTATGATGTCCAAGTAATACTAGGCCTAATGCAAAATGCACAGTTAAGTGTGACGTAAATGCATCAC
Organism: Astropecten irregularis; assembly: GCA_963971285.1. NCBI lineage: Eukaryota > Metazoa > Echinodermata > Asteroidea > Paxillosida > Astropectinidae > Astropecten > Astropecten irregularis. The sequence goes on along the minus strand of OZ020252.1, from coordinate 14,522,919 downwards.
ATTGCATTGCTGCCAGTGGGTTCCCTTCCTTTGACCTGTAGCCAAGCGCACCCTACTCAGCTTTGTAATAATATCAGGTGCATTTAGTCAACATTGCAATTTTGAACAACAAATTGTGCTTTTCAGATTCTCTCTCTCTTTATATTGTTTGTTTGTTTGTTTTGCAGATCAGGAGAAGATGTTTAAACTGAGTGATAAACTGCTGATGCTGTGTGCTGGTGAATCAGGCGATACCGTACAATTTGCTGAATACATACAGAAAAATATTCAGCTGTACAAAATGAGAAATGGTAATTATTCTTAACGATGAACGTGGAGACAGATATTTTTACTTTTTGAAAGACAGAAAGATGTCAAATTTGCGAATCTTAAATGTTATAAACATTTTGTTTTTGTTAACCAAAATGCTGAACATTACATCAGTGTTGCAGTCTCAATTTCAATTTCAAATCTTACATCCGTCATTTGTATCTGTGCTCACTGTGTCCATTATAAGGAAAAATTTTAAATGTTACTGGTTTTGTTTGATTTTACAGGTTACGAGCTTTCCCCACATGCAGCAGCAAACTTCACAAGAAAAAATCTGGCAGATTTTCTCCGAAGCAGGGTAAATACAATTCTTTTGCCCAAAGTTGTCCTCGGATGTACAAATATGTGCTTAGTCTATGGGTGTGTATAAAAGTGCAGGGACAATAGAAAAGACAATGCCTTGTCCTAGCTACATGTAGGACTGTATGTGAGACATGAATCTGGATCCCTTTCGGTTGCCTAGTCAGGACTGAGCTGGAGCAATCAGGGCCCAATGTCATCATGACATCATGACTCATGGCTCTGCTTACGGTAGAATATTGCGGCTATGACCCTCAGTCTTCGTTTTTGGGTGAAAGCGCTCAATTTTAACCCAAGCAAAGTAAATTGGGAAATATGCTCAACTTAAAAGTCCTCCCTATATCCCAGAAATAGGATTTAATAGGCACAAAATGTTCCTCTCCGAAAGCATATTATATTCTGCACTTATGCTAAACGGAGATATGAAATTGAAACCAGGGGCCGATTTCACTAACACTTTGCGATCATCGTAAAGCCAAATCGATCGCTTCCTTGCATAGCAACTTTCCATTTAGCGACGGATTTGGGCTATAACGATGATCGCAAAGCGTTAGTTGAATGGGCGCCTGCTCTTTCAGAATCATTTCTGCCAGAGTTGGTTATTGACTCATCACAAGTCACTAAAAGCTAGATCACGAGTCAAATCCTAAGGCTGCTGTTGTTGTAATGTATTGTGTTTTTGAATAGCTTCTTACATAGCTTTAGGACCAGACCAACTCTGCAATTCTCTTTCCCTATACAGAGCTTGTCATTGAAATAGTAAAGAAAATTAGGGTAGCACTTAAAGACTAACTATAAGAAAAACTACATCAGCTTTCGTAGTAGCAACTACTTCATCTGATGAAGTAGTTGTTACTACAAAAGCTGATGTAGTTTTTCTCATAGTTAGAGCTTGTCATGTACACAATACACTGTATTAAATTGTTGGTATTCAAATTTTTGTTGACTTAGTTTATTTTGCATTGCCTTGTTGCAGACACCGTACTCAGTCAACATGCTAATAGCAGGGCATGATGATGAAGATGGGCCGTCACTTTACTTCATGGACTACTTGGCATCACTTAACAAGGTCCCTTACGGTGCACACGGCTACGGGGCAATGTTCACACTCAGTATCATGGACAGACTGTACAGGAGAGGTAAGGTACCAGACTGCAATGGGCGTGGCCCAGGAAACGATCCCTGTGTCCAAAGTTGTGTAACAATTGCAATGGTTTTTCATTGTTTTCTACTGTTTCTAATGATCAATTGTGCTGAACATTTTACAGGTTTGTTTTTATGTCATGACGAATCAAATTATGAACAGACCGCTGTTTTATCAACGTTACCAAAGTTTGATAGTACCTTTAAATAGTCGCATTGTCAGAGAGATTTGATGTTCCAGTGGGAGACCAATAAGCCTACTCTTGGCAATGAAGACAGTTGCCAAAACCAAAATGATCTAGCTTTATTTTCAGCCCAGGTGTGCATAATTGATATTATTATTTTCTCTTTTTTTCCCCAACAGATCTGAAACAGGAAGAAGCATTAGACATCTTGAAGAAATGCTTAGTAGAGGTAGGTATTAAATGTTTATTTCTTTGTCTGTCTCTGACCGGTTTATATCAGTGTTTACCTGAGCTTCACAGAGGCAATTAAGGCATTTGTCTTGTTGTCCCTGGTCATTGCCTTGGTGCCCCTGGTCATTGCCTTGGTGCCCCTAGTCATTGCCCCAGTGCCCCTGGTCATTGCCATAGTACCCCTGGTCATTGCCATGGTGTCAATGGTCATTGCCTAAGTGCCCCTAGTCATTGCCATGGTGCCGCTCATCATTGCCTTGGTGCCCCTGGTCATTTCCTTAGTGCCCCTGGTCATTGTCATGGTGTCCCTGGTCATTGCCTTGGAGCCCCTGGTCATTGCCATGGTGTCCCTAATCATTGCCTCGGTGTCTGGAAAAACTTGTAAAAACTAAAACATATTGTCATGTTATTGTTTGTTTTGCTTTTCTTTGCTTAGGTCCAGAAACGGTTTTTGATCAACCTGCCCGCATTCCAGGTGAAAGTTGTGGACAAAGATGGTATCCATGACCTCCCGGTCATCACTGCGAAGTCTCTTTGAAGCTTGTATTGTAATAGATGATAGCAGGTGTTTGTTATTAACCCTCCATTAAGTATGTCAACACTGTGCATACACCTGTGCATATGCACAACCTTAGTACACACTTGGCCTGATTAATCTGTCTTACCAATGCTTAGGTATGTATTGACAGTGCCTGCCTTTAATCATTTCCATTCCTATTCCTATTGCATTTGCTCAGAATACATCCATCACTTAACGATCCTGATGTTAACGTCTGCAAGCAGCAACATATGAGACTTTTTAATACTTGTGTGTACAGGCATGACATACTTTTTGGAGTAATAGACCCCTGGTGACTGTATACAAATCTTGTTTTTTTATTAGATATAACACTTCTCGTCATTGTGCAACTTATGCACTGACATACTGTGAAGTTGGGGCTTAGGGTCAGGGTTGTGGTTAGGGTAAGGTTTAATAGCAGAGTTGTAGACAAAGGGTCAAGGTCTACATCTTCCCTCGATCTTAACGGACCGTTCCAAGCCCTGCGCCCCTCTTGTTTCAGAGGATTAGTGCCTGTCATTTACGTCCAACATACAAGTTAGTCCGACTTGTATTTAGAATTGCTTACAGTTTATGAAACAAGCAGTGTCGAATTTGAGAGGAACATGTTCCTTGCCCATGTGTGCATTGTGAAGGGGCTGACCAGATCGGTCTACATAAGAAAATGTGGTCAGTTATTTGCACCAGTAATTAAACACCCTTGCTTAACCCATGCCCCAGGCTGATCTTTACTTTACAATCATAGCACGGTGCCTACAATAAATCCCTGTCTTCGGATTGGCGGATTGCTGGCAGCTGGTCACATGTCATTGAATTGTGTTTGGTCCCCATCAGTAAAGGAATGAATGCTTGTCAATATTGTCCTATGAATATAATTCCCATTGTAGTATTCTGTATTCATTACTTTCAGTGCTGATTAGTTGACACAAATCTGCTCCATAAAATTGTGGATCATTTTACTTCAAGAAGCACCATGATCTGTTCTTTTGAAGGCAGAACAAGGATTTATTACTTGGTTGTTGTATGAACAGCAAGTAATGGACATTTCACATTTCTGAAGGTGAAGGAATAATCTCATTTTGTGATAAAATGGAATATTCTAATTGGCATTGCAGCATATACAATGCAGCATTCCCTGCTGTCACTCCACAAATCTGTTCTTACTGTTGTATTGGGGAACATTTCTAAAATGTGTATGTATGACTGCATTTCTTTTTTACAAAAAGGTAAAGTTGTCCATTACTACCCTTTTTTCATGGAGCACTCATTATATTAAGATTGGGAACCATTTCTGTCAATTTAGAAAACTTAACAAAATATGGCATTGTTTGAAAAAGCAGTGTATATATTTTGTGATGTTATGACCATTGTGACATAACAACCTCAATGTTGGAACCAGCTGGGCTGATTTTCAGATAATGAATGCACCATGTGTACACCAATATTGACGTCATTTTTGTTCACCAGAAATGCTTTATTTACCAAAGTAATTCATCTTTTGTCAAAAAGAAAAATAAATTCCAATCTTCTTTGGGATTGGCTGAAAGTTTCAATGTAGTGAATATACATGAAGTGAAATATGACTTGCATGTTTTTGTGTTTTTTGTCACCAGTTTCCTTATCAGATGCAAAGTGGATGGCCCAGCTTGCTTGATATTAAATATGGATGGAACAAACCAAAATTTCTATAATTATACATTTTTTGAGCCGATATGCACATTATTTTTTAAATATTGACCTGTCTAAAAACTGGGTGCACCACATTAAATAGCTTCGAAATTGAGCTGGTTATTATAATTTGTACACTCTTTGAAATCTGCATTTTTTGGGGGGGAGGGGGTGGGGTTCATAAAATTAATAATACTCGTGATTACGACAAGTTATCACGACCTGGGGGTTGCTTCAAGCTCTTGTGAAGACTTGAGCAATTGTGGCTTTAAATGTGACCCTTATACTGGTCTCAGAGTACGTATGCACTTGCGTTGACTCCTATCCAGTAGCTAACCCCCAAATGAAGCAAACAGTAGTACACAGAGTATAGTTCCAGGAATCTGTTTAATTCACGAACTTCCATGAACTGATGTATGCCTTGTGTGTGGGTAAAACTGTCAACAAAGAACAAATACAATCTCCAAATCACAAAGATATTAAACCTTCAAAATCAAGTTAACAGCACAATAATGGAGCTAAACTTACATAAAACACAATGTAGATGCAATCTTCAGGTAACAGCCTTTAAAGGCACCGTTCTTAGGTAAATTGTCTGACACAAAGTTAACCCAAATTGGTTGGAGACAGTGAACATAAGTCGGACAGTACATGACGTCACATAGTCAACAAAGTTACAGACGCATGCGCAACGCGCGCTGCTTACATATGGCACGCCTGTAAAAACCACCACACTTATGGAGTGCATAAAAAGCAAAATTAAAACTTGCGAACAGCACACTCCCCCCCGACGTCTATAGACGTCAGAAAAATCTGAATGATGACTTGGACCACATTATCTGCTTAATCCGCTTCAATTAACAAAACTAACTCATGTACAGGTCTGCAGTAAGTTTTGCCTGTTGATGGCAAACGAACATGCACCTCTCGAACCAACCCGTCATCTCCAGGACTAACACTGTCAACAATCCCCAATGGCCACCGGTTCCTACTGACGTCTTTGTCTCTCAACAGTACAATATCCCCAACAACAATGTTCCTTTCCGGGTTGATCCATTTACGCCTCTGCTGAAGACTCTGGAGGTAGCGGAGTCTCCACTGTTTCCAGAACCTGTCAGCGAGAATCTGTACCATATTCCATTGAGCCGTGTACATGTTGCGTGTACAATCTTCGATGACTACCTCCTCAATACTCCCGTGTTTCTGGGTCAACAGCATAGATGGTGTAAGGAACGAAGTGTCTTCTGGATCAGAGCTCAACGGGACAAGAGGTCGAGCGTTGACTATCGCCATCACCTCCGCCATAAAGGTGACCAACGTTTCATGAGTCAGACTTCGGTGCTTGGTCTCGAGTAGGATGCCACTAAGAATCCTTTTGGTCACACCAATCAACCTCTCCCAAGCTCCTCCCATGTGAGGGGCATGGGGAGGATTCAGCTTCCACTCTGTGTCGTTCTTCTCCAGATAAGACTGGAAGAGCTTGTCGTTCATTACTCCCACAAAGTTCGATCCTCGGTCAGACCAGAACACTTTGACTTTGCCTCGCAGGGCTGTAAATCGTCGCAATGCGTTGATGCATGATGACATACTCATTTCCTCAAGAACTTCGATATGAATGGCTCGAGAAGTGAGACATGAGAATATCATCCCCCATCTTTTACTTTGAGCGGCACCACCTCGGGTTCTTCTAGTGACCACTTCCCAAGGTCCAAAGCAGTCCACACCAACCTGTGAGAAAGGAGGACCTGGTTTCAGACGTTCTTCAGGGAGATCCGCCATCCGCTGCAGCACCAACTTCCCTCTGAGCTTTCGACAGACCACACAACGATGGATGACAGATGATACCACTCTCTTGCACCCAGTTATCCAGAACCCAGCCTCACGCAGAGAACCCTCTGTCATCTGCCTGCCAGGATGTCCAACACTGTGATAGTGTAGGATGAGGAGTCTAGCGATATGACTCTTCCCTGGTATCAGTACAGGATGCTTCAACGCCACTGGGAGGGAAGACTTCCTCAAGCGTCCACCAACACAAATCAACCCATCCGGGTTGAGTGTAGGTGACAAGTCTTGGAGTGGAGAGCCACGTGGTAGGGGAGCGCCCTTGTGTAGGCAGCTAAGCTCTAGCTGATAAAACTGCTCCTGTACCATCCGTAGGATCATTGTCTGGACATGACGTTTGAGTTCCACACCCTCAGGGTGACACTGGGTGCTGTCATTTCTGGTATGGAAGGACCTAGCCACGCTGACTAGAAGACTGAATGCTCGTACCAAGCTGGTCCAGGTTGAAAACCTTTCAAGTCGTGTAGAAAGATTTGTAGGCTCCACTGTGGTCTTCGTGACGTTCACCTCTCGTCTTACTTCCTTGTCGTCCTCAGGGTTCACCAATGGAAATTCTGATGTCGCAATCTCCGACTGTACCAGCGCTGGCTGCTGTGGACCTGCGAGCCAAAGGGAACTCTTCAAGTTCCGTGTATCAATCGGACGTGTCCCACAGTCCGCAGGGTTCTTGTCTGTGGATACATACCTCCATTGGCCGGGCCTGGAAAACTCTAGAACCTTGTGAACTCGATTAGCAACGTAAGTGTGAAATCGCCTGGAAGTGTTGTTCAGATACCCCAGAACAATCTTACTGTCAGTGTGGTAGATCACTTCCGATGGCTGAATGTTCAACTCCCTGCACACCACTTTGCTGATTTCTGTCGCTAAGACTGCAGCACAAAGCTCAAGTCTAGGAATAGTGTGGCCTGATCTGGGAGCTTGCTTTGATTTCCCGAAGACGAATCCTGGTTTGGGTTCCCGGGCATCTACCAAATATGCAACTGCTGCAACTGCCACTTCAGAAGCATCGCAGTAGACGTGCACCACTCCAGTTTCAAGGCAAGTGGAATAGGTGCGAGGAACTGACAAAAACTGTAGCTCAGCCAGCCCAGACTTCCATGACTCCCAAGCAGCCCTGTACCCTTCAGGAAGGATATCATCCCAACTGGCTTCGTGAGCGATCATATCTCTGAACAGAGCTCTTGCTTGTACCATGACTGGTGCGAGGAAACCAAGAGGGTCAAAAACCCCATTAATTGTTGACAAGACGCCTCTCCTTGTGTAGGGTCTTTCCTCCAGATTGGTATGAAACCTGAAGGTGTCATCAGTCAAGTTCCACTGAACACCTAGACTTCTCTGCGTAGGCACACCATCGCTAAGAGTCAGATTCCTGATGTCTTTCTGGACCTCTTCTGCCTTGAATGCATCAAGTACAGCCTGGGAGTTTGAAGCAATTTTGTGCAGATTTATGCCTGCCTTCTCCTTCAGCATGGCTCTGGTGCGCTTCATAAGTGAGATAGCTGTGTCACTGTCGTCACATGACCTGAGTCCATCGTCCACGTAGAAGTCATTGAAGATGAAGTCTTTGACATCAGGTTCAGCATCACAAGCCAGGTCTCTCAGGCCATAATTTGCAACAGCCGGAGAGGGAGTATTGCCGAACACATGCTTCAGCATACGATACTCGATGAGCGGCTTGTTAAAGTCGTTGTTCTCGTGCCAAAAGAAACGAAGGAAATTCCTGTGTCTTTCTGAGACCGAAAAGCAAAAGAACATGGACTCGATGTCTCCGCAGACCGCCACACGCCCTCGGCGAAATCTCATAAGGACGCCCACCAAGTCGTTGGTGAGGTCAGGACCCTTCAGCAGCACCTGGTTAAGCGAGTGGCCCTGGAACTCAGCTGAGGAATCAAAGACACCTCTGATTTTGTCTCTCTTCTTGGGATGGTACACCCCAAACAAGGGTAAGTACCAGCACTCTTCATCTGCTTGCAGAGGTGGAGCGACTTCGGCATGGCCTTGAGAAATAACCCCTTCCATGAATGTCAGCATGTGTCCTCTTTTTACTGGATCCCTGTCCAGGCCCTTTCGGAGAATGTGAGCTCTTTTCAAAGCTTGCTGTCGATTATTGGGCAGTCGATCCCTCGGCTCTTTGAAGGGTAATGGTGCTGTCCATTTGCCATGTTGAAGGTTTCCTTCCTTCTCCATGAGGTCTACGAACTGTCTTTCTTCGATGGACAGACAAACACCGTCATTCTCATTTTCAAACAAATGTTTGACATGAAACTCGTTCGGACACGGCTCGAGGAAAGTCGGACGTCCTGTGGAAAGCACCTGAGTGCGCAGCGATACAATCTTGTCCTGATGGCCATTACTTCTATGAGCACCTCGAAGGCACACTTCACCGATGATAACCCAGCCAAGTTTCATCTTCTGGGCAAACGGTGCACCAGGGGGCCCGATCCTTTGGTCAAGAACATGATGTGCCTCGAGCACATCTCTCCCTATCAACAGAGTCGCTGTGCAGTCATGATCAATTTCCGGGATGTCAACGCCCTTCAGGTGGTCATATGCCCTGGTCACATCGGGTGAAGGGATTTCATTCTTGAAGTCTGGGATGAGAGAACATTCGGTAACAACAGGTAAGTCTAAACTTACAGTGCCACGAATATCTTGAACCGTTAAGTCGTCTGCCCACCTGCCACTTGCCGATTCTTCTCCACTACAGGTACGTAAGGTATAATGGACCTCTCTGTAGTCAATGTCAAACTTGTCGAACAGCTGCCGAGTTGCCAAGGTCTTGTTACTCTGCTCGTCAATGATAGCGTATGTCTTGACGCAAGTACCTGGGTCTTTCTTAGACCGCACTAGGACTAGAACGATCTTCGCACATGACTTTCCAGCGCTGCATGTTGTGCCCTGCACCTTAGAGCAGGCACTCGTAATCCGAGGCTGAGACGAAGTAGGCTGAGAATTTGGTTCCTGTGAGTTGTCTGCAGGCTCGTTGTACTGGTCATGGTGAAGAATTGTCATGTGCCGTGTACTGCCACATGAGTCACACTTTACATCGGTCTTGCATTCATGGGCTGCATGATGTGGCTGGCAACATCTGAAGCACAGGTGGTGCTCCCTGAGGACGGCCTTCTTCCCGGGTGGGCTCTTGCCAAGAAATACTCTGCACTTGAAGATGGAGTGATTTCTCTTGTGAATTGGGCACTGTTCTCCAGCCTTTGGCTTGTCGGCCGTCTTGACTTCAGTTGCTCTGACACTGACAGTTCTCTTTGGCATGTCATGTTGCCTTTGGTCGTGAGGCATCGTGAAGCTTGGATCATTACGCACCTTGGCCTGGAACTGGACAAAGTCGCTAAAAACCTTGAACGGTGGAAAGGTCACACCATGTTTCTCCTTGTACCGGGCACCCTCCATCATCCATCTCTCTTGAAGACCGTAAGGCAGCTTCTGTACCAGAGGACGTAATCCTCTTCCAGAGTCAAGATGCAGTAGCCCCGGGCAGTTCTCTCCATCTTTAATGTACTCGATCTCCATCAACAAGTGCGCATATTGTTGGAGCTTGTCGTTATCTCGCTGAGAAAGTTTGGGGAAATCTTCAATGCGGCGTTGTAGATCTGCTTCCATGGCCTCTGATGCACCATACTTCCTGTCAAGAAGATCCCATATTCTATGAAGACCTACATCAGGTCTATCCACATGGATGAAATGAATGGGTGTAACCAATTGGGCAGATTCCTTGCCAAGCCACTTCATGATTAAATCCATCTCTTGGGATGGCGTTACTCTAAGCTCTGAAATAGCCTGTTTAAAAGAGGCTTTCCATGATTTGTATGTACCTGCATGATCATTAAACTTTCTTAGACTACTTGTAACTAACTCCTTCTTAATTAACATATTGCTTATCTCAGACACAACATTAACTGAATGTACAGGTTCTGATGAGGCAACTGGGTCAGCAGGGGGTGCCGAGGTTGGGGGAGGAACAGGGGCAGGGGTGGGTGTAGAGGTTTTATTAGCCTCAGTTTTCCCTTGACAATTTACACTCTCACCTGCATTACAAGATATCAAATATTGCTCAACCCGTTTCCTGTAGTCTTCACTGGGAAGACTCAAACCACCACTTTTTACAGAGTCCCCGTCGACTTCTCCTTCTTCAAGAATAGCTGCCTCTATCTCAGCTACAGCAGCGTCCCTCTCTGCATTCAGTACGAAGATCGTGGCTTCTTGTTTAGCGTTCTGTTGTTTAAGCTGAGCTTCCTTGCGGGCGAATTCCAACCGCATCTTGGCTGCTTCTGCTTTGGCTCGTGCCCTCAGTGCCACAGAGTTGATGGATGACCGTGCACTAGTCTGTCTTGAAACCTGGCTGGTGGTTTCATCCTTTGTCGCTGGGTTAGGGTCACCTTGGTTGGACGGTGGTCGTGTCCTATGCGAGTCTGCTCTGTCTGGATCCTTTCGGGGTGACTGTCCCGACTTTGTCGACATGATGAGTTCTGGTGTCCTTCGGGAGACTTGCCAAGTTAAGTCGTCACCTGGGCGATGAAGTCTTTTTACTATACTGGTCTCAGAGTACGTATGCACTTGCGTTGACTCCTATCCAGTAGCTAACCCCCAAATGAAGCAAACAGTAGTACACAGAGTATAGTTCCAGGAATCTGTTTAATTCACGAACTTCCATGAACTGATGTATGCCTTGTGTGTGGGTAAAACTGTCAACAAAGAACAAATACAATCTCCAAATCACAAAGATATTAAACCTTCAAAATCAAGTTAACAGCACAATAATGGAGCTAAACTTACATAAAACACAATGTAGATGCAATCTTCAGGTAACAGCCTTTAAAGGCACCGTTCTTAGGTAAATTGTCTGACACAAAGTTAACCCAAATTGGTTGGAGACAGTGAACATAAGTCGGACAGTACATGACGTCACATAGTCAACAAAGTTACAGACGCATGCGCAACGCGCGCTGCTTACATATGGCACGCCTGTAAAAACCACCACACTTATGGAGTGCATAAAAAGCAAAATTAAAACTTGCGAACAGCACAACCCTAATCATTCACTTTGAACTTGGAGGGTATTTGAACTGGCAGCTCGTGGCCTCGTGGGTTTTTAAAAATTGACATTTTCGGGGGTCGTATTTTTTTTAGCCTTGGGGCAATAAAATCTCAGGTGCTGAGCCAACCCCAAAAGGGTTTAAACTACCATGAAGTATTGTTCGAAAAACTTAGAGACTAGCCCTGGTAGTTATTTCACAGATTTTGTTTTGTGCACCGTCAAAACAGTGTAGCGCCCTCTAATTTAATTATATAGCGCCCTCTATAGTTTATGAATTGCCAATGATATACATGTGAAAGTTTCAGCATTTTGCAGACTAAAAAAATGAAGGACGTTTCAGGATTTTTAAGTGAACAGCAGCGTAAAAGCAGCCCAGAGATTGCAGCAGAATGGGTGGAAATGGAGGAAATGTACAATAAAAAGTAAGTTGGCAAAGTTCTACGTGGGTTTCAAGTCGGTTTCGCGGTCTTTAAAGTGAGTTTGTTCAGTGTAGGAAAATGAGTCAGCAGTCGCCGTACGTTTTACACTACAACAATGACAATGCATCAGGCGGTCATGTCCAGTTTCCGGACACAAACAAAATTCGTCTCATGATAAAATGATGATAGTACTAATTTCTATAGATCTTTGCGCACATCCGGGTACTTTCATTCTCATAACTTGACAACCGATGAAAACTAACATGTAGATGGCGCAAGCTAAGGACAAATCACGCACAAACCGTCCGTCGTCGAGAATTGTTTTCCGAAAATATTTGTCAAGAAGCAGAGGAAAGAATTCCACTGACGGCCATCACTTGTGCACAAACCTATGGGACCAATAGAGGGTGTTTTGATAAAAATGCCTACCGCTACATTCGAAGTGTATAATTGTAGGTCAAAAAACCCTGAAAATCTCTTTTTAGATTAGCTAAACCAGTTTTTGCACCTGAGATAAGAGTTCATAATGACTTGCATCAAATAAGCTAACCATTGGAGGAAATATCCCTGTTTCCGTCATGGCCGTCAGTGGAATTCTTTCCGAAGCAGAAATCGTGTTCTGTACGACTTTCATTGTCGAGTCATAGTTTTTCCTCAGACAATATCCTTCTTTGAAGTACCCTGTAATAAGATTAAACAATTCTGGCAGGTTTTTGTCTTAAAAACCATACAACTTAATGCATTGTTTTCATCGGCTCCAAGGTCGGCAAGTTGGAATTACGTCACTCCGCGCTGATCTATAGTCACTCATACACATGACAAAGCAAGCAATGGGGTTTGTGTAGATAGCTCACAATATTCAGAAGGAATTCCACTGATGGTCATAAATCATTTTGGTTAATGTAATTCTGGGTTTCAGGGGCATAAATTATGTAGGAGCAATTGCAGAGTACCTGCAATACCTGCTGTTTAATAATTTAGGTGGACAGCGAGGCTAAAAACACGTCGCCCACGGCCCACGTTCACTTCCGTTCACGTTCATTCCGCTAGTTACGTTCATTCTGCTGGCGCTAGCACCATCTTCAATAGACTAGGTCCCAGTCAAACTGTGAGGTTTGGGGCACCGGTCATGGTGTTAAATATTTTTTAAAAATCTATGGGCACCGGTCGCGGTGCATGCACTGCACGCTGCATTGGACTGTAAACTTCTCGCTGCCACCGATCCGAGGCTGCTGGTCTTAGTTTTTGTCTTCTTGTGGGGACTGGCAACGAGTCCACTAAACAGATTTGCAAATTCGGTACCGAAAGTAGGAATCGGATGATAGAGGGCGTTTATGATCTAGTTTCGTCCAAGATTGGATCTTCAAACCAAGATGGTGGACGATCTGAAAAAGTCTGAAATGATCAAATTGAAACGTATTCAACCTTGCTGTAAAGTCACAATTTACCCGTATTTTTGTCATGTTCATTTGCAGACTATGGCACCAGTTAACATTGAAGCTCCTCAAGTTTGTCAAGAATCCCGTATTTGCTGATGGAGATGGCTTATTACAGGTATGTTGCAATTATCTCCAGTGAAATTCCTACCGAATTCAGTACATTGGGTTTGGTTTCTTACTGTCTATGGCTGCATCCGAATCTCTTGTCTAGGTCTAGGTCTTCGTTCCATTGGAAATACGCAAAGACACGAAGACAATAGACCTAGCCGTAGCTCTGGAAGCTTGGTTCGGACACGGCCTATGTCAAGCTTGAAGCATTCAGGAGGTCACTATAAATTAGAATTCATTATGTTTACCCCCCTCGTTCTTTTGTTTCAGCTTTATGAAAATTTCCTGAGTGACTTTGAGCATCGGATCAACCCGTTGACACTTACAGAGATGGCTATTATAATTGTCAAACAGATTAAAGGTAAGAGTCTCATGTTGCAGCAAACTGAAATCTTTTGAAGTGCACATTCCGCCTTTGAAAATGGGCTTTGAAATTGGTTACAGACCCATCACTCTAGTGAAATGTGTCCTGCGTACATGCTATTACTGTTTGGCTGATCTAGTTTGTGAAATAAAACAATGTCTGTGAATAAAAACCACTGACTATTAACCCTAACCCCCTAGGGGTATTTTACTGAGTACCATCCTGAATCCTCCACAATCCTCCAATGGTCACACTTTAAAAACTGCGTTCATCCTCAATCCTCCGCAGTCCTCCAGTTATCTCACTTATTTTCAAAATGAGAGGAACCTGAGTCCTGAATCCTTCAGAATCCTTCGGTGGCCATACCTCAAAAAATGCGTTTATCCTGGATCCTTGGCACTCCTCCAGTGGTCCTCACTTGAAAATGACATTATATCCTGAATCCTCCGAAATCCTCCAAAACGACCAGAAGGATTTTGGAGGATTGAGGAGGGTTAGGGTTAAAACGTGGCAGAAATTTCTGGTCATGGGAGAATACCTAACTTGTCTGGATGGAAACCCATATACTGTACATGTAAATGCAATCATAAATTATAATAAACTGCTGGAAACTGCTCATCAGCCAAAATAATGACCTGAAATTTATCAAATGCTTGGAGAAGTTAGGAGAGCCTGACTCGTTTAACCCTAGCAGGATCTGTTTTAGTCTTTGATTAAGATCCTAGGATCAAAACTCGTCAGGTCCTCTACTCAAAGCATTTTAGTTTCAGGTCATTATATTGGCTGAGGAGCCGTTTGCTGCACTTTATTACTTGTATTGTGAACGTTTAAGACATTCACAAACGACATTCACAAATATGACCAAATCTTCATGAGGTGTAGTATGTAGACAATAGTTTTTTTAAAAAGGATTATGAAAGTTACGTGTGTACATTTTGTTTGTTTTTTTGTGCAGAATACTCGGATGCCTTGGCCTTCTTGGATAAAATCAAAGAGAAGGTCAAAGGTAACGAGGAAGCCGTCATTCTGTGTATGACATGCTCAGCCTTGATGAAGCTAGGGGTCAACGACCTGGAAGGAACTAAGGTAAGGCCTTTCTAACAGTGTTGTAGGACTCTAGAACCCCCTGATAATCCTTGTACAAGGATTTAATGAGCATCTATTTTATACGCATACCAGTAGACTCTACATGGCAGTGTTATTATGTGCCTTGTAGATGGGATAATGTATGCAACATTAACATGCATGGCATGGACCGAGACAGCTACGTGCTGTCACTGGGATCATGGTTTACTAGTCTTTATGTAGTAACATGCAACATAGAATATACGCAATATGCGCCACCACAAGAGGGCGCCAGAGAGATGCCATTCTATGGGACTTTTCAAAACCAGGCTAGGCTAGGCTAGGCTAGCATCCAACTATGTAGTTTAAAGTAATATCATACATTGGTTTTTGTCAAAGAAATACAGATTCATGGGCAAAAATATCAAGAAAGATACAGTAAAATCGTCTGTGAAAATTTCACTCCCATACTGTGCCCACTTTTTGAGAAAACAGTGAAAAACAGCCACAGTATTTCTTAAGTCTTTTCGCTTTTATATTTGATCTTTTAAAAAAGCAAACAGATTTTGGGTCGTTGTTTTACTAATTTCTGGATAAATACACCATTTCAGGCGGAAAAATGTTAACGGTATGTTTCTACCACCACCATCTTCATACCCTGTAAGTTATAGGTAAATCTGTGAACATTTCTGTTTTGGTTTCTTACCAAAGTATGATACTAGGCCTACCTTTAATTTTATATCCTACTGTACTGAATTTGATAGTCTGGCTCCTTTTGCAGGTATTAGTGGAAGAGGCACAGGAGAAGTTGGACAACCAGGATGGCATTACCGCGGTGCATGGTCGCTTCTATAACCTGTCCAGCAACTACTACAAACTCATGGGCGACTACGCCAAGTATTACCGGGATGCCCTCAGATTCCTGGGAGTGACCAAGCTTGAAGACATCAACGGTCAGTATTGCAGGGTCTATCCCCTCAGTTATGGTGCTATATACCTGAAATGTATTACCCAAAGAATTTTGCATACGTGGGTATAGCAGGCTGTACCCATATATAAAATGCACCCCCGACTTTTGATTTTTGCCAAGGTGAAAAAAGTGTGCTGTATACGCGGGTATTTACGGTAGACTGTGTGATTTATAAACTGCTGCAAATTGCTCATTAGCCAACTCAATGACCAAAGGTATACTGTACATGTATAATGCTTAATAGGTGTTATATAGGAGGATTGTATGTTTTATCCAAATTCTAAACTAGTTAAGAATCAAGTTTCTGTGTCAGATTTTAAGATACTATACAATGTGCAATAGGCATTCACTTGTTAAATGTTTCGTGATTAGTCTCCTGATGATGACTATAGCAAGCTAGTCGAAACGTTGAGACCTAACCAGAAGTGCGATGCAAAAAGAAGTGTGAAAGAACAAACATAAATCTTTCTTATTGTCAATCTGTTATGATCACTTTTGCTCTCACTGTACATTAACTTTACAATGACTTTTATTTTGGTTTAACAGAAGAAGAGAGGAAAGAACGATCCTTCAATTTATCGCTAGCAGCTCTCTTAGGAGAAGGTATCTACAACTTTGGTGAATTGGTGAGTGCAATTACCAGACCACATTGTGGAAAGAGGATTTTTGCAGTAATGCCATGTTCAGGGATGTGAAATCTCTGAACTTGAACAGCAATCTCCACTTTATGCCTTTATTTTCCTTTCTAACCTAATATCCTTTCTAATAAGGTTTTTAGGACTACCATATATAGGGCATCTGATCGTCAATCCGATCCTCGCATTAGCTAAGCTCTTCATGCAAGCATAAATAACACACGGATTGCACACAACCAGTACACACAGCTCGTCGATGTACAAATCAGTGCATGTTAGCGCTCCTTTGCATTGGGCACGAAACGCACACTGTACTACGGAATACTGTATGATTTCACTACTTGGCCTTCATTCTCGAATATCAAAATTTCAGGAACTTTGGAATTTTGGTGCTGGCACAACCTGACAGAATATACAGAGTTGCTTATAAGATTTCTTACTGCAAAAAAACCTGGCAAAATCTGTAGCTTTTTGCGATGTCAAAAGCAGATTTCTTACCACAAAATCTGAACTGAGCCCAGCCTCAGTGAGATACTCAGTGAGATTTAAAGGTTTGCACAGTGGTTTCACGATGTAGGATATTTGAGGCGGTACAATGTATAAGAGGACGCACTGCCTGAAATGTTGAGTTACTGGCTCTTCTCAGGGCCACACTCAATCTCAAAAGATTCTAATAATATGGATCCACTGTACATATCCTGCATCAACAATACTCAGTTTTTATAATTTTTTGTTGTCAGGCATGAATTAGAATAGTGTTCTTACTTCAATTTGTCTTTAAGGATTGTATGTAGCATTTGGTATGATTCACTCCCAATTTCTTCGCAGCTTGCGCATCCAATTCTGGAATCGTTGGCATCTACTGATAAGAAGTGGCTGGTTGATCTGCTGTATGCATTCAACAGTGGGAACCTAGACCAATTTGAGTCCACCTCGCCCGTCTGGAAACAACAGGTAAGGATGGTGCACTATTAATGGTACTATTATACTTTGGTAGCATATGGAACCAGAAATGTTCACAGATTTATCTATAATTTACAAGTGTAATGATGGTGATGGCAGAAACATACTGTTAAATTCGTTCTGCCTGAAGTGCTGTATTTATCCAGAAAAGAGTGAAACCAATTGACCAAAAGCAATTTTGATCTTCGGAAGATAACAAATCCTGTGAACAGATTTTAAAATACCGTGGGCGTTTCTCACTGTTTTCTCATAAAGTGGGAAGCGTATGGGACTGGTAATTACACAGATGACTGTTACTGTATCATTCGTGATATGTTTGCTCATGAATCTGCATTTCTTTGACAAATTATGAAATAACCTTTAAGAGGGTTCATTCCACATTGGTAAAATTTCAAGACCAGCCCTAAAGAGGGAGTCATTCATTCCTCGTAGTAAAATCCGGCAATGACAGTTTTAGAAAAGTGAACAAAGACAAATTGACTTGAGCAGGATTCAAACCAGCAACCCCCACAATACCATACCGTCCAGTCAGTTTCCCCTCTTGTTGTTTGATGATTATAGTGACATTTTTATGCATTGAGTAACTCTAGTTTACAGTGAAGTATGAAATGTTCTTAAAATATCTCTCTTTATGTGATATTTAGGGGTTTTGTTTGTTATTTTTGTTTGCACATTCATTGATGTTCATTTTTAAACACTCTATGCAAGTTAACAAATTCCCTGAATGACTGAAGTATTTGATACAAACTTAATGCCAATACTAGAATCTAAGAGACTTGTACATGTATTTTTGTTACTCTTCCCTCTTCTGCAAACCTCACAGCCTGATCTTGCTGTCAGCGAGCTGCCACTGAGGCAGAAGATCTCCCTCCTGTGCCTGATGGAGATGACCTTCAAACGACCTGCCGATGATCGCAGCATCTCCTTTGAGGAGATTGCTCGCGAGGCCAAACTTCCATTGAACGAGGTACAGTGACAGTGTTCCCCATTTAGGATGTTCCTATAAATTTTTCTGGATGACCAGCGGTCGATTGCACAAAGCACTAAGATTAAACTGAAGTGTAAATTAGCAGTATGTGATGTGGGGTGCTGTGGCCTAGTGGTCTTGCGTGTTGAACTCAAAGTCTTGTGGTCAATCTACAGATTGTGGGTTCGAATCCAGTCATGGGTTATTGGTGCTTGCGTTCTTGGGCAAGACGCTTTGTCACATATTGCTCCTCTTCACGCAGGTGTAAATGGGTACCTGTGAGGGTAGAGATGGCTTTGTGGTTTGATTAGCCTCTGTGCGCCCTATGGTTGCCAGTATGGGGCTGTATACTCCCCAGGGAACTGAGATGGTTTCAGGAATGTAAATTAGAATTAAACTGTTGGTGCCAGCGATTTTGTCATAGAATGCAAATACTTGTCAAGATTACCGTCAGCACTTAAGTTCCTCATGATACCCCTTTGTTATTCTTTGTCATTTTAAAGGTGGAGATCCTGGTAATGAAGGCACTGTCCTTGGGCCTGGTGAAAGGATCCATTGACCAAGTAGAGCAGAAAGTACACATGACATGGGTACAGCCAAGGGTCCTAGACCTTCAACAGGTATGTAGGCCATGGAAGTAAGGGACATCAAGACCACAAGATGTAATTCTGTAGTGGATATGCTTCTGAATGGTTTTCTCTAGAAATCTTAGAGAATTGTGATGTTTCTCAGTTGCTGGTCACCGTCATTGATTGTAAAGTGACATTAGAGTTTTAGCGATATTTGTTTGCTGCCCTCATTGGTGGTTTTTTATCATCATCTGAACAACGGCTGAGGCCTACTTCAGGGGAGTAGAAACAAATTTAAATTTCACTTCTTTTAATTGGACTAATGTCACGAAAGAGATGTCAATTCAATCTTCAAAATATTAGACAGCAAAACGAGAGAAAAAAAACAGTTTGAAGTCAACTTCAATGACCATGGCATGGCCACAAGGGGCCATTTCCTTGTAATGGTCTTGGCCTTGAAGGCCATCTGAAGTGGCTTCCGTGAGCTGTTTAGCTTCTTAACCTAACTCACCTGAATACCACAATTAACCACGCATGTTTTTTTTTCTGTGGTAAGTGTGGTGTCCTGAATACCACAATACACCATAGAGGGGTATGTGGTATTGCATGGTTTATGATCCAGTCCCCTATGCAGACTGTGGTAATATGTGGTAAGCAGCACTTGTCTTGTGTGGTAAGTGTAGTATTAATGGAAGTGCCCTTTGCGCAAGAAGATTTGCTTGCCCCGTCAACAATAAAAATTTCATGTCTGCAAAATATTGATATTTATTTCCGTTGTCTCTCACAGATCTCAACGATGCAAGGCAAACTGCAGCAGTGGTGCGGAGATGTAAAGAACATGCAGATACTGCTGGAGGATAAAGCACATGACATCATAGACAGAATGTAGTCCTTCCAGCAATGACGTAGAATTTCTTTTGTGTAAAGTTCCGGGTACGCGTTACTTGTGGCCATGATTTTAATGTGTTCGGTCTGTGTGATTTGTAAAGCTCAACATTTGTACCTGTCAGGATTGCGTTTTTTTTTTATAATGTGTTGTTTTGTACTGGGGTCGTGTACCTGTTTCGGAAAAGCGCAACACACAACTTGATGCTCGAATTTGATATGGTTACATATGAGCATTGTGTTGTCTTATATCAATTCGCAGTCAGTACTGGTCTTTACATGGTCGATATATGGAATTCATATGCTCTTGGACAGGTGGGAACAAGGTTGCCATTCTGTGGGTCAATGTACAGTAGGTACAAATGCCAATGGGGATGAGGTTGCACATGATGTCAGCAGCCTTGAACGGAGACCAGTACCCTTCCAAAAACACTCAGATATCTGCTGATCCTGACACTGTGATCTGAAAATATGGACCACATTTAGCAAAAGGTAGTAAATATATCGAATACATCGATGTCAACTTTTTAATAATCCACACTGGGGTTGGGACGGTGTCACACATAAACAAATTAATGAACAACTGAAGTTTCACTATCCATGTAGGGACTTGAAAATTGATTTTGTGAAACTGGAATTTTTAAAACAACCTTTCATTTCGTGATATGTCTGGAGAGTCTTTGCAATCGACAATCCTGAAAAAGGAAAAAATACATTTGGTACATCAGTTAAAAGAATAATCATTATAAAATCCCGACATGACACAAAATTGTTTTTGTGTGATAGTATTCCAGCTTGGTAGTTAGAATGACCGCTGCCCGGTCATAACTTGTCATTTATCTCAAATAACCAATGTGTGGCATCCTTCAGTTTTGAAAGACTATGGTCCTGCATTCTGGGATGTTTGTCTGGTTCTGGAACAGCGTCAGGTGTGGCTGACCAGCTCAATTCGAGAGGGGCAGTCCCTCTGGCACTGTAACCAATAGTTATTTGGTAACAGATTTAGTTTCTAAATCCAAGCCCAATCTTACACCATTCTTCTCCTTCAAATCAAGAGACACTGTGGAGGACAATGCATTCAAGCGAATTGACTTTGTAGATCACGAAGGAAACTTTTTAAAGCAGTATCATTGAAACATCACGGCCCAGTTTCCAATTTTTCGGGCATGCAACTTTTCCTCGGATCAGCGGATTTCCTCGTTTTTTTCATCACACTCCTGTAAAGATGGTTCAGTCTTGTAAAGATTGTTCAGTCTTGTAAAGATTGGAATTTCCTTCTTTTTTTGCTTTTTAAAGTCTGTGTTGCATGCCTGATCAATTGAGCACCATCTTAACATCCAATGCACTCCATTCAAATGGAACTTGAACTTGATATTTGTTCTATTTACTATCACACTGTTTCAGTTTATGTATAATAAAAAAAAAGATAAAGCAGACAACAGTTAAGATGTATTTTTTATCCTGTACACGTAGGCTTTTATTTAAACAAACGTGGTTCACCATCGTGAAGGCAATGATAATTCATACTTTCACATGACGTCATGTTTCCAGTTTCATCAGCGAATGAACCTTACAAGATTTCAGTCATCTGTTGTGGTGATGGTGAATAATGTGTTTGATTTGGATTGGGCTCATTACTCATCAGTTTTAATTGTCACAATAGGTAATGTATTGTAAGCACACTCTGCCAGTCGTGTGTGGAACACAACAACAGCTGAATATTCACAGTGTGAATGAAAGTCTTGTCCAATGATGTACAGTTGAACGCCGCTATAGCGAACATTTGGCTATAATGAACATCATCCTTGGCTCCCAATTTCTGTGTACAATGTATAGGCCTTTTGAACATTGTTCACTATAGCGAACGACCACTACTACGGAAAATGTTGTGCATCCTAGCAAGTTTGTTATAGTGGCGTTCCACTGTAACATCAAACCAATGGTCCACTGAAGAATAGTACTCGATCTTTACTCTGGACCTCACAGAATCTCAAACAGGAATAGTTCATTTGTTATTCTGTCAAAACCATTCCATTAGCAGTTGCATCCATTTATTCTGTATTTTGTTATGCTGGTATGTTTCTAAACTCAAGAAGGCTACATCAAAAGCTTATATGTACATGTAGTCCATGATGATATACTTCACTGCAAATCTAAAGGGGGCAGTGGAAGCGATTTCCTTAGTGGTCTTGGTTATTGCCTTCAGTTGTTGCAGCAACTGCTTCCATTTCTACCAAGGAGATTCCTGTGACCAAGGGCAAAAAGTTTGCATTTTCTTGTTGGCATTGTACAGTTAGCCACGGTCAATCTTGAGGCAATACGCCCAGTCCCTAACACGGTGCTCCAGCCCCCTAGGGGTTTGGCCATCGGTGAACTCATACACCAAACCACGTGGAGATGCCACCTCGATTCCTCAGGACGTTGTCCCTCACCTTCTGTTTGGCTTTGACCTCTTTGATCATTTCTTCATTGGCATCCTCCTCTTCGGACTTGGTGAAGAGATTTTCCGGGAAGGTGAAAGTCTGTCCTTCACCCTGCAGTATAAATAAACCAGACGGTAAAAGATTAACGAGTAACAAATCAGAAATGGAAAGAGTCATCAATAGCATTGTCTGTGGGTCCAAATCAGATGAGTAACATGAATTATGTTCAAGATGGTGAAATGGATTCCTATGGAACAAAGTTCATTTATGCTAAACAGCGTTCTCACCAAGGTGACGTGTGCCAGTTTGAAGTCATCTTTGGGCTTGAACCTCCTGTTTCTGTGGTCTCGTTTGAATGCCACGTACACAATTTGAGCATTGACCTTGGCCACAGGGATGTTGTAGATTCTTTCCAAGTAGTTCTTCACATCAAACTTTGTCATGCTGTGAACACAAAAAGAAAGTCTGAAATTTCAACTGCAATGGCAGACGAGATTATGTTGTTTGTAAAGGTAAGACATTTTCAGAAACCTTTTCTTAATATTAAAGATAAATTTATTTCATGATGGACTTTACAAATATGGGCAGCATTCCTCAGATCTGAATCTTCATTGACTAGCCAAGCATGACGGTTATCATCACATCTTGAAAATGAATCATAAGCGCAAAGAAGGGAGACTCTGAAAACTTCTGTAATTTTCATAGAGGTATTCATCAGAACTTCGGCAAGAAATTTCCCAAATAGTAATGGCAGGCTACATTTATTATTTTATGTACTGTAGAATGTAGATCATACAGTACACATATGTATAATGTGTACCTCATTACCTGTGCAGAGGGCATACACGTACTTCATGAAGTTTTAAAGTGATTAGAATTCATCTTCTTTAACAACCTTTTCAGTTTTATGACGAGTCAACTGACTTGCACATTACCAACTCCAAACCCTGTAAAAAAAAACACTCACGTGACTGGGCATTCAAATGTAACAATATTGGGCGGTCTCTCCTTGTCCGGCTTCAAGAGCTTCATGTACATGTCCGTGAAGAAGACACGATTTTGTGGGTTCCCACGGACGTACAACGGGTATCTGTGGAATACATGAATGAACGTGGGTTGATCAACTACATGATGCATATTGGCCAATAGTTGCGATGATCGTAAGGTCCCAGTCCCCATGTCAGACCTAGGGTTACGATGTCCCAGTCCCCATGTCAGACCTAGGGTTACGATCATCGCAACTAATTAATTTAATTGGCCAATTGATCATTTGATATGTGGCTTTCGTACAGTCACACACTGTACAGTCAAGATTGATACAACACACTCAGTATCTTTCACTACTTTATGCAATGTTTGGAAAGTTTTAAATTACATCAACCTCCGGTAGACCTTTGGAATTCAATGTCTCTATAAAGTCCCCTTCCTCTTAACCCTGCAAAAACATGGAAACAAACAATAACCTACCGTAAAAAGCGAGACATTTTTGTTCGGTCACCCCTGATTTTATCCACATTTAGATAGAGGGCGCAATACAACATAAGAAGTTCACTCTGCCAGACGACTGTTTCATAACTCATAGTAGGCCTACACTGTAGTTATCTCGATTAATATTGGGCATAAAACAGCCGTTCGGTTATATACAAAACGCATCATGCCGAATGTGTGTGGTCTGTCATTTTCTCCCGTTTTGCTTGGAAAAAAACAACCTGAAAATTATTGTAATCGCTCATGATTAGTATATATTCGTGCACATTCTTTTGTGAGCTTCTCACGGCAATGATTAATTAATTGTCTATTCTTAAAACCTTGGAATTTTGGAAGGAAATTGCATGTCATCATTCAGCAGATCAGAGACAGAGTCAGAGATGATGAGCCCATGTGTGTACTGTATAGTGTACTAAAAATAATACACACTGACACCGTGCGACAGGACGACTCACGCGTAGCTAGCTGTGCTGTGCTAGTGTGCTGCAGCTGTACGTGTTGCTTGCAATTTTCATAATACTTCTGTGCCTCGCTGGATGATTGCTAGTAACAGTTAAGTTTCCTGAGGTAAGACAAATTGATAGGCCTAGCCTACATGTATTTCTTTTCCCCAACAAAATAGTGCTTTTAAATTTCTAGCCATTTCAGGCTATTTATTGATGGTGGAGGCCGGAGGGTGTGGCATCACAAGTTATTATTGTTTTCTGTCATGTCTGTCATGCATCACTCGGTCACTGTACTGTAGTCTGTACGTTGATTTTTAAATTGTTGCATGAGTTTAGGGCATCCATGTACTCTGGTACTCAGCTTCTAAAATTCTACAGTAAAGTAACTCAACTAATTAAATACGACTTCATCTGTTTGGTCTGGGTACGAGACTAATCATTTATCAACATGCATGAATGTTAGTTAATAATAACTAGATTTGTAGTTGCGATGATCATAATGCTAGGTCTGACTTGCGGACTAGGACCTGACCATGTCAGACCTAGGGTTATGATCATCGCAACTACGTTGTTAACTTAATGAGTAGAATGATAAAAAATAATTCCATGTATTACCTGTTTTACAGTGTTTATAAATATAATTATATCCCATACAGAACATGATGTTTCTCTTAGTTTTAGTCTACTGTAACTCCCGTTTCACGTGCCAGTGTCGCACTTAAGTAAATAGATTAGGAGCAACCTAATTTAGATTGTGGTTTCAGATTCAGACAGGTGAATATTTTACAGAAAAAGATAATAATATGTGGTTTGCAAGGCATAAATTACAGTACATCTTACTGGACGCACATGATTGACTTCATTCAGTCATTATTAGTGATCAGAATCTATTACAGTGCCAGCTCATGTTTTCTGAGCATACATAGGACTCCGGAGGCTCCAGGCACAATCTTAAAAAGGAGAATTGGAGAGTACATGTGTGCAATTACTGTACATGTTTCACATTCAGTCTGCTTGAAGTTGATGTATTCAGATTTTTGGTCTCCCGGACTAGTTTTATGTTTACAAGCAAAACACCTTGCTTGACAGACTGTCAAAAATGGGTTTCCAGTCAAGTTGTGTGGGATCATGGAGGTATAAAAAGGGATCAACAGGCTAAGCGAAATACCAGTTAAAGGGTAGGCCCAAATTGTATGTACTGTACAGCACAGGGTTTCCAAGTAATTTAGTCCAAGCTCCACTTTTCATGTTTTGTCAAATTGCTCTTGTTCCACCAACCAACATGGTACAATGTATGGTTCATTGTTCCACCAACCAACATGGTACAATGTATGGTTCATTGTTCCACCAACCAACATGGTACAATGTATGGTTCATTGTTCCACCAACCAACATGGTACAATGTATGGTTCATTGTTCCACCAACCAACATGGTATAATGTATGGTTCATTGTTCCACCAACCAACATGGTACAATGTATGGTTCATTGTTCCACCAACCAACATGGTACAATGTATGGTTCATTGTTCCACCATCCAACATGGTACAATGTATGGTTCATTGTTCCACCAACCAACATGGTATAATGTATGGTTCATTGTTCCACCAACCAACATGGTACAATGTATGGTTCATTGTTCCACCAACCAACATGGTACAATGTATGGTTCATTGTGCCACCAACCAACATGGTACAATGTATGGTTCATTGTTCCACCAACCAACATGGTACAATGTATGGTTCATTGTTCCACCAACCAACATGGTACAATGTATGGTTCATTGTTCCACCAACCAACATAGTATAATGTATGGTTCAGGACCCAGGGGCCTGCTTTAAGGACCCTGATGAGGTCCAGGGGTGAAACCCCTGATGGGCACAAGTGGGTAAAAGCCCCACCAAATCCTATGGGTTTGTGGTGAAAATTGCTCTTGTTGGGCCTATTGGATCGTACGTTTACAATGTTCAGTAACAGAAACAGTGACTCTTTTGGGAGCTTTTTTTATTCCGCGGTTTGCTACTTTGCAAGCATTGTGCCGACAGTTGAGCATCCCTGATACAGTTTTATAATGTAGGCCTATTTGTACGTGTATACTGCAGTCAGTGTCCCTCAGCCACATTTTGGTCAACCTCTTCATGTTATATGTACACATGGTGCTATAGGGCCTACATTGAATCACATTTCTCCATGTACAGTAGTACAGTACAGTATGTTTGCATTTACATGTAATGTCAAATACTTTGCAATCAAGATTCAGTCAGTGTTCAGTTCAGTCAGTGGCCTTATGTCCATTACCATGATTACAGGGAATGTGATGATCATAATCTTTCTGGACCATTCCCTTGTTCCGGCTCAGTAACATTCTGACATTACTCAGTCTGTATATGTACTGCATTCGCTTCTCAGATACAGTATGTCAGAACATCCGTGTTTCCCAGTACAAACATTCCACGTAATGCAAATATTGCTGGAACTAGTTACATGTACTGTAGCATACATGATTAGATAAACTGGTTTGTTTGTTCTGTCTGTGGTTTTTTTTTAATTAATCAAAATGCATTTTAAGCGTAATGTTTCAGGTGTGCAATCGTGTCAAAGGTTCCAAAGTCCGCCTAGAATGGAAGCATGATGCATTAGTTTAATTGTTAATTTGTACCGGATTTCAGTATGCTTCACTTGCGGTTAGGCAAGAGTACTGGAAAGGGAATTTACGGTAATTATTTTCTTAATTTATTAAAGGAATAAACGTTGTACACACATCACAGAAAATGGGTGCCAAATTCAGAACGTAAACTGAGATTATTAAAGATTTATAGGCCTATTTAGGCGCCTTCTCAAAATTGACTGTGCGTGCCCCCCGCGTTCTTTCTGCAGGATCCTGCAGACTTTTTTAACAAAAGAGCCCTTGACAACCCGTTCCAGCACGCCCAGAACGCTTCATTAAAATAACAATAGGTATGAATATGTGTGATCTTCCGCCGACCGGCCGATCCAACAATGCTGGCTGACAAGTCATTTAAATATGAATACATTGTAGTTCGTCCATGTTATGACTGGCCTGTTTGCAAAATGATCGGCCAAGTCCCCCCAAAACGTATTTTCAGCCGGGGAAATAATAGATAGATCGGAGGTGACATATAATGCAGGTCTCAGAAAATGGTTTGCCAAGACCACCCAAAAAGTATTTTTCAGCCGGGAAATAATAGATCGGAGGTGAAAAATAATGCAGGTCTCAGAGAAAATGGTCGGCAAGTCCCCGAAAAACGTATTTTTCAGCCGGGGAAATAATAGATCGGAGGCAAAAAATAATGCAGATCTCAGAAAATGGTCGGCCAAGTCCCCGAAAAACGTATTTTTAAGCTGGGGAAATAATAGATCGGAGGTGAAAAATAATGCAGGTCTCAGAAAATGGTCGGCCAAGTCCCCCAAAAACGTATTTTTCAGCCGGGAAATAATAGATCGGAGGTGAAAAATAATACAGGTCTCACAGAAAATGGTCGGCAAAGTCCCCGAAAAACATATTTTTAAGCTGGGGAAATAATAGATCAGAGGTGAAAAATAATGCAGGTCTCAGAAAATGGTCGGCCAAGTCCCCCAAAAACGTATTTTTCAGCCGGGAAATAATAGATCGGACGTGAAAAATAGTGCAGGTCTCAGAAAATGGACGGCCAAGACAACCCAAAAAGTATTTTTCAGCCGGGAAATAATAGATCGGAGGTGAAAATTAATGCAGGTCTCAGAGAAAATGGTCGGCAAGTCCCCAGAAAACGTATTTTTCAGCCGGGGAAATAATAGATCGGAGGTGACAAATAATGCAGGTCTCAGAAAATGGTTTGCCAAGTCCCCCAAAAACATATTTTTCAGCCGGGAAAATAATAGATCGGACGTGAAAAATAATGCAGGTCTCAGAAAATGGTCGGCCAAGTCCCCCCAAAACGTATTTTTCAGCCGGGGAAATAATAGATCGGACGTGAAAAATAATGCAGGTCTCAGAAAATGGTCGGCCAAGTCCCCAAAAACGTATTTTTCAGCCGGGAAATAATAGATCGGAGGTGAAAAATAATGCAGGTCTCACAGAAAATGGTCGGCCAAGTCCCCGAAAAACATATTTTTAAGCTGGGGAAATAATAGATCAGAGGTGAATAATAATGCAGGTCTCAGAAAATGGACGGCCAAGACAACCCAAAAAGTATTTTTCAGCCGGGAAATAATAGATCGGAGGTGAAAATTAATGCAGGTCTCAGAGAAAATGGTCGGCAAGTCCCCAGAAAACGTATTTTTCAGCCGGGGAAATAATAGATCGGAGGTGACAAATAATGCAGGTCTCAGAAAATGGTTTGCCAAGTCCCCCAAAAACATATTTTTCAGCCGGGAAAATAATAGATCGGAGGTGAAAAATAATGCAGGTCTCAGAAAATGGTCGGCCAAGTCCCCCCAAAACGTATTTTTCCCAGCCGGGGAAAAATAGATCGGACGTGAAAAATAATGCAGGTCTCAGAGAAAATGGTCGGCCAAGTCTCCGAAAAACGTATTATTCAGCCTGGGAAATGATAGATCTGACGTGAAAAATAATGCAGGTCTCAGAAAATGGTCGGCCAAGTTCCCCCAAAACGTATTTTTCAGCCTGGGAAATAATAGATCGGAGGTGAAAAATAATGCAGGTCTCAGAAAATGGTCGGTCAAGTTCCCCCAAAACCTATTTTTCAGCCGGAGAAAGAATAGATTGGAGGTGAAAAATAATGCAGATCTCAGAAAATGGTCGGCCAAGTCCCCGAAAAACGTATTTTTAAGCTGGGGAAATAATAGATCGGAGGTGAAAAATAATGCAGGTCTCAGAAAATGGTCGGCCAAGTCCCCCCAAAACGTATTTTTCCCAGCCGGGGAAAAATAGATCGGACGTGAAAAATAATGCAGGTCGCAGAAAATGGTCGGCCAAGTTCCCCCAAAACGTATTTTTCAGCCGGGGAAATAATAGATCGGACATGAAAAATAATGCAGGTCTCAGAAAATGGTCGGCCAAGTTCCCCAAAAACGTATTTTTCAGCCGGGGAAATAATAGATCGGACGTGAAAAATAATGCAGGTCTCAGAAAATGGTCGGCCAAGTTCCCCAAAAACGTATTTTTCAGCCGGGGAAATAATAGATCGGACGTGAAAAATAATGCAGGTCTCAGAAAATGGTCGGCCAAGTCCCCGAAAAACGTATTTTTCAGCCGGGGAAATATTAGATCGGACGTGAAAAATAATGCAGGTCTCAGAAAATGGTTTGCCAAGACCACCCAAAAAGTATTTTTCAGCCGGAAAATAATAGATCGGAGGTGAAAAATAATGCAGGTCTCAGAAAATGGTCGGCCAAGTTCCTCCAAAACGTATTTTTCAGCCGGGGAAATGATAGATCGGACGTGAAAAATAATGCAGGTCTCAGAAAATGGTCGGCCAAGTTCCCCCAAAACGTATTTTTCAGCCTGGGAAATAATAGATCGGAGGTGAAAAATAATGCAGGTCTCAGAAAATGGTCGGTCAAGTTCCCCCAAAACCTATTTTTCAGCCGGAGAAATAATAGATCGGATGTGAAAAATAATGCAGGTCTCAGAAAATGGTTTGCCAAGACCACCCAAAAAGTATTTTTCAGCCGGGAAATAATAGATCGGAGGTGAAAAATAATGCAGGTCTCAGAAAATGGTCGGCCAAGTTCCCCCAAAACGTATTTTTCAGCCGGAGAAATAATAGATCGGACATGAAAAATAATGCAGGTCTCAGAAAATGGTCGGCCAAGTCCCCGAAAACGTATTTTTCAGTCGGGGAAATAATAGATCGGACGTGAAAAATAATGCAGGTCTCAGAAAATGGTCGGCCAAGTCCCCGAAAAACGTATTTTTAAGCTGGGGAAATAATAGATCGGAGGTGAAAAATAATGCAGGTCTCAGAAAATGGTCGGCCAAGACCACCCAAAACGTATTATTCAGCCGGAGAAATAATAGATCGGACATGAAAAATAACGCAGGTCTCAGAAAATGGTCGGCCAAGTCCCCGAAAAACGTATTTTTAAGCTGGGGAAATAATAGATCGGAGGTGAAAAATAATGCAGGTCTCAGAGAAAATGGTCGGCCAAGACCACCCAAAACGTATTATTCAGTCCGGGAAAGAATAGATTGGAGGTGAAAAATAATGTGCACGTTCATGCAAGTTCTTAAGACTTTTGCAATTGTGCGTCTTCCTGCGTTCCCACCGGATGTATTCATGAGGTCTTCCCAATGTATGTTTATTCATTGGCATCATTGTTGTGCTAACAAAAGCACACAGCTGGTCTAGCTCATTAAACTCGCCGTGCTTGAGAGCACACACCCGTCCAGTCTGCAGAATCACGGCCTCCTTGGCAACCGCAGACTCTCCGTGCGGAACGCAGACTTCCTGCAGAATAACGTGCAGTCAATTTTGAGAAGGCGCCTTACAGAGTACGTCTTTCCAAGTACATTTTTAGCATTTGATAAAGATCCTGCTAGGATCAAAATGTGTCAGTCCCAAACATTTTATAAATGTCAGGTCATTATTTTGGCTGTTGAGCAGTTTGCAGCAGTTTGTTACTTGTAAGTACAGTACCGGTACTTTTTTGTAATTTTGTTTTACATGTAATGCACACTAAGATTAAATTCATGCCATAACTGCAGTTATTACAATTAATTTTCACATGTACAGTCACAAATTTCCAGTTCCTACAAACTTTGTAAAAGCTTGTGAGGCATTGTGATATTACATGTACATGTATGTAAAAAATAATTTTGAAATATGTGCACATACTGTATAGCATGTACCCAATCAGTGGTTCATTAGGGGCATTACATGTGTACATTAATTAATGTACACAGGTTATTAAAATGTATACAAATTTGCCAATTTAGCCCCAAAACACGCCCATAATTGTGATTGTAAGACTTTAATGACATGATATGCTAGGCAAATTGGTATCATACAAATGGTTTGGATGAAAATCATCATTACTTAGAACTACACGTTATACATCTAGGTTTCTTGTTGGTTGGTTAGGCCAGACACAATTATATTTTTGTTTCCGGTTACATGGTGAAAAAAAAGAGGGTCGGTAGGTAGGAAAAAAATTTTATTTTATGAAAAAATTTTATTTGCGTATACTAAAATGTTAACCTAATTTTACCATGCCAAACAGGTGTTAAGGGTCCCACTAATTGTGATCTCATATTCATAAATCATCTAACTGCTTTTGCTGTCACTTGTACCATATTAACCTTCCTGTATTTTCCATTTCCTCTTCCAGTTTTGTGCACCATTCACTCCACCTTTATATTGACCTGCATAGAATTCCATCGTACAACCAGCATGATAGAATTAGAAAAGCACCCTCAAAGCTATAGCAGAAGTAGAAGTAGATGTTTGCATACCTGCATCATTGCATGGTTCCCATTGGCTTAACCACACCAGCCGTATCCCAAAATGAGCTGACCCGGGTGGAACCATGCACATATATGTAGGGGACATTTTGGAGCTTTATATCGTACGCAGAGATGAAAAGGGGTATTAACAACTCTTGAAACATCAAAACATAATGCGGGACTTCCGATTTATTACATGTATTACATTTGTGTTAGAATTACATTAATTACTTCCAAGGTATTATTCAGTATTCATCGCTCATCACCGGCCGGCCATGACATGTCACCGGCACCCAGCGCCACAATGTATGAAAAATATCAACTAAATAAAACGAGTATGACGTTGCCATAATAAATTAAGATCCCGGAAGTATGTTGCGTAATGGCTGTTGATGAGTACCGGGTCGCCGCGCCAGGCGTGCTTAAAAATTACAGCTCATTGAAATGACCAGACCCTCCCAAAACAACCCGACTTTTAGCTGATTTCCGCTAATTTTTAAGGGTTCTAAGTTTTATTTTGCGCTATTTCTACCGACATGACAGACCAAGCAAAACTTAGCGCGATCTTTTGAACACCGACAATGAACACTGACATCAAACACGCATTGTCGGGGTTGTTATTTCGTTGCGAGATCCCCGTGCAATTACAAATATTCTGACCATACCGACCGTAAATCGCATTTTCGTGATCAGCTAAATCTTACTTGAATTTCAGTAATTTTGTCCAAGAAGAAACACACTTTTCACGTACATGTGCTTGATCTAAAAACAAACATCGTGAGAAAATTCCCAGGGCGACGAACACATCGAGAAGACGTAAACACGACACATCGTGCAGTCAACATGCATGGTTTAATCTCGAATGTTCTACGACTGGTATCCGACCCACACGGCCACACGTAAAACTTACGATATCAAAACAACGTGCATCAGTCTCAACCACGTGTGGGCAGGAAGACTACTATACATACACACCGTACGTACTGTGTGTGTGCACTGTGTACATGGTGTAGGCTCGGTCGGTAGCTCGGTACCGAAGATCTGCCGTACGGCGGTAGGATTTTTGGTCGGCATGGAACATGTACATGTATATCGCGGTCGGGCAGCGTATGGTTTTTTCGGCCGCATATTTTTTAGTCATTGTTTAAAAAAATACGCGGCCGGGCATTGGAATATTATTTTTTTGTCTACACTTTATTTCAACAAAATTTGAGTCGCCCACCGGACTACCAAGGGAAGGATTTTGACTCGCCTGCCGCTTTTTTGAGTCACATTTGGCACCCGGGCGACCGCTAAGGACGAGCCCTGCCGTAGTGGTTGACATTTAAGGCCACGTGTAGACTGTTACACCTAGGGAGAATTTGACAATGCAAGGCACTCGGCACATCCGGTACATTGCATACATGCAATGACATTTTTACGAAATTCTCAATACATGTGACTGATAGAAACCCACGTCCATCTCGTTCACATAATGCACGTGAAGTTTTTACTCCCGGCCATGGTGATTGGTGAGTTTACTAACTTCTTGAAAACTTGTGGGAAACTTGTTGCATGGTTTTTCTGATCCGAGTGTTTAAAGTGACTGTAGGGAGACTGCACAAATTACACTTGAATGTTACAACATGGCAGATCAAAAGCTGGTAATGGCAGAACAAAATTGATTGTGTTATTAGTCCGAGCACTTTTATGGTCTAATTTCACGCTCTGGAAGATGTTTGCGGTTCAAATTGTAGGCCTACATTGATATTAAAGTTTTATTTTTGACGTCGTTTTTGGCTCACAAAATATCCTGCAAAAAATTGCAACATTAAAAATATGACATAGCTTGGCCTTTTAGGAAAATAAATTTATTTCTTATCAATGGATTTCCGTACATTTATAGAAAATTTTATTTTGTAAACAATGGCATAAAAAAATTTTTTTACAGTCGGCAGGTTTTTTTACGGTCGGTCGGGTAACCGGAAACAAAAAATATTTTGTGTCTGGCCTTACAGTATTTGTTTGTTTGTTTGTTTGTTTGTTTATTCTTAAATACCATACTGTACATGTACGTCTGTACATCATATAGTACACAGATACAGTATGCACATGTACATATTGCATACTATACATGTAGATGGGAGTGGATTGAGTGTAGTACATGTACGTGTACAGTACATACAGGTACACACCTTTATACGACAGGTCTGTCAATATGGCTTTGCTTTGGGATATTAGCATGAAATGACATTTAAAGACCCATAGGATCACCTGTGTACAATGCTCAAGTCATCAATACTCATCATCATCTTGCATCATGGTTGTAATGGGGAGGGGGTGGACCATGTTGCCATTGGGGTATGTGGGTCATTAACACCAGGTTGGCACACTGCATGTATACAATGTGTACATTGTACACTAAAAATAATGCAAATTTCATAAAAATGATGTGCACGCGTGACGTACATGTACATACATGTATACATTGTATGTATTTTAAGGGCATTTTTTATGTAGGCCTACCTGTACAACATTGCATTAGTAAAAGTAAAGGTGACCGAGCAGCTGCAGGCTGCTCATCAGGCTGCTCAAAATTCAATTTGTCATGGAATAAAAACAGACCTGTGAAATGTTTGAACAGCTCAATTGATCATTGGAAACAGTAGAAAACAGTGACAAAAACGTTGCAATTGTTAGGACAAATTGTGTGGGAAGAACTGTCTCATACAGAGTGGTGATCTTTCTAAGATCAAAAATGTTTTGATGGTTTTTTTTTTCTGGATAAATACAGCATTCCATGCAGAATTTTTTTTTACATATATACTGTAATTATGTTTAACTACCAAAATGTGTCGAAAACTTTGAGACTGCCCTTAAAATGCAGAATGTGACTTTTTTCCCTCATCCCTGGCTCTAGAAAGTTCTGTAAGAGTTGTCCAATAATTGACCCTGGTAATACTGTCAGCCATGTCCATAATTGTCATTGTCTATTTATAAATACTCTGCCAGGTTCATGTTTAGTGCATAGTGTAAAACTGCAGGACATTGATCCCACTATATTGCGTCAGGAGTTGTTTTTCTTGTGGTTTATCATCACTTTGAGCATGCTTTGAGTGACGTCTTAATTCTTGGCCTGCAGTTTCTTGGGAACTCGGCATGATGTCCTGTGTAGGACTGATGAAACTGATAACACCCCCCCCCCCCCCTTCCCTCTTTTATTGGAGATGATGTTATTGGGGTAATGACCGGACTGCTTTTGTTTTCTATTTTGATGCTGAGGTGGGATGTTGAGTTCAAGGACGTGTGTTGACTTAGATGCACACTTGTAACTAAACGTCTTCACAGTCCTGACATGCTCCATATTTACCATTAAAGGTACAGTACAGGATTGGTAACATACCCAAACAGAAATGTTCACAGATTTTTGTATGACTTTCAGGGTTTACATGAAGATTGTAATGGTGGAAACATACTGTTGAAATTGTTTCCGCCTGAAATGGTGTTTTTATCCAGAAATTAGCAAAACGATGACTGAAACAGTTTTGATCTTGTGCCGAGATCAAAATTCAAAAACATTCTTTATGTTTTATAAGAAAAATTTCTCGTGACTCAGATGTCCGATTGAGTTCAAAATTGCACAGCTTTTTCATGTACTATGTACATGTTTGATTAGACAATGTGTGAGTGCTGTTCTGTGACCTTTACTAATCACCTTTAAATGTGTTGTGTACATGTATAGTATGCACATCTGTACTGTGGGAATAATGGTCTTGGTTTGATGTATTCTGTGCAGCTCTGCAACCTTGTCCGATGAGAGTCCATATTGGCGTCTTCAGTATCTACTGGGTAGGGGCATACTGATACCGGTAGTCATGAATGCAAATGTGATGTGTGTCATACAGTTCTTAAAATTCATAAAATCCACACGTATACATACATATATTCAAATCACACACTAATTCTGATATTAACCTCATTTACTCATTGTAACTTCCAATATACATATATGTATGTACATGTACAATTACATGTACTTTTAAATTAATCAGTTGCTTGTAACACATGTATTTTTGTTCCATTTGTCAGGTATAATCCACTCATCACTCTTTGTATTTTTGTTTTGAGTTGAATCATTCCCTTCTTATCATAAGGGCGACCCTTTTTATAACTTTGGTTCTCATTTCTTGTTCACCTTGAGGGAGGGTCGGTCGGTCGGAAAAAAAAAAGTTTGGTAGAAAAAAAACCTGGCTGAATACACAAAAACTAGATAGAAAATTATGTTCATCGTATTCACTGTAATCGCGTTGAATATTTTTGTATTATTTCAGTGATAAAAAGTATAAAAATTGGAGGTCTATTGGCAAAATAAAAAAAAAGAATTCTCAGAATTTTTGAAGAAAAATTTTGTCTCCAGAAATTCTGGGAATTCTTTTTTTTTTTATATTATGCAATTCTGACAGAATTGCATAATTTTTTATTTTTTTTCTTCGGTCGGAGCCCAAAATATGGGTCGGTCAGAAATGAGAACCGCAGAATTAAAAAGGGGCGCCCTAATATCAAAAGCACTATACCGAAAGAGAAATCTTCACAGATTTACCTACATGTACACGTGTAGATAAGTGTAAAGATGCAAACATAGGCCCTACCGTTAAAGTTTTTCTGCCTGAAATGCTAATTGCTTTATTTACATGTATCCAGAAAAGAGAAAAACCAATTGACCTAAAACAGTTTTGATCCCCTTCAGAAGATCAAAAATACTGTGAAAAGATGGAAGTTGTTCACTGTTTTCTCCAAAAGTGGGACTGGGACTGGGAATTTTCACAGATTACTGAACTATTACTCAAATCTTTCTTGATATTTTTGCCCATGATATGAAAATGAATCTACATTTTTGTATACAAAAACCAAAGTACATAGGCCTATTACCTTTAACCATACAAAAAATCATACAGTAATACATTCTTTCACAACCCCTTTGACTGCAGTTGAGATGAGGTTTCCATATTAAATTGTTTTGTCATGACTCTGTAGCAAGATTTCTACAATGTATTTCATTCCATCATTTTGCAATTCGACCAAGATCAATTTTTCAACAATCTCCTGCACAAAAGCACGCTGTCATCTGGTCTAGAGAGAAAAATGATTGATTATTTATGACTTTTTTGTATTGGACAGATGCCAATTTGCATAAAATATTTGGAGCCTCCTGCACATTTTCCTGGAAAAAGAGTGAGTTGATGACTATCATCCCAGTTCACTGCAAGGTCAAAAACCTGGAACTGTTCCCTAAATGGCTGGTCGATGACCCACACTGTCTAGGTTTATTTTGATGGGCTAGGAGCATTGTCTTGATACATCTATTGTTGGATGCCATTGTACTGTACAGCAGATGGTACACCACAGTAAGTGGTACAGTCATACTTGATGTTAGGTTGTATTGGGTGTGACCTGGTTTGTCACACGTGTGCTGCACAGACAAAAACAGTGTTCAGTGTACAGTATGATCAGACAGTATGATGAAGGCCTACCGTATTTCACACAGGGATGTCATGAGTAGTAGTACACATTGGCCACTTGACCAGTTTAGTGCGGACAAGTTTTTATCATAAACTGAGCTGTGCTATCAAAGCTTGGGGAATTATTTTGTCATCAGCCTGGTGTATTTTAGTGTGTAAGTATAATCTTCATTATGATTATTGTCTGTGTGGATTGTGGGTTAACAGCCAGGACATATATATGACTTTGTTGTTTACATTTGCTGTCAATGTTTGTTTTGAAGGAAAGAATTCCACTGATGACCATGACGGAAAAAGGATTATATCCTCCAAGAGTTAACTTATTGGATACAAATTATTATGAACTTCAATCTCAGGTGTGGAAAACTTGGGTAGCATATCTGAAAAGTGATTTTTACAGGGGTTTTTTACCTACAAATTGTACACTTCCAATATAGCGGCAGCCATCTTGCTCAAAACGCCCTCTGTTGGTTCCATAGAGTTGTGTACAAATTATGGTCATCAGTGGAATTCTTTCCGTTTTGAATTGTTATTTTTTTGTAAACTTTCAATGTAGAATTTCAAAGTACTGCCTGAATCAGCCTGAAAAGAGTTCCTTATGCATTCCCTAACAGAGCCACATTCCGAAATTTTCAGTCCATCCATTCTCCTTAGATTCAGAACCATGTACGTGTACAATTGTCCATTTTCTAAAATCTCTTCAATAATTCATTGCTGTACATCATCGCCCTATAGTATTAAATTTTAGTACGGTTGAGTTCTGAAATTCCATGCATGATACATACGTACATTCACTACATTGTACATGTACGACAACTGTACGCCGTGTACATTACGGTATGTACTGTACTGTAAGTAATGCACGCAAAATGGTATGCAAGTCTTGGTCTACTGTATCATGTACAATGTACACGTTTGAAAGGGCACTTGGCATGTAGGTAAAGGGCACTTTCATTAGAAAAATTAAAGGTCTGGATGAGGCCAATAAGATGAGGAAATTGGAAAAGGGGCACAAAGAAGCGCAGTGTACAGCACATGCACATATCTTGTACAGTTCGTGCAAGACACGTCTGGCATTTGTATGTGAAGATGCAAATTTATAACTATGCAATTTATATGCAGGAGTTACATTATAATCGTGTACATGTACTGCTTTGAAATGTTGGAATGTTGTGAAGTTACATGAATCTTTTTGAAGTTATTTGAGTTCCTATTGCATGTACTGTAGCACTCAAAGCATTTATTGTAGGCCTCATACTTTGGTAGCATGCCAAAACAGAAATCTTTTAAAGATCAAAAATAAAAGAGAAAATATTTTTAAAATGCTGTGGCCATTTTTCACTGTTTCCCCAAATGTGGGAACCGTATGGGACCGAACATGTCACAGATGACTGTTACTGTATCTTCCTTGGTATTTTTGCCCATGAATCTGCATTTCTTTGACAAAAACCAAAGTATGATATTACATACATGTACACATGTACAGGTCTTTAAAGATGAGATTTTTTTTAATGGTACCACATGGCTGATCCATGTTAAGAATCCACAGTGTGAGTGTATGGTGGGTTTGACCTCACATGGTACTATTGTGAAACTGGCTAATCCTAGGCTGATCCTGGTTGGTATTAAATACATGTACATGTAGATGGTGTGAACAGGTCTGACATTTCACAGATAGGCTTTGTTCTGTTGTACATGTACAAATACCTGATTGTGTAGTCTCACATATGTACTGTAGCATCGTATTGTTTTCATCTTTACATGTAGGCCTACATGTAAAGTGTGAAGTCAGGACCTTCCTTGGGTGAAATAGAGGTCAGCAGTAAAGGTTAGGACTTCTAAGGTTGAAACGTGCAGTCTGGCCACTGACAAGCAGAAGCTGTGACTTTTCTGTGTATGTAAAATTTGCATTGTCATCCTGTTGTGTGTGCTATATTACATATTGACCTTGAGAGATACTGTACATGTACAGACTTATACAGTGTATGTACAGGGCGCAGTTTGTATTGTCTGCATGTGATTATCTTTAACATTACATTTTAATGTCAGGTTTTTTTTGAGTGAGTTATCCCACTACTCACTGCTTCCTTGTGGCATCTTCAGCTTTGGTTCAGTAAAAATGTAGAACTTTCTAATTAACTGACTAAGTAAAAAGGCATCTTTTCGGGGGAAAGCACTTTTCAGTGTTTCAACGAGATGGAAAAGGAAAGCCAGAAGCAATGTGTGTGAAGTCATTTTAAATTTGGATGACCTGTATTTGTACTGTTACCATTAGTTCAAGGTCTTCATCTCAATATTGAGCACATCGTGATCTCAAGTCTGAAGTCTGTAGACAGTAGATTATGTACATGTATGTACATGTACATGTACATTACTACTGTATATCTGCAGTGTAATTTGAATGACAGACCTGTGAAGAAAAGATTACCAACATTCTCCCATCAATGATGTAAATGGTGTATACATGTACAGTATGCACTGTGTAGTCCCCTAACTGTCAGCTGTTAAATGCATGATGACTAGGCCAGTTGGGTAAACATGTAATTAACCAATTTAACACCTTCAGTGACTTCATTACACCAAGCTTATTATGATGTAATAGGCTGGTCTAATCTTGGCATGGAATTCTTTGTGTGGTTGGTGAGTATGTACATGCATGGAGGGATCTACAGTAGTACCCACTAGTGGGTCAATAACCCCATCTCACTGGCTAAATGAATTTTCAGATTTTAGAACAAGTTGACAGAAATATTAAACTTTTTAATAATCTAGAAACAAGAAATGTAGCAAATTTTGTAGGCATGTTTTCATTCAATACAGTATACTGTATCTTGTCTGAAGATTAGTGCTGGGATTTTTTATCCGGTTACAGGTTAACCGACCCGGATTTGATTATCCGGTTACAAACCTTTTTCCGAGACATGAAAGGGAATTAAAATTAAAATCTAGAAACAAGAAATGTAGCAAATTTTGTAGGCATGTTTTCATTCAATACAGTATACTGTATCTTGTCTGAAGATTAGTGCTGGGATTTTTTATCCGGTTACAGGTTAACCGACCCGGATTTGATTATCCGGTTACAAACCTTTTTCCGAGACATGAAAGGGAATTAAAACGGGATGAACCTTTGGCTCATGCTCAACAACCCAAAAAGTGTAAACTGTAGAATTTCAGTCAGTTATTTTGTTTGTTTGCCAAGTAGAAACACGCTTTTCACATACTACATGTAGATCTAAAAGAAACATTGTAATTGATCTAAATGCTTAAATGCTTGATCTAAAGAATAACATCGTAAACAAATCTGAAATGACGATCACATTGAAGAAGATGTACATGTATACCATAAATTGGTAGTAACCAATGAAATCTTTCATTGAGATTTGTCACGTACTGTTGAAAATCCTATTAGATACATCTACATGTAGTCCTAAGTAGGACAAACAGGTGCACCATCACAAGCCAGCCATACATGTGCATAAAATGCCCTGAAAATTACTGTACCCGACTTCAACAATTAATCCTTAAACAGACTTTCGTACAAGACTCAATTTCAGAAACAAATCATGATTCATGTTTTTTAGGCCTACATGTACATGTAGATTCATCACTGTAATTGCCAAAGTACACTCCAAATGTACATAATGTGCTATGACATCATACATGTACATGTACTTTGCCTATTAAATAGCAATAAAAATGCACATTTTGAGATTTAAACATTCCTTGTTTGTGATGAAATTGTTCTGAGCCACTTTTCACCTATATTTCGTTTGTTTCTGTTTGTGGGGTCTGAAAAAAGTATCCACGTTGTATGAATGTGTACGTCAATGATCAATGTACAGTGTACATGTACGTGATGCACAAATATGCAACCAATTACTCTTTGCCATAATCAAATGAGTCAGTTTGGTTTATTTTGGTACTATTATAGTTATTTTAGTTATTTTAGTACTATTTGTTTTATCCAACTCCCACATTGAAAAAAAAGGGTCCAGCATATTGCTCTTAATAACATGTAGGCCTACATGTACTGTACATGTATGTGTACACGTGTGGGCATAATGACCTCTGAATCATGGGGTTGATAACAATTGCCAAACTGTGCCAACAGAATTGCACATCCGTAAATTACGCCAACAAGAACAAACAAGAATTGTTTGATTTTCCCGAAGACCTCCAACTGCCAGGAAAATGTAGAACTTTGGGGGAACTTCCCAACAGCAATACATTTAGTGGATTTGACAGAATATAGGACCATACTCCTTGTCACCCTCCGTGGTCCTGCCACACATGGTTCCTGACCCCTGTTGCTTGAAGGTCAGGGTAATTGTTTACCCTTTTTTGGCAGCCAGCCATTAGTGAATGGTGAATCATGTGTATGGGGGATGACTGGCTTGTTTGAGTGGGCTGACGTTTTTTCCTTAGTTTCTTTAGAGGGGCAATGTTGATTCTTTTGTATGGTGTACTGACTTTTGCTATACAGAATATTTGCCTGGGGCCAATCATACGTGAAGTTGCTTTTCTGCTATCTAGAAGCTTGATAAGTTTTGGGGACTTCCCCGTCTAACTTAATCTTACCAGTCCACATCCGACTGTGAAACTGGAAAAACCCAAATTTTGAGCCTTTTTGTACCTTCATGGAAAGACACACAGCTGTGCTCATTCATGCAGTTACGGATGTTGTTGGTGCCAGTTTTTAGGTGTAGAGCAAATCAGATTGGATACGTGCATGCATCATTTTGCAGATGTCGACTTCGGAAGAGAGCACCTACATGTATAGCCTTGCCCAGGCAATCAATCTTTGCTGATCCAGTGAGTAAAATATTCCCTAGTTTTCAATTTCAAATCAACTGGAGAGAAATGCCTTTGGTGTGATCTCTGATCCATTTGTTTTGTTTATGGCAGCCTAAAGTGCCTCTGGCTGGCATGTCTCATAATTTGCCTCACTGTGCCGGCAATCTGATGTACAGTAGTGTACGTATTACAATGCGTATATCATTGGATTGACCATATTGGTTTCCGAAAGAGAGGAATTGTTTCATAACTTCAAAATGCAAATCAACCGGTGAGAATTTCTTCACGGTCATTGTTCACATTTTCAAGAAATCAACATATATTGGCTTTTATGTGGTTTATGTTTGGATTTGTATTAATGTACATGTATGTAATTTGTTTTCACGTAAATGTACAGTATGTATACAACATGTATGTAATGTAGGCTACAGTATTATCATACATTTGTATGCAGTGCTCACACTATCCATCAATTGTACAAATTCAGTGTATACTGGTACATACTGTACATGTACTACATGTAATTAAGAGCTTATTTAATTATTGTAATTGTTCAGTGGGGACACCATAAAAGATTATTCAATTGTATGCGTGATCACATAGGCCCTACATGTATCAGCAGAATGTTACATGTAAATCCCGGTTCAATCAATATTTGTCCTCAACGCTGAAATTATCGGGTTAAGTTAATAATCTTCATCCAATGAATGGTAGGGTACTTGTGTGTCTGTGTACTGCTTGATGCACACCTGTGGGCATACTTTGTACGTGTATGTAGTTTGTACCATATGTATTGTACACGGACAGTGTAATATATTCATAACGTAGAACCTTGTTTCCTCCATGGTTGAACATTGCCCTAGACGGGTAGGTAGTGATAAAAATGTCTGGCGTTCCATTTATTTATACATAATTTGGTTCATGCACAGCTACATGGCATGTAAATTTGTGCAGTTCCTAACTTAATGCATTTGAATTGCAAACGAATACTTTGAATAGTGACACATGATCAAGATCCACCAATAGCACTGCGCACTTGCGCTAAAAATAGCACCGAACCTCAGACAAACATTGCAACGTGGCCATGCAAATGTGTGGTGAGTGGGGGTATGTGCATGCATGATGTGACGTCATTAGTGCGGAACGTTATTAAATAAACAGGGATTATGTACACATGTGGGCATGTTAAACATGTAGGCCCCTACATGTAATACAGGATTGCCTATTAAAAAAGTTACCTATTTTATTCCAAGTGTGGATCCATGGTTTAATCTGGATCAAACTAGATACTGTAGGTGTAGATGCCCTTGAGAAGTTTGCAGGAAATTCAGGGACATGCAGGAAGCTTCATTTACATTAAATGTTATTTGAATGTAAATTTTCCAGTTTCACATTTCTGTTTTCTTTTACTTGTGACACAGAACATTTATGTAGCTCTAAATCTGCACAATATAGTACATATTTTGTACATGCTTTGTTGGATGAGCTTCTGTGTACAGACTTGTCTGGCTCTCCTCTTTTGTTATGTAAATGAGCTTGGAAGTTGATGCCTGTACAATCCAGCCATTGTTTGTAAATGAAGTATGGTTTGCA
Source organism: Astropecten irregularis (assembly GCA_963971285.1). Lineage (NCBI taxonomy): Eukaryota > Metazoa > Echinodermata > Asteroidea > Paxillosida > Astropectinidae > Astropecten > Astropecten irregularis. The sequence continues at coordinate 14,479,598 of OZ020252.1, read as the reverse complement.
CAGTCAGTAAATGCCCACACAATGAATCATAATCTATGTTGTTGTTGTTGCACTGCATTGTAAGGCCAGCCAGATATATATAGGGCTGTATGTTATTCTTGTGAACTGTGCAAACCAGTATCCAAACATTTTGGCACCTTATCCATTACAGCCGTTAGCAGTAAATCACTGAGCTTCATGTTATGATGGTAATGTATAGCAGTAAGCTGTTTATTTTTCTCTGTTGGTAGACTGTGCATGTGGTACAGCCAATAGCAACCCAGGCTTGCTACTGAAAAGAGAATGTGTCCGACCGGACAGCGATATATGCGTGTATGCGACTTGACATGGCCTTTTCCATATTAAATTATTGCAGATGTGTAGTGAAACAGGATACCCCAAAAATGCTGCAAATGTCTGTCTTTAACCAAGTTTGTAGAGTCCATCACAAGTGTGGACTGCAAGTTTTTCACATTATGACTCATATTGAGTTTGGTGTACTAATTTTGTTTGCGATTTGACTTGTTGCTCATGAATACTTGTTGTAATATAACCTCTTTTTAGAAATCTCACTTTTGTAAGGGCAAGCCTAAATTGCACATTCAAACGAATTCAAGTGAATAAAGTGTTATAATGGTAATATTAAAGTACTGGTATCCAGCATCAGCAAAAAAAAAACCAGATAAATCAAATTTGAAAAAATAACAAATTTAGATCTAGCCTGAGGATATACAAATTCTGCTAATCAAAAAGCTGGTATGTAGGCTACACATGTAGGCCTACATGTCTAAAAAAACCAAAAAAAAAACCAAAAAAAAACAGTAAAATTTGTTATGACTTACATGTACAGGTATCATTTTATTGCCAGTTAAAATACAACTATTAAGTACTGGTACATGTATGTAAATATAGGCTTATAAGGTTTCTGGTACAGCATGGTCTCTTCAGAAATTTGTCATTTGATCACTTCCTGTTTTGCGATATTTTGGTAGTTTAACACATACATTGTACATGTAGTACTTAGCACACATGTCTCCATAAAAACAAAACAAACAGACATTGTGTGAAGGTATTGTATGATGAAAGGAAATTAGGTGGAATTGTGATTATATTAGTGAGAACCCACTGAGACAGCCGTTTTGCGATACGAATGCCCAGATGAAAGAAGCATGCCAATTTGTACACACCCTCCATCTCCCCATAGAGTCACTGTGATCCGATTAATTTGTTTAAAAATGTGCCTGGCTCATGTTTGACTCGGAGCGCGTAATCGCATCCTAATTTGAAAGTAATAATGGGACTGTAGAAGATGGATGGAGCTTGCCTTCAGCATTATATAATGAATGGTTTCTCAGAAAGTCTCACAATGTATGCTGAACATAATGATCATGGCTTACATAATTATGTGTAAGTAATGTATTTTTACGCTGTACATGTATGGGCCTTTACATGTACATTGTTCAGTGGTGGATCTAGGATTTTCCAAAAGGGTGATGTGGGAAATAAAATGCACTGGTCAATTCAATAGCGACGGATGCATTTTGGTGCAATCAAAGCTAGCAGGATACGCCGGGCCTGATGTGAACTGCCCAATAAATTTTGTCACCCCCTCTTTTTTTTAAGTCTCTAAGTCTCTCCTTCACTATTAAAATGTATTTATAGGGTCTACTGTACATGTACGGTTTACTTCCACACTCAATGTGCAAGTTGATCGCGTTTGCCTCGAAAGATAAAATAGGCTCTCTCTGCCCCCCTCTCCACCCACATCCCCCCCCCCCCCCCTTTCGCCCTTCCCACCCCCTAAGCCCTTCTCCCGCAACGCACACTTAACACATCCCGGCTTCAAATGTCACTGGTGCATGAATAAAACCCCCCAAAAAAATTCCACAGAGCTTCATCCGTGGTCCTCCTCATCACCAAGTGGCACACCAAGCAGGGCACCATGGACAGTACAGGCCAGGATGGCACAGTGCTCACTGCTCACTGCTCAGACAGGGAAGAGATTGCCCCAGCTGATCAAGGGAATGACTCATCATCAGCCAACTGGCCTCATTGCATATTGTAGAGCTCTATTAAGGATATAACTGGCAAATGCAGTGTGAGTGGCAGGCACAGGCAGCTTAGGTTGTTTGCTGGCCGGGAGGGGCTTCTGGATGACGTTAGAAGAGAGAGGTGGACCGCACTCGGAGATTGTGGTGAATATACTTGTAGCTATAGGCCCAGTGTGTACTCTCCGAGTCTGGGATGACATATTTTGTGTGACTGTGACTACAGGGGAGAGTCTATACATGTACATGTAATCCGGTGGGAATAAGGAAGACTGTGGACATTTCGGCATCATCTTTGTGTACCGTACATGTGGCCAGTGGCCTTTTTTTTGGAGTGGATAACCTGTTTGACCCTCAAGTGTCTGCATGAGGACTTTGTCTGTAGGCAATGGCAGGCAGTTGCACCAGATGGAAGACACCAGAATACAGAAGGGTATGCTCTCCTTAACACACCGGGATGTATTCAAGATTGGAGTGTATTGTACTGATATGACACAACATGTTCAGTATGTACAGTATGGATGAACATACTTCAGTTCTTGATCTACCCCAGGTAGGCTGGTACATGTACATCCTCAGCAGTCTGTACATTATTTCATGCAAACATGTTGGCCTTCGTGTTGTCTTGTGCAGTACATTATGTACATTGTATTTGTACATCGTGTATAAATGTGTTCATTGTGTTGGAGTACAGAACATGTATAAGATGTGCATTTAATGTCCTTGGATCTTCAGAAAGTGTATCGAGGACATTTCCAGCGGCTATGGCTATTAAGTTGATTAGATTATGCACAATGATTGTAGAGTCCATGGTATCAGGTATAGGGCCTACTGTATATGTAGCACTAGCCACTTTCTACAATGTATACATGGACTTTTAAAATTAATTGTGTACATAATAATGTAAATAGCGCTCCGCACTAATGACGTCACACGAGAGATTTGGCCAGCGCGCGCAGGCAAAATCCCCGGATGTCAGACAAACTTTTCATGCGAGCACATGCACACACACCCCCACAGACACACCCCACCACACGTTTGCATGGTTGCAATGTTTGTCTGATATCCGATGTGCTATTTTTAGCGCAAGTGCGGAGTGCTATTAGCCTACTACATGTATATAGCTGTAGCCATATTATTGTGTACAATGCATGATACAGTGATTTGCATTTGTGCATGTACTGTACACTGTATGTACTGTGCATGAAGTGATTGACAGAATTGCCAATTTGTCCTGTTAGGATCCAGAACAGGATGAAAAAGGAATTAACATTGAAACCATTCTTGTCTCATAACGAGTAGGCTAACAGACTTACATGTAGAACTTTTTTGTTCAAGGTCAAACAAACTTATAAAATGTAAAATGTACATGAAATACACAGCATTTATGTAATTGTGTGCTTAGTCTCTTGGAGTGTATTAAGTAAACTGTACATAGGGACAATAGAAAAAACAATGCCTTAAACGTGTATATGTACAGAACATGTATGTTGAACATGAATACACTCGTTACATACACATGTACATTGTATTTTTTATTTTACACATAGCTTTTGATTCAGTTTAAAATTAACCCTTTACAATTTGGAGGCATACAGCAATTTGATATGGGGCCAGTAATTTGTAATATCTCCAATCTAACGACATAATTCATTTACACATACTCTAATACAGGAGGTTAAATTTTCATGCAGCGCTACTGGAATATAAACAGGTGATACATGTAAAGAAGGGGGAAATACATGTACTGTATATGACACTGGTGGTGTTATACATTACACTGGTGTTTCTGTAACTATTTGCTCTTTTCTTTTCTATTTGGATTTTCTAACCAGTAGTTATTGGGACTGTGTTCTACATTTTAAAGCGTTTGAATATTAATGATATGTATGAAATGACAAATCTACTTTCTTTCATCTGTTCATATTGCAGATTGATGCTGAACTACTAGTACTGTGAATCCGCAAGTAATTTGACTTTCAATGTTAAGCCTACAATCAAGGTGTTGCCATGGACACCACACCAGACACTAACCATCATCCAGCTGGTATAAGACTGCATACTGCATCTCAAGAGATGGAGATCTCCACAGAGATACCATTCATGGATGAGGACCCCGCCCCGTCTCCGCCCTCCTCCCGAACGGGAACGCTGAAAGCCCGCAAGAACTCCAAGGGGCGGAGTCCCAAGTGCTCTCCCATGATGGTGAACAAAGAGAGCAGTGTACCCATCGTCAGGAAGGAGGCGGAGAAGGTGATGGAGATGTTCCTGAAGAGAAGGAGCATGAGCATGAACGATGCTATCCTGCAGAAAGAATTCTTCAGCCAGGAGCGGAGACGGAAGAAAGACCGAGCCCCTCGCAATAACACAGTGTCCATATGCTCCACTATGAGTACAGACTCAAGTGATTACCGCAACAGCGGGGACTATGAAGAGGCCACTCTCACACGCAGCAAAGGCAGCTTCAGTCGCGCCTTGGAGAATTCTATTCTGCCAGGCGACACAAAGCGGGAACAGTCGTCAGCTGATGATGAACTGTCGTCGTCAGACCACGAGATGAGCCAGGAGAAGTCCAGTTCGGCGCCATCCACTCTACGCATGCAAGTCGGGCGGCTAACAGAGGCAGATGTGGAAAAGCTGCGGGCACATGGGAACGGCTTTGCCAAGCACGACGGTGTAAAGAAGGACCAGAAGAAGAGAGACATTCCAAAGAGGCGGAAGAGCCTCCTGGACAAGGCCAAACAAATCATGCGTTCTCCCAGTATGCAAAGGAAGCATGACCACTCAGAGGAGAAGGAAGCACCGGTGGGTCCTGAGGAAACCTCCGCAAGTCGATCAAAAGTCCACCAAGAGATGAAGCACACTGGATTCGCAAACAGACTGAAGAGAACATTCAGAAGGGACTCCCGCAAATGCTCCTTGAAATCAAATGACTCAGACTCAAAATCTCCGGTTCCACCTCATTCTGCATCCTCAGAATCCAAGGATGCGCCCAAAACAAAAAGGTGGCCAAGCTTCCAGTTTAAAAGGAAACCTCGTAAGAGTGCGTCCACTCCAACAGATGACAGCTTAGCTGGCGCAACCCCCTCCGACACCACTTCCAATGCCGACTGGGCATCCATCAGCGACTATGACCACACCCAGTCCTTGACTGAATATGACCGGCGGAAACTCCTGAATGAGATTCACAATGGCGTCCAGTTGCGTCAAGCAACGGTAGCGGCAGGCAGTGATTCCCAGCTGCATTCCAGGAAGGATGCCAAATCACCCACGGGAAAATGTTCAGCGGTCCTGCAGGCCGGTGGGCTGGGCTCCACCGGCACCCAGACCCCCTCCTCCATCCTCTCCAGTTCCCAGGAGTCAGGGATGTCATCTGATTGGTCTTCGGGTGGCTCAGGCCAGAAGTCGCATCAGCGACCCAGGAGCCTCAACTTGACGAGGTCCAAGCGCCATGAAAGAGCCAAACAAGGATTGAACGGTGAGTCCTTCATAAGGCCAAATGAATAACCGTACTCTTGTCAAGAAACAAATATAGCCATTGTCGAAAAACTTGTCAGAAACACGATGAAGAGAAAAGAAATTATAACAAAGTCCATTCTTTTTCTTGAGACATCTTAATACCAGCTTGACATTCTGGTATAAAGTGTTATCTTAGATGTACATGTATCTGAAGAGAAAATTGTCCCTTTGACATGTTTGAGAGCAGCTTGAAGAGAGGCATCCAGCTATAGTCTAGGTGCCACCAGAATGTACAAACCTAATGAGGCTCACGCTCACTCACGAGTCATGTACAGTGCTGAAGTTCATTCATCTAGCAAGACAACGGAACACAATTTCTTCTTCTTCTCAACACTTCATACATTGTATGTACATGTGTACATGTAGCAGACACATGGACAGCAGATAACACAGCGAAATGTCGTTTTTTTTGTCCTTGTTCTGCATTGATGACCTTGAAAACCCCCAACATTTTGATTAAATGTCTGAGTGATCAAGGCTTTGACCAATATCTCTGGCTGTGGCAGTTAAAACACTTGCAGCTGTGGCAGCACAAGTCATTGACTGCTGAGCTTGTGTCCCATAAAATTTAGGACATGGCCACATTTCCTTTGAGAGTTAGTCTTGATTACATGTTTTTTGTTTTTGTTTCTCGTTAGATGTTTTAAAACTGGACCGGATCACCCCTGGGCATGTCCGGCGTGACACCGACACGAGACAACCTGTCATGCCAACGGCTGCAGCAGCCGTCCAGGGGGATGGTGACAGCCAAGATCTGGAGGTAGATGGAACTGATGAAGACATGAATGGTAAGCCCTCCTAAAAATGAGGCCAAACAAAAATGGGGCTTACGAACAATTGACAATGCTTCGAATCCCTGCGATGCATTGGCAATCTTTTCCAACATAAAATGTGTCTGTAGTGTTGGATATTGCCATTTTGGATATTGCTCAAGTGACGTGTGCATGCCAATATCACCCAAACATTCAAAATGCTTACATGTTTGTGTCCATTCTTCCATCCGTATAGGCTTGCCAAACCAATCTTTTTATCAATATCCGGCCAAAAATATCTGAACACCTCTTATCTCTCTCTCCTTGATTCTGGACAGTTGAAGGTAGTGAGGATGCCACACTGCAGCGGCCATCCAAGAGGGAGCAGGAGGAGTTCTACAAGAAAATCGCCGACCGGCTGGCTCAGATCGGAGACCGGTTTGTGACGGAGTACCAGGATGGATCGGACAGAATGGTTGCCCAGGGAGCTCCTACTGAGAAGGAGATCAAGGAGCCCCCTGCTGCCACTGTTTCCACGGCTACTACCTCATCCGGGGCCACTGGAGGTGCAGGTAAGGGTGGACAGATGGAGATGCCATAAACCAGTCTTTCTGGTAAATCAGTCCCGTGAAGCCGAGACTGAGCCGCCCGGCTTAGATCAAAAGACAGCACTTTGCACAATACTTTGCCTGTTTGCTTCTTGTTGTTGTTGTTGTTTTTTTTGCTTTAATTACTGAACAAGTTGTTGTGTTTCGTGTGAATTTTCAGAATCAGAGCAAAGGTTGTATGAAACCATTGGGGGGAGGATACTAGACACCGTGGATGGTTACCGAGCGGTAAGTTCAATGGACCGAACAAATCAAAGTATAGTCTGGTCCCCTTGTACTTTTGTATCATACTTTTGTATAAAAGTGTATGTAGTAGCTGTTATTGTGAATTTGTACGCCCATTACTTCCCTTTGACAACATACAAATGTTTGCCTTGTGTCGCAGGGAAAAAATCTAGGAAACACGTTCTTTTCAAAAATCATGAAAAGCTTTGTGGATTTGATTTGAATTTTAGTTTGAATTGATTTTGACTCGATATTTCATTTCACTTCATTGTACATGTAATTCCTTTTTTGCCGAAGACGTTCATGTTGTTTGTCAACTTGTTTGATTTTGATTTTGATTTTGATGTGATTTTTGTTGGAATCCCCCTCATGTAGAGTGATCTGATCTATATAGAGATGCTCAGGTTAAGCGGTGCTCTGACTCAATCTCCGGCATACTCGCCTGAATTAAATATGACAATGGTACGTTTGAAACGTCCGTCAGTAATCTACTGTCATGTAGTTGCTGTAATGGGCATTCCTTTAGTAACATGTGGACTTGTTGATCTACTAATTGGTTGACTAACACCCGGTGGTTTCTTGATATCTCTGGAATGTAACCATGCTTGGGGTTAGTCTGTCCTAAAGAAATCCACATACATGCGCTTTCAACCAATCAAACCCAGGTTTCATATCACATGATGCCAACAAACATTAGTGCTCATGAATCTTCATGCTTTGATATGAATTACATATGCATCTTTGCTTGATTAGCTGAAAACAGAGCTGTAGATTTGGACAGGCAGTGGCTGTGAAATCATGCAGTGCACATGTTAGGAACAGCCATTTTGTATCATATCCATGCTTTGCAACTCTCATTGGCTACGGCTCTAGCCGGAATGAACCATACACTGTAGAATATGAAGTCTAGGGCCCAATTTCCTCAGACTTGCTTAGCAGATGAATGGCAGAAGGTATTGCTCAACTGACATGGCTGACTTTGGTGCTAAGCAGATAACGCATCTGAGTAACAGTCACTGGCATTGTACAAACAGACAAACTTTGCGTAAGATTTGGGCTGCCCCATGTCTGCCACTTCAAACTATCCAGGGTTCCGGGTTCGATTTCACCAAGCTCATCCTAACCAATCATTGGTTAGGACTTTTGATGCAATTGCAGCACTACGTAGGATATTATGGGTTATCCTTCGTAAGTCATTTTACGATCGATCATAGGATTCGTAAAATCAACCCTTGATTTTATAGAACTGCCTATAGCACAAAACTACATTGCTGAGATTTTGAATGCAGTCACCATGAATAATCTATCAGCAACACCAATCAATTCCTGTCAGTACTGTGACCAATGGAAACACTTTTCTCTCAGCACTTGTTTGCAATTTTTCTTTGCATTGTGCCCCACAATATTTGCCATTAAAGTTATTCCCTCTTTGTGCAGCAGCGCCCTCTGTTGTTGATAATTTTTTCACTCTGATACACACTGTATATATATACTTTTAATATTTGTTCCCCAGCGCTTACTTTGGGAATTGCGATTGCGTTCAATTTGACTTAGACGTTATACATGTATCTCGCGCTTACTAGGGCCTGGCCCAAGTGAGTGACCTCATTTCAGTAAGCATCACACGATTGGGTCTTGGGTCAGCAGAATACACATGTATACATGTAGCCAGACAGGCTAATGGCGGCCTATGGCTTTTTCACGCAATTTGTGGAGACAAGTCCAAATTGGTGACTACTGCATGCTTGCATGTTTATCAGTGAATTTTACAGAAACTGCAAACTGTTTGAACTTCGGACCTGAACTGTTGTTCTTAAATTAATATATGCATAATACATGTACCCTTCTCCGGCATGCATCAGCATGTTCTGGTTCAGGAGTGTCAGGTGGGATTCGAACCCACAACCTCCTGCTCACTAGTGCAGAACTGCAGATGTCACACCGTGAGATACATGCAGTTGTTCGCCTTTTGTTAGCTGAAATCAGTCCAGTCAGTTTCCTCCCTTGTTTAATTTATGAAACCTATTTTTGTTTGTTTCACTGCATGAAGTCACAATGTTGTTCACAATAAGTCAGTGTCAGTATTGTGTTTGTGTGTGTGTTTCTTTTCTTCTTAAAAATAAATGACAATGAATAAAACACGAGCGTTATGAATGCCATTGTCCAGTTGCATCTTCCAGGTACACTCAGTACCTTTACATGTATGTGCTGGCTCAGGTGGGATTCGAACCCACAATCTCCAGCTTATTAGTGCAGATGCCATACATGTACTTTAATACTGGACCGTCAAGCATACCAGGGTAAATTTGAATCTTGCACTGCATCACGTGATATACATGTAGCAACAGTGTCTTAGTCTGGGAAATTCAAACCAAGGTGTTTATAATGCAATGAAAGAAGTCTGTGTGCCAGATACTATTCAGACTTAATGTGCAAAAGGCTTATTAGATGAATGCATATTTTAAATACAGTACGTCCATGTAGACACACGTACATACATGTAGTGTCAGCATGATACTTAGAATGTTGAATGACTACTGATTCCTCCCACATGAGAAAGGTCCACACACATACATGTACATGTACATTTCAATGCTTTCAGTTATCGTACCATGCTTGTTTACATGTAACCATATTGAGCAATGGACCTTTGAAACTCTGGGTGTTTTTGGTTGTGTGTTAACCTAACAACAAAGAATGGATAATCGTAATATACATACATGTACAGTACATGTATCGTGGGAGGATTTTTAACCAACTCTTCTTTAATCATTTTCTGGTGAAACCGGTAACTCCACTAACATTCATCTTTGCTATTTTCTCTCTTTCCCATGTTCTTTCCCCTTGGCCCTATAAATATTTTGTTTGGATGTAATTTTGAAAATTTCATCATCATTAAATCTCCCCCCCCCCTCTCCATTTCCCCTTTATTTATATGATTATTTTTCCCACATGACTTCTTCAAACCTCTTACACCCTTTGGTCCGACCCAAATCTGTTTTATTTATTATGATTTCACATTTGCAAAAAACACCCTGTCACTTCATCCAACTTCATCCCTTGCTTGACATCCTCCCTCCTCCTCCAACAACAAAGAATGGATAATCGTAATATACATACATGTACAGTACATGTATCGTGGGAGGATTTTTAACCAACTCTTCTTTAATCATTTTCTGGTGAAACCGGTAACTCCACTAACATTCATCTTTGCTATTTTCTCTCTTTCCCATGTTCTTTCCCCTTGGCCCTATAAATATTTTGTTTGGATGTAATTTTGAAAATTTCATCATCATTAAATCTCCCCCCCCCCTCTCCATTTCCCCTTTATTTATATGATTATTTTTCCCACATGACTTCTTCAAACCTCTTACACCCTTTGGTCCGACCCAAATCTGTTTTATTTATTATGATTTCACATTTGCAAAAAACACCCTGTCACTTCATCCAACTTCATCCCTTGCTTGACATCCTCCCTCCTCCCCCTAAAAAAAAAAACCTCCTCTTGCGTGTTCTGTTCGCCGGCACTTCCTAATACACAGCGCCACCAACAACAACTCCACCCCTTTTCGCTGCAGTCGATATTGTCGGTTGTGCGGGACCACACGTACGCCGTCTTCCGGGACACCATGCAGTCGCTGATTGGTCAGGACACGGGCTTCGAGCAGCTAGCCCTGGTCTTCAAGTTCACCAAGCTGGCCATAAAGATTGCTCAGCACTACGGGTCCCGGGCCATGGACATCAAGGAGAACAGCCTGAGGTACATCGGAGACCGGTTTGCCGAGTGGCTTGACAGTCAGGGAGGATGGGTAAGTTAGAGCGGTCTGATATACAGTGTGTCCCACCAAAAAAAAAATGATATCAATTTTTTTTTAATTATGGAAAGAAATTGTATGTTTTCAGCTATTTGATTTTTAGTGTATTATGCATTCACTTCCTCACTGGGTAAATTTTGACCAAATTTCAATGCAATCCGTTCATGTATCACCGGATTGCCAAGTCAACAGTGCATGCGCACGCACAACAGCGCAGGCGCAAAACAACACGCGCATGCTCTCAATTGTGTGGGCGTGCGCTGTTGACTTGACGACTGGTTCTCAAAAGTCTCCCATTACCGTCACCGTCTTGAAAAGTCCATTTTGCTACCATTACAAAATGACAAATGAGTGACAGTTGTGGTCATCTTTATAGTGGTGATCTGTGTGTAGTGAATGTGGGTGGCTACGTTCAGGGGAGATTTTGATACAGATCACAACTAATAATACTTTACAGCTAAGTATTGTCAGTGGTTTGTAGATCAACAGAGAGTGAGAAGGGTAACACCCTATGCCCATGAAACCTGGTTCATGATAGGAGGTGAATTGCAGCCATTCTCGGGATGTAGTTTGTGTCAAAGGTTTCATTTGTACAGGAAAGCTGAGCATAAAAGCACCCGGAGCACTCAATGACGATCTTGGAGGTACTAGGGATTTGGGCCACATCCCTAAAGGCTCGGCTAATTTCCAACGGCTTGCAAATGCACAAGCTTGCAAGGAACATATCCGCAGGATGTTATCATTGAAAAGGTCCATTTTCCATCTCTTCACTTCCGCAGGGAGCCGTGGTGGACTCCAGTGATTCCGAGGAAGAAGTCAACGAATCTACCCACGGTGAATCTGAAATAGATTGATGACAACTGTCGAAGCCACACTCATCAGACGCTTCCACGGTTTGTTCTGTTTTCACCAGGAAAACATCAACCAAAGGTACACATGATCAAGGAATGGAACGAAACTACTTAATATGCATCGCCACAAGTAATATATCAACCTTCTCCCCAGGCTTTTCGTTCTGTCAAGGTCAACCTCAGATCTAGAATAATGACCGTATTTGTTTGTTTTACATGTTTTACCCAGCAGCTAACAATTGTACAAACTGCGTGGTCAAAATGTGTTCGCTGTATTTTTATGTACCAAGTCTTTGTGAAACTTTATGTTTCCTTTTATCATATTCAACAATTCTGCTCGTTGCTTTTAGGAATTTATTTTTGGGGTTTTTCATGTTAAAAAAGGTCAAATTACAGACCATAGCCAGGTCTCTAATGGTGAGCTGACTCGCTTCCTATTTATCTGTACTGTGTACAAACCAACGCAATTGGTGGTTTAAGAAACTGAACAAAAAGCAACCATTTGCTGTGACTTTGGTCATTTATTTCTTTATCAGTTTAATTTGTTTTGTTTTTTTAATCTTTGAAGTGGTTTAAAATGTCTTAAGCTAAATTTGAATTTTCTTCATTATTTGTCGGGGGATATGGATTTTTCTTTGCTCTAGGTCGAGGAGAAATAATATGAAGGTCTACATCACTCTACTTACCTGTAGACACATGTGGTAGAGCCAATACTACATTAGCATTATCCCTTTTCGCCGACAGGCAATTTTTACTGAGAGATTTCTACACAATAGCGCCCTCTGTTGCCCTAGCCACAATGCTCTTTGTCACGTTAGCCTCCCTTTTTTTCTCTTTGCCGCAGGACGGGGAGCATGGTTGAAATCAAGCTCCCTAATTTTTTCAATTCTTTTAGTTAATCATATTGCATGAGATTTTTGGTTTAGTTAAGTTGAAAGAGTTTGTAGAATTAAGTTGAGTTTCTATTTATCTGAAGTAGTTTTGGAGTTGGAATCATGAGTGAAACTAGGAGGTTGGAAAGAGACAGAACCGTGGCAACTGGGGGTACTTCAGTTCCTTCAGGACAGGCCAAACTCTTGGGAGGTTGCACGAGGGCCAATTTCATGGAATCCATTTCCGTATTGCAAAAAGTATTCTCTTACGATAGCAGACATTTTTGCTTACAGTTAGCGTATTTCACGGGAGAGCTGTCTTTCTCGCTACGCTAAGCAAGGACTCTCTACAGAATGTGCATGATAGTGTGTTGGCAACAAAAAAACCCTCAAGTATAGCCTAGATTCTTCATTAACCCATTAAGCCCCAGAAGTTCTGCATATGGATTCCATGAAATAGATTTTAAACAGATTCCTTGAAATTGGGCCCTGGTTGCTGTTAGTTAATGTCTTTGTCCCCCCATCCTTCAATATAGGGCAGCCTGTCACAAATTTTCATATAGCACGCTGCCATGGCTTGATTTTGACCAAAGGTTTGGCATTCAGGTTCCCAAGGTGTCATTTAAAAAATCTGAAATTTATATTGCTTTTAATTATTGGATATCTTTGAATTGTTTTCCCTTTTTATTTAATCATCAAATAGCCACCAGGGAAACTGACTAAATTTTAAAGTAATTGAAAAGTGAACAAAGAAAAATTTACTTGAGCAGGATATGGTGGTATGTGCGTGGTTTCATGGCTTCTGACTGCCACACGAAGAAAGATAGTTGATTATTGGGGTCACCACCAACATAGGGCTGGATGGCTCAGTTGGTAGAGCACCTGTACAGTATTCATGAGGTCGCCGGTTCGAATCCCGCTCTAGTAAATTTTTCTTTGTTCACTTTTCAATTACTTTTTGTTTATTTGTGCAATGTCTTTACCAACACCATAAAAGCCACAATCACCAAGAAGGTGTTAACTTTTAGATTTGTTGCATCTAATGTAAAGCAATGCATTCATTTCTTGGTATTGCTCTCAGTACTTGGTGGAATGTACTATTATTAATATGCACGTGTGCAGCTTTTCTGAAGTTATATCAAAAATGTGTACTTTAAGTATCCTATTACTTGATTTATTGAAATACCCATGTACTTGTATCATCTGTGTATTGTGTGTTGTTATATTGGTCAACGAACCTGTACATATACATAATGTATAAGAAATCTCAGATTTTAAGTGACTTAAAGCCTGCACAATTTGTCAAATATGTAATATTGTAAGAGAGTCTGTTTCTAACATGTTGTATCATGATAATTATAATGTGTGTTTTTTGGGCGTCGTTCCCAGCTGCAATTAATAACATGTACATTTTTGTTTATAAGTACTACTTAGAAATATATTTATGAGATTTTGAAAATACATAATTATTATAGTCTCAGTGTGTCATTTTAGAGAATTTTTAACGGCAATTCAGTTGATATTATTTTGTTTTACAAAATTACACATAAACATGCTTTGTGCAAATAGTGACGTGTACTCGTGCTATATTTAAACAATCTGATGTGAAACACGGAACATCATTTTATTTGTCTATTTTTGTTTTATGTCGATTGCAACACCTCACATACATGACTAAGGGCCTGTTTGTTTATGACGAATCCAGCGGATCCGGATCCCATTTTAGCGTACCCTGCATAGGAGGTGGATCCCAAAATATCGGATCCTTTGCGTTAAACAAACAGGCCCATAATGATTCTAGGATGGAAAAAACTGGTTGCCATGCAGTTTTAAAGGTACTTTCATACTTTGGTAAAGTTGATAGAACAGCTTCAGTCTTTTCATAATTTAATTTGTTATGAAATATAAACAAACATGTATTTCAGCTCAATTGACCATTGGCAACAGTAGAAAACAACAAAAACCTGTTGCAATTGTTATGCAAAATTGTGAGGTAATTGTAATTATGAGGTTTTGATCTCGGAAATGAAAACTGTATTCGGTATTTTGTTTTATTCATTTCTGGAAAAATACAGCATTTCAGGCCCCAAAATGTTAACGTTATGTTTGTACCAGGTCTATCTTTATACCCTGTAAGTTACACATAAATCTGTCAACATGCCTGTTTTGGTTTCTTACCAAAGTATGATACTACATGTACCTTTAAGGTCACTATGTATATATCCTATTGCTTGTAAGATTGAACACCTCTGCTTTTTGTGGAGGAATACAAAATCTGTCCTTCTTTCATGAGGTATCACAGGTCAAAATGAAAGTGTACATTATTAGAAGCTCTTGCTTGTTCCTGCTGAAAGACATGTTACAACATGCATTTTGCCTTCAGATTTTATATTGTAGACTGGTGGAAAAGCTGTTAAGCTTAACTTGTATTTATGTAAGCATGTTAGCGTCTTTTTTTTTCCAACTCGTAAACAACACTGTAGATGGTTTTGTATATGTTCTGTAAGAATCTTTAAAGAGCTGTTTGAATATTATTTTTAAGTAATCATCAAAAAGAAATCATCAAATAAACATCTAGGAAAACTGACTGGATTAACATACTTGAAGGTGAATCAAGTTTTTGTCTTTTTTCACGTCATCTTGTCACCAGTCAGCAATCAAATAGGATTTAAGTTAAAACCAGTTTCAAACTGTCATAAAATGTATTTTTCTTTCCTTTCATTCAAAATTGACACAGTGTAAGGTACACAAATGATTAAGGTGCATAGAGAAAGTAATGAATAATAATGAAAACTTTATGTGCCAACTCCATCCAGTAGCTCTTTAAAAAACATCAACAGTCAAAAATAATACAAAAAGATTTTAGTTAAGGTCAGTGTATCAAAGTTGACCATTAAATTAACACATTATCCAAAGTGGGCATTTTGAAAGTGCACTGATCTATCAGCAATCTTTTCCACTCAAAACTGCCTTGTACACACGTGTGTATAAATGGGATATATATGCTGGTTTAAGGATGTATTTCCTTTCTTTGGTTGAATAGGTTGATAAAAAAAAGCTCAGTTTTCACAAGAGAATAAAATAAATTTGGAAGGTTATTTAAAATGTATGTTTGTGTTAAGAAGAGTGCGAAAATGAAACAATGGAAAAACACAAATCGTTTGATTTGTGTCATTCTGATTGGCCGATTGAATGGATCATGGCCTAGCCTTTCATTGCCTTTGGTTAATACATTACCTGCCATTCATTCCTTAACCCTAACCCTCTGCTCCTACACATAAAACATGAGCTGCTTACCACACATTACCAGAGTCTCCACAAGGGGAACTGGATCATAAAGCCATGTATTTCCACACAAACCACACTGTGGTGTATTGTGGTATTCAGGATGCCACACTTACCAAAATTATGAAAAATCATGTGTGGTAGATTGTGGTATCCAGGTGGGTTAGGGTTAGGGTTGACTGACCTTTTCCTGCCAGGAATCAAATAAATGAGTTCTACATTTCTAATGGTACTGTCAAGTTGGACAAAAATGGAGCAAGGTGTCTTTGAAGTGGGGTTTTCTTTGGGTATTTTGGTGTTTTCTCTTTTTCATTCAACCTTAAAAGAATTATCTGTAACTGGTATGTGCCAGCAGAGATTATGCAAATGATTTTGTCGGACACTGACAGTTTGTTTTTCTGACTGAAAGATAATGAATGGTTTGTTTTCACAAACATTGCAGAAGTGATTGTTTTCATCATTGAGTTAAAGTGGGGTTGTTGTTTTTTTCACGGCACTTCGCTTCATTTTCTACATTTTGCTAATGAAATTACTTACTCTTCCATAAGGTTACATTGACTATATGCAAATGTTGTCTTTCTCCACAAGAAATTCTTTTTGTATCAATTGCTTTAGTGCCTTTTTACTCATGGAAAGTATCTTGATTTCATAATTTTTAGACTTTGGTTTACTTCTTTTTAAAGATAACATTGAATGAATTTGACATTTCCCTTATGTCAAGAATTAAAGTACACGTAGCATACATTTTTTAGTATTCATTTGAGTGTGTTTCAAGACCAATTTATGAGCTTTGGTTTTATTCTGATTTTGTTCTTGGTGGTGCATTTCACCAGGGGCCAATTTCATAGAGCTGCTTAAGCACAAATTTTGCTTAAGCACGAAGAGTCTTCCTTTACTAAAACTGGAATGCTAGCCAAATTTTCATGTGATGTTTACTGCTTTTGACTTGTATTCAGCCATTTTTTGCTGAGCATAACATTCACAAGGAGTTTGGGCTGGCATACTGATTTTTATTTACCAAGGTTTTTGGTACTTAAGCAAATTTTGGTGCTTAAGCATATCTATGAAATTGGCCCCTAATGTTGAATGAACATTCTGCATTTTGTACTATCTTTTGGCCTTGCTGAGTATGAAGCACAACATTTGTTATGCTGTTGTACATGTGTACGTGGTGCATTAGGAAATTGTGTCTTTCATACAGACGTGTGTTTAGAAAATTGACCATAAATTTCATTCGTGACTTGGAGGGAATTTCATTCCAGTTACCTAGTCTTGAGAATGAAAGTCATGATGAATCTACATGTTGTATTAAACCTGTTACATTTTCATCCGAATGGATGTTTATGTTTTATTTGTGTGGTGTTTTTTAAAAGAAAAACCGGGTGAACATTCCTATTGTTTTCAATTTCAGTTTAATACTGTAATTGAAATTGGCTTGTTACAGTTACAGATGCATTTTCCTTGAAAATGGCAGCATTTCAGATGGAAATATTTCTAGACGTAATTTGTTCCAGTTTGCCTTTTTAAAATTGTAAATTTTAGACCAAAATGAAACAATCCTGTTCTCTATAATTTGAACATCTCAACAACGAAGTACTGTAGACTCCCCTATCATGTACCGTTTTTAAGCTCACGACAATATCCCCTCTAATTATAAGGATGTAACTCTTAGCAACTTTTGTGGCATCTCATTAATTTTCATCAAGCAGTCCATACTTGACGAGCAACAACAGAACAAAGACACTCAAAACATTAGGAGACATCAGATTCAATCTCTAAGGCAACAACCTTTTATTTCCATCGGTCTCTGAATTTTGAGCTCATTTAGACACGTCATGACAAGGGCCTAGTGGGTACTTTAAAAACCAAAGAATCATGATCATGTTCTTGGCTTGAAATAATAAGGAGGACTGTTACCAAGGAAAAAGAATAACTAGATTTAACAAAAAAATATTTTTCATTGTTGTGGGGAAATATGATGTAAACCCCAGGTGGGTTGTAAGATTTGTGAACTTTGTGGCTCATTTCTCTTTGAAGTGTCAACATTTCTTCTTAGAAAGGCTCTACGATTATTTGGTTCTCAAATACCTTGATAGATTGTGGTATCTGGGGCCTTTAATTTGTTTACGTGTGTGATTATCATAGCTCTGTTGCTACTGCCCCTATCTGCCATGTAAAAGTCTAAATGATTTCCATAAGTTGTACATGTCCCTCAAAGATGATTATTAATTGTTTATGGTTGGGGTTGGTGACTTTCACTGCAAACTGTAGATATGCAAACAGAACTTAGAGCATGTATTTGTCCATTTATCATTATTAATTATAGATCTGTGTTTGAAATTAATACAAAGGAAATCCCTTGGCAGTGTAGTTGCATGTGTGACCTATTCCATACTCTCTTGATGAAAGCGCGAGTTGGGAGGGTATATTTGTTTGCATTGGTTAGTTAAAAAGCTCATTGATTCTCTTAATTTACTCAACTAACAGTGCAATTATCATTTTAATAGCTGCCACATTTATATTTAAAACCAAACCAAAGAAGAGTGGAATTTTGGTTTGAAGAGGGGTGACCGTTATAACTATTCCACTTAGCAAAGTACTTCACAGCTTGTAGTTTTGCACACTTGTTCAAGTGGGTTTCAAACTTGCGGCCTTCTGTCTCATTTTATTCAAAATTTAACATGTTGCGCATATTGTCTGTGACTTGTAGGAAAACAATTCTTACTCAACACAAATTCAAGAAGATGAATTGGAATTTTGGCAAGCAACCCACATTAGCCTATCAAAAAAATGCTTTTCACTCGGCTTGCCGTGCCAGCCAGTTCTTTCTTTTTTATTGTCGGGTCACAGCACTCCATGCAGTCTAATGTGCGTGCTTAATTTATGCATCGATTTTTTTGAGATGCAACGATGTGTGCTTTATTTTACGATAAGAAGAAAACCTGTTTGTACATTACGTGTAGCTATATACATACAGGACTTTCAAAGGCCACCGTGACATGTTATATGTAAACAACATGACTTGTAATCAGCTTGTCGTACAATATTCCATGTACTGTATTCTCTCCGAGTGTATTTCAGGTTTTTGTAATAGGAGTGCCGAGCACCGTGATTATTTGTGTGATTTCTTTTGTTATAATAGGAAATGTCTACTGACTAGTGATCATACATCACCATGAATATCAGTCACTTATTATTGAAATGTAGTATTAACTTTATTGGTAAATAAATTGGACGAAGTCTGACCATGATTTCATGATGAGAAACAGCGTGGATTTGTCTGGTTTATTTAACCCAAGCCTACGACTTTCTCCATGCATTGTGAGGATTAAAGGTAATATCATACTTGGTTTTTTTTTTCAAAGAAATACAGATTCATGGGCAAAAATATCAAGGAAGATACAGTAAAAGTCACTTGTGTAATATTGTCAGTCCCATATACGGTGCCCACATTTTGAGAAAACGGTGAAAAACGCTCACAATATTTTTTAAAATCTTTTCACCGTTATTTTTTATCTTTAAAAGATCAAAATTGTTTTTGGTCACTGGTTTTACTCTTTTCTTGATGAATACAGCTTTTCGGGTGGTATATTATTATACCATGTAAGTTATTGTTAAATCTGTGAAGATTTCTGTTTCAGTATGATACTACCTTTAACTTGTGAAAGCATGTAGACCAACGTCCAATCTAACTTTTTATCCAGGTTTTTTATGGAAGATTTATTTCATCAGTGGGCCATTTTGCACGGTGCAGTTTTTCCCAGATGAAAAACAATTATCAACCAATCCTTAAAGGTAGTATCATATTTTTGGTTGTTATCAAAGAAATACAGATTCATGTGCAAAAAAACCAAGACAGATACAGTAACAGTCATCTGTGAAAATTTCAGTCCCATACGTTGCCTATTTCATTTAGAAAACAGTGAAAAACAGCCACAGTGTTTCTTAAGTCTTTTCTCTTTTATTTTTGATCTTTTAAAAGATCAAAAATATTTTAGGTCGTTGTTTTACTAATTTCTGGGTAAATACAGCATTTCACTCAGGCGAAAACAATTTAACGGTATATTTCTACCACTACCAACTTCATACCCTGTAAGTTATACGTAAATCAGTGTGAAAATGTCTGTTTTGGTTTCATAGTATGATACTACCTTTAATTTTCCTTAATCCCTTTTCCCTGACCACACTTGTCTACAACCGCCACCCATACACTCCATGGTCTCTCTTGTGGGCAGTGACCCCCTGAAAATAATTGGAGGGGGTGGGTGTTTGTGTAACTAACTAGTTGTCAAGTTGACGACGCGGGGCGACTCACATCATGATGTGTTGTAAGTCGCCCCGGCGCCGCATGCATATACGTGTACTGAACCGCTACCGACTTTTGCCGCATGCTATCTGCGCAACACCTTGCTCAACTTTATCGATTTTCCATTAAGAAGTCAATCATCTTCTTCGTCGTCGAAGTTTTGCCAAACTTCTTTATTTATTCTTCCCAAGATACAGCGTTTTGAATGAGGTCCAAACTACATTCCCGAAGAACTTGTAGTCGGACATCCACAAAAACACAAGAGGCCGTTTTGAGACATTTTAAGGTACATATGCTTAGACAAAGTTTAGTTTGCAACTGTTTACACTTGCCACAACGCGATTTTACCTTACCGTGATTTGCCGTGATTTGCCGTGGGGCTGATGCTTCGTGCGGCCCGTCAACATTCCGTGCGGGCACGCTACCTATATTGCGTGCCGCGTTTCACGGAAACATTTATATCTTCATGCAAGAATGTTTTACGTTCATCTTTTATTCGCTCTTAAGCTAACGTTTACTTTATTATTTGTCTTTGTCATGACTTTTGTAATTATGTATGTAAATTTTTCTTTTGATTTTTCTGTGAAATTAGGTCTTATTTCTCCGTGGTCTAGTACTAGTAGTAGGCCTAGTAGTTAGACCAAGTAACTTGGGCGCTGAACTCCCTTTTTTAATTTTGGGGTTGACGGTCGGTGACGGTGACCGTCAACCCCAAAATAAAAAAAGGGAGTTCAGCGCCCAAGTTACTTGGTCTACCTAGTAGTAGAGTACAGATTAATAGTTTTGGCCTCGAGTTAGGCCTACATGTATAGCTAGCCTAGGCCTAGCTGCAGTAACTGTAGCCCAATATTACTCGTCAGGAGTAATATTGGGCTACAGTTACTGCAGCTAGCCTAGGCCTATAAAATAAAGCATCTAACTAGCTTTAAAGAAAAAAACGGTCTACCAAATTAATTTTTTTAGCTCATTTTGAGGTTTACTTTGCTTTACCATAGCCATATCTCTAAAATAGGCATATTTAATATTCAAATCTGGGGACGACACATGTCTCCTGTCACAATAATGAATTGAAAGGGAACAAAATTTAGGATACCTTTAAATTATTATTGCTTTAGCCTAGTATGTATAGGCTTTATTGTAAAATAAAAACCAACGGAACAGTTTCATGTTATCATTTAAGCTATAGGCCTAATACAGGTTGCTAAGGGCTGTTAATTATGGCATTAGGATTGCTCATGTTTTTAAAGTACTTCTCGCAGAAGTAAGAATTTTACATGTACCGGTAGGCCTATTGTAAAAAATTTTAAAAGTTGCTATGTATTTTTGGAAATGGGCGAGTGGAAATCACAGATGGATAAGTTAAATTGTGCGTAAGTAGGGAAAAAAAGGCTTGCCCTACAAAGATATTTTAGTCCCCGGCCCCCAAATCATCTTCCTATGTACCTGTCTCTTATCATGTCTTTGCCATTCGGGGTGTACATTACGGGAGGGTCGAGGGGCTAGGGGAAATCCGGGGCTCCCACTCAAGAGGGTTAGGTTAAACAAAAATAATAATTAATAAAATTTAATATAAATAATGAATAAATTTATTGGAACAAATACTCCCAAAATAAGGCTCAGATTGCACCAGAGAATATCTAGAACCCCTGAGCTTCCAGAGCCCTTAAGCGGGCCCAGGGCTGGATTTCACCAAACACAAGATTAATCCTAAGATGAGTTGTTCAGTATCGCCATAGTGATTTGTATTGTGACATCACATGTTGCTAAGCAATTAAGATGAATTCACACTTAAGATCAATCTTAGTGCTTCGTGAAATCTGGCCGCAAGGTCTTTGTGCTTCATTCCTCATATTTTGCAAATGTCCTGTTTTGAAAAAATTAATCTTCTAGGTGCCCCCCACAAAATTCCAAGCCCCCCCCCAAGTTCCCCCTACTGAAAAAATCCTAGCTAGGCTGCTGTTGCCATTGCCTGGCTTGAACAAGATCCAAAAGACAACCACAGTCCCTAAGCAACTCACTACCAATGTCATGAATGTACTATGTTTGTGATCCAATGTTTATTATGATATAGACTTGTGCCTTCTCACTCATGCTTGTCTTTTCATACAGGAATCTCATTTAGAGACCTTACCTATTATAGCCCCAAGCACTGCACCATTATTGTCATTTAAGGCCATTAAAAAAAAAATTGTTGTATTGGAGTAACGGAGGGTTGGAAAATAGGGTAGGGCGGGCGGATTTTTAAAAACATTTTATTTTATTTTTCCTGTATTAAATAAATGCCTTTTTCCTGTATATCACAGTAGGCCTATTTGCCGAGTCAAATAAAGACAAGAAATGACATAACAACTTTAACCAGTCTGGTTTCCATCTTTTGCTCCTTTTAACTTAAGCTTTTAATCTGCATACAAATTTGCGATTTTTTTGTTGTTTTGTTTTGTTTTTCCGATTTTTTTTTGGATTTTTTATTTTTTATTTAATTTTTTTGGTTTAAAATGTTTATGGTCGGGGCATATTTTTGTGTCGGGCGGGTTACGCCAATACAACAATTTTTTTTTTTATGGCCTTATTGTGTTGGGATTTTAATTTGCTCTGCCCAGGCAACACGTACCGACATTCAAGGTTACCGTCACAATGTGTCTGCATTTAGATCACGGTAACCATGGAGTCAGCCAGGCAGTCAGTAAATGGTTGCCTAGGGGAGTCAGGTATACACACTGTTGACAGCGGTGTGTTGGGCCATTCTGTTTATAGTTACCATTGACATTGGATTTATACATTATGTATTTGCTATTTACAGACTACAGGTAGCACCTGCAACGTACACACACACCCGTACCAGGCTCCTGTTATGCTGTGAGTACTATACACACTGCTTGATTTTGTTTTTATGGAAAAACTATTTTGTGTATAATTGATGTTAATGGTACGTCTGAAATACTTATTTCATTTATTTACAAAAGTAGATTTTTGTTAGGAATATCCTGTATATTTAAAGGGCGTGTACAACATTGGTAAAGGTGGCGGAACATGAACAGCACTCACACTTTGTCTAATCCAGCATGTACATGAAATAATCAAATTTAGCTCAATCGGACATTTGAGTCCCGAGAAAATAGGGAAAACCTGACAATTTTTCTTATAAAACATAGAGAAGGATCTTGTCAAGATGAAAAATGTTTTTGATACTGGTTCTTGATAAAAACAGTCACTATTTCAGACGGAAATATTTTAAAGATACATGTATGTTTCTACCAGCACCATCTTCTTTCCCTGGAAAGTTGTATGTAAATCTGTGAAAATTTCTGTTTGGGTTTGTTTTATACCAATGTTGTACATGCTCTTTAAGAGTGCCAGTATACATATTGAATGAACCCTTTTTTTTCATTTTAATAGAAATACAGTTTCATCGCCAAATATCCTGGAATATTACATTGCCGTTTGTTGCAGAAATTAGACTTTGTATCAAAAAGGTAAGCTACATTGTACCTTTGTTTGAATTTTGTTGTTAGTTTATGTGAACATAACTGGCAGTAATTTTAATACTGAATTTCATCTTATTTGATATTTTAATATATGCAATAGTTCAACTGTTGTGATGTGTGTGTGCTTTTAACATTTTTATCTTTGTGTTTAAAGATTCTTTTATTTCCCTTTTATGAAGCCCATTGGACTATTTGGAATTGCACTTTACAAATGTTGATAATAAAGAGTGATGATATTTGTTTTAATAGAAAGGAATTCGTTTTGTTAGAAATATGAACATTTTATTGTATCAAACAGTAAAATGATCACATAAGTAATATTTCTGCCTTATGTGATGTGTACGGGCAAATGTCAGACAAATCGCCAGTGGAACATTGTCTGGCTTCATTTCATTTTATTTCATTTTGTTTCATTTTGTTTCATCTTCAAAAGCTGGGACACAGTAATTTTTTGAATGAGATTTTATTGTGTAATGTTATGTTTTAAATAATATAATTGAAATAAATGATCTCTTCCAAAAAATAATTTGGTCTGCAACTGGGTTAGAATCAATCGTCAACATAACAGCATAATTATTTCCTCTATAGATGTGAAATGAAATTTCTTGCTTGTTTTTCTTTTCAAGAGATGGGGACCTCAGCCAGCAGAGGAAGCACAAGGATCATTTATGATGAGTCATCAAACACCATCTGGATAGCTCCAAGACATCGTCGCCGTGATTTTCGCGGCGACTGTGGCCGCCGGTCACGGCCTGTTGTCAGGGACCCAACGCCACCCCCGTCCCCCTTACCAACGGCCAACCCACTGAAGGTCCAGAGCGTGGACTTAAAGTCCACCAGCAACAAGTTCCTTCACTTCACGTATGAGATCGAGGATGTGCCCGGCCTGGTGGTGCGTCGGGGAGAAGCCTTCAAACTCGGCCTGCAACTGGGCCGACCCTACGACAAAACCACTGATAAAATCATCCTGGAATTTAAAACAGGTGAGCAAATCAGCTAGCTAAGATTCTCCTTATTGTGGTTTTAATCATCACATAACCACAAGGGAAACTGAATGGATTAATTTTATGTTGTTGAAAAGTGAACAAAGCAAAATTGACTTGAGCGGGATTCAAACCAGCGACCTCAGAGTGCCGGTACGGTGCTCCAGATGGCACTGGTTGGAATGCCGCCCCAGTCAATTTTTGGAGTTAATAGGAGGGACTGATGCGTTTCAATCCTAGCAGGATCTTTATCAAAGGCTAGGAACGAAAAGCGTCAGGCCCTCCTAACTCCAAGCATTTTATAAATTTTAGGTCATTATTTGGGCTGATATGAGCAGTTTGCAGCAGTTTATTACTTGTATTGACCAGTCGATTTTTCTTTGTTCAGTTTTTTAAGACTTATTTTAGTACCCGGTATTAATTTGTCAGCTGGAGTATGTAGGAAATTGACAAATTGCCAGAAATGAACAAAGCCTGGTTTTACGGTGTAAATTATCTCGTTCAGGGGACAGCCAGAGTTTCCAACATAGGACAAGAATGATGGTTGCCCTGGACGGATCTAACAGGGCAATGGCCGGAGAATGGAAGGCAGAAGTCGACAGTGAAGAAGGGAACACTGTGTCAGTGTCAGTCACAGCCTCTGCTAAAGCCCTGGTTGGCAAGTACTCACTTGCTGTACACACTGAAGTTAAAACTGGTAAGTGAAACTATTTCCATGTATGGATCCGCGGCAGGTCAAGGACCTGGGTTCAAGTTCACCAAAGTCATCATAACTTTCTATCAATAGTAGTACTAATTTAAATTTAAGCATTGCAGCCCTACGTAGGATACGATGGGTTATCTTCCTCTTAACTCGAGTTAAGATCGATCGTAGGACTTTGTGAAATCGACCCCTGTGCCCCTCCTTCTCTTTCTGCTTTGAGATGCACCTTTAATAGCAAATGATAACAGTGTACTCCTATTGTAGTACAAGAACATTGCAATTATGTCTCATATTCCAGTAAAATGACTTCATGGAAGATTTTGTGTCATGGTTTAATACCAACCTGAAAATATGTTTGGCCATGTACGGTACTAAAGATGGGTGTCCTGCCTGTTAGTATTAAAAGTGGTTGAACAGTGTATTTTCTGGGACAGACATGAATACGAACAGAGGCATCACCCACCATTTAATTGTGGCCCAATTCCTTCCTCTTATGTCAAAAGAGCAACAGACTTGTTTCCAGTATGGAGGACTGGTTTCTTTTTATAATGTACGTTGACAAATTACTGTGGAGTTCCACATTGGAATTGCAAGGATATTTGTCAGAATGGAAACAAATTTCCATTTCCTGTTTTGTGGTAATTGCAGATGATGGCCCTGCCAAGTCGGTCTACAAGGAGTCTCAGCCCATGTAC
The DNA here is from genome assembly GCA_963971285.1 of Astropecten irregularis. Taxonomy (NCBI): domain Eukaryota; kingdom Metazoa; phylum Echinodermata; class Asteroidea; order Paxillosida; family Astropectinidae; genus Astropecten; species Astropecten irregularis. The sequence goes on along the minus strand of OZ020252.1, from coordinate 14,453,472 downwards.
CTTCTCTTCAACGCCTGGTGTGAGACTGACCAGGTCTTTATGGAGGATAAAGATGATCGTATGGAGTACGTCATGAATGAAAGGGGATATATCTGGTACGGCAACTATCGACAAATGGGCAAGAGGCCCTGGGCTTTCAGCCAGTTTGAGAAGGGCGTCTTTGAAGCGGTTATGTTTCTGCTTGATTCTCAGGTACGTGCTGGTGGAGTCTTGGCCTTGGGAGTTGACGTCCCACTTTAATAATACATGAACTGTCCCTCGTTTGGATTCAGGATTACAAACTGTTGGGATTGTTGCGGTTCTTTTGATAAGGGCCTGGAAACAGGGACGATTACACATTCAAACTTTTAAATAACCCAAAATCAAATGCAAGTTTGTTTAAAAATTTGTTTACCAAAACATTTTTTTTATCAGACTTATGTAAACAAGACCAATACTGATGAGACTTTACGAGCATTTTATGTCCGAACTTTACTTTGGTTATCCACGCAAAAGAAACAGTGTTTTCTACTAATTAAAGCATGCTAAAATATTATGTATTTACTGTATTTTGTTGTTTTTTGTCCATAAAGGTCCAAGACAATGACCGAGGAAATGCCGTGGTGGTTAGTCGGACCATGTCAGCAGCAGTGAATTCATCTGATGATGGTGGGGTGTTGACGGGAAAATGGGGTGGTGACTATGCACCCTATACAAGGCCTACAAAATGGGCTGGGAGTGAGAAGATTCTGGAGGTACACTCATTCTTTCTTTCCCCTCTTATTTTGTTGCACAAGCAAGTTATACCATCCTTTTTGCAACTGCCATTGAGTTGCTGTATTTTTCATAAATGAGTTCAACAAAAGCCCAAAAACTGTTTTGATCTTCAAGATCAAAACATCAACACAATTTCAATTACCTTACAATTTTGTGTAACAATTGCAACGTTTTTTTCGCTGTTTTTATACTGTTTCCAATGATTAATTGAGCTGAAAATGTCACAGGTTTGTTTTTATTTCATGACAAATCAAATTATGAACAGACCGCAGCTGTTCTATTAACTTTACCAACGTATGATAGTACCTTTAAGTAAGACAGGACTACTACTAGCAGTATTAGATTGTCTTTGTTCACTTTTCAATTATTTAAAATTCTGTCAGTTTCCCTAGTGGTTATGATTTATTATGATTAGGATTATTTGTGACAGTGCACTTTTATTGTCCAGCCAGTGGCTATATCATGTTTCTTTCTTGTGATGTGCCACTCCCCTTTATACCTGAAGGTTTTCTATTAAAAAGGGCTGTTGCATCCAAAACTCTTTTTATGAGCAAATTACTCCCGTTGCACATTTGGCACTTCTAGGTGCTCTCGGCTATTGAACATTTTGCATTAGGGCGCCCCTTTTTTAGGGCGCCCCTTTGGTTCTCATTTCTTGTTCACCTTGAGGGAGGGTAGGTCGGTCGAAAAAAAAAACCTGGCTGAATACACAAAATCCTAAAGAAAATGATGTTCATTGTATTCACTGTAATCGCGTTTGAATATTTTAAGTATATTAAGTATAAAAATAGTCTAAAAGTCTATTGGCAAAAAAAAAAAAAGAATTCCAAGAATTTCTCTCCAGAAATTCTGGGAATTCTTTTTTTTTTCATTTTTTTTTTATATTAGGCAATTCTGACAGGGTCGGCGGCAAAAAAAAAGTGTTTTTTTTCTTCGGTCGGAGCACACAATATGGGTCGGTCGGAAATGAGAACCACAGAATTAAAAAGGGGCGCCCTTACCAACCTTATTAAAATCATTTGTGAAGAGGTTACCGGGGGTGTGTGATCTCCATGCAGATAATTTCCAACCCCAAAAAACTTTCAATGTAATTAATAAACCTCTGCAAACTGCTCATCAACCAAAATATTGACCCGAAAACATATAGAATTCTTGGCGTTAGGAGAGCCTGACGTTTCGAACCCAGCAGTATCTTTCACTAAGCCTTTCAGAAAGATCCTGATAGGGTCAAAACGTCCTTTGAGAAAGATCCTGCTCGGTTCAAAACATCAGGTTCTCCAAGTAAAAAAAACCTTTCATGTAATTCCTTTATTGTCTTGACTCCCCTCCCTCTATCTCCAGGAATACCACAAGACCAAAAAAGCTGTTCGCTACGGTCAGTGTTGGGTCTTCTCTGGAGTGTTGACTACCGTACTTAGATGCCTCGGTATACCTGCCCGGAGCGTGACCAACTTTGCCTCTGCCCATGACACCGACATCAGTCTAACCATAGTAAGTCATCTAATATGAAGCTTATTCATAAAATGTCTTTCTCTAGTTGAAAAGGATAACATTTTGTTGAAAAGAAATCATATTTATCAATTTGGTTTGCAGGAAGCCAGGTTGCATTATATTCCTATGCCAATTTCAATATTATTATTTTTACACCGTAAAGAGGATGTTCAACACTCAATAAACTAGAACCATAACCATCAGAGAAAAATCATCCAAAAAGACTCTCTTTCTGTGTTCAGTGTGAGATAAATATTTTTTTTTCTCATGTCAAGTAATTTAAGTATGATAGTTCTAACAAATAAAGCGAGGTTTGTTGAGTGTTGAACATCCTCTTTAAGCAAGTTTCTATCGCCTAGAAATTTCAGTTTCATTACTTGGGTATGGTACCAATCAAAGTTTGTATCAGTAGTAAAGGTTTATTGTTTTGTACAGAAATTAAGGCATGACTGCTTAAAACTTGTATGGTAACTTTCTGTGTCAAGTATGGGAATTACACAAATGGCAATGCAGTGAATGGACATCTTTACTTTGAATTCCAACCTAGTTTCTGAATGACATTGTAACAGATCTTTAAGCTTAGAATGGACTTCCAAACTTGTGTTTTCCCTGCCAAATTGGCCTGCTCTGACGTATTCATATGCAGCAGTGTGATGTTGGAGATTTAATAATATGGCATTTAAAAACGTACAGTCATTCTAATCACAAACGTTTATGTAAAGATGAAGAAAAAGATCACTTGGAACTGGAACCAGCCACAAGTGATAAGTATTTTTTATGGACTTTCATTTGGTAACCTGTGTTTCCCTAATAGCAATTTTTCAATGTGCTTTAATGCTTCATGCTCTAGTAAAATAGGTTGTTGAAATTAGCTGCCCCTCAATCATTGACGCTCTTGCAGGACAAATACATGGATGAAGATGGTGAGGATCTTGGTGGCTGTGATTCGGTCTGGAACTTCCACGTATGGAATGAGGCCTGGATGGTACGGCCTGATCTGCCGCCTGGGTACGGTGGCTGGCAGGCAGTTGATGCCACCCCTCAAGAGACCAGTGAAGGTACGTGCAAACAGTCAAGACAAACAGTTGACTCACAAATGGACCATTCCGGCTTTGCTCTTAATGTGTGTTTTACATATAGCTGTGACTGAGTTTGACCAAGGCTTTCGACCTTTCGTGGTCACCTGATTAAAAGGTGTCCTCCAATAGCGCTCCGCACTAATGACGTCACAAAATCCCCGGATGTCAGACAAACATTGTCTCACGCACACAGTGTACATGGACGCGCACACCCACGCATATTCGCATGGTTGCAATGTTTGTCGGATGGGATGCTATTTTTAGCGTTAGTGCGGAGCGCTATTGGTCAATGCGCACAGTTTGATTGACAGGCCAGAAGGGTCCATTAGATCAGATTGGTAGCATTGTCATAATAAGTCTGTAGATTGAAATTAGAACAATCAATACTTGTAGTAAATCGTGGGTCAGTCTATCAAAATGATAAAGAAAATTAAGGTACATAACGTTAATATTTCTTGAGGAAGACAGTGCTGTCTAACTTCAAACTTCCTCAGTGTTGCTGAAAGTGCACAATGCTCTCATCAATTTTATTTGAATACCCGATGATGGTTAAAGCCCACCTCGATCAAAAGGTCGGAATGGTATTTCGAGTTTTTGTATTTTGTGGTAGGATATGGACTCAGGAATACACAGAAGTTCACTTTTGACAAGTATTTCACTGGATACACTCTTTAGAGGAGTTTTCATTCTCCCCCCACTTTGCCCGAAATCCGGAAAGTTGGGCTTTAACCATTATTTGGTCTAGAAGTAATTCTTCATCCTTCATGTACGAGGAACAATCGGCACTACTGATTCATCAATGGTCATTGATGAAGCTTGCTCTCAGCTGCATGAAAGTTGCTTTCAGTACTCCTAAAGTGTGTTTGCCTTCTCCGCCCGCTGCAGGTCTTTACCAGACAGGTCCCTGCCCAGTCAACGCCATCAAGCAAGGTCACGTGTATTACCCACATGATGGCCAGTTCATCTTTGCTGAGGTCAATGCGGATCGCATATACTGGAAGGTGAGTCAAAGTTCTTTCTTGACATCATTCTAAAACAGAGTTTGTTGGTGACTCTCAAGCATTTTACACTCGAAAGGAGATAAAATAACAGCACAATATATTTGAGGTCACTATTCAGTATTTAAAGGTACATTACAGGATTGGTAACATACCCAAACAGAAATGTTCACAGACTTACTATAACTTTCAGGATATATGAAGATGGTGCTGGTAGAAACATACCGTTAAAATATTGCCGCCTGAAATGCTGTATTTATCCAGAAATTAGGCAAACAAAGACCGAAAACAGTTTTGATCTCGGGGTGAGATCAAAACTGTAAATAGATGTGAAAATACATGTACACTGTGAGTGTTTTCACTGTTTTGTACAGTTTGCGATGTTGACATGAGCTGAAAGTTTCACAGGTTTGTTTTTATTCCATGACAAATTATGAACAGTCTGCAGCTGTTCTGCCACCAATCCTGTATCATATGCCTTTAATCAAAGTGTACAAATCTTTGTGTATTATTTCCTGTAAGCATGGCTTAATTCTGCAACCAGGGGCCAATTTCATAAAACTGTTAAGCACAAAAATTTGCTAAGCATGACATTTCTGTCTTTATAAAAACAGGGTTAACAACCAAATTTCCACGTGTTGTGTATCACTTGTGATTGTTTTTTGGCTGTTGTTCGCTGACCATGAATATCAAATGGAATGTTCAATGGTGGTTTTATTGGGCGAAACATTTTTGTGCTAAGCAAATTTTTGTGCTTAATAGTTTTATGAAATTGCCCCCAGGCTCTGCTTACCGTTAGCGTATAATTCCAGTGCAAACAGAAGCTGAAAACTCTGTGCTTAAAAGATCTCAAGTAATTTCATTGATTGGCAAAGAATGTTCAGTTGTGTGCATAGTTTGGGTTGCTAGCCCTGTAAGTGGAGAATAGGCCTTTTCCCACTAGAGCGCTCATCCCCGGGGCGAACTCACCCCGGCCACCCTGGGGTGAAAATTTCAACCCTGGTCCCAAGCAGGGTTGAACTTACCCCAGAGAAAAGGCAATCGATCTCGGGGGGTGGCTTAGGGGTGGCCCGGGGGTGACAGAGGGGTGAACATTTCAAGTGGGAATCGTGGCTTATTTTCAACCCTGCATCGCCCCGGGGCCACCCCCGAGATTGGTCAAGTGGGAAAAGGCCTAATGAGGATCATAATTGCAGAAGTTTGTGGTAAGCAGAGCCATGAAATTAGAGCCCATAAGTTATGCAAATCTTGGCTACAGTGTATAGCTTTGCAGAATCATATGTTAATCGTATAGTCCTAATTCACACACAAGTAGCCAGAACCTACTGCTGGTTTCTTCTTATATTTTTTAGAAACAAAAGGATGGCGAAGTCAGAATAATGAAGATCAGGAGAAATGCAGTTGGGAAATTTATAAGCACAAAGGCCGTAGGTAAAGGTGACAGAGTGGATCTGACAAACGTTTACAAGCACCCAGAAGGTAAGCTTGTTCTTAAAATGTCTCTTTTATGCTTTAGCGTGCAAGGCTCAATGATTACACACTAAATACTCGGGTTGATATACAGTACTTCAGAGATATATTTATTGTTGAAAACATGATAAAGTATACAATGCTGCTCTGAGTTTAAAAACCCAAGTATGATAAGTTCGACAACATGTGGCACTAAGCAATGTTGCTTGAATGATGGTAAGCAGTAAGACTGGTGGCTAGCAGTAAGACTGATGGCTAGCAGTAAGACTAAAAAAATATACCCTCAGCAGCCTTTTTATAATAGACGCTGAGGCATAAAACAATGGAATGAAGTTGATTTCCAAGGAATGAGTTATACTAGTCAGAAGTTACACATACTAAGAATCAAGTCACTGGACACTGAGTCACTCAGGGTCACTGGTCACAGTGGTCAGCCCTGTGTCAATCAATGCCAGGAAGTGAAAGTATGCGACTTCAACTTGGAAATCAGGATGACAATCATGAGTAATCATTACTAATGGATGCTAAAATGATGAAATGCTATAGGTAAAAATAAGCAAATATAAATGGTTACATTTATATAAATCAGTCACATATAGGTCATGATAAGACCAACAAAAATGGGTTTTGATAATTACATTGAATGGTAGAAATAATAATGAAAGGATTAAAAAGTGTAAACAGTCTTCATTAGAATATAAAATAAAAGAACTGTCTGTATTAATAACAATAATGAAACGCTACAATGCTGTCATACGTGTGATTTCTTATTACTGTCAAGGTCTATGAAGTTTTCCTACTTTTTTTTTTTTGGGGGGGACATTTAAATCTAAAGGGAATTTGTACCTGTTTCCCAGAAATTGATTTTGTGTATTTAAAGGTATAATACATGATTGGTAAAGGTCACAGAACAGCACGTTCGTACATTCGAGTATTAACAATGTTGTGAACCAAAAGACTAATGAATCGTAGTGTTGTGTCGTGTCATGTCATTGTCAAATCCACCCCAATTGCGTCTTGAAATTTAGAATCTTGAAATTTCTGTCATCAGGTTGTGATGCTGAACGAGCCGCAGTCAAGGCGGCGATGGGCTATGGGACCAAGCCTGACATCTACGACGTTCCTGACATGGTCGAGGATGTAGAAATGAGCATTCAACTTGACGATCTGTTCATCGGATCCGATTTTGAAATCGGTGTGCTGGTGGTAAACAAGAGTTCCGAGGAAAGAAATGTGTCAGTTTGCATCACTGTGCAAGTGGTATACTACACAGGTTGGTGATTTAGCAATCCAAGAATCACTTTGAGTTTATAACAGGATGGCATGATGGTCGGATCCTAGCATGGCTGATGATCTAGTGCTGTGCAAAATAGGGTAATTTGGTATTCATTTACGGAATAAAAAAAAATACGGATCCGTGTTATACGATTTACGATCGCCTTTTAAATGACAGCGCTAGTGGGCGGCGATTGTGAGTGTTCAGTGAAAAAGAAAAGTGCCTGTGAATAAAAGCAGTGTTGAGTGTTGGCAGACGCGGTACAATATGAACATTAAGCTTGTTTGATATGACGATATTTATCGATATCGCGATATTTTAAATAGTTTTTTTTATATGGAAAATCGTATCGGGCCCCGGAAAAAAATTCGAAATATCGGGAATATCACGATTTTATGGTGCCGCAACTTTATACAAAACAAATCAGAGTAGCTCATGAGCTAACTGACAGAGCTACTTTTTGCACTTTTTGCGACGACCAAAACAAACAAATTACGGCAAATTTTGTAGCTGGTTGGGACGTTAAAAGCAGATTTCTTACCGCAAAATCTGCACCGAAGCCGACAGTTATCCATGCCGTCCATAATCCAGAGCGCTACTTGACACTGCACAAGTCTTCTTCAAAGTGAATGTCGCTTTCGGATGTTTTTTGCACGAATGCACGATATATTTTCAGATTAAGTTCGTAAAAGTGTGTTTCTACCTGGACATATGGACAAAGTAACCGACTGAAATTCAACTAAGATTTAGTTGGTCAGGAAAATGCAACTGACGCCTACTTTGGAACATCTTCAACATGGAGGTAGAAGGACGGTTAGAATAGGGATCCCGATCGCAATCAGAAGGCTTTTTATGATGTTTTTTTAGATCAAATATATGAACAGTGTATTTCAACTAGGCGGAATGGACAAAATAAACGACTGTTATGTTTTTTTAGCATGAACCAAACGTGAGCTACGGTGAGTCCATATTTTTTTGGTGTTGGTTTCGGTTAATCGTTTTTGAAAATTTATCTGAAAGTTAATCTATATCCGAATAAAAAGCACAGCACTAGTTCATTCTTTCAAAAACAAAATATGAACAAATTGGCTTTGTTTCTTTTTCTGGTCAGTTGATAGCTCCTGTACATTTTGAATTCTCTTCATAATTTGTTAGAGGTGTCCCCTTTGCCACATGAAATTGAAACCAAACAGAATATTTTATGTGGATCAGTTTGCGGAAACACCATATAATATGCGTTCGTACTTTCGCACTTCTTATTTCGTCGCACTTCATGTTAGGTCTCAACGTTTTGACTAGCCTGCTCTAGTCATCATCAGGAGACTGAATATTACACATTACATGGTTTTTCTGCAAACCACATACCAATTGTCACCATGCAAAGCCTCAAATCTTTTTTAAAGTATATTTCATCCGACTTTATCGACAGAGTGCCTTGTTTACAAAACTTGTATATGCAAAATAACGATGTTGTATATTACAGAATCAGTGATATAATAAAATGTTCATCCATCCCAGAATGTAAATAATGATATGATTGAATAGACCTCTTTTATTTACAAACATTGACTCGTGGTTGGCATGGGCGGCCAAATATTGCAAATCATTTCATCTTCTCGAAAGACGGCGTGACCAAATTGAATATTTTTTGCAAACTTCCCGTAGCTGTACAAAATAACATACCAGCATTGCTTGTGTTGTTTCCATTACATTTAATAGCAATATCTGTCAAAGTTTATGAAACGTTGTGTACAAATTGTGTTCAAATTGTGGTTATATTTTATGCCCGGCTTTGATGGTTCTTGGTTTGCAAAAACTTGGGCTGTGACGTTGCAAAAGAAAGGTCTATACAGCACTCTCCTCCAAAGGATGAACAGAGCAGGATGAACAGAGCATACTCTTCGAAATGTTCAAGTTAAACCTCCAATTCTTTTCAGAATCACACTCTCTCCAAATGTAGTATACATGTGTCTACCGAAAATCTTTTTCTTTTAATTGAGTATGAACTTAAGTTAATTAGGAGAGGCTCTGAATTGTATTTTGTGCTTTTTTTCTGTCAGGGGTACTGGCTGGCAAGCTGAAGACCGAGAAAGAGAAGTTGAAACTTGAACCTGGAGAGGAACGGAAAGTGAGCTTTCACATCGATGCTGATGAGTATCTTGAGAAACTGGTAGACCAATCTGCATTGAAAGTGTTCCTGCACGGTCATGTTACGGTAGGTCTCCTGTTATTCCTTTACAGCTTTTTCACCCTGTAGGATTTTCAGCACCACATAAAGTCTAGAGTCAAAAATTCATCAATGAATTTAAGCTTTATAGACCTACAGCAATGCCTTACAAAGCAATTTTGTACTTGACTGAGGGGGACACTGAAGGGACTTAGCTGAGTAAAGGAAGCTATCTACCATCTTGAAGTAACTTAGCTTGCATGAAACTGTGCAGTGACTAGGTGACAGGTCTGGGTTGGTTGTTTTTTGGAGGAGCAAACTTTTAAACTTTAACTAAAAATCTTACTTTGTCTTCATGATACCATGCAAACTATATACATGCCAAATGAACAGGACTTGGTGTCATGTCGTCGTTTAATTAGCAGCCAGTCAAGTCTGCCTCTCATTTATTGACTGTCAGGTCTAGAGTTATAATTGAACTAATCAATTAGTCCGGAAGGACAGGACTACCTTGTATAAACTCCTTGGCAACCCTCTCTCATTGTGCAGGAGACAGGCCAGGCCCTTGCAGACGAGGAAGATTTCCGTCTCCGCACCCCCTACATTGACATGAAACTGGTGCAGCCAGAGGACGCTTGTAACATTCACATGGGGACACCGGTGGAGGTAGAGCTCAGCCTAACCAACCCACTGAAGAAAACGCTGACAAACTGTGAGATCAGTGTCGAAGGATCAGGCCTGATGTTTCCTAAAGATTACAAACCGGGGTAGGTATCTGATCAGGGCCCAATTTCATAGAGCTGCTTAAGTACCAACATTTGCTTAAAGGGATGGTACAAAACTGGTTTTTGCCACAAAACCATTGCTGACAGTGAAAGCACATTATGTAAACCATCATATACCTTAAGTGACAAACCTGTAGAAGTTTGAGGTCAATCAGCCATCTGGGTCACAAGAAAATGGTGAAAACCCATTTACACATTTCAACGATGATGATGCATTCATAATAAAACGCTTCGAAAGCGATTTATTCCAATCGGAAAATAGTTTCATTTATTTCTCAACGAATATGGCATTTCAGACAAAAACATTTCATGGGATGTTTTCTCCTATCATCACCATTATACTGTGTAAGTATAATGGTGATGATAGGACCCGGGACGGGTTATTTCAACCCATCCCACCCATCATGGACCAAACGTTGTCAAATCAAAGTACCAAATTTCTTCTCAGATAAAAAAAAAAAAACTAATTCTGTGTTTTGTCAGTATCGTTCCTCCAACATCTGTCCATCACTGAACATCCTATTTCTTTGCCTGTGATCTGTTTCTCTGTGTACAGCGTATACCAGTACTCACTCAAATACTTCTAAATCCCAAAAAACCAACCAATAACCAAAAAATAGATACAAGCAATTTTGTTAAATTGAAGTTGAATGTCATTGATTATCATATCTACCGTGTTTGTGTCCATCATCTTCACAGTAATGTCAACCCGGGTGGTACACTCTCTCAGAAGGTCATTTTCAAGCCGTGGAGAGCCGGAGAAAGGACTCTGGTCGCGACCTTTGAATCCGACCAGCTCGATCAAGTGACCGGCGAGCTGGACGTCACCATTATGAAACCGCAGTAACGAGGTTCAGAGGTGCGTTGAAATGCTTATGTAGAGATGCTCTTCATTAGAGGATGACTTAGAGCAGACTAGTGGAAACGTTACGAACGAAATAGAAGTGCGAAAGTAAAAATTATTCTTACATGGTGTTTCCGCAAACCGATCCACATACCAATTATCACCATGCAAAGCCTTAAATCTTTCTTAATGGGCAGTTTGTTGAGATCAGTTCATTTGAAATGCTAAGCGATTGATCTGAAAATTTGGAACCCAAGCTGATTTGTCCTGCCATTCTTTCCATTTCAAGACCAAGTTTAAGGCAGGTTCCATAATTTTGTCATATACAAGTAAATCTTGCTGTCTTTTCTCTTGATATTCATGGATTCTATTTCTGATTTTCCCCACGTTTCAAACATTGTCAAATGATGCGCTAGAGTTTTTTTTGTCTTTGAAATTTTGAAGAAAAAAGAAAATGCCATCCAAGAATTTTGAAAAATAAGAGTTATACGCGCTTGATAAGTTATACAGTGTAAAATATATGAACAAAAATCTATGTTTCACTATCCTGCTCATTACTTTTGAATTCTATATATTGGGCTTTAGTCTAGGCAAAACCCAGGCGTGGTCTGGCTTTTCAGTGACAAAGCCCAACCAGAATGAACATCTCCTTCCCTTTTACACACAGCAATTTTTCTTGTTAAGCTATGAAAGCAGTAATGCAATGAAATATACAGTGAAATGTTTAGCTGGGGTTTCCTTTAGTGTAGTTTTAAATATATATTTTTATGTTTTATTCCATATTAACCAATGCAATACCTCTCTGAGAATTTTGGAAATCTCGGTGTACATAAAATCAAAAGAACTGCTTATGAGGCTGCACACACAGGGTTTAAAATGCAATTATGTTCGTATCGTGTATAAAAAAAGGTTGTTGTATCCGTGTATCCCCTCGAAAACTTTTACAAAAAGAAACTACATATTATGCTCTTGCTGAGGACCATTGTGAGAAAAACCTTTTGGCTGGCAAAGTGGTTTTTTTTTTAAAAGTTTTGTACATTGGCTAGCACCTGTTAATTCTACACAGGAATTCCTCATATAGTTAGGTATGAATTCATAATCCACTGAAATGTTGACTGCAGATGTTGAGCTGCACCAATTCTTTCCCGATATTTTACGTGATGTTGACAATTTATTGACAACAAGATTACTTGGGGAGGGGGAAAGTAGGTTGTGTACTTCTGGTGTTACCATGAGTTGCAGCAAGCATCTTTTCTCTATAGATCTTAAAGCTCTGAATTATGTGGCTATTGGTTGGATTTACTCACATTATATTTCTATCGCAGTGGAATTCAGCACTTTAAGAACCATGTGAATTTCTATGCCACATCCATATTAATATTGAGACACAGCAGCCTCATTGCTCACAGTCAGTAGGCTCTGTCCTAAGCTGTAAACTTGTCACAAGTGTCCTTCATAGTAAATGTGTAAATATCTCCTGTAAGTGCCTAATATTGTTTTGTACAAATTCCACATGTGTGTGTTTGGTGTGGGCTTTTCAGGTGTTGAAAACTGAGGTAATAAAACATTAGAGGAATGTCTTATTTTTACACAGTGCTTCTGCACACCAAGGAGTTGATATTAAAAGTGGAAGTAATTAAGGTAGCTTGTTTAAAACCTTGGGTTTTTCTTTTTTGCTCTCTGAAGTATTGTAGATCATGTAGAACAGCATGAATTATTTTTTGTTTGAGATAGGTATAGCATAGCTTAATTTACATATATTTCAATATTAAGTGTGAAATTGTGCCTTAATTAATAACTAAAAAAAATAATGAAATTGAATAGAAACTAGATTAATTTATATCGACAAAATGAATTGTAATATTTTTGTACTAAGCATTTGTTATCTCACTTCATTATGTGTTGTGATAGAAAACGTAATTGTTGTTCATATTTATCTTTTAGTTTAATTACATATACCTCAATTACTTTCTGTATCTTACTAAGTATCTGTAAATAATTAACTCTTCTGAAGTACTATTGGTCATTCAAGAACTTTGTGTAAAGGTCTCAACTAGCTAGGCAACTGTAACCTGAAATATACCCAGAATATTGTACTGATGACTAAAATATAAAAAAAAGTGCTTATGAAAGCAATTTATGGTTAACAAAACTTTACAAGAAAAATTAATATTATATTTTGGTAAAGTATCCTTGCCTATTAACACATAGGGAGGGCGCCCATGGTACTTAGGGCAGCATTTGGAGATCGCCTTAATGTCCTAGCTACCTTTTAAGACACTTGTTTACAGTGTCCAAATTTGTATAGAGAATTATCTCAATATGAACATTTCAAGTTCAAGTTTGGAAGATGTTTAGCAATAGGTAAGTAAAGTTTTGTGTACAACCCTATGGAAATGTCACCATATAATGCAATAAGTAGTTACATGTATATAAATTATGGCTTCATTTTATTCCTTGCATTTTGTTAGGACATCTCTGAATATTTACGGTGTGGAGTACTGTAGAATATTATCATATAGGGCCTGTTTGTTTAATGCAAAGGATCACGGATTCTACTGATCCGGATCCCATTTTAGCGTACCCTGCATAGGAGGTAGATCCCTAAATATCTGATCCTTTGCCTTAAACAAACAGGCCCTAGATGTTTACCATGCGCTTTCATTCAACTGAAATTGTGGTCACTTTTTGTAAACTTTTATGGCAATTTTTATTATGGCAAATAAAATGCACAGTGTGCAGATAAAACCAAAGTCCTTGTTTTATGTGTGTTCCATTTTACTGTCTTATAGCACACGGTCGCCTCTTGAAAGCTTTTGTTGTTTTCCAAACTATAGTTGAGCACTATTATGACTCTGAGAGTATTTCTAATGTGAACGAGTTCTGAAATTTGATCCGTTCTTGCCGTGTTGGGAAGTGTGTTTTTAACCGGCCCTTAAATATCTCAGGTTTGCAAACAATTTTACAAAGAAAAACTTTGTCTTTCTAGCGGGAAAAGCCTGTCTTCCTAGCCTGCTAAAGCCCTGTCTTTTCTGACTGGCAAAAGGTTGTCTTCCATGCCCAGGGCAAAGGGCAAAGGCCCAGTCTTTCCTGCCCAGGGCACAGGGCAAAGGCCCTGTATTTCCTGATGGGCAAAGTCCCTGTATTTCTAGTAGGATTTTTTTTTATCAGAAACTGAAGTCAGAAACTGAAGTTGTTGGCACATGTATTAGTAATTCTTTTAAAACCATTTTGTGAATTTAGGAAGACTGCCTTGACAAAGTCCTTATATCAAATCGGTCCTAGGTATGGTGTTTTAGTGTACAGTGACTTCATTATTTCTTAAGTTTAAAGTAGACTACTTAAGCTGTTGCTGTGGAATTGTCAATATCCAAGATATCTCACTCAGCAGTGTTTATTATGAAGCAGTTTGTATAGCAAAAATTGATCGCTCAGTCATTGTTCATTTTTTTTCCATGTGAACAAGGGTTGATGCAAGTTGCTCCTCCTCACACAATATTGCCATCCCCCGTTGCCATGGACAAGTGAGCATCGCAATCAGGGTCCATCTGGTGGCCTTTGCATTTTCATCTGATGGAGTTGAAAATCAGGCTTTCTGGGTCTAGTTTGAGGAGGGTAGTGGGTAATCTCAGGTTCTGTGCTGATTCTGGTCATGATGAATAACTGGCTATGTCATCATGGTCAAAATGGAGCTAGTAGTTGGTATGATGATGGTCTACAAGATTGATATCATCCTGCTGAACATCCGAGTACAATCTGCATCAAGGTACAAAAACAGGAAGAAAATGTTTTAGTCAAACAGAATCATTATGTGTACCTGAGGGTATGTGTGATTTTACACCAGACACTTTATGACCGATGATTCTTCTGAACAATGCTGAGAAATTACCTACTCCTTGAGGCAATGGAAAAGTCAAATAAATAACCCTCAACTAGTATCAAGAAGGATGGGGATGGGGAAGAACAGTAAGGAGGAAGGGAAGGATGGATGGTAAAGGGGATGGGAAAGAACAGTAAGGAGGAAGGGAAGGATGGATGGTAAAGGAGATGGGAAAGAACAGTAAGGAGGAAGGGAAGGATGGATGGTAAAGGAGATGGGAAAGAACAGTAAGGAGGAAGGGAAGGATGGACGGTAAAGGGGATGGGTAAGAACAGTAAGGAGGAAGGGAAGGATGGACGGTAAAGGAGATGGGAAAGAACAGTAAGGAGGAAGGACAGGATGGACGGTAAAGGGGATGGGAAAGAACAGTAAGGAGGAAGGGAAGGATGGACGGTAAAGGAGATGGGAAAGAACAGTAAGGAGGAAGGGAAGGATGGACGGTAAAGGGGATGGGAAAGAACAGTAAGGAGGAAGGGAAGGATGGATGGTAAAGGAGATGGGAAAGAACAGTAAGGAGGAAGGGAAGGATGGACGGTAAAGGGGATGGGAAAGAACAGTAAGGAGGAAGGGAAGGATGGACGGTAAAGGAGATGGGAAAGAACAGTAAGGAGGAAGGGAAGGATGGACGGTAAAGGGGATGGGAAAGAACAGTAAGGAGGAAGGGAAGGATGGACGGTAAAGGGGATGGGAAAGAACAGTAAGGAGGAAGGGAAGGACGGACGGTAAAGGGGATGGGAAAGAACAGTCAGGAGGAAGGGAAGGATGGACAGTAAAGGGGATGGGAAAGAACAGTCAGGAGGAAGGGAGGGATGGACAGTAAAGGGGATGGGAAAGAACAGTCAGGAGGAAGGGAAGGATGGACAGTAAAGGGGATGGGAAAGAACAGTCAGGAGGAAGGGAGGGATGGACAGTAAAGGGGATGGGAAAGAACAGTCAGGAGGAAGGGAAGGATGGACAGTAAAGGGGATGGGAAAGAACAGTCAGGAGGAAAGGAGGGATGGACAGTAAAGGGGATGGGAAAGAACAGTAAGGAGGAAGGGAGGGATGGACAGTAAAGGGGATGGGAAAGAACAGTCAGGAGGAAGGGAAGGATGGACGGCAAAGGGGATGGGAAAGAACAGTAAGGAGGAAGGGAAGGATGGACGGTAAAGGAGATGGGAAAGAACAGTCAGGAGGAAGGGAAGGATGGACGGCAAAGGGGATGGGAAAGAACAGTAAGGAGGAAGGGAAGGATGGACGGTAAAGGGGATGGGAAAGAACAGTAAGGAGGAAGGGAAGGATGGACAGTAAAGGGGATGGGAAAGAACAGTCAGGAGGAAGGGAGGGATGGACAGTAAAGGGGATGGGAAAGAACAGTAAGGAGGAAGGGAGGGATGGACAGTAAAGGGGATGGGAAAGAACAGTCAGGAGGAAGGGAAGGATGGACGGTAAAGGGGATGGGAAAGAACAGTCAGGAGGAAGGGAAGGATGGACAGTAAAGGGGATGGGAAAGAACAGTCAGGAGGAAGGGAAGGATGGACGGCAAAGGGGATGGGAAAGAACAGTCAGGAGGAAGGGAAGGATGGACGGTAAAGGGGATGGGAAAGAACAGTCAGGAGGAAGGGAAGGATGGACAGTAAAGGGGATGGGAAAGAACAGTCAGGAGGAAGGGAGGGATGGACAGTAAAGGGGATGGGAAAGAACAGTCAGGAGGAAGGGAAGGATGGACGGCAAAGGGGATGGGAAAGAACAGTCAGGAGGAAGGGAAGGATGGACGGCAAAGGGGATGGGAAAGAACAGTCAGGAGGAAGGGAAGGATGGACGGCAAAGGGGATGGGAAAGAACAGTCAGGAGGAAGGGAGGGATGGACGGTAAAGGGGATGGGAAAGAACAGTCAGGAGGAAGGGAAGGATGGACGGCAAAGGGGATGGGAAAGAACAGTCAGGAGGAAGGGAAGGATGGACGGTAAAGGGGATGGGAAAGAACAGTCAGGAGGAAGGGAAGGATGGACAGTAAAGGGGATGGGAAAGAACAGTCAGGAGGAAGGGAGGGATGGACAGTAAAGGGGATGGGAAAGAACAGTAAGGAGGAAGGGAGGGATGGACAGTAAAGGGGATGGGAAAGAACAGTCAGGAGGAAGGGAAGGATGGACAGTAAAGGGGATGGGAAAGAACAGTAAGGAGGAAGGGAAGGATGGACGGTAAAGGGGATGGGAAAGAACAGTAAGGAGGAAGGGAAGGATGGACGGTAAAGGGGATGGGAAAGAACAGTCAGGAGGAAGGGAAGGATGGACAGTAAAGGGGATGGGAAAGAACAGTCAGGAGGAAGGGAAGGATGGACGGTAAAGTGGATGGGAAAGAACAGTAAGGAGGAAGGGAGGGATGGACAGTAAAGGGGATGGGAAAGAACAGTAAGGAGGAAGGGAGGGATGGACGGTAAAGGGGATGGGAAAGAACAGTAAGGAGGAAGGGAGGGATGGACAGTAAAGGGGATGGGAAAGAACAGTAAGGAGGAAGGGAAGGATGGACAGTAAAGGGGATGGGAAAGAACAGTAAGGAGGAAGGGAAGGATGGACAGTAAAGGGGATGGGAAAGAACAGTAAGGAGGAAGGGAAGGATGGACGGTAAAGGGGATGGGAAAGAACAGTAAGGAGGAAGGGAAGGATGGACAGTAAAGGGGATGGGAAAGAACAGTAAGGAGGAAGGGAAGGATGGACGGTAAAGGGGATGGGAAAGAACAGTAAGGAGGAAGGGAAGGATGGACAGTAAAGGGGATGGGAAAGAACAGTAAGGAGGAAGGGAGGGATGGACAGTAAAGGGGATGGGAAAGAACAGTAAGGAGGAAGGGAAGGATGGACAGTAAAGGGGATGGGAAAGAACAGTAAGGAGGAAGGGAAGGATGGACGGTAAAGGGGATGGGAAAGAACAGTAAGGAGGAAGGGAAGGATGGACGGTAAAGGAGATGGGAAAGAACAGTCAGGAGGAAGGGAAGGATGGACGGTAAAGGGGATGGGAAAGAACAGTAAGGAGGAAGGGAGGGATGGACAGTAAAGGGGATGGGAAAGAACAGTAAGGAGGAAGGGAGGGATGGACAGTAAAGGGGATGGGAAAGAACAGTAAGGAGGAAGGGAGGGATGGACGGTAAAGGGGATGGGAAAGAACAGTAAGGAGGAAGGGAGGGATGGACAGTAAAGGGGATGGGAAAGAACAGTAAGGAGGAAGGGAGGGATGGACAGTAAAGGGGATGGGAAAGAACAGTCAGGAGGAGGGGAGGGATGGACAGTAAAGGGGATGGGAAAGAACAGTAAGGAGGAAGGGAGGGATGGACAGTAAAGGGGATGGGAAAGAACAGTCAGGAGGAAGGGAGGGATGGACAGTAAAGGGGATGGGAAAGAACAGTAAGGAGGAAGGGAGGGATGGACAGTAAAGGGGATGGGAAAGAACAGTAAGGAGGAAGGGAGGGATGGACAGTAAAGGGGATGGGAAAGAACAGTCAGGAGGAAGGGAGGGATGGACAGTAAAGGGGATGGGAAAGAACAGTAAGGAGGAAGGGAGGGATGGACAGTAAAGGGGATGGGAAAGAACAGTAAGGAGGAAGGGAGGGATGGACGGTAAAGGGGATGGGAAAGAACAGTAAGGAGGAAGGGAGGGATGGACAGTAAAGGGGATGGGAAAGAACAGTAAGGAGGAAGGGAAGGATGGACGGTAAAGGGGATGGGAAAGAACAGTAAGGAGGAAGGGAAGGATGGACGGTACAGGGGATGGGAAAGAACAGTAAGGAGGAAGGGAAGGATGGACGGTAAAGGGGATGGGAAAGAACAGTCAGGAGGAAGGGGAGGATGGACGGTAAAGGGGATGGGAAAGAACAGTAAGGAGGAAGGGAAGGATGGACAGTAAAGGGGATGGGAAAGAACAGTAAGGAGGAAGGGAGGGATGGACGGTAAAGGGGATGGGAAAGAACAGTAAGGAGGAAGGGAGGGATGGACAGTAAAGGGGATGGGAAAGAACAGTCAGGAGGAAGGGAAGGATGGACGGCAAAGGGGATGGGAAAGAACAGTAAGGAGGAGGGGAGGGATGGACAGTAAAGGGGAATGGGGAAAGAACAGTAAGGAGGAAGGGAGGGATGGACAGTAAAGGGGATGGGAAAGAACAGTAAGGAGGAAGGGAGGGATGGACGGTAAAGGGGATGGGAAAGAACAGTAAGGAGGAAGGGAAGGATGGACGGTAAAGGGGATGGGAAAGAACAGTAAGGAGGAAGGGAGGGATTTCCACTAGTATACATTTGTGCACTGCATGTCAGAATGTGGTTCAGTATTTTACAACGCTGCCACACACTGACAAATTTGTATGGTAGTGCAACATGACCTTTGTCACTCTGTGGTTTCAGCAATTTCGCATTGTCAGTTTGTGGATTTTGTCACTCTGTGCAAAGTGTCAGTTTGTTGATTGACCTATTTGTGACCTGATGTGAATATAACTTACATTTGCGCTACGATTTTCAGTGGTATTAAAAGTATTTTTAACAATGAAATTCAACCTTAACATCATGTGCAATTTTTCTTCTAAATTTTTAATGTTCCATTTATTGAAACATCAATACTTAATTTTACAAATAAGACTTTTTGCTTAGTTTGACCATTGTGTCAGCCTGTGGTTTGGAAATCTCTATGTGAGCCTTTAGCTATCTCTGGAAGTTTCAAGTTGCTGGTAAACTGGGCTCTTTTTAGAAAAAAAACTATGGATTTTGCTCAAAATCATCAAGAATTAACATAATTTGCATCTCAATAGAAGGATGTTCCACTTTGGATATTGTTTTCCCTTTAAAATTTCCCCAAGTTCCTCTTTATTGACAAGCACCCACATATGCACAAGCCACACACTGACATGATTTTGTGTTGGGACAAAAAGACCAATAGAAAGCAGTCAATTACAATGCATACACCGCAGTCATATCCAATTATCATTGTCAGGATGTTATTGGGGCAATAAAGCAGATCCATCCAGCATTAATACTGGTACAAAGTGAAGTGTGGGTGCGAGTTTATGTAAGGAGCGGGGATCATTCCAGCCGATGACCACAGCTTTAACACTATTGTGTGTGATTCCCCCTAAAAATAACAATAATAATTAACAACAGCATTTTAAAGTACACGACACCAGTTAAGAAATATAAAATAAAGACATTTTTGGCTTCCATTCATTTATTGCCCCAATAACATCCTGATTGTGCTGACAAGTTTGGGAAGAAGAAAAATGAAAAAAAAAAAAAAAAAAAAAAAACTTGAACAATTACAATAGGTGTTCGGCTTGAACCCGAACACCTAATAACTGCCTTATGTAATTCCAGAAACTCTTTGCCCAAAATTATTTTCGTACTTAGGTTTATGGCTACCTTAAAAGAATCTGTGAGGACAACACCTTCTAAAATTAAGGGCAGAGTCGTCAAGCCTGTGACTTGTAAATAACCACCATTAGCTACGGTTACTTCCAACACGGGTGTTTCTTTCACCAGAGTTGTTAATGATGGAAAATTACTGTAAAACCAATCATGATCTATGACATTTATATCTGCACCAGTATCACCAGGCAATGAATCTTGTTATTGTCCAAATTTGCAGTTATTCTATTAGACTGATTCAATGACGTTTGGAATTGATTTTTGCATGAGATTTTACAGGTAGCAGCTGGAGCACTCCTAAATGGCATGAGTACATGAAATATCCCAGTGCACAAAAGTCTGTTAATTTCCAAAGCGGAAATAAATAAATATCTGATTGACAAATGGAAATTGAACTTCATTAGTGTCAAGTCATTTGGTATGTTTGTCATTATGCTACATGCTACATGCAATATAGCAATATCTCCATCGCAAATTTAAAAGACAAGGTAGAAAACTAAGCAAAGCAGCCAATCTCAATTCAAACTTCAATCTCTAAAAGCTGAACATGTAACTACTTTCAACGATACACAATAAAAGCCAAGTTTAAGGCCAACAGTAAAGCATCACCCATTCAATTTCCCATGCATGGTAATACAACTGAACAGACTGACAAATCACCTTCTTAAATAGTACTATAACCGCCATCCTGTTAACCTGACCCACTGATTACCAATTTCTTTGCCTAACTGACCAGCATATACCACAGACTGACCCACTGACCGCCAACGTCCTACCTCCCCGACCAGCATACCACCGACTGAACCATTGATAACCAACGTCCTACCTAACTGACCAGCATACCACCGACTGACCCATTGATTACCGACGTCCTACCTAACTGACCAGCATACCACCGACTGACCCATTGATTACCAACGTCCTATCCAACAGACCAGCATACCACCGACTGACCCATTGATTACCGACGTCCTACCTAACTGACCAGCATACCACCGACTGACCCATTGATTACCAACGTCCTATCCAACTGACCAGCATACCACCGACTGACCCACTGATTACCA
This sequence comes from Astropecten irregularis, assembly GCA_963971285.1. Classification (NCBI taxonomy): domain Eukaryota; kingdom Metazoa; phylum Echinodermata; class Asteroidea; order Paxillosida; family Astropectinidae; genus Astropecten; species Astropecten irregularis. The sequence goes on along the minus strand of OZ020252.1, from coordinate 14,432,283 downwards.
ACGTCCTATCCAACTGACCAGCATACCACCGACTGAACCATTGATTACCAACGTCCTATCCAACTGACCAGCATACCACCGACTGACCCACTGATTACCAACGTCCTATCCAACTGACCAGCATACCACCGACTGAACCATTGATAAACAACGTCCTACCTAACTGACCAGCATACCACCGACAGACCCATTGATTACCAACATCCTATCCAACTGACCAGCATACCACCGACTGACCCATTGATTACCAACGTCCTATCCAACTGACCAGCATACCACCGACTGACCCATTGATTACCAACGTCCTATCCAACTGACCAGCATACCACCGACTGACCCACTGATTACCAACGTCCTATCCAACTGACCAGCATACCACCGACTGAACCATTGATAAACAACATCCTATCCAACTGACCAGCATACCACCGACAGACCCATTGATTACCAACATCCTATCCAACTGACCAGCATACCACCGACTGACCCATTGATTACCAACGTCCTATCCAACTGACCAGCATACCACCGACTAACCCACTGATTACCAACGTCCTATCCAACTGACCAGCATACCACCGACTGAACCATTGATAACCAACGTCCTACCTAACTGACCAGCATACCACCGACAGACCCATTGATTTCCAACATCCTACCTAACTGACCCATTGATTACCGACGTCCTACCGCCCCGACCAGCATACCATGCACCGACTGACCCACTAATAACCAACGTCCTACGTCTAACTGACTAGCATACCACAGACTAACCAGTGATAACCAACATCCTACCTAACTGACCAGCATAATACCGACTGACCCATTGCTTACCAACATCCTATCTAGCCATCAATGGGTCAGTGAGTGGTATGCTGGTCGGCCAGACGTCATACCTAACTGACCAGCATTCCACCGACTGACCCATTGATTACCAACGTCCTACCTAACTGACCAGCATATCACTGACTGACCCATTGATTACCAACGTCCTATCCAACTGACCAGCATACCACCGACTGACCCATTGATTACCAACGTCCTATTTAACTGACCAGCATTCCACCGACTGACCCATTGATTACCAACGTCCTACCTAACTGACCAGCATATCACTGACTGACCTATTGATTACCAACGTCCTACCTAACTGACCAGCATATCACTGACTGACCCATTGATTACAGACGTCCTACCTAACTGACAAGCATGATTTACTTCCAACATTCAACTGGAGGTGTTTTCTTTAGGTAAGAAAAGCACGGTCGATTTCTATACTTTATGACTAATAAGACACAAGCAAATTCAGAAATTTAAAAAGACGTATCACACAGAAATTTCCTTCAAGACAATATCGCTAAAAAATCTATGGGGGTGGGTTACGCCCCCGATCTTATAAATAAATTGAAATCAGTAACAATTCAATATCCAAACAAACTTTAATTGTGGAAATATATCTTAAAAACTAAAAGGAACCTCTTCATTTGTATAAACTGACTCCAGTTGTAAAGAAAACGAACTTCTCAGTCCCTTAAAGGACGCAGCTTTAAGTTATTGCACGAGGTTGGTATTCCCCTGACCACACACTGACGAAAAGAGAGCCCTCTGTTGGCAGATAGGCGGCCAGTTGCAAGTACATTTTGGGGGGTTGAAATTCTTCCTTAGGCAAACGAACGCTGTTTTGTAGTGTGGAATGCTTTAAATACTACAAATTTGTGATATTTACTATAAAATTAAAGTCAAAACGGTTCTTCATACCTCCAATTGTTTTGTAAATCATGAACAAAATTTGCATATAACCACAGACTGACACAATTTGTGGCGGTATTTAGTTAATAAACAAAAATAAAAAAAGTTAATTTTATAGCATCAAAGGCGATAATAATCATACATTTCTACTTTTAAAGTTCAATTAGACATCATAAGGGAAAAACAAAATTGTTTCTATATAATGAACAAATAGTACTGAAAGAGCCACAGACTGACATTATATTTTGATATATTTGGTTGGGAAAAAGGTGTCCAGAAAATAGTTGTTATTTGTTTAAAAATTGGGTTATTTCAAAATATCCTTTTTTATTTTAGAGAAGAAACATATCTCTAACTTTTGGTGGGTAAATTTGTAAAAGATACATTTTCCCCAGCAATACACAACGTATGTTTTGTATTGCACGTACTGACATCAAGACCTTGATGTTTACACACAAACAAATGGGGGTGCAGCCTTTGCCCCTTTACCGGACCTTTTCGGGGCAGAAACCTTTCATTCACTGCTTAAATTTCACATTTTAAGTCGGTGAATCAACTGGAACATGATATTCCCCACTCCTTTTAAAATTTGTACCCCAAAAGCCAATTTTTTACCTGTTTTTACATGGCAAACCACAGATTGACAAAAACTTTATCATATCTCTCCCTGTCAATCTGTTGATTAACCCTAACCCTAGTATTCAATTCAGATGATTATGCAGCAGTAGTGTAGACACGTCCTCAGACCTGGGGGTATGATTCTGTAGCTGGGTTGTACTTCCATAATACGTTTGTGCACAAAATCATTTTTTGTTATATATATGTAAAAAGTAAAACCTTGGGGGGGTTGTAACCCCCTAATCCCCCGTGATTTACAACCGTGGTCTGCAGAAACGCCGACTGAAGACGTTGCCACCAATACAAATACATTTGTGACATGTCTCACAAGCTTACCTGACTGTAAATTATAATATAGGCTATCCTAGGTGACCCAAATTCAGTGTAAAATCAATACGTAAAGGGTGACGTCAGAGTTCTTATCATTATGGTGGTACTGGCAACATAACTATCTTAGGGATACCCTGTTTGGTGAAATCCAGCCATGTGTACTCAGGATGTCCATCATTGGTCTAAAACATGGATTCTCACAGTCATGGAGACACAAATGCCGTTTCGTGACCCATCAACTGTGGCGTGCGGCGGAATAAAAAAAATTAAATAATGAGAAACAGTTTCTGTATTTTACTGCTGTAAATGTAATATAAAATTGGCCGAACGAGAGCCATTTTCAGTGAGCCATTATTACGTGAGCTCAAAAACCAAGACCCAACCTGCAGTTTTACCCTTAGACCCCTTGGACCCCACCCTACGATACGACTCGTTTTGGTTTGTTTGAGCAAGAGCAATTACAAATGAGAAAAACTTAAATAAAATTACCTGAGAACCACGTCCTGGTCTGGAATTGAGCTCCAGTGACAACTGCTGCATGTGCCATAATCATATTCTACCATACATTCAGATTTGAAATCCAAATAATGGTATAAGGATAGCTATGCTAGAAACATCCCGTTAAAATATTTCAGCTTAAAATGCCTATCTTGTTAGAAAATAGTAAAACGCTATTTTCTTGTGTCACATATGTCCAATAGAGCTCAGATTTTCACCAGTTTATTGTTTTATGCACATATTGAATCAGGAAAAGTGTGCAAGTGCTGTTTTGTGGCCATTACTAATAATTTATTATATCTTAGATGTTGGCTATGCATGGCAAATTCAGAAATAGAAATGTGTACAATTTACAATAAATTTAAAAGGTTTAACTCAAAAACCACGATAGGATTTTTCTGTTTTTCTAAAAAAAAATACAAGCCAACATTGTCTGATTGTTCCCCCGCCCCTCCATTCCCACAATAAAAATAAAAAATGCGGAAGGACTAGTTCAAATATAAAGTCTATGAATCAACAGACTGACATGAAAAATTAAATTCTAAAAATATTGCCGGGGATAATCATACTGACATTGTCAAGAAAGGGAGGGATGGACGGTAAAGGGGATGGGAAAGAACAGTAAGGAGGAAGGGAAGGATGGACGGTAAAGGGGATGGGAAAGAACAGTCAGGAGGAAGGGGAGGATGGACGGTAAAGGGGATGGGAAAGAACAGTAAGGAGGAAGGGAAGGATGGACAGTAAAGGGGATGGGAAAGAACAGTAAGGAGGAAGGGAAGGATGGACGGTAAAGGGGATGGGAAAGAACAGTCAGGAGGAAGGGAAGGATGGACGGTAAAGGGGATGGGAAAGAACAGTAAGGAGGAAGGGAAGGATGGACGGTAAAGGGGATGGGAAAGAACAGTCAGGAGGAAGGGAAGGATGGACGGTAAAGGGGATGGGAAAAAACAGTAAGGAGGAAGGGAAGGATGGACGGTAAAGGGGATGGGAAAGAACAGTAAGGAGGAAGGGAAGGATGGACGGTAAAGGGGATGGGAAAGAACAGTAAGGAGGAAGGGAAGGATGGACGGTAAAGGGGATGGGAAAGAACAGTCAGGAGGAAGGGAAGGATGGACGGTAAAGGGGATGGGAAAGAACAGTAAGGAGGAAGGGAGGGATGGACAGTAAAGGGGATGGGAAAGAACAGTAAGGAGGAAGGGAAGGATGGACGGTAAAGGGGATGGGAAAGAACAGTCAGGAGGAAGGGAGGGATGGACAGTAAAGGGGATGGGAAAGAACAGTAAGGAGGAAGGGAGGGATGGACGGTAAAGGGGATGGGAAAGAACAGTAAGGAGGAAGGGAGGGATGGACAGTAAAGGGGATGGGAAAGAACAGTAAGGAGGAAGGGAAGGATGGACGGTAAAGGGGATGGGAAAGAACAGTAAGGAGGAAGGGAAGGATGGACGGTAAAGGGGATGGGAAAGAACAGTCAGGAGGAAGGGAAGGATGGACGGTAAAGGGGATGGGAAAGAACAGTAAGGAGGAAGGGAGGGATGGACAGTAAAGGGGATGGGAAGAACAGTAAGGAGGAAGGGAAGGATGGACGGTAAAGGGGATGGGAAAGAACAGTCAGGAGGAAGGGAAGGATGGACGGTAAAGGGGATGGGAAAGAACAGTAAGGAGGAAGGGGAGGATGGATCATCTTACCAGATGAAGTCGCCGTTGGGGTCTGTTTGCTGACCAAACTTGACTGGACAGAAAGTGTAACAATGGAAGAACTGGGGGTAGAAGTAGGAGGGGCAGGACAACCAGATCCAGTACCCTTCATCAACGCACTCCAGTCAGCATCAAGGAGGAGATCCTCAAACACCTTGAATACAACGTGAAATGTGAAAAGTTATAAATATTGGAATCTATGCCATGAACAGATTCTTGCAGTCCTGTACGCAAGTAAACATTGCCTGGCAAAAAGCCTCGGTATCCTCGATGTACTGGTTTTTGAGGGTGAAAGCATTTATTCAAAAAAAGAGAGAAACTCGCATACATTTAACTTTTTAAAGTAAACTTTTAATATTGTAGTTTGGCTTGCAGTTGAGCAAGTACAATACACAAAACAAATCAACTGATTGTGTGGCACAGGCCTACGAGTCGCTACCACTGACGTACAGAAGGTCAACCCTTGAAAATTGGATAACTAACAGCCATAAGAGATGGGTCAATGTGAGTGTTCACCGAGTAATGACTTAATTTAAAGCTAGTATCATACTTTGGTAAGAAACCAAAACAGAAATGTTCACAGATTTATGTATGATTTACAGGGTATGAAGATGGTGGTGGTAGAAACATACCGTTACAATTTTTCTGCCTGAAATGGTGTATTTATCCAGAAAATAGTAAAACAACAACCAAAAATCTTTTTGATCTAAAGCTCTAGACTACTCAAAAAATGAGAAAGATTATATAGAATCAAGATTTTAGTGCACATTTTGGACATCTTCAGCCTTTCCAGCTCCCTCAACTCTTAATTGTCATTAAAATGAGTCTAATTATAGAAGATCAAAGATCTATTTAAAGTGGTTTCTGAAACCTCAGGTCATCTACTTTATCATTTGGAAGCATGACTTGAAAAGAATCATGCCTCTTCAACACTTCTGTGGAGTTGCACACATTGTATACACAAACAGTTTCACTCCTGTTGCTGTTTTGTAGACTTCCTATTTGCAATTTGGTCTTATGATACTACGACAGGGCCTAAAAATGTTAGGAATGGGGTTCTCTTTTCAGTTTCTTATATTTTTCTGTAAACCTGTTTGTTTAATTAATGGTTACATTGATAATGTGCTGGATCGATGCCCAATTTGGAATCATGGCACAATAACCCATAGATAATAATTAACATGTGGTTATTAATCATTAATAGGGAAAAAACAGGATTTTAGCAAATTGCCTAATTTGCAAAAAGCGTTCAGAGGACCTGGTGTTTAGATCCTGCAGTGTATAGTAGCACATAGCACAGTCTCAATCTATGAGACTGAATGATAGGAACATGGAAACTTGTAACGAGATTAAATTAATGGATAACATGCAAAGGACTTGTTAACAAAAGCCAGAGGGAAAACAAAGGGAAGCTATTGTCATTATAAAATAATAACTCACAATAAACCAATACTGCTTTAAATAAGGGTCTACTGTTCCATTATTCCACGCAATATTGCTAAAAAAAATATTTTTTAGATGTTTGTAGCAAAATATTGATTTCGCTACAAAACAAATTCAATCATGGACTTTTAAAGCTAATATTGATATATACTTAAATTTTTGGCAAGGAAAAGCAGATTCATTGGTAAAAATATCAAGGAAGATACAGCAACAATCATCTGTGAAATTTGCAGTCCCATACAGTGCCCACTTTTTGAGAAAACAGTGAAAAACACCCACAGTATTAAAAAAAAATCTGTTAACCATTATTTTTCATCTTTAAAAGATCAAAATTGTTTTGGGTCATTGGTTTTACTCTTTTCTGGATACATACAGCATTTCAGGAACAAATATTTAACAGTAGACCTATGTTTCTACTATCACCATCTTTATCACCCTATAAGTTATAGGTATGCGACCAAAGTATGATGCTACCTTTAACAAAGGCCAGAGGGAAACAAAGGGAAGCTATTGTCATTATAAAATAATTGCTCACAATAAACCAAAATTGCTTTTAATTCCTGTTCCATTATTCCATGGACTTTTGACGGAGTCTAGAGACACTTGAGTAGACAAGGACCCATTACTCAAAAAAGTGTTTCCCCCATTCATAATTTTCATGTTTGTACGTGGAAAACTTCTTTGTGTTGATTCTGGTAATGCACTTCAATGGGCTGGGGAAAACCTGAGCACGCAATGTATTAAATGAAATGAAATGAAATGTTAAATGTTAAATGTTACTGACATAATCAAATTAAATCAACGTCAAACATATTTCACAATACCTGCACAATGGCATATAAAAGACAAAGCAAAGGTGTTCTTTTATTCAGTTCCACGATTTGTTCACAGTGTGGATGAACACCTCCTAACATAATTGAATAGTGTAAATTCATTGCTAAGTCTTAATACTTTGGGAAAGAATAAAGCCAAATTCAGCAAGTATATTCTCCTTCATACTAGAAGGAAGGATTCTCTTACCCTAGTTCATATAACTAAAAAGGAAGATATTGATAGTTCATGGTCTGGACAGTATGGATTTAACCAAATATTTGACTTCTTCATCGGAAGATTAATTAAATGATACCACCGAAGATGATGCTGCTGTGGCGGAGGCAAGAGGCAGAAATAGGTAAATGTGGTGACTTAGTTTGTAATAAGATTGACCGATGATAAAAATATCTTAAAACAACTGATAGGAAGCCATTAAAAGTCTCAACTTTGAAAATCTCATATACTTTTGTACACAGGCTACGAGGAAAACAATCTGAAATCCAAAACAAAGAAATCTGAAATGAGATAAAAATCGGACAAATCTCATCATATATGTGTCATGTTGGTGAGAGTCGAGCTGCATGTGGTGTGTTTTTAAAATGCTTTGATGATGATGATAATGATGCCTGGATGCTGCTTAAAGGTAGTATCATACTTTGGTAAGACACCAAAACAGAAATGTTCACAGATTTACGTATAACTTTCAGGGTATGAAGAAGGTGGTGGTAGATGGTGTATTTATCCAGAAATTAGTAAAACAACGACCAACATTTTCACAGATTATGATTGCATCGTCCTTGATATTTTTGCCCATGAATCTGTATTTCTTTGACAAAAACCAAAGAATGATATTACCTTTAAGTTATACACCTACAGTAGTCCAATATGTATGATAAGCTCAAGGGAAACTGACTAGATTAATTTAAGTCATGATAACTCAGTTGAGTGCCGTTACAGTATTCCGGAGGTCGCTGGTTAGAATCCCGCTCTAGTGAAATCTTTCTATAATCATCAAATAACCACAAGGGAAACAAACTGAATTTCAAAGTCATTAAAAGGTGAACAATGAAAAATTGACTGGAGTGGAATTCGAACCACCGATATCCTGAATTTTTTACTGGAGCAGGATTCAAACCAGCGACATCCCGAATTTCAGGATGTCACTGGTTCGAATCCTGCTCAACTGAATTTTTCTCACTTTTCAATGAATTGTAATCATTGTCAATGTGTGTAATCCTCTATGTACAGACCTGCAGAAACTATTTCTGATGAGGACCAAAATATCGACTCCGGGTCGCCCAAAGCTAAACTCAGCTCAAAACTCCAGTCTACCACGTAAAGATGGAACCTTGTTATAAATCTCCACTAAATAGGAACCTTATAGGAATTATAATCAGGTGCTGGGTCAGGATTATTTGTCATACTATAAGGAAGTTGGATACAGTAGAGAGGATAGAAAATTTATTACGGGAACTGAAATAATTCATTTTATCATATTAATGATCAAATGCTTTATACTCAGCAATGGTCTGGTTCATTACCTCCTTGCAGAAGCTCCGCTTAATCCATGTTGCAAGGCAGAAATCAGTTAGAACCATGTTTTGAGTAGTCTGTATTGAAAGTACGCTGTGCAGGCATTAAGCCACGTACGTGCGTTAATAGTCGGGTATGCATCTAACTGTACACATCATTAATCTGTACAGTTACACAACACGCTGTTTTATGCGCTGTGAATGTGTATTCGGCAGCGTGCTGTTTCTTCAGACTGTTGGGTTTTTCCAACTTGAAGCTATTTATATGATTCTGGGGGATCCTGGGATCGGGGCCAACAACCAATCAGTGCGTTGGAACAAGCAAGGCGCGGGATTGGTCAATGGTGGGAAAGTTTCAGCCAATCAGAGGCACCTTGGTTGCCTATTGGCAGAGTTTTGGCGACTTGGTTAATTTTTTTTGGGTCACTTTGTCACAGCTTCGGAGCTTGTACAGGGTCTACCTCCCTTACAAGGAATAATTCTAACAATTTATCTAAATTGCATATTAGGGAGACACTTTAGCGTCTAAAAGTGAACATTTGGGAGACATCTGCAAATAAGGAGACTTTTCGGTGTCCCACTATTATACCAGCAACCTTTTTAAGACATATTTTTACTGTCCATATTTTAAAAGACAGAGAATGCACTCAATATGAACATGTCGATTTCAAGTTCATTGGTTTGGAGGATGCACGGTAACCATGCATGTTATAACTTTATCAACTCTATCTTTTTTACAGCTATATGGGGAGAATTGTTGTTTTTGTGTTCAGTTTCCATGGTATCACAAGAGTGATGAAGAGAAACAGAAGGTTCATACATTGTAGTCTTTGGATACAAGTTTGTTTCATGAGTGACTTCTAACTCTTATCATAATAAACTCTGCATCACAGTACAGTTTAAGGGGTATAATTCTGCACTGTATGTCAAGAGTAGGGTTAGTACCTCATTAGTCAATGCCCTTGCAGAATTTTGATGGCCAATTTCATGCAAAAAGCCGTGGATGAAGAATACTGACCACTATAGTGACCATTATCTTGCATTGGACACATAATTGACCAATAAGATGGGCATAATTATATATTTTATGCACTTTAAGTTGTCAAGGGGTATTATATTTTTCAGACTTGCAGAATCAACTGAAAGGAATGAGTATACTCTAGTAGATGATGAAAGCCAAATCAAACCAGCCTTGGACGAGCTTCTTGGGTAGGTCACCAACCCCGATAAACCGTCCATAGCGGTCGACTGCGAGGGAGAAAGATTGAGCCGAAAAAGGAAAGCTCTCCCTGGTGTCCGTAGGGACCAAAGACCACGTGTACCTGTTCGACATCAAGAAGCTGGGTCCTAAGGTCTTCGATCTGGGACTACGGGCACTTCTGGAAGATGCAGACCGGAAGAAGCTGATGTTTGACTGCCGGGGGGATTCTGATTGCCTCTGGCATCTGTTCCATGTGAAACTCACCAATGTGCTTGATCTACAGCTGCTACAGGTAGGTTGCAATGTTACTTGACTTTATAATATCGAGGGCTCAATCTCAGTGACAACGGTGTCTGTACACACGGTTCACGGTTGAAATCAGTCAGAAATTCTATATATCGGGTGCTTCAAGCATACTGCAGTAGAGACACTGTCCTCTTGGAATAATGTGTCTTCAAAAGATTGCTCCGATTTTTGAAAAACAACGGACTGCAGATCTTACGGCAGAGATGGTGTATGATTACTTTGATTAGTTTGCCCTCATCTTTCTTTGTTTCGTATCCACACAGATGATCTACCAACAGGACCACCCACAAAATCCTAAATACAAGAACGTACCAAGAGGTCATCAGCCAATGCTGAATGGCTTCAGTAGGTGCATGAGCCTGTACATCAACAACGATGACTTCGTGAAATCCAAGGATGCCGGGTATGCCTTACTGAATAATGACAAAGCGGTCTTCATGAAGCGCCCCCTAGATGTGAAACTAATGAAATACGCCGCGGTTGATATCCTAGGGTGTTTCTCCCTCTATGAGCAGCTGAAGGGCGCCCTCAGCCTCAGCTCTGCTCGAGCCAACCTGAAAAGGGGAAGTCAAAAATACCTGGAGTTTTTTTGGTCTAAACACGAACGCGATTACTCCAAATACGAGTGGAATTCCTTCCTGCCCTGGGGGGCGCTGGACCTTCCCAAGTACAAACACGTGAATGATTATCGAGAGCACAAAATGTGCTCAGGTTGCAAACGTCGTTTTCCGAGATCCCATTTCCATGGCAACCCAAAATGCCTGGTATGTAGGAAGGTCGATAGCCGTCAATAGAAAACTGTAGATTGACTTTCCCATATTCAGTTGGGGTGAGTTTCCCCCAAACAAACATGATTCAATGCATTTACCTGTGTCTAAATTGACTATTCACTTTATTACGTATGTATACATGTACCTGTTTAATCATTTGACTTTATGCGCATTTATCTGTACAATTGCATTTATAGTTTTAATTTTAAACTAAACCTATGTTAGCTAATAGTTAAGATTCCAAACTGAATATAATTCAATAGGCCTAGTCAGTACAATATAAGCAAATAATTCGGATATTTTGTACAACATGCAATTATTGTCATGATTGTGCTTACATGTAGTTTGTGTAATGTATTTTCTTTTTATCAAAAATGACAATTTCCATTTTTCATTTTTAGATACATGTACAAATAGAAGCTTATAATTTCAGGGATAGTCGGTAGAAAACTAAATCATCCTGAACAAAATGTGGCCAAAAATAAAATTCAAGTGAAAACACAAGGAATGTCCACAGAATTCCTTCCAACTTTAAGGTTGGTATTACCAAAAGAAATTTGGGAGTAATCTCCAGTTTGAATATGAAAAGTCATATTCGCAAAGTATCGCGGAATGCACTTTACCATCTGCATAACATCAGTAGGATAAAACAATATATCTGAAATATTCTGTCATTGAGTTATTGTTATGCTGGTCATGTATAACATAGACTACTGCAATGCCTTGTTTGCAAGTTTGCCGCAATCCACCCAAGGTTGCATCATTACAAAGAGTACAAAACTGTGCAGCTACAGTACTTAGGTTTCTTACAGGAACCAGAAAGTTTGAGCAAGCTACACCTGTAGGCTTCCAGTGAAGTTTAGAATTATGTATTAAGTGTGTCTTTTAGTGTATAAATGTTTTAATAGTCCAACCCCTAATTATTTCAGTAATATATCAAGTAGACAAACTCGATTGTCATCCGATAAAACTAGACTGCAGCTAAGTAATACCAAAAATTATGCACAATTGGGGAAAGAGCTTTTTCTGCCATCACTCCTTAGCTGTGGAATACCGGTAATCTTGATCCTTATCCGAGGGAGACAGAGAGTACTGATGCTTTTAAATCTGGGCTCAAGACATTTTTATTCCCAGAGGTGTTTTTATGATTTTTTAATTTGATTATAATTAGCCTATGTTTGTGATTATATTTTTTGTCCGAGTGGGTTTTTGCAATTTTAATATTTGAATTTTTTTTTTCAAGATACTGCAAAGGTAAATGACAGCATTCAGTGGAAACACTTGTAATGGACATGACGATTGTATCCCAATCATTATTGGTTAGGCATATTAGTTGGTAGTTTACTTTCTTAAATTTCTAGAGCTGTAAATTTGACCTTTGTTTGACATCGACAAAGAAAGAAAGACAAGAGACAGTCAGTAATAACAAACATTATAAAGAAAACTTAAAATTAACAAAAAGATACAAACTCAGCTATCCAGCCCTATGTTGGTTGTGTCCCTAATCATGCTAATAGTCAATTATATATTATTTGTTCGTTTGGCGGTCAGAAACCATGAAACCACTCACACACCGCTATATCCCAAGGATCAATTTTAAGAAAACGTGCAGCAATGCTGCAACCTGAGAATGGTACAAGGGGATCACTCAAAGAGGATACAGCTTTTTAACCAACTTAATGATCAAATAACCACAAGGAAATCTGACCTGATTAAATATTAAGTCATTGAAAAGTCAGCATCTGTTGATTAGGATTTCAGTAACTGAAATAAATAACAATAATTGTAACGTGCACAAATTTGCGTACGTGTAAAAACCAGAAACTGTATTAAATTCATTGCATGTACAAAAAATGCAAAGACTGGATTTTGCTGCCCTTTTCACAGGCTAGTGTTAGGATGTACCGTATGCATTTTGAGAAGTAGAAGATGGAAAGAATTCCACTGACGGCCATGACGGAAACAGGGTTATTTCCTCCAAGAGTTAACTTATTTGATGCAAGTCATGATGAACTTCAATCTCAGGTGTGAAAACTGGTGTAGCTTATCTAAAAAGGTTTTTTTGACCTACATTGAATGCAGCGGTAGCCATTTTTATCAAAACGTCCTCTGTTGGTCCCATAGGTTTGTGCACAAGTGATGGCCGTCAGTGGAATTCTTTCCTAGAAGATCTTTAATTATACAACAAAGTGCATCTGACCATGAACATGGTGAATCCCAGGGTGACACTGCAGAGTGGTTGTACTTCACTCATGGTCTGATTGTGATCATTATTACTGCTATATTATAGTTACAGTTGCTGCAATCCACTGCAATTATGTGAAAAACAGCACTCTGAAAAACAGTGAGGAGCTTTAAATATTTTGGAGCAATTGTCTCTGATGAAAGCTCCAAACCTGAAATACTCGCCAGGATCGGCCAAACCACCGCAGCGCTCACAAAACCCAATGACAGAAACATCACGCTCAGCTCCAAAATAAGACTGATGCGATCACTGGTCATATCCCTATTCTGTACATGCCTGTGAAACATGAACTACTTTATAACAGCTGATACAGAAAGAAGAATCAATGCCATGGAAATGAGATGCTTTTAAGGTAGTATCATACTTTGGTAAGAAACCAAAACAGAAATGATTTACCTATAACTTACAGGGTATGAAGATGGTGGTTGTAGAAACATAACGTTAAATTTTTTTTCACCTGAAATGGTGTAAATTTATAAAATCCAGAAATTAGTAAAACAACGACCAAAAATCTTTTTGATCTTTTTAAAGATCAAAAATAAAAGAGAAAAGACTTAAGAAATACTGCACGGCTGTTTTTCACTGTTTTCTCAAAAAGTGGGCATCGTATGGGACTGAAATTTTCACAGATGACTGAGTGTTACTGTATCTTTCTTGATATTGTTTCCAATAGTGAATCTGTATTTCTTTGATAAAAACCAAAGTATGATACTACATGTACCTTTAACAAAATACACGACATCTCCTATAAAGATCAATGAAGAAGTCAAAAACAGAATCAGTGAAGTAAGTGGGCCCTCCAAAGACCTGCTAACCACTGTTAAAAAATGCAAACTGGCAATAAAAGTACCCTAGATTTGTGTCAAAAATGTAGACCAAAACTTGAAACATCATCGAGGGGGTCAGCCACCTGGCCACATGAAATGGAGTCCGGAGGCAAAGATTAGATAAGAGCAGTCAGTGACACCATTCACCAAGAATGCAATGGCACTCAACATGCACTATGCACTGAACACAGTTACACCATAGACCTTATTTTTCCTCCAGGTCTATGGTTACACTCAACAACCGACTTGCTAATGCGAGCAAAATTGGTACACTCCACCGTCCACACACAGGAGGCATGCACACAGGAGTCAGTGACTTGACTAGATAGTAGTAGGCCTACACGTTTGTCTCTGACAGCCGAGAACAGTGTTTATAACTTCAGAAAAATATCATAAAAATACTTCGTTTTGAGCTAAAAATATATGCAAGATAATCTGTAGTAAAGCCAAGAACAATCTCACCTTGAAAACGCCTCTTCTGCTTTGGACCCAGGCTCGAAAGGAGACAGAAATCTTCCTCAAAAAGTTAAACGACGAGCTGCTTTTTCCACATGCTCTCACGTCAAAATGTGTTTACAAAATAGCGCCCTCATGGGTCGGATGTTGAGCATCAGTTTTTTTTTATTATTATTAAAACATTTTGGCTTCTACATTTACTACACTTATTTTCATTTACCTCCCAATGTACAAGAAATATGCTGTTAGGCTAGATGAACAAGTTGTGAAGAGGTCGCGAATTTTGCCTGATAATTATAGTTTAAAATAGCGAAAGTAGTACTTTAAAAATTAGTCTTGTTTTTATAGGCCTCCGTAGAAATCCATTTCCGCAATTGGGCGAATTCTCAATTGGACCAACATTTAATGCTTAATTCTATTTTCTGTCCCACCCTCTCACCATCACTTGACAGGGATTAGGGCCAAACTTTCTTGCATTTGATTGAATTTATCACGTTTAGATGACCAAAAATGGATGCCGATGGCTTGCCACTGGTTGGGCCCGGGGTGGATCTAACAAAGGTAACGTTCCTTACCGTCTATGGTCGTAAGTGTTTCAATTTAAGTGTGGTCTGGTTGTTGATGACTTTTTGCTTGTTTTCAGTTGAACATTTTGATGATTTTGTTTGGGTCAGTGAAGATTGCAATGCAAGTGAAATAGGCCTAGGTCTAGGTCTAATTGCTTAACAAGACATAAGGGAGCAATTGCAGAATACCCCGCCAAGCGAAAATACCCCCTAAAATTCAATCAGTGGATACAAGGTCGAACAAATCACGAATGGCGAGAAACCTAATTCAAGTTACAGTGCAAACTAACTAGGGCCTAGGCCCATGATGTGTTGCGTACAGCTTATTACAAATATTTGAGAACGAAGCATCCCTATGAACCACGCTAAGTGAATGGGGAAGGTTGGAAAAAATTCCAATTCCAATTCTAAATCCAATGTGGGTCCGGGGAAGTGGATACACGGATACAAAGTGAACTGCACACACTGTGTAGTGTGTACAAAGCATATTCACTGAAACATGAGTCATTGAAGCGTGACTCCGTATCCACTGATTTGGCTCACCCTGGATAAATAAAGGAAATAAATAAATAAATGGGCAATCTGCATCTTCACGTGACACAATGCACAAAGCAAACTGACCAAAACTAAGCAGGTGGTGGCGCCCTTTCGACCCTTGTGCATCCCACAACTCCCTGTGGTCGCTATTTGTGATATGGTCTATGTATCCCCATGTCAAACCAAGGGTTATGATCATCGTTTATTTTTGTTTAAACTTTATATCTGTGGTTTAATCTGTGAGTCTGTGTTGTATACATTTTAATTTTCCTTATCTTGTTTTTTTTTTCTAATCATGGGAAAATAGGTTGGAGCCATTCATCCCAAGCGTATGTTGGCATTTTTGAATCATTTCGTCACTCACACAACACGCTTCCTCAACAAGTTTTCATGTGTCAGCGAACAGGTAAAAGGCAGATTCATTTTTTGGGTTCCAGTTTGAAAACTGGCTAATTTGATGTAGCCTATATCCTATTTACTGGATAAGTGGATAACCCCTTATCAGTTCCATATTGGAGTTTATGAATAACATCAGTGTGGAGAGTATGGTACATCATACAAGGAGAGTTATGTGGAGTAGTACACATAAATAGAGATGAGTATTATGTGGGAATCACTTGTGTATGTTGTTTTTAAATGGGGTTGATATTGTGGATATTGTACCATCAATTAGAGACTTGTGTTGTTTATACAAAGATTAAGCTAGATTGGCCACAGAGCTGCTTAAGCACAAAGTTGTTTTTAAGCATGAAAAGTCATCCTTGATCAAACAGGATTGCCAAGCAAATTTTCATGTGATGTTTACTGCTTTTGACGTGTATTCTGTAATTTTTTGCTGAGCATAACATTCACAAGGAGTTTTGGCTGGCATACTGGTTTTATATACCAAGGTTTTATGGTGCTTAAGCAAATTTTGGTGCTTAAGCAGCTCTATGAAATTAGCCTCCAATATTTTGATATCTTGTGTTTTGTTTTCAATTTGTTGTGTTTGCTACAGAAACTGGCTGATTTGAATACAAGAATACAAAGGTTGGAAGTTACCATGAACATACTTGAAGCTAAGGTGAGACAGTAATGGGATTAAATCTTTCAACCATTGGAGAGCCCTACTTTCCATTTTTCCATTTTTATTAAAATTTTGGTAATAATTGATTCCTCGCCGTGCAACATATTTTTATCATAAATGATTGTTGATAAATAATGATAAGTGAAGATTTTTCTGGAAGGTGGCCTAGTACTGCAGCTGTAGTACTGTACCTTAAAAGGGATAAAGAACCAATGTGGGTGTGCATTGTAGTCCAGTGTTGAGTGGCTAGGAATGAATCAAAGAAACACTTTATATATACATGTACTTGCGTCTCCCTATTCTGGCTATTTAATTACAGGAATGAAACTTTTGTTACCTTTCTTTTTATAACTTAAATGTGCTTAATTTGTTCCTATTCTTTTTTTTTTTTGGTGGTCTTCTTTTTCTTTTCTTGATCGTTTACAGTTGGCTTCCATACCAGGCCTTGAGAATATCACAGTTGAGACACCCCCTGCCCCAGGCCCGACCCCAGAATCCCAACCCTCTGGGCCACCTGATTTACCAGCCTTACCCCCCTCAGAACATCCGGTAAGTACGGGCCTCTTTGTTTCAGATGCAAGATCAGTGATCCTGCTGATCCGGATTCCATTTTAGCTTATCCTGCTTGAGATGTGGATCTGCAAGATCACTAATCGCGTGCCTGAAACAAACAGGCCCATTATCTATTGCTTGGTTTGTCTGAGTGTGAAACATTTGTTTGGTACTGACTCCATTTTGTCTTTGTATTCTTCTTCCTTTGTTGATGCCTGTGCTGATCTTTAATTTGATTGAGAAATGAGAATGTTAACATTGTGAAGGTACAGCTTTAAGACTACATTTTTGCAATTAAACCTGGATTTTTTGTACAGAATTTACCTGCAGTGGAAGCGCCGCCTGAGGCCCTGCCCACCATGACAGTGTCCCAGGACCCACGCTACATGAAATACTTCAAGATGATCAACATGGTAAGTGATCCAGGCTCTGATTTGGACTCTCTTTTATACCTGTTGTTGTTTAACAAGTGTTCAACTGTTAAAGAAATGATACTGGCATTCATTTTGTCTCTCTCTCTCTCTATGTGCTATGAAGGGTGTGCCTGTCAGTGCGTTGAGGCAAAAACTTATGCTGGATGGACTCAATCCTGACTTGCTAGAGTAAGTTCATGAAACCACATCGTTTAATGCACAACAATTAATATACTGGTACTGGTAAGAAAAAGGGGATCTTTTTCTGGGTTTTTTAATTGGTTGATTGGTTGTCACTATTGTGACTGGATTGGAGAGGAGGGGGTAATCAAACCTGATGCGATGAAGTGGGATTTTGCCACGCTTCAGTATTGCATGCAAGGGTCATGTACACAAATGTGTCGTGTACACATTTTGAAAGGTCCTATCATAATTTGGTAGCATACCGAAACAGAAATCTTCACAGATTTACATATAACTTACAGGGTATAAAGATGGTGATGGTAGAAACATTGTTCTGCCTGAAATGCTGTATTTATCCAGAAAAGAGTATAACCAATGACCAAAAACAGTTTTGATCTTTTAAAAATAAAAAATAACAGTGACAATAAAAAAAATAAAAATGTAGCCGTTTTTCACTGTTTTCTCATAAAGTGGGCACTGTATGGGACTGAAAATTTCACAGATGACTGTTGCTGTTTCTTCCTTGATATTTTTGCCCATGAATCTGCCTTCCTTTGACTATAACCAAAGTTTAAGCCAGTGTTATTAAATTTGACTTGGATTTGAAATGCCAAGTTTGCTTTGTCTGTCTCTCACCTTCCATACTCTTTTGAACTCTCCCTCTCTTTAGTAATCCCAATGCTCCAGCACCACCTGCCGCACAAGATGACTCGGACTCTACCTTCAGCGAGAGCAGTGAGGAAGAACAGGACGATGAATTCAGTGATTAGTGTGCAGATTGTGCCATATCAAACAGCTGGAGGTTATGGAAGTCTGACAAAGTCTGCCGGTAACCTTCACCAATGACAGTAGGAGAGTCGATCCCTCCAACACACTACAGCTGGAGGCTTTAGAAGTAAACTTCACAGAGAGTAGGATGGTCGTGTTCTGCAGTGCATGCCAGCCGGAGAGTTTTCTAATTCGACATTCTGCAAGTTAATACCTTCAATGAGAGGAAGGAACATTTTGTAATTAAAAACAGACTGCACATTTTTTAAATAGAGAAAACCTTAAATTTCTTTGTCATTTTTTTGTTTTTTAATTATCAGAAACACTACAAAGGAGCAGCCTTTATGCAAACAAATGTATGTATAGGGAATGTTTGCTTATAATGCTTAATATGTTGTTGATGAAAAGCAACTCAGATTTGAAGAAAGGCTTGTTCCGGGAGTTCCACATGAATAAATATCCACCCTTAACACCACCCTATTGACAAATGGCTGCAGATGTAAATGTCAAGCTTATATTTCTTTACGATTTTGGTGTTGGTCATATCATTCTTTTGAAAAAAGAAAAAAAAGAAATAGAAACTATAAATTCAATTACCAGTAAATGAAACTTAATAAAAATAAACACTGGGAAATTCTGATGGGAAAAAAAACACTGGTCAGTGTACAATTCCAACTCATGCAACTTATGTTGGTCTCAGTAATCAGGACAATTTGGGAAAGAAAATGAAAAAAATATTGCACCATGATTAGAAAAGTTTGTTTTGCAAACTTGTTAAATCCATTGATTAGTTTTCGGTCAAAAAATTTCCAAATACAAATCTTATGGCAAAGTGTACAGAATGAATTAATATATGTTTATACAGTAATCAAGATGAATAAATACAAGTAATAGGATATACTAATAGCTTTTGACTTTACAATTTGTTTTCTTATTGATTTATACACAGAGTGCAAATAACATGACATAATGACACACCAATTAACTGTTTCCATTGGCATTAAACTTCGGTATTAACCTGAAGTCGATTTTAAAATATTCCAGGTGTGGAACCAACTACATGCATTCTGAAAAATGCCTCCATCAGAAAAGTAGACTAAAGTCCACTGCAGTACCTGACAATTACTACCTGGTATTTGAATTTAGTATAAAGATGGTGATGGTACAAACGTACCGTTACAATTTGTCTGCCTGAAATGCTGTATTTATCCAGAAGAAGAGTAAAACCAAAGACCAAAATAATTTTGATCTTCGGAAGGCGTCCATGTACACTGTATTTCTGCTTGCAAGGGAAACAATGCATGATTTTACAAAACAAAACTAGCAAAAAAGTTAGAGAGTTTAATTTTGAAAAAAAAAAAAAAAAAAATGCCCGCCTTCAAGTGTTCAACTTTTACAGGCTCTCACAAAATTTGCAAATTTAAGTGTAGATCTTTTCAATGCAAGTCATAATAAAGCTGTTCACTCCATCCAGTGCACCCTTAGCATCTTCTGCAGCACTTGTAACCAGCATCCTTCGAGTCGGGCTATCAGTTTTAATACCCTCCTGAAGATGAACAGAGCACACTGTTTGGAACGTCAGGTGTTCACCGTTGGTTTTTTTTTTTTCAGAGCCACACATGCAAATCTTACCTCATCAGGCCTCGAGCATCAATATTTGGCAGAATGTGCACTATACAAAAACTATTTACTGTCATTTTCATTATATAACTGCCGCAAACTGCTCACAGAACAAAGTGACGACCTGAGATAAATAATGCTCAAAGGTAGTATCATACTTTGGTAGCATACCGAAACAGAAATCTTCGCAGATTTACCCATAACTCACAGGGTATAAAGATGGTGATGGTAGAAACCGTGGCAAGTTTTTCTGCCTGAAATGCTGTATTTATCAAGAAAAAGAGTAAAACCAATGACCAAAAAGCAATTTTGATCTTTAAAAGATAACAAATAATGGTGAAATTATTTTAAAAATACTGTGGGCATTTCGCACTGTTTTCTCAAAAAGTACAAAAATACAAGTAGCACTGTATTGACTAACTAGAGTTTAAAAAGAGCATGAGCTTTCGTAGCAACAACTACTTCATCAGATGCAAATCATTTTGATGATTCTCAAAAGGGGGGAATGTATGGGACTAAAAATTTCACAGATGACTCTTACTGTACCTTTCTTGATAATTTTGCCCATGAATCTGTGTTTCTTTGACAAAAACCAAAGTACACTATGAAATAACCTTCAACTGAAGCAAGATCTTCCTCCAAAGCTAAATGACATAAGTACAAGAACACACCAGGCAAATTCATATTGCATCAACTTTTATTGAACTGCATCATTTGTATGTGACATCACATTAATAAGAAACAAGGTGAAAAAAAGAACAGAGGTATATTCAATTAAAGCACGTTGTTTATTACATACCCATATTTATACAGAATGGAAAGGAATTGAGCTGCTACTAAAAAGAAAATCACATAAGAATTTGGCAGCATTAAGAAAAAGAAAATGAACGAAACAGTATTGTTTTGTTCAAACCATTTAATATTACCAGCAGGGCAATGCACTTGTAATGTTGCCATTGTACGTCACGGATGTCATATAAAAATATCTGGATTTGTAATACTCCCTATAAGCCCACATAGGTCACTGAAACCACAAGTATCCATCTTGGAGGGCCAAATAAAATGGAAATACAAAGATGAGCTCACCATTGTTAGTTAAATCCATTTGGCATCAATAGTTACTGCATTGTATCTGGCACGGTAAGATGGCAGCCGGTGGCTTCAGTTGATACAAAAGCAATGCAAGTCCAGATTTTTTTATATGACGTCCATGGTGTACAGGCCTTTACTTTTAAAAATCATTAAAAAGAAAAATGGTTCCAGCGCCACAACATAAAATAATGTAATAGCTCCGACATAAGTTTGGCTTAATAAATGCATCAGCGACTAATTCACACAAAAAATACATGCACGAATAAAAAGAAATGCAGAATCAATTTCTGTGAGCTGGGGTAGGTGGTAAGTTCCATCCATCATTTATATACAATTTTACATTGATAATGCTTCATTCAATAACAGAAGTCTGAATTTAATCGGTAAAATCAGGATATTTGTCATGGTTCTCTGATCAATCTCTCACTGGTAGTTTGACCAAACCAACAAAATGGAAAACCTGAATGGTAGTAAAACAAACCAGGGGTCAAAGCCTAAGATTGGTCAGAACTTGAGTTTGCATCATATCCTACGACTTCTATGAGGGGCTGCAATGCATCATAAGTCCCAAGACTGATAGTAAGTTATGATGCATTTGGTGAAATCGACCTCAGATGGGTTTAGAAACCCAAGATAGGGGTTAGGAACCCTAGGTGGGGGTAAGGAACCCTAACTGGGGGTAGGAACCCTAGCCTAGTTTGAGGAAGGAAAATCTGGACAGAGTGGGATCCCTCCATGGGGGTAGGGCAGCCGGAGGGGACGGAGAGGAACTGGATGAGGTGGGAACCCAGAATAGGCACGGGAACCCTAGATAGGGTGGTGGGAACCCTGGATGGGAGTTGCAGGAACCTGAGTAAGGCAGGAACCTTTGATGGTGAGGTGGGAACCCTGAATAGGCATGGGAACCCTAGATAGGATGGCGGAAACCCTGGATGGGAGTTGCAGGAACCCGAGTAAGGCAGGAACTCTTGATGAGGTGGGAACCCTGGATAAGTTGCAGATAATACATGGATGGGATGGCAATGAAGCCCAGCCAAAAAATGCCTCAATACAGATAGGCTTCTGTGCCTGAACTGATAAATACTTGGGCCGTGTCTAACATGGGCTTCCAGAGTTACAGCTTTGTCTATTGTCTTGGTGTCTCCACATATTTCCAATGGAGCGAAGACCTAGACCTAGCTCTAGGCAGCAGATTCTGATGCAGCCTCAATTAGGTATTCCCAAGACTTGCTCAAAAGAATTCCTTGAAACTATAAGCAAGAGGAAAGAGGTAGAGGGGTGCCACAAAATCCCCTCCTGGAAATGACGGACACATATCTTTCGACTTTGTAAAACAAAACAAAAACAAGTGGCAAACCACAGGCTTTGGCGAATGAATGAACGACCCTTTTGTGTGCCAACTTATAGTATTTCACTTTATTTTTTAAAATACCCTTCCATCCTTCTACCTGACACGTTTCTGTTGTCTGCTGCGGTAGATGTCATGAGCAGGGGCACTATGCGTCTCTTCATCTTCATCTGAGTCCTCGTTCTTGTCGCCTGTCCTTTTACGTTTCCCGCCGCCTTCCTCATCATTGTCACCCATCTCCCCGTTCAAAGCAACAGCTTCCACTTTAGCTGAAAGATGGAACGAGAACAGAAGTGAACGTTATTAAAACGAATCCTTCCGGCCATGACAACATTCGGAACATTTACTTTACAGATCTACTGATATTAAGAATATTCTCCGTTTTTGTGGGGATCCAGTTGACATTTCATTTTGATAAAATAATAAAAAGTAATCATTTTTTAGTTTCTCTGTGGCAGAAAGCAGTGGAACAGCATAATCTATAAAGCACATATTTTAATGTTTTCTTTAGTAGCGTATAATACAACAAAAAATGTGTTCAATTGAAACATCTGGAAGACATACAAAACATTGGCTAAGGATTTATTCTTTGTGAAGAGTATCACCAAAACCTACAAGCTCCATAAATATTAATCACATATCTTTAGGCCTTTGTGATAATAAATTATGATATTTCTGAAATTAGTGAATTTACAAAAATTACAATCACAGGCCTCAAATATCATCTTTGTTTTGTATCATAATTCCACCACATTCAAGAAAATATCCGACATTACAATTAAATGCAAATTAAGTCAGGGAGCACCTGCATTTTGTGTGGCCTAGTTTCAGTTTAATACTTCTTTATATGAAAACTTCTTGCATGTATATTGAAATATCAGTAGGCCTACTCTGTGCTGACTATATGTACCTAAATAAGCCTATATAACTTAAAGTGGACTGTTCTTTTATACAGTTAGTGTTCCGAATGGGAACAAGCTGTATTCTCTACTTAAGCATTCAGAATGAAAAAAAAAGAACATTTCGCAATCAATGAAGACCTTAAAGTTAAAGTCATGACATTTTGTACTGGGTTGAGGGTGGGGGTGGGGGGAGGGGGGGTTGGAGGGCAAGTAAAAAAAAAATACCGGTTAAGATACCAGGCACAAAGGTAACATTCAACAATTCAATTCTTATGAGAATTCAAGTAGAATATGAATTGTTTCCAATTTAATACTTACGTTCTGGGATTGTACATTCAGCAAGAAGCTTCATCAGGCTGTCGACTTTTACAAATGGACCCTTTATAATAAATGTAAAAGTAAAATAGAACTATTAGAGACAGTATCAATGTATTGAGCAGTGGAAAGGGGAATTGTGTGAAAAGTGGTATACACAAAATGGAAAGGTTGTTGAATAGGGCTCCGCGCTCGAGCTATTTATAGAATACGTCCTTTGTTATCGACAGCTACAGTTAATCGGATGTTCGGACAAACATCACAACGTTTACGTGTAAGTTAATGGGGCCACGTACGACTTGTTTGTCCGAACTTTTGAATGTGGCGTCACGAGCGCGGAGCCCTATTGCTTCTGTGTACTCTTTTAATTTCCAAAGTCGCAATAATCAACTTCGGTGTGTAAATTACGATTCAAGAATCCAGTCTTTTTTACTTCTTATCGAGCAAGTCAGTGATACTTTGCATGAAAAGTCTTTCTTTGTTGATAACAAACAAAATTGCTGAAGGATGGCCAAGCAATACTGCTTTGGACATGTATTATGTTGCTGTATGCTTCCCATAGAATTTATTTGAAGTTTTGCCTGGTAGATTTATTTAATAGCTAAGATCTCTGTGCTTTTGCAAATTTGGGGGCACCCTTATGTGGACAACAGAAAATTATAATGTAGCCTCACTGGTTTAAAGGGCATACCCGGTATACAACATCGGTAACAAACCAAAACAGAAATGTTCACAGATTTACGTACAATTTACAGGGTATAAAGATGGCAATGGTAGAGATAAACTTTGAAAATGTTTCTACCTGAAATGCTGTACTTATCCAGAAAACAGTAAAACCAAACACCAAAACATTTTTGATCTTAAAATGATCAAAAATGAGACAGCAATTCCCACATAATTTGGCATAACAATTGCAACAGTTTTTCGCTGGATTTTCCTACTTTTGCCAATGATCAATTGAGCTGAAAATTTCACAGGTTTGTTTGTATTCAGTGACAACAAATCAAAATATGAACAGCCTGAAGCTGCAATGCCACCTTTACCAATGTTGCACATGACCTTTAACACAAGTATTGACTGGAAACTTCATTTACATTGACAATCAAATCAGCTTTTTCCCCCTGTTACCTACAACACAGATGCAACTGCTCTATCAATATTTATAATGCAAACAAAAATTGAAAATGACTGTCTGTGTTATTAAGTCATTTGTGTACTGCATGTAGACACACAGCATGATCCAAGGCAGTGTCACAGAAGATTTAAATATCATCAAACGAGACTTGAAAATGAATTGAATAATTCAAAATAATTCAAGGGGGGAAAATCAGAATTGGGGTGAAGAATTGAAAACTGATTTCAGATTAAAATCTGAAAAGTTGCATCTCTGCTACAAACAATTTGGGCTAATGTCAATTGTGGACAGGAAGATGGCTTATTAATAATTATGTCTGAGTGGTCAATCACTGACCACCAGAAATGCAGTCACCACCATAGATACATGTATGATAGTGGTCCTCGTTGACTGACCTGAAAGCATGCCGGAGGGGGTAGGCGTGAGACAACATGTGACGCTGCCAGCGGTAATGGAAATACACCCCCTGGAACGGGATGGGCACCAGGAGCTATCAAGAAAACAAAACAAAAGAGCACATGATCAAATATTGGACATGCTGACTAACATCCAACATTCCACAGCAAGAAAATTGTGAATAAATTTTGATGACTCTCCATTATAGTTTCGGCCATCTTGGTTGGCAAAAACTCGGGCTGTGACATTGCAAAAGAAAGGTCTATTGTGACTTGCATTTAGGGTTAATACAAAAAACTGAAACACAAGCTCAAGTTGGACATTTCCTGAGTCTCACAGGACCGGATGAACAGAATGTGGGGATCGATCCTTGTGAGGGGGGGGGGGGGGAGAAACATACGGGCATGTGATCTTGGAGTGAAGGGCAGCATCTGGTGAAGATCTGGCTGAGGAAATTCCGTCTTCTTGACGTCCGAGCCTTCCTCTTCAGGGTTCTCTGAGGAAGGACCTGATTCCTTAGAGGAGGCTGGATTCTGCAGCACCTGCTGCACCGTGTGCCGCAGGGTCAAATCCTGCAAGGAAAACGAACAAAACGAGGCAGTGATAAGATAGGGAGTGACAAAAAAAAAGCAACCGCATAAATTAGTCCTTCTGACTCTGTCAGGATGTCAAGATCAAAGTTTGTATAAAACAATCCATTCATCAACTCACCTTATACGCTATTGCCTTCAGTTCAGATGGTGTGCATGGGTACAGATCGAGGTATCGGTACCGGTCAACCAGGAGGCTTGTCTCGCGATCTTTGAATTCCTGCAAAGGAATGAGTAAAATAATTCTCAAACAAGGGGAGATATATGGGGAGATAGATTATATATAGAGCACTGGCTCATGATTTTGAAGAGGATTAGTGTCTTGAAGCCAGAGGGCTGGAGGAATAGAGCTAGAATCTTTGCATCTCATTAGGAAGGTTACACATTTTGTTGTAATTGAGTTTTAAAGGTACCACCATACTTTGGTAGCATACCGAAACAGTTATCCGCATTAGTTAGCATGGTAAGCCGCATTAACCAGGGGAATATTGGAATCCAACAACACATGAAAAACCAGGGATCAAATTTGAAATAATCTGTCTCACGGATGCATAAAGGCAATGACTTACGTCTTTGAAGAGGGCTAATCTTCTCTTCTCCACCTTGATGATGCTGGTTAAGTCTCCACACGTCGATTCAAAGTCTTCAAATCTCAACCAGATTTCACTAGTATAAAAAAGCAAGAAATCACACAAAAATATCAAATCAATTTAAAGAAGAGCAAGAATTGTATATTTTGTAAAAGACACTGGTCGTCAACTTCAGTAACTGACTGCAGTTTTGTCTCAAGATAATGATATCTTCATTCTTCTTCTCTATCACCTTGACATGAATGGTTATTCACATAATCAATTATAATAAACCCCTCCCATACATGCCATATGTAAACAACTGAAATGCTAAATTAGCACCACCCCATCACCTCCCCCCCCAAAAAAAATAAAATAAAATAATGTTACTGTTTCTCGGGTTGCAGCATTCTTAATGCTGCGTGTATCGATAAAATGATATTTGGGATAAATAGTGGTATGTGCGTGGTTTCATGGCTTCTGACTGCTAAACGAACAAAGATAATTGACTATTAGGGACACCACCAACATAGGGCTGGATAGCTCAGTAGGTAGAGCACCAGTACGGTATTCCGGAGGTCGCTGGTTCCAATCCCTCACCAGTCAGTTTCCCTTGTGGTTATTTGATGATAATAATAAAATGAATCAATCCATCAATTAACAAATCATTTTAAAAATTAAGCATAATTAAAATATTTCTTTGGAATTATTCCACATTCATGGTCACCTGGATTTCTCCACGGGTAGGGACCCCGCTGTCAAGACTCGTTCAAACAGTACCCTGGTGTTATTGTCCTCTGTTGCCAAGAACAATAAGAATAAATATAAAAGTTATGTCCATCCTGTGGCCAACAATACTGCTCATAATAATAATGGTGGATAATGGTTCCCATCTTTCAACAGTGCCAGCTTGTATTACTATTTTCCCAACACAAAGCCATCTCTCCCCTCACAGGTACCCATTTACTCCTTGGTGAAGAGGAGCAATGTGTGATAAAACATCTTGCCCAAGGACGCAAGCACCATTAGCCCATGGCTGGATTCCAACCCTGTAGATTGACCACAAGACCTTGAGTACGACACATCAGACCACTGGGGCACGGCACCCCACTGTTCATTGCGCTGATGGACAGATAGTGAAATCACTACATATTTATAATTATGTAATAAGGGCGGAAGAGTAATTTTTTCCTATTCTTACTTTGTAACTATCGATTATCATTTCATAGTACTGCTTAAACTACCGTAACACTACGCATAGAGAGAGAGTCTGCTTAACAAAACTGAATGCTGAAAATCTATAACACAAAAAAATGAATCACACCATGCGTGGGTGCAAACATATGTATGTTTAAGCAATTATTTGGGAATCGGTAAGCAGAGAATCGTTGCTCACCGTGAAGCAAAACTATGAAAATAGGCCCAGGGTGCAAACATTTGCTAAGACCAATCGATATGCAACAGATATAGCATGGACACTCTCAGAAATAATGCACCAACATCAGAGCCCAATTTCAAGAAACTGCTTACCGCAGAATTTGGCGCTTATAAACCACATTCTAAGCATAACGGGGTAAGCGTCCAATTTCTAAGCTTGCTTTGTAAGTGAGAATTCCTCAGTTATACAAACTATGTAAACCTACAAGTGGAGCTCTCTCCCTAATCCACCAAAAAGAATATTATGAACACAAAAAGTTCTGGAAATAACGGAAATTTGGAAAAAACGCACCATTCAGATGTGACAAGTAATCGATGTAAGAGAGGATGTACTCGGGAATATCGCCATATTTCTTCAGGCCCAGCTCAAAGATCTTGAAGGCAACTTGTTGGTCCTGCAAACCAGACAACAGAAGGGGAACAATGAATTCAAATAAAGTCTGAATGAATTCAGAATGACTTTTTGCTATTATTATCTGTCACTTCAATTTTGTCAGAATTCAAGCAGGATAAGAAATTGATTGGAGTTAGTAGGGCCTGACACGTTTCGACCCTAGCAGGATCTATATGAAAGGCTACCTTCGGTAAAGATCCTGCTTGGACCAAAATGAGTCAAGCCCTCCTAACTCGACCATTCTACCTCATACTTGAACTCACCTTGCTACAGTAGTACTCCATCAGAGATGCTGCAATGAAGACGTGATAGCGGACCCGCGCATCCTCCCGGGCCTTCTTAAAGATCCCCCGAGCCGTCTTGATGCCTTCAGCCCTGCGGGTAAACTTCATGTACTGGATGTACACCTGGACAATGACAAGACATAATGTTTGAGGAACTGAGATCTTCGCAAAAGTAAAAGATCTTCACTTTTACGATAGCAGACTTTTTTTGCTTATGGTTAGCATATTTCGAGGGAAAGTTTTCTTTCTCGCTACGCTAAGTAAAGACTTCCTGTAGAATTAATATGGCAGCGCATTAGCAGAAAAAATTTATGCTCACAAATTCCATGAATTAGATTTTAAACGTAGCAGTGCCCGTAAGCACAAATATAGGCTGTAATGGATTCTATTCATCCCCATCCCCATCTCAACAAAATAACGATCCATCTGACACAACCATGTGTCATGTGGACGTCCTACTGAGTGAGTCCTACCAGTATGCTCTCTCATAGAGAGAAATCACCTGGCAGGATCGCTTGCAGAGAATCTAGCCACATGACAGTACAGTCTCATTTGACTCTCCCTGAGTAACTTCTGATTAGACACAACTCCGACCAGCGGTACCCAAGGATCCTCCTCAGAGACCCAGTACCAAAGACATTAAGTCGTCTCCCCAGGAAAAAGAAAACAGTGCATCCCAATTCTGTTGGATAAACTTACCAGCGTAGGGTCTATGTCGTCAATGGCTAACAATCTCTTGTAGATGTTGTGGACCTTCTCATATTTCATTCGACC
The DNA here is from genome assembly GCA_963971285.1 of Astropecten irregularis. Lineage (NCBI taxonomy): Eukaryota > Metazoa > Echinodermata > Asteroidea > Paxillosida > Astropectinidae > Astropecten > Astropecten irregularis. Next base: position 14,402,859 of record OZ020252.1, on the reverse strand, counting down.
CTGAAATGAGGAGATGGGGATGAAAAGATTATGAAAAAATGGATACAAAGGCAGGAACTGCATCGACAGATAGCTGGGTTACACAGCGGCGTATCTAGGGGAAACGGCGCCTGGGGTAAGTGCTAGAATTGCGCCACTAAAACTTTTGATGCGCAATGAAAAAGAAAATCTGAAAATTTGAAATTGGAATCCTTCTTTGTTTGTTCATTGGATTAAATTTCAAATAACTTCAACTGTACAGCTATCTGTTTTTCTTTTCTTCTTTTCCCTTTTTTTTCTTTCGTTCATCCTGAACGACCTGTATATTAACGAAAAGCCCTTCAAGATTTGAATTTTGTTCCCAGGAGAGAGAGGTGGGGTGGAAGTTAAGGGCCTGAAATGTGAAGATGAGGGGAACTGAATCAATGAGGGGAAGGAAGTTATTAGGGAATACATACCTCTTCAAAGTCTGCATAGGCAAAGTATATAAGCATACTCTTCTTCATAAGGGTCTGGATAGCTCGCTCATAGATGGCCGCTGCCTCATCACTGAACACTTTGGAGTTATTCATGTCCTGCACAAAGAGAATACAAGCAAATTCCAGAGTGCAATAATATAATGAGCATGCAGGACAAATGCAATGTACAGGGAAGACTTGAAGGTATGCCAAATACAGTGGAATGTCACTATAAGAACACCGCTATACCAAACAATCGGCTATACCGAACATCATCCTTGACTCTAGTGCTGTGCATTTTCGGAGCTTTTGAAAACTGGAAAACGCTTTGAAAAAATTAGCGGTTGCCCGAGCTCCGATTCATAAAAATGAATGATAGCGCTATATTACGCACGTGTCGATAATGTGCACGATCAAATGATGCATAGCGCTGTATGTAGGAGTGTGTAAAACATGCTACAACGATCGTTGCGCCGACGTATACATTCAGTTTCTGGTCTCGATCTACGTGCGTGTTTGGGAATCTTGCGATGATTTGGTGCCGGCAACCTTACAGAATATTCAGTCAGAATCTTTCATAACTTGCTCAGCGTGACATGTCACATTTCTTACCGAAAAATCTGCATTGAAGCAGGCCGAAATCCACGGTACCGAGCGCAACTTGAATGCATGCACCAAATACACACGTTGTACGTACGACATGTAGGCTTGCACTTGCGGCCTGATTGCGAATTGGCGACTGTGTACTGGTGTACAACGTATGCTTTGAATGGTGCGGCGCACATTACACATCGTGGAATTTTCTGGATGCAATGCTGCAGCAGCATGGGTCGGGCCATGCGGCCACGTGGTGGGCATGCGGTGTTCATGATGCATCGTACGCGATATGTTTACGTCTTCTTTCGAGCGATCGTCGCATTCGGAAGGCTGTTCGCAATATTTGTTTAATCAAGTTTGCGAAAAGTTTGTTTCTGCTTGGCAAAATGGACCCAAAACGACTGAAATTCAAGTATGTATTATACAGTATACACTTTTGGGGTTGTTTATTTATTGGGCAAACGTCAGTCTACTTTTTTAAATGTTGGTTTCGTATTCCGTTTTTGAAATTTTGAAACCGGATGGCAAGATTTTAAGCGGGAGCCCGTGAATCCGTTTTTGATGCACAGCACTACTTGACTCCCAATAGCGCTCCGCACTAATGACGTCACGTGAGTGTACAAAATCCCCCGATGTCAGACAAACATTGACCCACACACACTGTGTACACCATGCACGCCCGCACACACACCACACATTTGCATGGTTGCAATGTTTGTCTGAGCTAGTGTGCTATTTTTAGCGCAAGTGCGGAGTGCTATTCAATATTTAACAAATGACCACTATAACAAACAATATCAGTGTATCCCACAATGTCTGTTATGTTCGTTATAGCGGCATTCCACTGTATACACACTTCTTCTCAGACTGATGTCATTCTCAAATTATCAATGAAATAACTTACTCCTTTTTCCGCAAAGGACTTGCTGGAATTCTCAAGATACAAGGCGGCTTCGTACCATACATCTGGGTGGTGACCAAGGCACAATAAACACTGCTCATATGCAAACATCACTGCAAAAGAAGACAAGAGTGATAATGTAAACCATTCAGAAATCAATGAATATGAATAAATGAATGAATATTCCTTTCGTTTGTTTGTGCTCGTTTGTTGGTTGGTTTTAATCTAGCTGGCTTGGGGCCTTTTCCAAACCTTAGGTCCGGCTCTGGCTTTGTCTCTGTAAATTCATATGCTAAAAATATGGGTTGTGAGTTTTCATTGAAGCTGAAGCTCTGTTTTCTTTTCCAAACCAATGAATCTGCTGTGCCTGACTTCAAAAACAACGTATGCCCAGTGTGTTTCGGGTGGAGATTTTACAAGATTCCCAAGATGTTGTTACATACAGGTCAGTACGTACGTACGTGCGTGCGGATCACCTGTACATACATATGTACGTGCGTGCGGGTCAGTGTAATTGGGTAATGGGTTCGTACGTTCGAGTATCCACACCAACAACGTCATGAACCAAGACTACCACCAGATGGGTTGTACCTCTTTTCGTCATCAGTGTCTGACTCTCCGTTCTGGTCGGGTTGGTCTTCTCCCAGTTGATGTATTTCTTCCACAGTTCCATCTGCTTAGATTCTTCTAATGTTCCTGTGGGGGGAACTGCTGGGTTGTTGCGATTCAGACCCTTTGTCACTGCCTCGTATTCCTAAAAAAAAAAAAATTTATTGGAGGGGTATTAGTTAAAACCAATTCTACGTCATTGCAAATTTTCTATATGATAAATTTTTAACTACAGGTATTTGTTTCTGAGCAATCTGGCAAAATTATGGGCTGCTTGGGCTTCAGGGGGAAAACTGTCTGCCGTTGATCAAATGGGAACACAGTTCATCAATTATGTCATACATTGCTTATCGGTATATTCAAATTTTCAAATATAATTCACATACTATTCAAAATTACAGTTAAACAATACCAATTCAACATTCATGACCTTGATAATATTCAAATTTTCAAAGTCACATATACTATTCAAAATTACAGATAAATAATACCAATTCAACCTTCAAACTAAAATAAGCATTTAGATAGTAATAAACTAATGCTTTTATCTGCATAGTAAAAGAAAGGACAGTCAACTATTCATTTCCAGTTCATTTATCATAACTTGCTAGGCTGGTAACTTTTCTGGTCAAAGGAAAATTTTACTTGACAACTGTTACCTTGGCAACTCTCCTGGCATTCATGTAACTGCGGCTCCTGTCGTCAATCATTTTCTTGGCAATTATCGGGTTGATTCCCTAAAAGAATTGACGAAAGGTGTAAAATAGAAAGATAAGAAGTGGGACTAGATAAGAGCAGGATTTCTTAGTCCCTCGGTTAAGGGAGAGATACTTTAAAAATAACTGGGGTCAATTTCACAGCCCTGCTTAGCACACAAATGTGCTAACCATGAAATTTCTGTCTTAATAAAAACAGGATAATGGTAACAACCACATTTCCATTTGTTGTGTATCACTTGTGACTGTTCTTTGGCTGTTGTTCACTGACAATGAATAAGCAAATGAAATTTTTAATAATGGTTTGTTTTATTGAGCAAGTCATTTTGTGCTAAGCAATTGTTTTAGTGCTTAACAACTCCATGAAATTGGCCCAAGGTCAGGGAAGCCCAGCCACTGAAAACCCTAGGGAGGCACTCCTTCTAGAAGCTTTAAACTTTAATACAATAGAACTACTTAAAATTGTTCGGACTGACAACAGAAGAACGTTCAGTTTTTCAACTACACTAATTATACATGTATGTTCTTATATTAATTTTCCATTTCAATAAATGTACCTTTTCACAATTAAATATACCTTCATTCCCTTTCATTCATAAGATGATGACAAAAGATGAAAAAAATGATGAAAAAAGCTCTGCCTCCATAGTGTATGTATGTATCAGAAAGATAGCTCATTTGGTAGAGCACAACCTCAGTCAATATTCTTTGTTTACCAGGTTGGACCTACCAAAAATTGTTACCCTGAATTCTGCGACAAGATTTGCCTCCAACAACCACCAAAACCTACGAAAAATATTTGGAAGAATCTATTTCATGACTGCTGCTCTGTATCTAAATCGGGCTGCCAATAAGTACATTCTGTCATTGTCTCCCATTACTGTTCACTTACATTTTCATATGTGCAGTAATCCTTCCAGAAGACTTCAATGTTCACCATGGGGTTGACCACGCCCCTCTGGTACACCCTCCTCACTGCCGTGATGCGCTGGTTTTCAGCGTAAGAGCCCTTAGCCTCACTGAGAACAAACAGAACACAAAGATTTATGAAGAATAAGTTTCAGAAAATTCGTTAAAATGTTACTTTGCATTGTCTGGACTCAATTTAATACTCTGGAGAGGGAGGGAAACTTAAATACCGGTCAGGCACAGCCATTGAAAATCCAGGGCCCAATTTCATGGAATCCGTTATGGCCTATTTTTTAGCTTACGGGCACTGCTAAGCGTGAAATAATCTATTTCATGGAATCCGTAAGCAAATATTTCGGTTGGCGAAGAATTTCTAGGCTAACCATGATTATATTCTGCTAATGCACTGTCATTTGCATTCTGCAGAAAGTTCCCGCCTAGCGTAGCGAGAAAGACAACTCTCCTGTGAAATACACTAACCATAAGCAAAAAATTCTGCTATCGTAAGCAAAGATTTTTTTTGCTTAGGGTAACGGATTACATGAATTTAAAGTGGGTATTTTTTTCATCTCATTTGGCACAGAGCAATGGTGGAAATGAGCAAAGAAGATTATTATATCTTCCACATTCTTTTTTAAACATTTCCACCGTTGTTCTGTGCCAAATGGGATAAAAAAAACACCCACTATAAGTCACGTGATGGCATGTAAACATTGGTCACGCAATCGTCTATAAACATGACAAAATCAGGAACATGTGGGGTCTGCGAACTGAATGCAGACAGTGTCCTAGGTAGGGTTAGAACCAGAAACCCTTTAAAATATCAAGGTAGGTAATAAACACACAGCATAATCAATCTAACTCAAACCTAATACTCAGTCCTGATTGGCTGGCTTTTAAGTCATTGACATGGCTGTCTAACAAACTGTAACGGGGCCACAGGTGCATTACACAATATGTCATGAAATCAAATTCTCCCAACTTACGCTCCCTTAAGATAAGTCACGTAATCGGCCCAGATCTGGTAGGAGAATATATCCATGCCCATCTTGTCCAGGGCAAAGTCGTAAGCTTGAGCCATCTTCTCTCGGTAGGATGCCAGGCCCCCTTTGGTCTCTTTCACGTAGGAGAGGTAGCATTTCCACAAGTCGATGTTCAGCACCTTCATTAAACACCGCTGGAATAGCTGGTGGTTGGAAGGGTGTGATAAGGGAGCAAGACAAATAGACATCCTGCATGTAATTCTTTGACTGGTAGAAATGTTTGCATCTTTAATGGCTCCATGACAAAGTTTTTAAAAAATCCCCCAAATTGATACATTTCTCCAATAGCGCTCCGCACTTGCGCTAAAAATAGCACCCGATCTCAGACAAACATTGCAACCCAGGCAAACAATGTGTGTGTGTGCGCGTGCATGTACACTACGTGTGTGAGACAATATTTGTCTGACATCCGGGGATTTTGTGACGTCATTAGTGCGGAACGCTATTGAAGTCCCAATACCGGTACGTTTTTCTTCAAGCCGTCACGCTCCAAAAAAAAAAATTATTTTGTCAAATAATTATATGACTAACATGAAGACCAACAATTAACAACACAACACCATCAAACTCCAAAAACATTCAAAATGTAGGCAACTGTAAAAGTACCCCAATAAATACTTCTGGTTTTGCACAGGTATAACTTAAAGTGAACATGGCAAGTCACATTAAGAATGTAAACATGGTTTATTTTATTGTCAGTCAGTGGAAATCTTCCCTTGAATATAAATGACAATTAAATGACAAATGACAAAAGTCAAAAGAAGCTTAGATCTGAAAATACTAAAAGCATATTTAATGCTTTGGTGAAAAATTAGACAAAAAGAAGCATTACCATTTGCTCTTCCTTTTTTCATTGGTTTTGCTCCATTTTTTTTTTTTGGGGGGAACAACAACAATGGTTGGAATTGGATTGCAGAATTATGGGAGAGACACATTTTTCCTTAGTTATGGACTTCCATTTGTTAATCCCCAGTGCATATATTGGAACATCTCAAGAGGTATTGAGGCCTACACAGGCAAACAAAGGAAGGTCTAGACATTTGCAAAATGTATGGGCAGAGAATCTCCATTCTGCATAGATTTTGTTAAAACATTTTAGGGCAAGAGTTCCACTGACGGCGATCACTTGTGCACAATTCTATGGAACCAGCAGAGGGCATTTTGGGATAAATGGTTGCTGCTGCATTCAAAGTGTATCATTGAAGGCCAAACAAATTGTAAAACTCACTTTTCAGTTATGCTACCCCAGTGTTACACACCTGAGATTAAAGTTCATCATAACTTGTATCCAGTAGGGTACATAACTCTTACTAGGCCTACCCTTTTTCTGTAATGGTCATCAGTGGAATTCTTTCAAATTTCTTTCCCATTTTCTTTTATAATAAAACTTGAACAGAACACAGACCAAGAACGAACACAACACAAATTAAAAAATAGATTTTTGGTTTGTCAACTTACCTTCTCTACTTTTTCATAGTTCTTGCTCTTAATCTGTAAAGAAGATGCATTCAGGAACACAGTTTGGCTTAAACAAAAATAATTGCACAACAAAATCAAGCCTGCTATCATATTCAATGATAGTGTTTATTGAAAAATGAACAAACTATACATTCACTTTAAAACATTAATTTAATTCAGTCACTATCATTATCATAGCAACTGTTGGTAGTGGCATTCCTACAGAGAAGAAATTTTAAAGATAATTTTTGAGATCATGTTCAAAAGGATTTGTTAATCACTGTCTCCTGATGATGACTAGAGCAGGCCAGGCAAAATGTTGAGACCTAACCAGAAGTGCGCCGAAACAAGAAGTGCGAACATACAAATGATTCTCACATGGTGTTTCCACAAACTGATTCACATAACAATTGTCACCATGCAAAGCCTCTTTCTTAACTGTGATAACAGTTTGTTATAAAGTTAAGTTATTCCTTCCCGAAATGGTTTCAATTCCGAACATAAACACTGGGCTTTTGTTGTTGTATTATCAATTACTTGGAACAAGAAGAATACATGTACTTGCTGCATTTTCCTTTTTGAAAATTATTCCAAGTGCTGCATATTTTAATATTAAACAAAGTTTCAGCTACAATGTAAACTTGTGCCTTTAATAGGCAATGGCAATTGAATGCCCATAAAAAATCTACTAAATCATTAAGTGTATATAATTTATGTTTCCAAGTGAAAGCATCACACACACACACATTATATGTGTGTACTCTTATCAAAGGTCAATGAGAAACATTCTTATATGAATGTAAGGCTTGTTTGTTTCGCGCACGAGATCTGTGATTTGCAGATCCATGTCCCATGCAGGATATGCTAAAATGGGATCTGGATCAGCAGGATCACATGCCTGAAACAAACAGCAAACAAACAGGCCCTAAGTGAAGCAATTCACAAACTGCATGGGCTGGATTTCGACAAAAATGTTTTGTTTTTTTGCAAAGAAATTAGAAGGCCTACCATGGCATTATGTGAAAACTTGATGAACATATATTTAAAAAATTGGTTGAAATAAAATTGATTAAAATTGTAATGTATCTTTGCTTCCATATATTCACTGAATTTATTCAGAATGAAGAAATGCCATTTTTAGTGTAACAAATAACAAATGTGAAAATTTCACCTCCTGGCTTAAAAAGAACATGCCATGGTTGGCAGACTCTCTTTATAACAGTTTTCAAGTCAATTTGATACACTTTCTATTGACCAAGGAAACATTGTGACAGAATTGTGTTGTTAAATGTCGTTCTCTTTGCCTCTTCCTCCCCCATCCAACAACACATGAAAAATTGGAACAATGACTGTTGGTACCTGAAGTTGCCCAACAGTTTTTTGCTTTAGTACCGCATTGACTGTGTACTTTATTCTGAACTTTAAAATCTTAAATAGGTACCAGGCCTTGAATTTAACGGAGGCCACGGAGGTCATGGCCTTCATTGCCCTGGTTCTTGGCCTTGGTGCCCCCTTCAAATGTTTCCATAGACATTAAGATTTTCCAATGGAAGTGCCCCTTACAATGGGAAAGTGGCCTTTCCCTTTTCAGAACCAAATTCAAGGAATGAGGTACCACAGAAAAAAACAGCACAGAAAAGTATAAGCAGTAGCATTCAATTAAGAACTCAAAATTATTTCCATCAGAATACCAACAATAGATCATGTGACATGCATTATTCATGAGGAAAGTTTATTGCTCACGTATAATTAAAAACTACAGTAGTACCCACACTACAAAGTGCCTGTTACATTATGAAGGAAATAATGTGCTACAGAGGGGTGAAGAGCATAAAGCTACATTCTGATTGGCTGTGAATGTTTTTACTTCTGGCCAATCAAACCACAGCATGTACTGTATAGTACTATCATGCAGTGCACAGATGTTATACACACAAGTTCAGACGTCAAGTTTTGGTCAATAGTACACAATAATGAGGCAAGCTTCTTATTGCACTGTTCTATAATCATGAGACCATTTCAGCACGAAAGAGAAACAAGTCAATTATTTGCCATTCTGACCAATGTGCAATTTCAATGTAATAGCGTTCCGCACTAATGACGTCACACCACGCGCGACGCGCACACATTATACTTCCACTCACCACACGTTTGCATGGCCACGTTGCAATGTTTGTCTGAGGTTCGGTGCAATTTATAGCGCAAGTGCGCAGCGCTATTCACTGTGCAGGACCAAGGGCAGTTTTCTAAAATTCAAATTCAATGACATGTTCAACTGGCTTTCCTACAGAGGAATGTATGTATTGCATTGGTTGTGATGTTGAATGGCTTCTTGTGGCTTTGAGTCTTTTCCTCCAGATAAATTTTACATGCATGTGGAGTCTGACCTGATTTATAAGCACCAACACCATTTAAGGTGAGCACTATCATACTTTAGTAGCATACTTAAATAGAAATCTTCATAGATTTATCTATTTATAACTTCCATGGTATAAAGATGGTGATAGCAGAAACATATTGTTACAATTGTTTGGCCTAAAATGCTGTATTTATCTAGAAAAAGAGTACCGGTAATGAATCCATTACCCCAAAAAATCTCAAGGAAATCAAAACCACGTGAACAGATTTGAAAATAATGTGCATGTTTTTCACTATTTTCTCAAAACTGAAATTTTCACAGATGACTGTTACTGTATCTTTCTTGATATTGTTGCCCAAAAATCTGCATTTCTTAGACAACCACCAAAGTATGATATTACCTTCAAACCAAAGCAAATCTTAAAGGTAAAATTGGTAAAGTTCACAGACCAGCATTCACACTTTGTCTGATCAAACATGTACATGAAATAATAAACCTGTGAAAATTTGAGCTCAATCGGACATTTGAGTCACGAGAAAACAGCGAACCTGACTCAATTTTTGTTATAAAACATAAAGAATGGTTTTGATCTTATCCCAAGATCAAAACTGTTTTCAGTTTTTGTTTTACTAATTTCTGGATAAATACACAATTTCAGGCAGACATAATTTAACGGTATGTTTCTATCAGCACCGTCTATATACCCTGAAAGTTATACGTCAATCTGTGAATTTCTATTTGGGTATATTACCAATCCTGTACTGTACCTTTAAATCTTTGGGTGAGTACTTCCAAAATCCAATGCGGAACAAATGTGTAACTTGGAGAAAACTAGATAGTAGGCTTTCATTATTGTGTCTCAAATTCGTGCATAATTATATTTTGCACATCAAAAGGCCCTTGAAGAGGGGGTGAGGATCCCACGGGTGGGGTCATCATGAAATTTTCCTCAAATGATATGCACTTTTATGCCGGTACAGTTTATAGCAAGCACTGCTATACAGTACATTTGGCTCCAAGAATATCATTCTTGGCTCTCAATGTTGGAGTACAAAACATACTGAACATTGTTGCTTAGCATTGCTACAATGAACGACCACTGCAATGAACACTTGCTGTGGACCTTGCTGTGTTATAGCGGCATTGTAGTGAAAACCAGAATATAGCCGCACTAGCAATATTAACGGTATGTTCATCACATGGGGTGTTAACTTAATTGCTGCTATCTTCACTGCTAAACAATCACAATGAGAGTTTGGTTGATAAAATGGCTAAAATTAAACTAGCTTTCATATGTGCTATTAACACTGGCCACTGCAAATTGCAAAGTCAGTTTTTGCAGAGGTCATGAAACTCAATCTTTTTCCCGGTAAGGGTGCAAGCTTCACACTAGCTGGGGCCAATTTCACAGCCTTGCTTAGCACAAACATTTGCTACCCATAAAATAAAAACAGGATTAACAACCAAAATTCCATGTGTAAATTCCTTGTAATTCTTCTTCGACTGTCCATGAATTTCAAATGGAATTTTTAATGGAAGTTTGTTTGATTGAGCAAGTCATTTTATGCTAAGCAAATTTTTGTGCTTAACAGCTTCATGAATTGGCCCAGAACAGCACTGTGTTAATGTCTCTATTGAAATATGTGTGCAGGGGGGTTTCTCCTTGCTGCACTCAACAAACCAGAGGGAAACTATGTAACTTGAATCCAGCAAGTTCAGAACTTCACTTTGCAAATTTCAATAATATACAATATTAAAAACAGGGCTTTTGAGATTTATTTTTCATATCAGGCAAGTGAAATTTGAGTAGGGAAAATTTTTTTGAATTCTTAGACAAGGTTGTGGCCAGATTGGCATCTATCTGGCCATGTTTTGGATGCCTTAATTGTTACATTCAAGGTGCATTATGAAAAATGCTGTCTTCAATCATTTCTGAAACATTTAACACAGCTTTTTTCCCAAAATGGATGAAATTTTGGGACAAAATGTCTCCTACATAAATAGCAACCCCACCCACTGGCATTCCTCTATAGACCCTGGCCTATGTGTATCAGATTAAACCTCAGAGCCAACGCCAAAGTCAAAAAATAACACATCTATGAGACAAAATTGCAGTTTGAAACATCATTTAATAAATAGTTGGGTTTTTTTTTAAAGAAGCATAGAGTCAAATCAAAGGACATGAAATAAATGAGGGAAGGTGAAGGTATGGGGAAGGGTATTGGCCAGTTGTGAGAATGAGGTAATGGATTTCAAACTGAAAACTAAAAAAAAGTGTTTAAGTTTACGTGTATAAAAATCTATTAACTTTACAAATATATGCCACTTGGATGGACTTGCTTAGAATTCAAAACAAAAAAGTGCCAGTGTGAGTCACACTAAGTCAAGCCAGCTGAAAAGTTTAGGTCAATTGTAATATTTACAAAATATACAAAAATCACGATCCATTCTTTGAATGGCAAAATATCAAGTAACAGTGAATAATTTCTTACGCAAAACTGCAACATGAAAGGAGCCAGAGAAAAAAAATTAAATAAGGGCCAATGTTCTCCCATTTCAGAGAAAAAAACACACAAACAAAACAGAGACAAAACAGACAAACAAAAAGCAAGAAATAGATCTTCTGAACGTCAGACTTTTAATTCTCCAAAAGGGAAAAACATTGGTCCTTTTATACGTTTGTTAGTTTGAGCTACATGTACAAATGTGATGAGCAGCAATGTGTTGTCAGCTATGAAACAGGAACAATAACAGAAATAAGAATATTCCTGCAACATAATGAAATAAAAGAATACCAGACAAATTTTGTCATCTCCTTTGCAAAACTATAGATGATGAAGAAAAATACCTCATTATGTATGTAGAAATTTTTTCAATAAAAAATATAATATATACTTATCTTTTAAAAATAGGTCATTCGTAAAAAAAAAAAACATGGACAATTTTCTTTTCTTTTTTATTGTTTGTCCAAATGATTCAAGTCAAAAAAAAGTTGGTCAATGAGAATCAGTGAACATTAGCCATCACATTATTTCCATCTCCTTTCCTCCATCTGTTTAGAATCTATGGGTCAAATCTAATTTACCATGATTTAAATTCATTGAAAAGTGAACAAAGAAAAATTGACTGGAGCGGGATTCGAACCGGCGAACTCTTGAATACCGTACAGGTGCTCTACCAACTGCTGAGCCATCCAGCCCTACGTTGGTGGTGACCCCAATATCTTGACTATTGACTAGATACATAATTGACTATTGGGATCACCACCAACGTATAGGGCTGTATGGTTCAGTTGGTAGAGCGCCTGTACGGTATTAAGGAGGTCGTCGGTTCGAATCCCGCTCTACTCAATTTTTCTTTGTTCACTTTTCAATGACTTTAAATTCAGTCAGTTTCCCTTGTGGTTATTTGATGATTTAATCTAAATTCCTTCACTCAAGAAAATCAATTCAATTTCCCCAAAACACAAGCATACTGTACAGCTTTAAAACTCTAATGCACAACATTTTTTAAACATCCACATGTACAATGCAGTCATTTTGTACATATCCACACATTTGTCACACAGGGTCATTTTGTGCACATCCAAACACCCAAGTGAATAACCGCCAGCAATCATGGGCCCCATTACGATTTGAATGCCAAAGCAAACTAACCCCCATGTTTTTGTACACATAAAGGGTAATTTTTGTACACATCCACACACAGAAGACACAGGCTAATTTTGTACACTTCAAGAAATGCTTACATTTTGGGGTCATTTTTGTACACATCCACACACACACCCGTAGTTCATTCTACACACATCTCGCTCATTTTCCAAACTAGCCACTAACTAACATGCAGAACTTTGCACTTCTAAACACTAACATCTCCGAACACCTCTGCACACAAATCATTTTGTACATGCCCTCAACAGATGTACAAACTACAAGTACATATGAACATGTATGGGTCAATTTGAAAGAATTTCTGGAGCATTTTAGAGATCAAGCACAATAATATGATTATTGAATATCCCTACAGGGAAAATCAAAAGGTGTATAGGTGATGTTCGAAATTAAATTTAAGGGTTTAATTATGAATCCTTAGTTACTTACAGAAACTTACAGAAAGATAATTATAGATAGATGGTGCATTAATTTAGGGACACCAAGTCATGTTTTCACCACAACCCGGTGGAATGTCCATATTGGGAAAAAAATATTTCTGCAAAAAGGAACTGAACACGAAACATTCAAGGACAGTCTATGAATGAAATCTTATCTTTGTAAGGCAATTATTCACTAATCCCATGAAAAAAAACCCATGAACATGCTAATCCAAACATCCAAAACTATGCGCTATTGATTTTCTTTAAAAATAAATTTGATTGCATTTCAATTTGGTCATGTTGTTTTTACTTCTACATTGTAGTTTTTAATTGAATCTAAATTGTAATTGGTATGCGCATTATAAATTTGTTATGCATTTGGTGCATTATAAATGATTATCATAATCATTTAATAAAAATGATTTACCCCCAAGACCAATTTGGTTCAATTGTTAAGCTTAAAATAATTATTGAAGCATAGATCATCCATGAACCAATTGGTTTCGGACCAATCAATTCTCAATCAATTCAAATCAGTACAATCAATTTTCAATTTTAAACAGTCCCCAGCACCAGCTGAACAAAATAAAACAATTATAATTCTTCATTTGATACCTTAATTAAAAACATCTCTTAATAATCAATGAGATCATTAAAAAAATCAGCCGAACAAAACATTATAAATATGACTAAAAATCAAAAATCTTTCAATTTTGTTTCTCATTTTTTTGTTCATTCTGCAAACATATACCGGTACCTCCAAAACGCCATCAGAGCGTAATCCAAATCCGTCCCTCAAGTGAGGGATGGACATTAATGCATTAATTGCTTTGCAAAAGATTTCTTGAATACTTAATTAAAAAAACATTAGAATGTTTAGCCCTTACAGAAGTGCAAGTTGGCCACATGCCATTTTCAATTTGTATTTTTTTTTTTTTTTTTTAAAGAAGATTTTAGGGTGCGAGGGACGGACATCAATACAAAATGGCTACCTTCACATGAGTCTACAGATTTGTTTTTATTATTAAAACTTGCAAACATATTCAACTTTGGTTAATTAAATACTGTAAGAAATTTCCTTTAGATTAGAAAAATATCCTTTTTTAGTGAAAAGAAGTCATTTTTAAGGGTGTTGAAGGAATTTCAATTTATGTTTTTGAATGTTACCTAACTTTGGATCAAGCTCATCAAGGCTTCAGACATTAAGCCGACTGTATGACTACATTACACTGAATTTCAGTTGATGTGTTTTGGTAAGCAAAACTTGACGGTTTAGCAAACTCGTACACCTAGCACCTCCACATGTAACTTACTATCCCAAGACATCACAATGTACTGTTAGCAAAAAATATTTATGTTCATGAGTACATGTATGGACTTGTCCTCCAAGTGAAATGTTAGTACATGTACCTACAAATATTATGGTATGAGCAAGATGGACCAAACGTATAGTTTTCACACATTATTCTATGTTCATCTCAAAACTGATTAATGTTTGTTTTAATACAGTGTCCCGTTCTGCTCATTTCACCAAATCACCAAATCATGATGTACATTTTGAACACAAATAGACCAATCCATAAAGACCCTTCTGTTGCACCTAAGGGCAATGAACATGTGTTCCTATCAATTGCATCAAGTGCTGCATATTCCAGTTTAATGTCATTTGCATGTGCACACACGCAAGTCAAAGTGGTTGACCACACACCTACCCCCACCCGCCCTCGCAGTGCCTTGCTAGAAAAATTCACTCTGGGTAAACCCCCCCCTTACCAAAAAGCTAGATCCGCCACTGAAAGTTCAGTGAAATCGGCTGCCAGCCTACAGGGACTATGTATTGCTGGTGGGACTGAACCAGCTAAGTACGGTACTGCATTATAATACATGCACACATGCCCACTTAGAAAACAAATATCTACTACCAGTCAGCATACCGAAGTCCAAGGCATGAATGTCAACTTTGAGTCCGGGTCAAAAAGGTCAAGTCACGAAGGTCAAGTAAGGGGTCTAGAAGAGGGTTCACGAAAAGGAGGCTCAGGCTCCAGTTCCATTTCGTGAAACCATTCTAAAATAGAGGCTTTTGGCTGCAGTTCAGAAGTATATTCTCTGGTTTGAAAAGAAAAACAGAGCTTCAGCTACAATGAAAAACCACAACCTATATTTTCAGCATATACGGTAGATGGCAGAGCTGAAGCTGGAGCCTGAGCCTCCATTTCGTAAGCCTGTTATGTCACCTATTGTATATGTATGCTATGCACTATAAAATATACGTGTTTATCTACAGCAGCGTCGCCTTGGACAAAGCTAGAGTTCATATTATGCGTTGTTGAGTAGAGTAACAGAGTTTAATATGACTCATGAGTCTTTTTATCAAGTATGAGTTCAAGTCAAGTCATGACTTGAGCTGCAATCATAGAATATGCGACTCCAAAGAAAAGAAAGGGTTGTTCATCTCGGTAATTCAAACAGGAAAATAGGTGATCAAAGTCACATAATGACGTGTTGAGCTGGTAGCGCTGTTTCGGTTGTTAGGACTTCTAGATAACCTTCACTGAAGACTGGATGATGCGATGTCCGTTTATATCCTTTTGGTCTGCGTCTGTGCTCATCTGCCTGTGCCGGTGGTTCCATCCTTCACAGGGTGCTGGTCTTTGTGATGGATAGTGGGGAGCCAGAACCTGGGGATGTCCCTGCTGCTGTCAACATCAACCCTGCCTCTACAGCGACATCGACATCCTTTGGCTCTGGATTCCCACTACCTGCCACTACCCTCCAACAGGTTGAACTACCGGTAAACACCGGAGCCCCACGCCCCCAGCAGACCACGGAGTGACCCATACGATGTTCGCACACCGGCACAAGCTGATGCAGACCAGAAATGCAGACCAACAGTTTATACAAGGACAACGCACCTTCCAGTCTTCAGTTGCCTGATGAAGATTAGCAGTCCTAGCAACCGAAACGTCGCTTCCAGCAACACAACATCGCGTGACTTTGGTCACCTTTGACCTTTCCTCCTGTCCAATGTGACTAATTTCACTTGACCCAGGGAGAGAAACTATAGTACTGGTTGGGCTTCTATAATTCCTAGCTATAATTCCTAAGTACTTGAACAATGAACCTCAAGCCCCTGGGGACAATTTCATGGAGCTGGTAAGCACCAAAGAATTGTTTAGCACAAAATGTCTTCATCAATAAAATAAACCACCATTAAAAATTCCATTTGATATTCATGGTCAGCGAACAACAGCCAAAGACCAATTACGATAGACAGCGATACACAACACATGGAAATTTGGTTGTTAATCCTGTATTAATTAAGACAGAAATTCCATAGTTAGCAAATTTTTGTGCTAAGCAGTACCGTAAAAATTGGCCTCTGTTTTGTCCTAGATCATAGTTGGCATAAACGTTAACATCGATTATGGACAGTATCCAGAAGCCGAGCTTTGTTTAAAGCTGCTCCGCTGTAGTGAATTTCAGGGCTGATAAAAAAGAGGATTTCAGGCGAAGGCCTGGTCCTGGCTTTTCAGGAACAGGGCCCAACCAGTAAAATGTATGTTACTCTCCCTATTAAAGTGCACTAGAGTTTATCTAAGTCCATTACAAAAGGCACACAACTCTCAACAACACACACACACACACAATACAAAGTAATCACACCACGATATTCAACTGTAAATGCTAAGTATTAAACCTGATTTCTGTTGCAAAAGCACCAGCCAAAAAAAAACCCCGAACGCAAAACCTTCTTCCTATATCACGTGTCATGCAATAATGAGACGACACAAGAAAATGGAGGCAAGAGGCAAATAACTTGACACCAGGAATCAGGAAATCACACAAGAATCGAGGCAAGAAATGGACACTGGAGTCAGTAAAACACTCAAACAACCCCCCACCCCCACCCAAAAAAAAAAGGGAATAAATAATAATAATAAAAAGTCCTAATAAAAATAAATCAATAAATGAAAAACTATGAATAATTAGACAGGATGAGACAAGTGTGTTGGCACTGTTTTGTATGACAAAGTCTTATTGCAAAAATTCAACCAGATCCATATGTACATGTACATGATACACTTGCAATTCATATTTAAGCACTGTCGCCCCTTAAAAAATCATTCCTTGTCTGACTCCCCGAGCATAAAATAAACTTGTCCTGGGATAATAACAAGGAGTTACCAACCTTCAGAACTTGAAGGAAAATAAGGGGGCGACTATAAATTACAGGCTGTTTCTAAAGCAGTATTAGACGTCATTTTTAAGCTAGTAAAATGATTTATACCCTCTTGCTTATTTCAAAAATATTTGAAAAATTTGCCAAAGTGCAACTCTGGAAGAATGTTTGGAAAAATGGTGTTCATCATGCAAGTCTGGCTATAACTAACATGCCGGCAAGAATGTTTTCAAAATCCCCAAATATATTATATTATGTACACTTAATATAATATCTCATTGTTCTCTTTCCTATTGTTGTTTTTGTAAATAATTAAGCGCTCAAAGAAATAGTTCATTACTTTGGTCATTGGTGCACGATTTCACTTACATGTATATCTCATGAAGTTACCTGTCGAAAAAAAAAGCTCTGAAATAACAAAGCAATGTTAATTCCAATTTGAAAAAAAAAGAAAAACATGTACTGCAAACATATTAACCCTGAATTAATTAAAGGGAGATTTCTGGTTTTGTGTATTAATTAAAAGAAGTAAAGAGAGATAACAAACTGTAATAATAACCTCTTGTTCAATGTACATCTTCCAGTAGCGTCCGGAGTTGGTGAACGTTGATATGAGCAGTTCATAGAGGGGTCGGGCCTTGTCCACTGGCTGGCTCTGTATTAAACACAACACACATTGGGAAACTGTGAGCAAACTGACCCCAACAATAATACACCTGTTAAATTATGCGAACAAATCCAAGTATAAATTCACCTTGTGCAATATCTTTTGAGGATTATCTTTTTTTTTTCCATATCTTGTTGAATATACAGTATGTATACGTGTATATAACCCTCACACATGACATCATCTGTGCACAGCCACTGCAGGATTTTGACAATTCCATTAATCATGTACAGATTGTCTCTGCAACGGAAAATATGATGAGAAAAAGGATAATTTGAGGACCACATTCACCTGCACGCACTTTTATGTGAAATGTACAGGAACCTCTAAAACAAACGTATGAGAAGAGACACTAAAGGCTTACTACAACAATTTTCTGTATATATCAAGTACATGTATATGAAGGAGAATCAGGTTGGCGTAGCGGTTCTTTCCTCGCCTTTCACCTCTGAGGACCGGGTTCAAGGCCGGCTCGGTCCACAAGTGGATTGGGTTTTCAGTCCCTACCTGATTCTGTGGGTTTTATCCAGAATATTCCTCTGGGGTTTTCCTTTAAGACCACCTCTAAAAATGTATCTTCTTCTCATCATCTTTCCATAAAAAGGTTTCATCGCGCTTTCGAGACCTCTCTCACCCGATGCGTTTATAATGCCCAGTAGGGCCCTGCATCGTATTATATTCAGATTCAGATGAAATACCAACCGTACCTGTGCTTCTCTTAGAAGGATGCCCCATGCATCTGTGTCGTATTTGTACATCTCAATCTTCTTCTGTGCTTTCTTCACCTTTTCCGGGATGTACCCCCAACCCTATAGAAACAAAGAAATGAGGAGTCTCATTAACAGCAGGTCTGAAGCTCCTGCAGATTGAACTTTTGGGGGGTAAAACTCAACAAAACATTCTGGGTTGCGAAGTTTATAGTGACAGCCTACTGGTCTGTAATGCAATAAATACATGATGTGAGTCAGTGGAGTGGGTCTGCGTAGTCCTGTGACATGCCAAAACTTAAAGGTGTCCGTTTCCAAATAGTGTCCGCGGAGCATGCACAGTGGAGCACGGACTCTTTTTGGCATGTATGCCAAATAGTGTCCGAGCACAGCCCAGTGGCGTACGCATGCAATGCATAGTGCAACATTGTCTTCATGATTCCCATCAAAGACAAGTCTGTTCTCTTTTCGCTTTCCACGCGAGTAGACAAAGTACTCTATCGTTGCTTACATGCAAATCATTATAAACTCTAAGAAATTTCCAAACAACTATTATTGGTTTTTAGGACAAACTGTGGATAACTGAGAATTCTGAGATATGAAAAAATATTAGTCACATTAACTTGGATGGACGTTCGGCGTTCAATTGGTAATGGTTGACCGAATGTTCAAGACGCAAAAGCGCCATTCAAGTTTCTCAGTGGTACTTTCAGAATCGTATAAGCCTCGAAATGAGAAGTCTAAATGCATTTCACATGATGATTTTCGTTGATATTCAGTCATAATGTGACTTGTCCATGGTCTTTTACGGACATTTTTATAAAAAACCTTGCCAGGTGAAGAGTCAGGCAGACCAGTACTCAATAGGACGCACGCTAAGTTCGGAACTTCGGACACTATTTTGCAAGCTTGCATTTATGTGACGTCAGCGACGCGTAGCCAATCAAATCCCAATATGCTAATAAGCGGACACTATTTGGCAAAGGACACCTTTTGGCATGACACCAGGTAGTCCGCGTATTCCGCTACAAGGTTGAAGAGGTGAACGGTGGAGTATTCTGCAATTGGCAATTTAAATAAAACTACAAAAACGGTAGCCATGCACGTCAGTTTCATTCATGAAAACTTCCATTTTTGGTCTGTGCGATGACGTCACATAATGAGATGATCGTAACGCCCTCTTGTGGCCGTTTTGTGCCAATTCGTACGTTAGGCCTAGCTAGGCAAGGGATTTTTCGCTGTGTGACTGTAACTTAAGTGGAATTCTTTCCATTGCATTTTTACACTGAAATGTTGCACACAATTCTTCTATCTGGGGTTTTAAGGACTCGGGAACTTTAACTGAAAGTCAAAAATATAATTTTGAAACAGTAGAAACTATTCAGTTGTTTTTTATTGACACCATTAGGCCTTCCTCCATGCAAAGACGTACCACCAGCTGAGGAGCGCGCCAGGACAATGAATAAAAATTAAAATTAAAATAAAACCACCACCATGACCACTGCAAAATGTAGTAAGATATATAGGCCTACTCAGTATTTTCTACAACATATCCAGCATACGTACCGTAAAAAGCTCCGACCTTGGTTCCGCCGACATGGTTATTTACGAGGGCACACTAGACAAACAAACTATGGTAAAATGGTTAGGAACTTGCACCACTTTTCAGCAAGATTGATGGACAACCTCAAGAGTCATGGCGTGCGCGCGTACAAATGTCCCGGATGCACAAAAGATAGGACGCTTGCACGAGTTTACTAAATTCCCAGACTAAAGAGGGCGCTCCAACCAGTTTCCAGGTTGATTTTGATCTTTTCTGATTTTTACGCCAGACATCGGGTAACTTACTTAATAAGTACAAAATAAAATGATGACAGTTGCACCATAGTACCCTACCCAGCATTTCAGGCACTATTCACAGAATGTTTCCACCACTACCGTTTTTATACCCATAAGTAATACGTTAATCTGAAACATTTTCTATCATTGGTAAGAAACCGAAACAATGTTCACAGATTTACTTTTAACTAACGTAATTGGACCCTTTTTTAACATTTGGACATGATCTGGCGATAGTAGTGTCCAAGTACCTTGTGTGTAAATGAGTGGCAAGAGCTCCTTTTTGCCTCTATCCCGAGGAGTGACTGTATCTTTCTTGATTGTTTACCCATGAATCTGTACTTCTTTAACAAAAACCAAAGTACATGTATGATACTACCTTTAAGATTGGTCTTACACTTCGTGATTGGTGAAATCGACTACTGCATTAATGTTTGAAGGATATAACTAGTGAATTTGGTCAATTGGGAAAGATACCTGTCGCCTTTCTTTGTTTTGCGCGCGCGCGGCAAACAGTTGACTCAAACCCCTGGTGCTCTGGGGCCAATTTCATGGAACTGCTAATAGCACAAAAGTTATGCTTGGCACAACTTGCCCAATAAAACAAACCCCCGTTAAAGATTCAATTTGATATTCACATGGTCAGTGAACAACGGCCAAAGAATCACAAGCGATACACAACACGTAGAATTTGGTTGAAGTTAATTACCATGCTTAGCAAATGTTTGTGCTAATTAAGCAGCTCCTTGAAATTGCGCCAATATTGTATGGCATCGACGCGTCATGCACTATTTCGTATATTCTACCTCCAACGTTTTTGGTGCTAATTTCACCACTCCACCACTTTGCGTTTCGGATTTCGGGGAAGAAAATTAGAATTTCCAACAAGCAGATCTAGTGTTATAAACCTCGGATTTTCATTACTGGCGCGGCCGGCCGGCCGTGTGTGACTCGAAACTGAAGCCTCGGCGCTTTGATGGAAATGATTGAAAACTTTACCTAAAAACAACCGAAATTTGTCACCCGAGACCTCTTATACTTCTGTCGGCCAAGTATAAGTGGCTCTTGAACGCTGGAGCTCGCTCGTGTATCACCTTCAACTGTGTCACATGTATCGCATTATCGGTATAATAGCAGCTGAACAAATTCCATCCAGGATTTAGAAAGAAAAACATGAAGACCAAAAAACATTTCCAATTGTTGTTATTTTGTGGTATAATCCATAAAAATGAAGTGGTTTTGAAACAGAATTAGATACAAAGTATAGGTCTATAAAAATGTGACACTGTGATGTGTATAGGCTTCACAACCAACGTTAAGGAATCGTCATTATTATATGATAACTTTGCTGGATCAAACGGGTCCCAAAATAAACCCACAAGAGCTTCGGTTTGGTTTTCAGCACTTTTTGCATCCTCGTGAAAATCACCAGAGAAATAGGGGACCTCAGACAGTTAATGACGGGCATAGGCCTAAAATGACTAGCACTAGCCGAGTTTCGTCGCATCAGACAGGACTCGTTTTTAGCTGGACCGGTAATGAATGATCGTCTCAAAATAATGTCCAGCAAAGATCAACAGCCTTCGATGGGGTCCTCTTTGCATTTGCGGCCACGATCAAGCTCTCCGATCAGTAGGCCAGGCAGCGTCCTTCTTCAAAACAGTACCCGGTCATTCACGCCCGGAGAGAAGGACATCATACAAGGCATCTGCAGAAACAAATTTTACGCAAATGATGAGCAGATGAGGTGTGAGACAATTGTTCCAGCTACAAGGAGAGGCTCCCCCGAAGTGCCGGCCTCAGCCGAACGGAAGACCTTCAAGGATGTGTTACCTCACGTGCACGTCACGCAAATTGTTCCACGTCTGTGGCCCGACTCGGACGACGATTTCGCCGCTGACGTCTTGAGGATTGTCAGGGAGATCCAAGTGCGGTACCTGGCAAAAAATATCTGCAGTAGTGTATCGGTTCCTCAGTTTGACCTCCAAGTCTTCAAACGACCCATCAACCTAGAAACAGCTTCCCTTCCCGTGATAGATTTGACATTGGCACATCTCACAGAAAACGGTGCTTTGGTGGACTCGGCTACCACCGGCTCAACCTTTTCGACCAATCGTTGCCAGACCGACGACAAAAGACGAAAAAAGGCAACGCGGCATGTCACAGATGCGAAGATGCTCAAGAAACGCGCGCCTCATGCAACTACCACTGGGACGAGACCTCATCCGCAGATGCCAGCTGATGGAGTACCGCCTACGGGTTCACCTGCCTTCTTTCGGAAGGGCATGACCAGGACAAGACGGGTCATCGAGGTGTCGGGGAAAGATGGAGGGGGCACGAGGAGGAAACTGTATCTAGACGTCTTCCTACCCACGGCCAGGCCGGCAATAGACGATGCTGGAGTGGACCCAGCGCTGGGTCCAGAAGTGGAATAGAAGGGAAAGAAGCAACTCATGGAGGAAGGGCGCCATTGTCGTTGTAACGTTTTGGGATGATTTTACATTTGAGGATGAATTCAAGATTACTCAATGAATTACTCCCGCACAGGCGCCTCCCGAAATTGTGGAAACTTTACCCGTTCATCGACAAGCAAGCCGGACTTGGGCATTAAATACTTTAAAAAGAGACATTAATTCCAGCTGTAAAAAAAATTAAGTGTACGACATTTTTACCGTGGTGCTCTGTGAATATTTTGTAGATACCTTCATTGCCCGAAAGTGCTCTAAAAATGTATATCAGTGGTGAATATCCTGGTCATTGCAAAGATAATTCACTCAGTTAGGCTTAGTGCCGTATCACGCTATAGCCTGCCTTAAATCCTTACTCTCTATAATGCAAAAGAGTGAGACATACCAATAGTTTAGAATCGAGTTGTCCTTTCACTTAAAACGACGCAAACTTCACTCTAAAAGAGTGAGAGTTGCGGCCCCTCGTGGATCTTAGAACGCCTTAGAATCTTAGATCTTAGAATTACTGACCGGAGCGGTCATGGGAAAATAATTATTCGTGAACTATGCACACTGAAAAAAAATTCAGGTAGGCCTACATTAATTTGTACATCATCATTCTTAAGACACCGATGTTTAGAATTGAAACACTTCCAGGCAAATTTAGATGCATTTTATTTATTTTACAAAAACTAGCCATTTTCTATAGTAAAAGTGTTGTTATGATCATGTTGCTCCTAATAAGTGACTACTATCAAATCCCTAAAATTGTATGTTATCCCATAATTATTTTTTACGTTGAACGCACGTCCATTGAATCAATCAACGCGCAGCGATCGTCCCGTGCACAAACAATGAGCCTTGGTCGATTTTTGATAAGATTTGAGGTAGATTAATTTGATCTTCTTGCGTAAAATGAATTTAGAGTGTAGAGGTTGTTTGTTTGTATAGGAAAGGGACAAATACACCAATGATTACATGCAGCATGGAGGAAGGAACTTTTCCTTCCTTCTATTGTGGTAAGCAAAATAATGTTGTGTGTGCTTAAAACAGCCGGGCCAATTAGTTTGCGATCCATTAGTTCAATTAGTCATGTATTCTCTTGGAAAAAACACTATGACATGTGCAATCAAAAGGTGTTTCTAACCCAAATCGTGCACTTCTTTTCGAATTATTTTGACCTCAATGGCGGAGGCGAGGCCGAGGGCAAGCAGTACTGGTTGCATCATGCATGAATGCGCAAGCGACTGGTATCAAGTCGAAGCAAAAAATATCAATAGTCTGGTGCCGATGGAGTGAGGTCGTGTCATCGTTGCGAACATTGCGAACATAAAACGTAATAGTGGAGATTGCATGATGTAATTGTAAACATGATTGACGGTTGCTGCTGCACAGTGGTCGGATATTTCTTTCAAGTTTCAATACTAAGGAGGAAAATGTGCTGGATTTCCCGATGACCATTTGTAAGCTCATTGAAGGTATTTTCCAAATGATTTTGGTTGTATTATACACTACTCTTTGTTATTTTAGTAAGAAGTTTAGACTTTCGTTTAGTCCCTTACGTGGGACGTGCGTGAGCAAGTTCAACAATTAACAGTTCATGGCAAGTAAAAGTAGCCTGCAGTTATCGGTTTCCGATGGGTTAACGGGAAGACTTCTATAAAACAGAAACGAAATAAAATTTCAGAAAATCACTTCACTAACTTTGAACTGGACACTTCCAGATTATAAACTTTATTCTCAACATCCTGAATGTCGGAGATAGCCCTGAGTGTAGTCATCACTTCAGGCATACTGATCACGAAGTATCACGCACGGTCTCGCTGTAAACGGGAATCAAATTTCGTCATCAAAAACACATGTCCATCGGAATCTCATGACCGGACGATAATTAGTCCCTCACGCCCCACGGAAAGAATTCCACTGACAGCCATGACGGAAACTGGGTTATTTATATTCATGGTTTATTATTAATACATGTACACGTAACACGAGATACATGGAGTGACTGACACAACAGGTTTACATTAGTTAAAAACGATATTTTCATGTATAACATTTATTTAATAGGCCTATATAGAATTAAAGGTATACTATTGAAGACTAGTAAAAAATAATTAATATACATAGATAAGTCAGTTAATAATCCATTAAATTAATAAGATTAAAACAATGTAAATATTAAAAATTCCTCCAAGAGTTAACTTATTTGTAGTTGCGATGATCGTAACCCTAGGTCTGACATGGGGACTGGGACCTTAGGTCCCAGTCCCCATGTCAGACCTAGGGTTACGATCATCGCAACTAACTTATTTGATGCAAGTCATAATGAACTTCAATCTCAGGTGTGTAAACTGGGGTATAGCTTATCTAAAAAGTGAGATTTTCAGTTTTTTTGGACCTACAATTATAGTTTCGAATGCAGCGATAGGGGGCCTAGCCATTTTTCTCAAAACGCCCTCTGTCAGTCCAATAGGTTTGTGCACAAGTGATGGCCGTCAGTGGAATTCGTTCCTAACTCACTACTCAGTATCTGACGAAGTTCTACTACCACTTACCACACCAGCATACAAGCAGCAGTAGGCGGCCTGTTGCAACAAATCTTGGAATCGTTGGATTTACAAATCCAGTGCGACGCAATAATAACTTATATGTGAACATTCACTTAGCTCAATTGGACTATTCGGACATCTAGACTAAAAAATCGGGAAAAAAAAAACCTAATTTTTTTTTTATGAAACAAAAAGAATGTTTTTGTACTGGTACATGTACTACTACTAGTACTGGTACTAGGGTAATAGTACGTGTACATGCACACGATGCACTAGTAATTAGTAGTAGTACAAGTATGATTCATGATTATGTACACTATGTACATGGACTAGTGCTTCTGCCAGCCATTAGTGGTATGTATACATGTACCGTACTTCAGCCCCCAACTACTACTAGTAAAGCCATAACATGTTTTGATCTTGTGATACCGAGCCCCAACCCCCTTCCCTTCCCCAACTCCCTGGCACCAATCTTATGCAAAGATCAGTTCATCTGTTTGATGTTTGGCAGAATATAAATTAAAATTAAACTGCATCCCGATCCCGTGGGTAATTTTACAGCAGTCTCAGTCACTGGATTTTTGGATCAACCATTTTGGAAGGGGTTGTGTTGTTTGGCTTTGAATGTCAAGCAGCATTGGGAATGTCAACATCACCAATACCCTAGACAAATAAATGACCAGCACATTCGATCAGGGGTGGTAGGATTAGAATAAATGATTTTATTAGATTTTATTTCAGCAATTGCAACGTGATCATACTGATTATGAAGTAATTATCATCTTAATGGGATTGTGATTGAAATGTTTATTAATATACCGATCCAGTAGGCCACGCCCACCATAACAAAAGCCAAGCAACAACGCTCACGCTCACGCACACAACGTGTCAAGATCGTCTCCACACGTGTTGGTTACAGCATAATTTAATTGCTGAAGAAAACTTTGAGACTGCAGGGCTGGGACAAGGAACACATTTCATAGATTTGCTTAGCACAAAAAAATTGGCTTAGCACCAATTTTGTTTTACAGTCAAAATTCTGCAGGATTTGTATAACTAGGTACTACCTAGGATACATGTTTTCTATCTAGCACCCAAATTATGACCATTGCATTTTGGCCAGTTAAACTTGATTACTTTTGCCTCTAGCAAAGTAGCAAGACATAAAATGTGCATAGTAAAATTTTGCGGGCAGCAGGTCTAATATGAAATTGCGCAATTTTGCTGAAGCCATGTATACAGTACTTTTGTACCAGAACCGAACTATTCATCCAAAAACCAAAACTTTTGTTGTGCTGTATGAAGAGTTTACCAAAAAAACTGTTCATCTGAAATGATATTGATAGGCCTACATGTATAACCCTTTTTACAATGCATGCAACTCTGGATCAAATTTGATTCGCAAGAATATAAACAAGATAACACGTGATGTTTTTCATGAATTTGATAATTGCAGGTATAAAAATGTTATACCGACCTCCTGAATACCGTACCTAGGCGCTTCTGACTGCCAAATGAACAAAGATAATAAGACTATAGATGTATAGTTAGGGACACCACCAACGTAGGGCTGGATGGCACAGTTGGTAGAGCCCTGGTGTGGTATTCAGGAGGTTGCCGGTTCAAATCCTGGTTCACCTTTCAATGACTTATGTAAATTTACTAGATCTAGAAACAAACAAAAAGGAGAAAGGCAGGCTTGGCTTCACTTTCATCCCGATGCATCCGGAAATAGCTCAATGCAAAATTATACATGTATCATGTGCTATACAGGGTGTCCCAGAAAAAACACAACACTGTGTTGGGACCCAAACAATATGATAAAATGGAACTGTTTATCACTTCAAGATTCAGATATCTGATACAGCCATGTCTTGGCTATCAGTAAAATTAAGCATATTGGGGCTGAAATTGGCAAAAATATGACCAATTGAAAGAGTACTCCTTAAAAACAAATTTGCAAGGATAACACGCATAGTGGTCAATACACACATAATGTGTATGAAAGAGATTGGGTAATTCAGTCTTAGTTTTTTTCACTCAATTTTAGTCCAATTTTGCTCAAATTCTATGTATGGTGATAGCCAAGACATAGTTGTATGATATATTTGAATCTTGAAGTGATAAACAGTTTAATTTTTTTATGATGAGTTCTCAACACAAGTGTTGCATTTTTTTGGGACACCTTATACATAAATTATTGTCAACGTGTATAAGTCACTGTGCATTATAGTCATGTTAGTGCGGGAGAATTGACCAATCACAGGTGGCTCAGCATGATAGATGGGACTGGCAACCATATATAATGTAGCAACCGTTGAGAAGCAAACGGGACAGACGATTCATATCAAGTTGGCCATCTGCTTCAGGTATCTTAAGTCACACTCTGCTCATTGGGCCCACTGCTGCACTGTGTGCACTAGTTACAGTAATCTTGAAGGAAGATTTCTCTGGCTGTCTGTTGTGTACAGGATCTGTAGCACAGGTACTCATACATGTATGTGTGTGGCATTTTGTGTTTAAGTGTTTTTGATATTGGACAACTAGTTACTCTAAAAAAATATGATTTTGATATATTTTGAAAAGAATGTGATTGAAAAAAAACAAATCTGTACCAAAAATTCAAATCACTGCAAAGCACAAGAGAGCAATTATTTACCAAATGTACATATTTTTGTGCACACGTTATTACTCATTCTCTGACAAAAATATGTACCTTTGGTAAATAATTGCTCACTTATTTACCAAATGTACATATTTTTGTGCACACGTTATTACTCATTCTCTGACAAAAATATGTACCTTTGGTAAATAACTGCTCACTTGTGCTTAACACAGTATGTGTGATTTACAGTGATTTGAAGGTTTTTTCAACCACACTCTTTTCAAAATATCAAAATCTAATTCATTTTTTGGGGAAAAAACTACGAATAACAGTGTGTGTTGTCCTCAACTTTGGGTATGTTTGTTTGTGCTTATTAATTACATATATATTTGTCTTACTTTATCAAACCTGATTTGTATTGCTGTTGTTGAAAGTATGAAAATAAATGTTGTTATTGAATTGAATTGTTTAGCTTTGATTGCTGCAGTCAAAATCAGCTAGTGTTATCTTTAAGATTTTAAATACAGTTTTTCAAATACAATTTGAACTGTATTCTAGAGGGACACATTTCACAACCTGTGAAATAGACTTGTGGTTCTATGGACTTCTGAAATACTTACGTGTACAGTATGCAGTATTATCATTAAGCTTTTGGACTGAAACTTGATTTAATTAAGTGTTTGATTCTTACCAAGTCTTTAATCTACATTTTAAAGGTAGTAAATACATTGGTAGCATATCGGAACAGAATTCTTCACAGATTTACCTATGACTTACAGGGTATAAAGATGGTGATGGTAGAAACATACTGTTAAAATGGTTTTGCCTGAAATGTATCTAGAAAAGAGTGGATCCATTGACCAAATTTATTAATAAAAAATAAGAGAGAAAAGACTGAAGAAATACTGTGCCTGTTTTTCACTATTTCTCAAAAAGTGGGCAAAGTGTGGGATTGAAATTTTCACAGAAGACTGTTATTGTATCTGTCTTGATATTTGTGCACATGGATCTGTATTTGTTTGACAAAAACCAAAGTATGATATTACCTTTAACATTTTATGTCAAAAACAAAAATTTGAATATTAAATGAATTTGGTCGGGAAATAGATAATATGCAAATTATAGAGGTAGAGATTGTTTAAATTTGGTTAATGCAAACTCTGTAAGGTTTTGTTTGTGAGTGGGAAACATTTTCTTTTTGCAAGAAAAAAATCTAGGAAAACCCCCCAAATTGAAGTGAACAACATGGAAGACATATATTTGGAGGACATTTCTGGCTTGCAACACAGCATCATGACATTGTGTGATGGAGTGACACAGCACCCTGAATTAAATCAAAGGAGACATTGACTTCAATTACAAAATGGCCTAATGGAAATTTGGCTGTGTGTTTATTTTTTGTCCATTTGCATACCGGTAAATTCTTTAAAGGTAGTAATAATAATAATAATAATTTATTGCATTTGTAGTGCACCATTTCCATCCGAGGATGTTCAAGGGCGCAATTACAGAATCAATTTAAAAAATAACAGTAAGAATTCATTAAGATTACAGTAAAATAAAAAAAACACTAAAAAGTTCATTAAAAGACGAAGACGCGATTACAGAGTCATAAACATACATGTACATGTAAAAAGAAAAAAAAAAAAAAAAAAAAAAAAATACAGCAAAACCATACCAAGAAAATCAAAACAAAATACAAAAAATACAAAAACAAAAAATAAAGTAATACATGTGTACATACTTTAGTAGTATTTCAAAACAGAAATCTTCACAGATTTACTGATGACTTTTTTACAAGGTATACAGATTGTGATGGTAGAAACATACCCTAACAATTGTTCTGTCTGAAATGCTGTATTTATCCAGAAAAGAGAAAAACCAGTGACCAAAATTATTTTTGGAAAAGATTTAACAAACACTGTGGCCGTTTTTCACCGTTTTCTCAAAAAGTGGGCACCGCATGGGAAGTCCTGACATTTTCACAGATGACTAAATTCCATTGTACATTGTATGTTGCATTTTATGCACATGAATTGATGATGACGCTGGGGATATTTCTTTAGTTGGCTCTCAAGTAATTTAAAATGACTGTTGGCAACTCATTACTGAATTGCGACTACACAGGCCACCTGAGCCAATTTCATACAGCTAATTAAGCACCAAAATTTGCTTATGCACCAAAAACCTTGGTAAATCAGTATGCCAGTCACAACTCCATGTGAATGTTATGCTCAGCAAACAATGGCCGAATACAAGTCAAAAGCAGCAAACATCACATGAAAATTTGATTGGTAATCCTGTTTGATCAAGGATGACTTTTCATGCTTTTTTTTGCTTTTAAAAGCAGCTCAATGAAATTGGTCCCTGATGTCCTGATAACAACAACTCATGCAATTACTGTATGTCCATAGCCACAGTTACATAATAATAGCGCTCCGCACTTGCGCTAAAAATTATAGCACCCGATCTCAGACAAACATTGCAACCATGCAAACGCGTGCATGTGCGCGTCCATGTACACTACGTGTGTGAGACAATGTTTGTCTGACATACGGGGATTTTGTGACGCCATTAGTGCGGAGCGCTATTTACTGTCATGTACAGTACATGGCCACATTTTTATTACTTTATTCGTGTACAACATGTACATATTTTAATTGCTACATACTGTACATTTATACTTGTATGTACATGGCCATTCTGTTTGATTAATGTATATGATATGTATAGTACTGTACAATTGTGTACATGTACATCGAAATTCATTACTCTAACTGAATGAGGCAACTTCACTTTTTAAAGGTAGTATCATATACTTTGGTAGCATACCGCATAAGAACTCTTCATGTCAACCTATAACTTAATTACAGGGCATAAAGATGATGATTGTTAAAAAAAATTCTGCCTGAAATGCTGTATTTATCCAGAAAAGAGTAAAACCAATGACCAAAAACAATTTTGATCTTTTAAGGATGAAAAAATAACAGTGAAAAGATTTGAAAAATACCGTGGCCGTTTTTCACTGTTTTCTCAAAAAGTGGGCACCGTATGGGACTGAACATTTCACAGACTGTAACTTCCTGGTTATTTATGGTCATGAATCTGCATTTCTTTGACAAAAACCATTAAAACCTTTAACCATATATGCTTGTTTTTTGTTACTACACAAATAGGCCTACCAATATCCGTTACTGTGTCACTAAAGCTACTCACTCAATACTAATTTTACAGCGCATTCTAATTAAAAAGGATTCTCATACGCGATACACAGCGCTACATCACCGCTTTCATTTGATGCAGTATACATACATGTACATTACTGATAAGGCTATTGTTTTCAAATTCACACCGAACTGTTTTCCATTTTTATGAATTCAGGATAAAAAGCTTAGCAGATATGCCTACCAATCAAGGGTCTGATGACCAAGCACAGGACAGCAAGAAAGAAACCATTGCAGTTCATTGGTTTCGCCACGGGCTTCGACTCCATGACAACCCCAGCCTTATCAAAGCCATTAATCTGGCCAGCGAGCTGTACCCTATCTTCATCTTTGATGGTGAAGTAGCTGGTAAGTATACTGACTTAGAATGAATGAAGGTAGATCTTAAAAGTGAATAGAATTTGAGCGCATTTATTTTGTTCATGCACATCACTTAGATTTTGGTCACTTTTTTTTTTCGGGCAGTGTTTACTCTAAATGAAAAATGTGTACTCCTACCACAGAGCTACAACCCATATTTACTGCCAGATAATTTTTTTTATACATCCCTATACCATCTCCATATCACAAAAATCCCTTTAATATAACACTGTAATTTCCATTGGAAAAAAGTGGATTGGAAGTTAACCTGGGAGATGTATCATTTTAAAGGTACCCAGAGTGATGTTAGTTTCAGTTTTTGCTGATGGTCGAAAAACCTTCTTTCTTAAAATGTTAAAAATTTTCACTAGTTTTCCTAAGTATTAAAGGTAGTATCATACTTTGGTAAGAAACCCAAACAGAAATATTAACAGATTTGCGTATAACTTACAGGGTATGAAGATGGTGGTGGTAGAAACATACCATTACAATTTTTCCGCCTGAAATGGTGTATTTATCCAGAAATTAGTAAAACAACGACTGAAAATCTTTTTGATCTTTTAAAAGATCAAAAATAAAAGAGAAAAGACTTAAGAAATACCGTGGCTGTTTTTCACTGTTTTCTCAAAAAGTGGGCACTGTATGGGACTGATATTTTCACAGATGACTGTTACTGTATCTGTCGTGATACTTTTGCCCATGAATCTGTATTTCTTTGATAAACTAGAACAGCGAAGCTGTCATGGCTCACTGCAGCCTTATGTGCAGTTACAAACATGATAGCAAACACCCATCCAAAAAAAATTCAACATTTTCCATTTACCATAATAACAACATTATTTTGAATAACACACCCATCTAAAAAAATAAAAATAAAAAAATAAACATTTTGAAACAATAGAAAAAAACTTCAACATTTTGAAACAATAGAAAAAACTTCAACATTTTTCATTTAAAACAACATAATTTTGGACAGTTCAAGCGCAGTTCAAGCGCATACCAAAAAACTTTAACATTTCACGCGGACGGCAAACGGACGGTACGACGGACGGGACGAACGGTGCTACTACATAGGCTTCACTTTGCTTCGCAGCTCGCCAAAAAACCAAGTATGATATTACCTTTAATCACTGAAATGACCTGACATGTATATTTCAATGCTTAGAGTTAAGAGGACCTGACTTTTTGATCCTAGCAGGATCTTGGCTAAATGACAAGAGGACAGGAACTTGCTTGTTCTTATCCTCTTGTCATTTATCCTCCGAGACAAAACCTGCTAGGATCAAAATGTCAGACGTTTCTAATTCCAAGCGTATATATGCATTAACATCTTCCATCTTAATTCTCAGATACATCAACAAAGCCTGAACTAATACTCTAGCCTCATTGCCCTCCGTACATTTCTCATTCTCATGCTGACAGCAAACGCAAAACAAAAATATCTTTTCAATGTATGTTTTTTCTCCCCATAATTTGTAATTTATATTCATCCTTCGTCTTCCTGCAGAAAAGTTTGTTATTCAATGCCTGGGGGAAAACCACTGGCAGAAAAACACACTGTATCCATTTCAATGCATTAAACATTATTATGGTGTTTTTTTTTGTGTGTGTGGAGAAATCCTTGTACTCTTCACTAGACAAATGAGAAAAATGATGAAAATTATTGCAGTTTTTGTTGATAGCAGAGGACGGATATATTTCCTAAAGCCTTCAATGAATAAACCAGATTGATTGATGGATATTTATTAGTATGCTAGTTGTAAAGCACAGCTGAAGTAAATGCTAAATTTGTGGTTGTCAAAATCAAGGTCTTATTATTATGGTACAAACGGATATGCTGTAAGAAAATTAGACATTTGCTTCTCAATTTAGGACAATGAAAATGCAAAACTGATTGCTTCAAAGACGTGAATTTCTAAGGAACATGTTATGAAGAAGAATTCACATTAAGAATGTGTTTCTGGATACGGTATTTCGATGAGTATTATACCATGTTTACCGGTAATTATTTTACATTAATTCCTTCAGAGGTTTTGTGCCGAAATCCATCCAAATTTGACACTCAAAAAGGTGCTTCAGTCAGAAAATGAGAAATTTAAATACTGTGTAAAATATGTAAATACCGGTAAAAACGCTTGGGATAGATGTAGCTGACAATAACAATATTAATAGATCCTATCTACATGTACATACATGTATAAGGCATTGTCATGGTGACAGTAGATAGCCAGTGGCAATTATGGAATCTGCACTAGAGTCTCGAGTTGCATTTTGATATTCAGAGGCAAAGGCTAAGTAGCAACCAACCACTTGATGTAAAAATGATAGTTCTCGCTCAAGCTTGCTTCATATATACCTAGGTCATCTGCCAATAGCAGAACAAGCAAACAGCCATGACGCACAGAAATTGTAGATAACAGAAACGATGATAATAAGTGAAAGAAAGGCAATAACAGCAGTCCCCAGTGACCATGACAATTAGACATTCATCATCGTCAGACATATTATGTGAAGTATGCCCAGTTCAAATTATGGCCACAATGGAAAGGAAATGTAGACATCGGTAATAAGGCCTGAAAAAAAATTGTTGTGTTGCCCTCAGCGACCGACCGTAAGATGGCAAAACTTTGGGTCGGGATTTTTTTTTCTTTTCTTCTTTTTTTCTCTGAGTCCTAAAGTAGAAAAAGTCACCATTTTGGATAGAAAATGTAAGATTTAGCAGTAAAAAAAGCGTGTCTCCTCAAAACGACCCAAAACCAATGATTTATAAGCCCTGGTGACCATACATCCTGTATTTATTCTTAAATGTTTGAAAGTCTGCCAAAAAAAAAAAATAAATAAATAAATAAATCGACCGACCGACCCAAAATTTTAATTTTTCCACTTAAGGGCAACACAACAATTTTTTTTTTAGGCCTAATTCCTCTGGCAATAGCAGTCCGGAATAGATGTGAATCTCTCAGATATCACAGTAAATAACTTGACATGTTAACTGGTGTATCAGCCAGTGCATTGTTAACCCGCTCATACATTTCATATTTTCTGCCTCAAAATGAACCATGATAGCAACAGAAAGATGGACATAAATCCTAAACTATTTATTCAGCCAATCTTGACTATTACACTTAGTCAAATTAAACCTTTATACATGTACTTCTCTAATCCATGTGTGTAAAATCTGGGTAGTGGTTATCAAATTGTCAGTACAGAGTGGAATGCCAATAAAATGATCACGCTGGGATGCACAGAAATAGTTTGTTATAAATTTATAGTGGTTGTTTGTTAAAGTGAAATTATGTTCAGCAGGCTTGAACAATACATTGTATATATAAAAAATGGGAGCCAAGGATGATGTTCGGTATAGCCAAATTTTCAGTGTAGCGGTGTTCGTTATAGCAGCGTTCCACTGTAGTGGTTATTTCATCCTGCATTTTCTCCCACAGTTTTTTAAATGTATGTTCAATAGACTTGGTGTATTTTACATTCGTGGATTTAGCTTGATATAGGCTATGCAGTGTGCTGATTTTGATCAATGGTAATGTACATAGTATTTTCATCTAATAAAAGGTAAATGCAGAATGCTGTTTTTCTGATTTAAAATTTACACAGACCGGTGTATTGGTGATATGATTCATCTTAATAATTGTTGAATTTCATTTTAATACCTGTTCAATGCCTTGCTGTTTCATCAATTGATGTGCTACCACGATTCCACGATTATGAATTTTCCTCTTGCAATGTTTACTGTGAAGTTTGACGATTTTCTAGTTTGTCTTGGATGTCTTTCTTTTTCTTTTTTAACAGGGACGAAAATCTGTGGATTCAACAGATGGCGTTTTCTGTATGAATCACTGGAAGACCTAGACAACAGACTGAAGAAAGTCGGCGGTCGGCTTTACACCTTCAAGGGAGACCCTTGCACAATTCTCAGCCAACTAATTGAGGTACACACACCAAAATCACGGACAATTTAAGTGCCAGTTCTTAGGTTATAACAGGCTATCAAACTGAAAATTTGTCACAGTGAGGTGGGGTAATACAAACAGTATTTATAAATACATGTACTTCAATTTGCCTCCTAATGTGAAGAATGGGGCCAATTTCATAGAGCTGCTTTTAAAGCACAAAAAGTTGATCATAACATTCACAAGGAGTTTTGACTGGCATTCTGATTTTATTTACCAAGGTTTTTGGTGCAAGTTAAGTGAATTTTGGTGCTTAAACAGCTCTATGCAATTGGCCCCCGGTTCTAAATGCTAAATGCTATGTCTACTGCTAAGCATGGCCCTGGTTCCAGTGAAGATAAAGATGGGCTGTTGCAATTAGCAACAGTTGAGGCAGTACCTACAGCTAGCCAATTTGGATTTCAAATTACATTTTCTTGTACTACAGCACATGACCTGATGAGATTATAGTCTTGGGAGGTTAGATTTGTTGGAACAGCCCGAGGAGTCAGAAGTGTCCTGAGAAATTAATCTCCACAAATCAAAGAAAGCAAAAAATGAGATAAAAGTATGATACATTTCTTGTACAGTATTCGTGGGAGACTATAAATATCATAATGAGTCATTTTTCAAAATGAAGCAGTAATTCCTCGCGGACCCTGTTGAAATTGGTTTCAGTTTTGTCCTGGATTATCATAAAAAACGGAAGACGTAAAAAAGACAAGCAAAACTCAAAGCAACATATGCGAACATATCCTTGAACATTACTATGTGCTTGTGTAGTGGTGAGAGAACCTGTAATAAATCTAGCCCGCAAGTGTTATTTTGATACTCCTGTTGTTTCTTGGGGATTTTAACAGTGCCTGTCTGCTGATATGTTTGGATTCTCATCGGTAGATGTTTGTCTCATTGCTTGCCACATACATGGAGCTGTTCAATTCATCAGATGATTAGGGCTGGAAGAGGCTTTTTTTCTTTCAAGATTTGCCCCGGATCAGGGAGCCATTGGAAAGCCAATTTATTCCTCCTGTCACCAATGAGCCTCGGTTCTCGTATCTTATTTCAGTCTATTAAATGTTTCTTTAGAAAAACATGTCTTAATGTTGTTCTAAATTTCTTTGCTGTGTGTGAACTTATTTTGCCTAAAGGCAGCCTACATACATGCTGCCATTTGCTACCTATACGAGTATATAAAATGTGCATCTAGGTTGCAGATAGCACAAAGGGGTGAATTTAGCAAAAGTGCACATTGTTCTATGGGAAAAAATCAGTGCGTTTTCTCAAAGGGGCTAATCTGGTGCATGCGGAACAAAACAACGCACATGCTTTTTTCAGTTTGCAAGAAGGGACAAATTTATGCGTATTTGTATGTTTTTGTTGTCCGGGATAAGAAATCGCTCATGGATTTTTAAGTTTTCACAAAGGGTCGGTTTATCAACTCTTAATTAGTACATTGTGTAAGTGAAAATCTTCAGCTTGAAACTTGTATAGAAAATTAATCATCATGTCATCTAAAAGTGGGTGAAATCTTCAATTAAAAAATGTACCAACTTCAAAGCCGGATTGCTCAAAACTATGGGCGTTTTCGAAACGAAGGCTCAGGCTCCGTTTCAGGCTCAGGCTCCATTTCGTGAATCCATTCCAAAACAACGGGCACCAAAATAGAGATTTTTGGCTGCGGTTCTGAAGTAGATTCTCTAGGATGAAAAGGAAAACAGAGTTTCAGCTTCAATGAAAAACCACAACCTATATTTTCAGCATATAGATGTCAGAGCTGGAGCCTGAGCCTGAGCCTAAGCCTCCGTTTCGAAAACGCCCTATGTTTCAATGCCCTGTTCGCAAACTTGCCCCTTCGTGAAAACTTTGATATACGTGTACAGCCAATTAGGGGCTGCAAAGGATGATTGACCATTTTTATAATTGCCTAGCTGGCTTCAACCTTTTCCTTCCCCTTTCCTAGGAATGGGGCGTGAATCTCTTGACGTTTGAGCAGGACCCTGAGCCAATATGGCAGGATCGGGACAATGCCGTCAAGAAGCTTTGTAAGGAGAAAGGCATTCAGTGCATTGAGAAGGTTTCACACACACTCTGGGATCCTAATGAGTGAGTTGGTTATTTCCCTTGTGTCTTAAAGGTAGTATCATACTTTGGTAAGAGACCAAAACAGAAATGTTCACAGATTTACGTAGAACTTACAGGGTATGAAGATGGTGGTGGTAGAAACATACCTTTAAAAATTTTCCACCTGATGAAATGGTGTATTTATCCAGAAATTAGCAAAACAACGACTGAAAATCTTTTTGATCTTTTAAAATATCAAAAATGAAAGAGAAAAGACTTAAGACTGTGGCCGTTTTTCACTGTTTTCTAAAAAAAAGTGGGCACCGTATGGGACTGAAATTTTTACAGATGATTGTTACTGTATCTTCCTTGGTACTTTTGCCCATGAATCTGTAGTTCTTCGATAAAAACCAAAGTATGATATTACCTTTAATTATCAACAAATTAAAAAAATAGTAAAATACCTGCGTTAATTAAAGCTTGGTCATTTATTCAGAATTTGGAAGTGACGTCCAAATAACAGTATCGGTCCAGATTGTTATGGTAACAAGTTGTTGCCTCAAATTCCTTTGCGTACCTTTCCAGGCCAAGTATGCTAAGCCAGCTAACGGCCGTACTTTTCTTACATTAACATGTAAAGTGTTTCTTTCACAATCGGTGAAGCGTATTCAGCCAGGGCCGCTTATATAGGGCGTGTATGCCCATGGCTCGTCCTTCTATGACTCGGGTGTACGGAACGGGATGCTGACCGGACATTACACAGTGGCTAATGTGTACTCTATACTACCAGACGTGAAGGGCGTGGCGCTGAAGCACAGAACGACGACACTGTTCCTACCTGATGTGCCTACCAGGCGCGGTGTGCCTACCCGATGTGCCTACCCGCTCAAGAACCATCTGTGGCAATGACTGGACTCCCCGTTCATGTACACCTGAGTCCTTTAAGCACCCCCATCATCATCATCATCATCTTTTTATAAACCGGTATGTTTACTTCCATTAATTTACTCCTGATCTTCATTTCATTTTTATTGACAATTTCTCAGCCATTTCTGATCCATATCCAATATTGCTTATAATGTTTCGGTGAATAAATTAATTCTTGTGTTTGTGATATTATGCCATGTTTCACCTTGTGCTTTCCATTATGTCTGTTGCTGGTTCCATTTAGCCTATTTCGGCCTACATTTATTTTTCTCTTCTTTTTTTGAACTCCCTTGCTGCCGTGCGCGCCGTTTTGTCGGGCAATAATAACCTGGCGAGCGACCGCACGTAACAGAATTGGGGGCTTGTCCGGGAGCTCGAAAATTTATTCTGAAATTGTTTGCATATTTACGGTGCAATTCATTTAACCAGCAACTGACATCATGGCATCTAAGTTTAATGTAGAAGAGTTCGTAAGTGACTTTGAGAATAAACCCTCAGAGCCCAAGTTAGATAAACTTAAGAGGTCTGAACTTTTTGAGCTTGCTAAATACTATGATGTAACCGTAGTTGGTAGTATGAAAAAGGCCGAGGTTAAGGCAGTTATCTTTGAGTTTTTCCAGGATGAAGGTCTTCTTAAGAAGCTTGGTGAACAATCAGTCAGTCAGCCCATAAACTCAGTTTATTCTGAAGAGGCTGCAATTAAGCTTAAAGAGTTGGAACTAGAAATACAGAAGGAACAGCGTCAGAAAACTGAGGCCGAGTTAGAATTAGTTAAACTAAAGCAATTACACTCGGTAGGAGGGCCTGCCTCCCATCACCAGACGTTTGAACCCAGTAAGCACATAAGACTTGTTCCTCCTTTCCAAGATAGGGAAGTAGATAAGTATTTTTCGCACTTTGAGAAGGTGGCTGACCGACTCGGCTGGCCATCAGACATCCGAACTTTATTACTCCAGAGTGTATTAACTGGAAAAGCTCAAGAGGTTTATTCAGCATTGCCATTAGAGCAAAGTTCCGATTATGAGATAGTCAAAGCCGCTATACTCAAAGCTTACGAACAAGTTCCAGAAGCATATAGACAGAGATTCAGAAACAAGAAAAAACAGGAGGGTCAGTCATATATTGAGTTTTCTCGT
Source organism: Astropecten irregularis (assembly GCA_963971285.1). NCBI lineage: Eukaryota > Metazoa > Echinodermata > Asteroidea > Paxillosida > Astropectinidae > Astropecten > Astropecten irregularis. Next base: position 14,363,088 of record OZ020252.1, on the reverse strand, counting down.
GAGAAGGAAATGATGTTTGATCGATGGTGTAGTTCTTGTAAAGTAGATAATGACTTTACTAGGCTAAGACAGGTAATGCTCTTAGAAGAATTCAAGAGTTGTGTACCAGATAATGTTAAGGCTCACTTAGAAGAGCAACAAGTTAAACAGGTTCCTGATGCAGCCGTAATGGCAGATGATTATGTGTTGACGCATAAAATGAGTTTCAGTAAAGGGAATAATTTTCCCGGTAAGAGAAAGTTTAGGTTTAATAATTCGCCTCAAGGTATGTCTGCAGACAATTCTAAAACTAAACCTACTTCTCAAAATGAAGGTACAAATGCTAGTGATAGTAGGGCAAGACACAATGTAGTATGTGACTTTTGTCAGAAAAAGGGTCATATTAAACCTAAGTGTTATGCCTACTTAAAGAAAATGGCCAGTGAGAGTAACACTATTAGCCAGTAGCTTTTACAACTAGTGCAAACCCTTCAATTGGCCAGCAACTTGATGAGGTTTTAGTCAAGGGCTGTAAGTCTGTAATTAGAGAGGAATTTTTGCCCTTCATTACAGAAGGACAGGTTTCCATCGAAATCGGTGATAGTTCACCTCAGTATCCAGTTACTATTTTAAGGGACACAGGGGCCTCGCAGTCTTTGCTGCTTAAAGGAGCCGTACCTTTGAGCTCCGAGTCCTCTTTAGGAGCAAGAATGCTCATAACTGGTATAGCGAATGATTTTGTTGATGTACCTCTTCATCGTGTATTTTTACACTCAGACTTAGTTTCAGGACCCATGACAGTAGGGGTGGCTCCCAGTTTACCTCAGGGACTTGAAGGAATTACCCTTCTCCTTGGTAATGATGTTGCAGGTGCCAAAGTTGTTGTTGATCCGTGTATGACGGACTTGCCGAGCAAAGTTGACAATACAAGTAATTTGGAAAATGAATTCCTTGGGATTTTTCCCTCTTGTGTCACTACTCGTGCTATGAGTAAGAAAGCTATTACTACCCCTAGTTGTAATTTGTTGGAAAACAATGACGTAGACTTAGAAGATACGTTTATGACTAGTTTAGACGATAATAGTCTTTCCATTACAAGTGAGGCTACAGCCTCAACTTCTGAAATTGGAACCTCTCCTGTAGTACACGAGTTAGGTACTATTGATGATGTTTTTCTTAATAGAGAAGAATTAATTAGAGAACAGGAGAGAGATCCTGAATTATGTAGCATAAGAAATAGAGCATTAAGTGAAGATGGAGCATTGAAAGTTCCAGTATGTTTCTTCATGAAAGATGGTATTCTTATGCGTAAGTTTCGCCCCCCAAATATCCCTGCGGATAATGAATGGGAGGTACTAGAGCAGGTTGTTGTCCCTCAACCTTATCGTTCACATATTATGAGCCTTGCTCATGACTTGCCAATTGCAGGCCATTTAGGCGTTGGTAAAACATGTGACCGAATACTTAAACATTTCTATTGGCCTAATCTAAGACAGACAGTAGCCAATTATTGTAGGACATGTCATGTTTGCCAAGTAGTAGGCAAGCCTAACCAAAACCCACCAAGAGCACCATTGAAACCAATACCTGCCTTTCATGAACCATTTAGCAAAGTGATTGTTGACTGTGTTGGTCCTCTGCCTAAGACAAAGAAAGGATGCGAGTACATTCTTACAATCATGTGTTCCTCCACCAGATACCCAGAGGCAATTCCTCTTCGCTCTATCAAGGCAAAACCTGTGGTAGATGCTTTGACAAATTTCTTCACCAGATTTGGTCTTCCCGAAATTGTTCAGAGCGACCAGGGGTCAAATTTTACATCTAAGGTGTTTAAGGAACAGTTGACCGCATTAGGCATTAAACATATAACTTCCAGCGCATACCATCCGCAGAGTCAAGGCGCTCTTGAACGGTTCCACCAGACATTGAAATCTATGATTAAGAAGTATTGCTTAGATCATGATAAAGACTGGGATGTAGGTCTACCACTGTTGTTGTTTGCCATTCGAGAGGTAGCTAATGAATCGTTAGGATTCAGCCCTTTCGAGCTTGTATTTGGCCGCAATGTGAGGGGACCTTTGTCCCTTGTCAAAGAGAAATGGTTGGATGACAAAGAAACAGATAGTGTACTAGATCACATAGTACGTTTGAAGGAACGGGTGAAATGTGTGCGAGAACTAGCTGCAAAACGGCTAGAGTCGACGCAGGTTGAGATGAAAACCTGGTACGACAAAAAGTCAAAAGAACGAACTTTCAGTCCAGGTGACCAAGTCCTTGTTTTGCTACCAGTGTCAGGCCAGCCACTTCAAGCTAGGTTTATGGGACCATATGTTGTAGATCGCAAAGTAGGTGACTTAGATTACATTATCAGAACTCCTGATAGGCGTAAAAGTAAGCAACTTTGCCATATAAATATGATGAAACCGTATCATGCTAGACAACCAGATACATGTGTCAAAAAGGAAATTGTAGCCGCAGTTTGCACAGAAGAAACTGATCAGAATTCCGATAGTTTCCAAATTCATGAATGTCGTGTTACACTGAAGAATTCTCAGGTGCTTGCAAACTTAAATGATAAATTGGGTCACCTAGAACCTGAACAGCAAAATGAAATGTCTAGCCTGGTCGGCGAATATAATCACTTATTTCCTGATGTTCCTACGAGGACGAATGTAGTATTTCACGATGTAGATGTTGGTTCTGCTAAGCCTATTAAACAGCATGCTTATAGATGCAGCCCACAGAAAGAAACTCACTTCAATAATGAAATTCAGTACATGATTGAAAATGACATAATTGAAGAGAGTAGTAGTCCATGGAGCTCTCCGTGTATCTTAGTGCCCAAACCTGATTCATCGTACCGTTTTTGCACAGACTTTAGGAAAGTTAATTCTGTCACTAAGTCTGATACGTATCCACTTCCTAGGATAGACGACTGTATAGATAAACTAGGAAAAGCTAAATTTGTTAGTACGTATGATCTGCTGAAAGGGTACTGGCAAGTTCCGCTTACACCTCGAGCTAAGGAAGTGTCAGCTTTTGTCACCCCAAAAGGGCTATATCAATATAAGGTGCTCCCCTTCGGTATGAAGAACGCACCGGCAACCTTCCAGCGATTGATGAATAAGGTCATAACAGGATTAGATAATACTGAGGTTTATATTGATGATATAATTGTGTATAGTCAATCTTGGGAAGATCACATTAATAGTACACGTGATTTGTTCACTAGGCTCACTGAGGCAAAGCTAACAGTTAATCTGTCGAAAAGCCAAATCGGCAAAGCCAAAGTAACCTTTCTTGGTCATGTTATAGGTCAAGGGGAAGTCTCGCCAGTAACTGCGAAAATTGAATCTATAATAAACTTTCCCCAGCCAAAGACCAAGAAAGACTTGATGCGATTTCTAGGCATGGCAGGTTACTACCGCAAATTTTGTTGTAACTTTTCCGATGTTGTTTCCCCTCTCACCAGTCTGCTCAGGAAAAACGCTAAATTTGTTTGGAGTGGAGACTGTGTTCACAGTTTTGGAAGAGTAAAAGCCATGCTTGGAAGTGCACCAATTCTATCAGCTCCTGATTTTACTAAGCCTTTCAAACTTGCTACTGATGCTAGTGATGTGGGGGTTGGGTCCGTGTTGCTGCAAGAGGATGACCAAAATGTTGACCATCCTGTCTGCTATTTCTCCAAGAAATTAAATCGCCATCAGCAAAATTACTCTACCATTGAGAAAGAGGCATTGGCGCTCATTCTGGCTTTGCAGCATTTCGAAGTGTATGTAAATGCAGCAACACGACCCATTGTTGTATATACTGACCATAACCCACTTGTGTTTGTACAAAAGATGAAAAACAAAAACCAAAGGTTATTGAGATGGAGTCTTGCACTCCAAGAGTTTGATATTGACATTCGGCATATTAAGGGTAAAGACAATATTATTGCTGATACATTATCCAGATGTTATTAAACAAGGATTGTATTGTTGTCATTTATCTTGTGCATACATGTACTAAGAGTGAAGGAAAGTGGATATATATATACTTCCATATTTTTGAACCTTCCCCAATATGTCAAATTTAAATGAACGAGCTTACAATTGTACAATCATGAATATTCACGTTACAACAGAGTGAAAATGGAGGCTTGTCTTGTTAAATTAATGAATGTAACAAAATGTGTATTTATTTCGCGTTACAATTTAATTTGATGGAAATAAATAAATTTAAAAAAAATCATTTTTCTAAGTCCCCCTTTAAGGTTGCTCAACGCTTCACCGTAAATGTGATATATATATATATTTAAATAGTTTGAGTTTTGCTCCCCTTGATCAAAACTTCAAGGAGGGAAGAGTGTTATGGTAACAAGTTGTTGCCTCAAATTCCTTTGCGTACCTTTCCAGGCCAAGTATGCTAAGCCAGCTAACGGCCGTACTTTTCTTACATTAACATGTAAAGTGTTTCTTTCACAATCGGTGAAGCGTATTCAGCCAGGGCCGCTTATATAGGGCGTGTATGCCCATGGCTCGTCCTTCTATGACTCGGGTGTACGGAACGGGATGCTGACCGGACATTACACAGTGGCTAATGTGTACTCTATACTACCAGACGTGAAGGGCGTGGCGCTGAAGCACAGAACGACGACACTGTTCCTACCTGATGTGCCTACCAGGCGCGGTGTGCCTACCCGATGTGCCTACCCGCTCAAGAACCATCTGTGGCAATGACTGGACTCCCCGTTCATGTACACCTGAGTCCTTTAAGCACCCCCATCATCATCATCATCATCTTTTTATAAACCGGTATGTTTACTTCCATTAATTTACTCCTGATCTTCATTTCATTTTTATTGACAATTTCTCAGCCATTTCTGATCCATATCCAATATTGCTTATAATGTTTCGGTGAATAAATTAATTCTTGTGTTTGTGATATTATGCCATGTTTCACCTTGTGCTTTCCATTATGTCTGTTGCTGGTTCCATTTAGCCTATTTCGGCCTACATTTATTTTTCTCTTCTTTTTTTGAACTCCCTTGCTGCCGTGCGCGCCGTTTTGTCGGGCAATAATAACCTGGCGAGCGACCGCACGTAACAAGATGTAGAATATCATTTATGTGGAATGCGTATGCATACTGTACAGGGGGTGGGGGACCACTGCATACGCCATGTGTATAGTGGGAGGGGGGCTGTCTGAAAAGTCGTCATGCCATTTCGTGCGTACGTGCTTTGGCCCCTAAGGCCCTTGATACTTGAGGCAATTTGCAGTCAATCAGCTTCAGGCAATATTCAAAAAGAAGAAATAGCGTGCACCTTTCATCTTTGCACATAATTCCCTTAGGGGTAGCCATGACGCTGCTAGAAAATGTCACTGTAAAGTTAAAGGTAATACATCATACTTTGGTTTTTATCAAAGAAATACAGATTCATGGGCAAAAATATCAAGAGAGATAAAGTAACAGTCATCTGTGAAAATTTCAGTCCTATACGGTGCCCACTTATTGAGAAAACAGTGAAAAACAGCCACAGTATTTCTAAAGTCTTTTCTCTTTTATTTTGATCTTTTCAAAAGATCAAAAAGATTTTCGGTTGTTGTTTTACTAATTTCTGGATAAATACACCATTTCAGGCGGTATGTTTCTACCAAGTACCAACACCATCTTCATACCCTGAAAGTTATACGTAAATCTGTGAACAATTCTGTTTTGGTTTCTTACCAAAGTATAAGCATATACATGTACATTTCTTGTGCAAGCATTGTTGTTGGTTGTTCTCAAGTAGCCTGTGCAAATTGCCTCTTGTAGCACGGATGGCCTCTATGATTGCAGCAAAGGTTATCTCAGTGTATCATATTGGCATTCAGTTTTTATGGGTGGAAAATGTTAATTAATGGCAGTCCACCACTGGCATATACTTGAATATCAACCTTACATTTGCAGTTGGAAAAAAGAACAGCAGAACACTGCGACTTCCATTAATATGATCAATTTGGCAATTAAGATGAAGTTTCTGTCCTAACAGTCTGTATTATGTTTTAAATGTACAGTACATGTATACTATAATTGGTAAAAGTCATAGAACACTCACATTTTGTTTAATCCAACATACGCACCTGTGAAAATTTGGGCTCAATCGGACAACTGAGTCACGAGAAAAAATAACCCCAAAACCTTAGTTTTTCTAATAAAACATTAAGAATGGTTTTATCCCGAGATCAAAACTGTTTTCGGTCTCTGTTTAACTAATCAATGAACACTTTTGTTGGGGTATGTTAGGGGGACGGAGGCCTACTAATCCTGTAATGTACCTTTAAGCCAATCTGTGAACATTTCAATTTGTTTTGCTAGTGTTGTGTATAAAATGTATTTATAGTGCCTAGAAAGGCACTTTCAACCTTTTGGCCAAATTGAATGTTACTAAAAAACATTACTCCAATCCTTTCGTCAATCTTCTTCACTTTCACATTGTAAGCCCAGTTCATAGGCATACTTCATGTGCAAGCGAATGCAAAGCTTATTTTTGGAGACCCAACACTCAGGTTGCACTGTTTTTCCCAATGCCCCGTGTAAAGAGTATTTTGCTGTGCTTTGCTGTCTCATTCTAGCATGAACCCAGTTTGACCGCCCCTGTTTTTTTCCATTTTTCATGGCCTTTTCATCCCTCCCTATCTTGCAATTCCCTTATGGTTTTCCAAATATCTCCCTGTTAAGCTTGTTTCCTGTTTTTTTTTATTCACTCTCGTCGAAGGATTCCATCTGTATCTATTAGCGTTAAGCTCCTCTTTCAATTGCATATTAGGATGTTGTAGGCCTGAAGCAAAAGTAGACAAAAACCAATTTTCTCAATGCCTGTCAAGTGAACCATGAGCTTGCTAGGAAAAATAGTGCTATCTTTGATGTTCGTATCATAAATACGAAACAAAAAATGGAAAAAGACATCATGAAGTACATGTACTAGGATATAAGCTTTAAGATCTGACGCAGAATGTACGGAAATACCAAAATTGTCTTAAAGGTATAATACACGATTGGTAAAGGTCACAGAACAGCACTCACACTTAGTCTGATCAAATATGTACATGTACATGAAATAATAAACCGGTGAAAATTTGAGCTCAATCGGACATCTGAGTCACGAGAAAATATAATGGTTTTGATCTTACCCTGAGATCAAAACTGTTTTCAGTCTTTGTTTTACTAATTTCTGGATAAATACACTATTTCAGGCGGAAATATTTTAACGGTTTGTTTTTACAAGCACCGTCTTCATACCACCCTGAAAGTTATGCATATAAAATGTGTGAACATTTCTGTTTGGGTATGTTACCAATCCTGTACTGTAGCTTTAAGATTAAACGGAGAATGTCAATGCAATGGCAAATAGTCCTAATCTGTGATTGATATCTCTTCTCTCCACTGATTAGAGTGACCATGAGGAACGGCGGCATGCCACCGGTCACCTATGCAATGTTCCAAGAGGTTGTTTCCATGATTGGTCTTCCGCAGCGGCCAGCAGAGGAGCCCGATTTCAGCAACGTTCAACTGCCTGTACCAGAGAACTTCACTCCCTTTGCCTTACCACCTCTCACTGACATAGGTGGGCATGTCAGTCTGATAGTCGATTAAAGTTTTGGGATTATTTTATGTTCGTTCCAAAACAAAATGGCTACATTGTAGATGTGTTGTGCAATCACAACTACTTAAAGATTATGTATAAGACTGTGATTTGGCCACTGCAAGAAAATTAAACAAACATTTTATGTACATGTAAATCCTGCTGTTGCACGGCCAATACACGCACTTTGACTTGCTTGTGATATTGAATTGTTTTCAATAATTTATCAATTTGCTGAGAGTTTTTAGGGGCCTGACCTTTTGATCATAGCAGGATCAATCTCAAAGGCTTAGATTACTTATTTTCTCAAACTGTACCAGTATTTTAAAGAAATAAATTCCCTTATTTGTTAGTATGCTGTGAAATTAATTAAGAAATTAATTCCCTTAGTACGCTTAGCGTGAAAGTATTGGAAGTAAGGGTATATGGAAACCCAAGCATTAGTCACATTTCTGAAAGATTCTTATCTTGCAATACTCAGTCATTGCGGGTTTATCAGAAATTGCTTAAAATGACTTTGTAACCACCTTAAGCTGTTTTTTTAATCATGCAATATTGTGCACAAATTGGAATCATCTCAAATTGACATTCCCTAAATACTTGAAGGAGTCGAGGGCATCAAACGTTTGGACATCATTTTTAGACTTGACGATATGCCAGTGATATAAGCTCATTCTAATCTCGCCAGTTTAATAGTCATCACTGCACCAAATCCTTAATCTTCTTCTTTTTTCAGTTCCAAAGATGGAACACCCAGAACAGAAGAAACAACTCTGGATAGGTGGAGAAAGCAGAGCTATTGAACTGTTTGAAGTGAGAGTTCGGAAAGAAGCTGCTGTACGTATGCACTAACACCTGAAACAGCATGGTATTCAAGGGTGAAAATTGCCAAGAATGCCTACCATCTTATATTGCCATCCAGGATGCCTCCCATCCCCACCACTGTACCCCCCCCCTCCCTCCCTCCTCCCAAATTGAAAAAATACCAATCTCGGGAGAGCTATGAATCTGAATTCCATTGAAGCATTAAGCTCTTGGAATGAAACGATGGCTTGTACTGCTTTTTTAAATTTGTAAAAGGAATTTTATTGCTGCATTGGCCATTCTGATTGATGTACTGTACAGTATTTCACTGTGGCTCAAGGGAAGGGGATGGTAGCCGTGATCGTCACGGGGAAACAACTTTATGCACTCAATGAAAAGCCAGCAGATTACCCGGGAAGATTTATGGGACAGAGAAGGCCATGCACACCTTCTGGAAAATTCATGGAAAATATTCCTTGGGGGGGAATATCAATAGAAATCGTTGCCTTTGGACGGACGTCAGACAGTTCCTTGAGTTTTAATGCAAATGTTATGCCGGAAGTTTGATTTTTGAAGTCTATTATAGCTCAGGGGTATTATGTATGTATACATATAAAGGATTCCACAGTAGCATATATGGTCCCATGTGGGTATAGACATTATACATGTGCATGCATTACGTTGCTAGTCTTAGAAATGATAGTCTTAGAAATGATAGAGTGGCTGATTGAGTATGTACATGTACTGGAAATTGGTTTGCTCTTTATACTCCTTGATTTTTAGTTGCGTTTTGATGGATTCGGATTTCTTGCAGCGAAAGCAAAATAATTACCCTTTAGCTTTATAAGCCATATTTTGCCCGCCTACCTCCCCGTTCGTGTTCTTGTCATCAAGTTGTTATGATTGAGGTTTTTTGGTCACGTTTTTGTTTCCTGTCTGAAATCGTTGCTGCAACCTGCTTTCAAAGCTGAATAAGTGCCAACTCAGCTCAAATAGTAATAATAATATAGATATTTATAATGCGCAACATATCCACCCAGAGGGTGCTCAAGGCGCTTACTATTATTATCCCTGGTCATCGGGCCCCGCTAACATTCCTGAAACAATCTCAACTCCCTGGGGAGTATACAGCCCTGGCTACTTTCAAGGGCACGGAGGCTAATTAAGCACAAAGCCATCACTACCCTCACAGGTACCCATTTACTCCTGGGTGAAGAGAAACAACATGTGACAAAGCGTCTTGCCCAAGGACGCAAGCACTAATCCATGGCTGGATTCGCGAACCCACAATCTGTAGATTGACGCCAGACTACCATGCCACAGCACTCCAAATGCTGTACTGAAACATTGTGGGGGTTTTTGTTACCAAGTTATATGATTCAGTTCAACTCCAATTCCATTTTTTCCTGCTTACACTTTGCCTTGCAGGCTTTCAAGGCTGGTTATTGCCTGCCAAACCAGTACATGCCCGAGCTGCTGGGACCTCCGGCAAGCCTGAGTCCATACCTCAGGTTCGGCTGCCTCTCTGTCCGGAAATTCTACTGGCGCATCCACGACACGTACACACAGGTATGGCCTCGTCTAGTTGATAAAAGACACAAATTCTCCTGCACGGTGGGAAAAAAAAGGCATTTGAAAGATCCTAAGCCTGGCAGTTGGTGGAAGTAGTTAGGAATCATATCATTCGTTCACGGTAGAGCAAATTAAGACAAATTCCAGAGCTGATTTGAAACTGCAGTTCCGAAACAAGCCAATTCAACAGGTTAAACAACCAAACATGTAGAATTTTAATCGGAGGCTTTTTAACAATTTCAATCTGTTCCTCGGTTGAATCATTCTTAATGAAAACCCACATTTGTGTCATCTTTTTCTTAAGAACTGAGGCTCTTATTGACAAGAAATGTTCAATACTAGTTCAAGAACAAATGCATTGAAAGTTAAACAGTTGAAATCTTGCGGACGGACTTGGCTCTTCCGTTCAAGTTGTTGTTACTCTCTTCTCTTTGATAACAGATGAATAACACCATCTCCCCATCCCACCTGACTGCTCAAGTCATCTGGAGAGAGTACTTCTACACGATGTCTGTGGGTAACAAGAACTTTGACCGTATGAATGGCAATTCCATATGCTTAAAGATTGACTGGAGTGATGACAAGGAAAAGCTTCAGAAATGGACCGATGTAAGACATAGTAATAATAATTTTTAAATGCTCTTTTCAGTAAACTAAATCATAATTGCAGTTATTATTATCCCTGGTCATCGGGCATTAACATTCCTGAAACCATCTCAACTTCCTGGGGGTACAGCCCTGGCTGCTGTAGTCGCACAAAGGCTAAGCAAGCACACAAAGCCATCTCTACCCTCACAGGTACACATTTACCCGTGGGTGAAGAGGAGCAAAATGTGACAGCATCTTGCCCAAGGAAACAAGCACCATTAGCCCATGACTGGATTCAAACCCAGAATCTGTAGATTGACTACAAGATCTGATGAGTACGACACGTCAGATGACTAGCCAGACCACTTGGCCTCAGCACTGTGTGAGCGTTAGGATGTGCAACTCCTACACCTCTGGGTTCAATGCTTCTTAGTCTGTAGATATGGCATTTGTATCAAAGCCTGTGATGCAGAACTGTGTAGGTGGCCAATGTCACTCAATGGATCCTTCCGGCCTGTCAATCAAACTGTTGACCAATTGGAGGATCGGATGCCTTTTAATCAGGTGACCGCGAAAGCCTCGGTCAAATTTGGTCACATGCGGTATATAGAACACACGCGGGCGGGGCTGAAGAGCAAAGCCAGAACAGTCCACAGGACAAAGATGGTGTAATATTAATAATAAGCATGAGTTGAGTTTATGTCTTCCATTGTGCTTTGATTTATTTGTGAAGGGCGAAACTGGTTATCCATGGATCGATGCTTGCATGAAGCAGATGAGACAGGAGGGATGGATTCACCAGGTTGGCAGACATGCTGTGGCCTGCTTCTTGACCAGAGGTGATCTCTGGATCAGCTGGGAGGATGGACTCAAGGTGAGAAACATTTGTCTAGATCCATCTGTCCGCCTTCATGAGGATGTTTTCCTCTTTGGCCAGAGAGGATGGAGGTTAATAGCAGGAAGTATAGAAGTATATAGTCCTTGATGAGGAAAAAAGGTTTAATAAAATATTGGGTAGGTTTGCTTGACACCATGTAATCTCTTCTGTGAGAGTGTGTGGTTCTGAGAAGAACCGTTGGTATTATCTCAACGTGCCGAACAGTGTGCTCTGTTCGTTCTCATGAGCGTGACTGGTATAAGGTTTCTTTGTTGGACGGGCTGATGTTTTGTGTGTGCTGAAACAGCAGTTGTACTTGGTTCATCTTCTAGACCCAGTAATGGATTCTCTGAAGATGGACGCAATGTCAGAGCTGTTTCTTGGTAGGTCTGTCATGATGGGGTGGCACTTAATGCTACAATTTCACGGCCCTGCTTAGCACAAAAATTTACTAACCATGAAAATTTCTGTACTAATAAAAACAGGATTGATAACAAGTCTCCTTATGATGACTAGAGGAGGCTAGTCGAAACGTTGAGACCTTACGAGAAGTGCGAATGAAATAGGAAGTGCAAAAGTGCAAACGATTCTTACATGGTGTTTCCTCAAACTGATCCACAGAGCCAAATTGTTGTGTATCACTTGTTCTTTGGCTGTTGTTCGCTGACCATGAATATCAAATGAAATTGTTAATGGTGGTTTGTTTTATAAGTTGAGAAAGAAAATTTTCTGCTAAGCAATTTTTTGGTGCTTAACACCTCCATGAAATTGGCCCTTGTTGTTCAGGCCAAGCATGGGAGCAGAGTGTTTTCAGACTGCAACTCACTTTGCCATCACGTCTTGACCACAGGTGTTTCATATCAGCCTGTTCGTCTTTTCTGTGGGTATTTCTAAAATGATCTATCCTTTTCCGATCCTTTTTCTTAACTTGCTTCCCGCTCCATCCAGGTCTTCTACCATTATCTACTGGATGCTGACTGGAGCATCTGCGCCGGCAACTGGATGTGGATCTCCAGCTCAGCATTTGAGAAGGTCCTGCAGTGTCCCAACTGTTTCTGCCCGGTACGATACGGACGACGGATGGATCCCAATGGAGAGTATGTCAGGTGGGTCTGGTATTGGCTTTTGTGTCTTTCCTAATATGTCCAGTTGTTTGAGATTATATTCATCCCCCGATTGCCTGCATTGTGACACTTCATTGAGTCTACTTCAGTAATCCTCTGATGAAGCCGTCCCTATTTTCTCAATGGAAGAGGAGACAGTATATGGGTCATTAATATGTTGAACATTTCTCAGACACTGTGTTTGAGAGCAGTATTGTTTTTGCAACCTCAACGCAGACGTAGAATCTACGATCTGTGTGTAAAAATCAACACGTTACTATAGAAACAGTGGGCCGCCTGCTGTAGGGTTGAAATTGAGGATGGGCCTCTGCAAGATTTGCTTCGGTTGCAATGAGGCTGGATAATGTGGATCGATGGCAGCGTGCTTGTAGCGATGTAAACGACATGATGTCATGAATCACAGTCAGTCACATGTGCTCGCTCGCAATTGCTCACTTGCGCACTCACTGACTTGTACACAGGATTTTCCCTTGTCCTGACGTCAAGCAGTCTACGTACAAGTCCACGTTTAGCTAATTAGCGAAATTGATTCTTAACGAGAGTTGTTCGATCGTGGCGGACGTGGCAGTACATCGCTCCAACATCACTCCATCGTTGCCGCTTAGCAAAAACTCTCTAGTGATTGAAGTTGACACACACAGCTTACGCTGACTGGAGTCGATTCACGAAGCCTTACGATCGATCGTAACTTGAGTTATGAATGATAACCCATCGTAGGGGGCCTATCCTTCGTAGGACGGCAATGCATCATAAGTCCTACAATTGATAATAAGTTACGATGAGTTTGGTGAAATCGACCCCTGGATCTAGAATCTATCCTTAAATGCTGTCTCTGATGGACATTTCTTTGTGGCTTTTTGTAGGAAGTATTTGCCAGTCCTTGCCAACATGCCACTGCGGTACCTGTTTGAGCCATGGAAGGCCCCTCAAGCCGTGCAAGAGAATGCTGGCTGCATCGTTGGCAAAGACTACCCCTCGCCAATAGTGGAGCACCGGGCAGCAGCCTCCAGCAACCGAGAAAAGATGAACAAGACAGTACAGAGTTTAGAAGAGAAATGTAAGTGTGTTAAATGCACAAACTGTAGAGATAATACAAAATGGTTTTGGAGAGCTTAGCGACATGAGGCTTTTAGTTTGTTGCCTCTTCCTGTGTGTGTTGAAACATGAGTCAATCCGTGAATAGTCCCGTTCCACTCCGTGCCACACTACGTACATGAACGAATGTCTGATACATGCAAAACATGCAAATTTGTGTGTGCTGGCAGCAAAGGGTGCCAATGTTAACTTGATCACAATCATTCACCCCTGCTGCCAGTAAGGACGATTAGCCTCACAAATGATCATTATGATATCAACATACACATATTAAAATTTCATTCATGTGGCTTTGTTGATTTGATGTCTTTTCAGTTTCGCACTGCACGCCATCCAACGAGGCTGAGGTGTGGGAATTCTCTTGGCTGCCAGAGACGGCCAAGGGAGTGGAGAAATGTTCCGCTGATGAACTCTGTGAGATACTGGGAATATAGACACAAGATAGCAGAGAAGGAAGACAATTCTCTGGACGGACTGTAGTATAACAGGCTGCATGATGTATGTTCAAAACTAGCCATCTACAGTGCCAGCTCTTGCAGGAGACTGATATTCAGTATTCAGTATTTAAGCAGGGACTCTGATAGAGTTTTATGAATCTGCAAATCTGCACAAGATATTGTTACTTGTGATCTTTACTTTTGTTGAGATTTTGCAAAGAGTCTTTCAATTTTGCCCGAGACAGGAAGTGCGGTTTTAAGACTCTACTTACAATATCTTAACTTCAAGTTCATGGATTTGTGAGGAACGTTCAGTTGTATAGCCCCCTGTGCATGTTTTGCATAACTAAGAACGTCTTGCTTACTGACAACATATGTACCAAATGAACGCTAACCTTCAAATTTGGACCCGGTCTATTTTTACCTTAAAGGCTTCAGTTGAAGATAAATGCAGATTCATTGAATCACAGCATGAACCTCATGTGTTTGAAAAAAATATACCATATGAATAGTCTAAGCTTGAAATTTGCTATCCTGAAGGCAGCATGGGAATACTATCCAATCTTCACAAACCCTGGATTCCAGATGGTCTTAAGATAAATCATCTATATTATACATGTACATACTTTAAAGTCTCCTGTTACTGTCAGTGTACCAGTACACATTTCTTATATAAAATTTGTACATAATGAGTATTAGCATATTGGGTATGAAATGTGCATTTAATTAATACGAACATCGGCTACACGGTATTTCATTAGGCCGAAGAAAAAATTGTTGTGTTGCCCTCAACTGGAAAAATTTAAATTTTGGGTCGGTCGGCCGATTTTTTTTTTTTTTTTTTTTTGGCAGACTTTCACAAAATTTAAGAATAAATACAGGATGTATGGTCACCAGGGCTTATAAAACAACGGTCTTGGGTCGTTTTGAGGAGACACGCTTTTTTACTGCTAAATCTTACATTTTCTGTCAAAAATTGTGAGTTTTTATACTTTAATACTCAGAGAAAATTTTTTTTTTTTTAATAAAAAAAAAAAATCCTGACCCAAAGTTTTGGCATTTTACGGTCGGTCGCTGAGGGCAACACAACTATTTTTTTTTTTAGGCCTTATGTGCGTATTTCTATACGCACTGAGAGCATTTTGTAAACCAGACATGCTCACATCTAATGCCATGATATGCCGAACTGGCTTACCAAGATGGATAGCACTCTGATTCCCATAGATAATATACATATGACCATGCACTTGTGATCTATGCATGGTCATAAGTTTCTGTGCTTATAAGGCTGAAGTTACGGTACGGTGCATTAATGTTTTTGCTGTCATCTTTTCTAGTAATTTCTGTTGTAATCGGTGTTTAAAGGGGTGAAATGATTAACGTTTCTCGTGATCATTAACTCTGTGCCTTTTCTAGGTTGGACAAAAATGAATTTCAATTGTTGTAAGGAACAATAAATGGGCAAGAATCTTTTCATTATATTTTATTTTAATGATGGTTTATAGCCAATATAATTACAAACTTATGGATTCAGGATTGAGTAATGTTTCATATTATGTTACAAAATACTTGCTTGATTCTTGATTCTCAACAAAATGGAGGTTACCTCTTAAGTTTCCTTTTAAGAAAGAAGATATCTGGTGCCGTCTAAAAGAAGTGCAAAATATGCCGGGCTGTCAGAAACAGAACTTTCTCTATTCGTGGAATAAATAAATTCATGCAAATGTATATAAATACGTTCAGCAAATCTACACACAAACATGAAAAATGGGACTTTGCAAACTAAATGTCAGTTGGAATCGGTATCAAATGTTAGTCCAGTTTTCTGGTGTACGTTTTTGATATTTGATGATTGGACCTAATTTTGCCAACTTTGAGATAAGAATTATTTCATTTTTATTCAATTGGATTTAATTATGAATAAACCTTTAATTCATACTGCATGTGTGTAAAAACATCCAAAACGGTTAATTACCCTGGATTACACAAGATGAAATCGACTTCATATTTGATACAAATTTTAAAGACAAATATATTATTTGTCAATATAAAGTGAAGTCTTGTTTTCTCTATGTATAAAATATTCAAATAAAAATGACAAAATGTAAAAAAAAGAAAAAGAAAATGTGGTGTTGGTTTATAATATCACCCAAATTGTACCTAATTCAGAGGTGAAACATTTTATTACCATTCAAAATTAATTAAGCAAACCTGTAAGAATTTCATTAAATATGGAATTTTTTTATGCTGTTTTCACGAAGAAAATGAGGTACAATCCCGCCCATTTTTTGTAGTAAGTCGGCAGTTAATGTGCACCGACCATAATAACTTTCTGTTCCATGGATGTTCAATATCATTCTCCGTGTTGACGACTTTCCCCATAATTTCTCTAAAAACTCAAAAACCTGCCAACTTTCCAAAAATGTAGCTTACAGATATCAAAATGGATATGAAACAAACTGTTCATGTGAGTTTGGTAACAGAGAGACGTGTATATTTTCTTCTCTTATGGAAGTGAACATTTTGCCAGTGACACCATCGTTCTTCTGATTGGCTCATTTTTGATACTCCATGCCCGCCATCTTTCTGTAAAATGTTATTTATAGGGCTGGATAGCTCAGTTGGTAGGGCGCCGGTATGGTATTCTGAAGATTTCTGGTTGGAATCCTGTTCCGGTTACTTTTTGTTTGTTCACTTTTCAATGACTTATAATTCATTCAGTTTCCCTTGTGGTTATGTGATGATGATTAAATGTCATTTTGATAGAGGTAGGATCTAAGACTAATACAAAGGCAAAATAGCATTTGCAGGAAAAATGCCAGTGCCGGCAAAATAGGCCTATACACTGCTTTCTCTTATACTAGGTGCTGTTGTAAACCAATGTTGAAAATGTTTATTTGTACTGTGAAAAACACACTAATGCAAACTCAGTTAAATTTGGTGCTTTTATGAAGAACCTCTGCTGTTTCTCTGGGGAAAAGAAATGTGTTGCAAGTCAGTAGAAAGACAAACATTTATTTTGTACTCACCAGCTTCTTGAAAGTTGCTTCTTGAAAGTTGACCATGCTTGAGCCATAATGATGCAAGATATATGATCCACAGCAATGTTGGTTACACATTGTGAACACTGGACATCATGTACAATCTACTTGGTATTGGGTAGAGACGAGCTTGTAGTTGTAGAATCCTAGGCCAGAATTTACAGTATCCATAGTACTAAGGCTGTAGGTGTCTCATTGCATGTAGGCCCTGAATGACCACAGCCTCAGCAACATATGGTTGTGGTTGTTGTTGTTTGTACATTTGCCAACAAAAGGAAAAGCATGCAGCAAGAGGCAGGCATGCTACAGCACACAGTAGTTAACATTTGAATATTGGAACATTTCAATATACCGGTACTAGTCAAGTGAAGGGAACCAGTGAAAGACTTTTAAGGAATTATAGAGGGTATTGGTGACATAAATAAAAGTTTCATGAATATTTATTTTTTTAAATAAAACATATATTTGAAAACTGACTCTAATTGATAAAGAAACAAACATATAAAACTAGTCATTATGTAATGTATAACTTGTTCACAATTTGGGTTTGAATATTTCAAAAATAAATCCTACATAATTAGATATAAAAAACATATTTAACCTAAAATCTCTTTTATTTTAAAGTAGATAGTTTGTAATTATATTTGGTGCATAATAAAAAAGTAAGAAATGTTTAAACATAATGACTGACACAGGATCAATTTACATAGATTATTTTGCAGGCAGGAAAACTTGCTAAACATTTGTTCTGCTTAGCAAATCTGCTGCATAAACAGCTTAAACATTGCCCCTCCAACTTCCCCAGTATTGAAAACATTAACAATAGAAACAGAAAAATATGTAAGGTTTTTAATATTTGTTACGAAAATCATAATCTTTATGTCAATGCTTTCTAATTCTCTCAATGTGTTAAACACGATTTGACGGCCTGAAAAGTATTGGCAATAGCACTGCATGTCATGGGCTTTGTACTCCTGTGAGTAAGCATGCTTTTGTGCCGTTTACCTGTGACTGCAAAGAAGAAAAACTAAGAAAATCACTTGTCTTTGAATGACGGTCTTTTGTTCAAAATTATCATTGGAAACGTGTCTTTGGTGTGAAGGGACAAAAGAAAAGAACATTTCTGCTCAATGAAATAATTTAAAACATGACTGTGGACTTGGTGGAATATGTAGGCATATACATCTCTAAGAGATGCAATTTTTTGTCAGGGAAATTTGGACTGAAGTGCCAGGGACTTTCCTCTATTCCCATAGCAAGTATGCTATGAATGTGTAATAGTCTTTGAAATTATTATACAGAACACATGGGAACTAGGTGAACAGTTATATGCCTAATTTCTCAGAAATATGTGCCATTACCACAAACTGTAGGCTTTTTGGGGGACAAACTGCTTGCACCTTTTAATCCAAGGGCCTTTCTCAAAGCTCGGCTCCGGCTGAGGCTCCGGCTCCGCCTCCATTTCGTGAATCCATTTCATAATTTCAGGTATAAAAATAGAGGCTTTTGGCTGCAGTTAACTAGGAAGTAGATTCTCTGGTTTGAAAAGGACAACAGAGCTTCAGCTTCAATGGAAAAAAACCCACAACCTATATTTTCAGCATATGAAAACACAGACAGAGCCGGAGCCTAGCTTTGAGAAAGGCCCCTAGTTTCATGACAGACAATTCTTTCACTGGGCTGTAAAATCCTGCAAGTGTGCACTTTGCACCTTCAAGTAAAACCCGCTGCCAGCCAAAATTTTGAGGAATTTGTAATAACTCGGGCTCCTAACAGCCATTGACTGAGGTTCACTGAATCTCATTCTCAACACTACAGCTGCAAACAATAACGATGCAAGATCGAAGAAAAAAAGAATATCGGAGAATTAAAATACAGTTCAATGTTTATTTTTCTGATAAAACACATGTAGTACTGTGACCGTAATCAGTAACCGTGAAAGACTCTAAAAAAAACTGAGCAAATCTGAGTAAAACCAATATTGTACGCATTTTGGAGATTATTGGAAAGCACATTATAAATGAAACAAAAACGCCAATGAATGTCAATACAATCTTACATAGCATTTGAAAAATAATCTAAAAGGTGAACAAAGACAAACTGACTAAAGCGGGATTCGAACCAGCGACCTCCTGAACGCTGTACAGGAACACCGTACAGGATGAAATTAGTATCTAGTACATACATATCACTTTTCAATATCAAAAGTAAAACCTTTTGACAATATCCAATTAACATGTGTGATTAGTACTGGTTAATTAATGATCAATGTTAAAACATAAATATACAAATAGCATTTTAAGAATACAATTAAAGATAAAAATAGATTATGTACATGTACATCATGATTATCAATGTGTTTTTTTTCATTACATTGATTGCATATAGTTTTCTAATGAATTTCAAGACATTTTTCACTAGGGTGGAATAAAACATACAAAAATTATGAAGAATGATTATTATAAATCTTTTACATACAGCTGCATGGATTAAAGAATAATTATGCTATTGCATATAAGAAGTGAATGAAGTAAAAAGCACTATCAGTTAAAAATGTCATAAATGAAGATGAATTCAGTAAGAAAACAAATATAGAAAGAAACGAAATCCAGGTCCAAAGGAAAACTAGAATTTAAACTAAGATATTGTTTGTATAGTACATTGGTCCAGAGAGGCTAGCCCTATATCAACAATTCTGAATTTTCAATGATTTGTAAATTCTCCTTACCCGACCAAGCTTTATGAAATAAAGTATCTTCAAAGAGGATAATGTGCAATTAATATTTAATTCTTTTTCTCATTACAATGAGAACAAGGTTATTTTGTCAATTAAATGTTCGGTACAGGATTGGTAACATACCCAAACAGAAATATTCACAGATTGACGGATAACTTTCAGGATATGAAGATGGTGGTGGTAGAAACATACCATTTAAACATTTCTGCCTGAAATGGTGTATTTATCCAGATATAAGTAAAACAAAGCCTGAAAACAGTTTTGATCTTGTGTAAGATCAAAACTATTCTTCATGTTTTACAAGAACAATTGAGTATGGTTTTCACGGGATTCAGATGTCCAGATTGAGCACAAAATTAATTTTCACAGGCGTTATTATTTCATGTACATGCTGGATTAGTATGAGTGCTGTTCTGTGACCATTACCAATCATGTATTATACCTTTAATAAGGCAGGTAGTTAGAGAATAAAATAATACAATCAAAGAACAATTAGGTACAAAAATAAATAATGCAAATCTTAATTTTCAACCAATTTGGTTCTATGGGAGCCAGCAGTACTTCTTGAATATTCATTGAATATTGATAATTGAATATTCATAATTACCTTCCTCAAAATGTGCACCAGGAAAAGACTAACAATAAAAGAGTCTTATCATACATGTTCCTGACTACTACAGTGAATTTAAAAAATAGAATGTCCATCTTTCACTTCATATTTAGATAAAACACAGAGCAACATATACATGATAATTAAAATCCTTGAATACATGAAAAAATATACATCCTTATTTAATAAATTTCATATTTTTACTTTCAAACTTTAAAATATGCTTCGTAGCACTTTCAGGCACTTGGTTATTTCTGAAAACAAATTCAGTATTAAAATGAAAAAGTAATGATTCTTGAGATGGTCAAGGCACGTTCATGGTTAATACACACAATTTCACAGCCATGCTTAGCACAACAATTTGCTAAACATGACTTAGCATTTCTGTCTTATAATAAAAACAGGGTTAACAACCAAATTGCCATGTGTTGTGTATCGTTTGTGATTGTTTGGCTTTTGTTCACTGACCATGAATATCAAATACAATTTTCAACGGTGGTTTGTTTTATTGGGCAAGACATTTTTGTGCTAAGCAAATCTTTGTGCTTAGCATCTCCATGAAATTGGCCCCTGGTTATTTTATGTGGAAGATTGCATTAGTCACGAGAGGGCGCTATACAGAGTGATCTGTCAGAGCCTCAGATATTGAGTTAAAGCATGAAGGGTTCCATAACATAGAAACCTACGGGACGGTGGACGCTGGTTACCGGTAAATATAAACCAGTACACAGACTGAACAACCTTTTGGGGCACAAATTCTCGAATCAGCAGCGTATCTAGGGAAAATGGCATCCTGTGCAAGCACTTAAATTGAGCCCCTAATTCCAACTTCTGATGCCAATGGAAAACAAAATCTGACAATTTGAAATTGGAATCTTTCTTTCTATGTTCATTGGAGTAGATTTCCAATACGTTCAACATTACAGCTACCTTTTTGGGGCCCCTAAAAGGTGGAGCCCAGGACACATGCCCAACCCCCTTAGGAATGGGAATGGTTGTCCAAGTTAGAAAAAAAGTGGCACCTTTTCTGTACCACTGCATTAAAATGGAAGGTATATTGAAACATTGTCAAGGTGGAATATATATTAACATTGTTCAGGACAAAACATTGTTAAGACATTAAGATGCATGGATTTAATAATATACACAATTAGGAAGAGGAACTTTAATTCTACATGTAGTTGGTCCCAATCACTGAAAAGCCAGGCCAGGCCTGAGCTTTGCCTGGGGTCATGGACTTCTATAATCCCTGGGCTTCAACCATCAACTTCAAGCTCATGCACTGTCCTGGATCATAGATGGCATAAACCTGATTGACAGATTGAGTCCACATTGATCATGGACAGTATCCAAAAGCCAGTTTTTTAATAGCAGTTCTATTGAGCATGGGATCAACATACGACCCAGCTACAGGATCCCCCCTCCAGGTCTGAGGACTTGTCTACAAAAGTGCAACTGAGGTGAAGTTCAGGGCTGACAAGAGGAGGATTTCAGGTCTGAAAACCCGGGCCTAGCCAGGCTTTTCAGTAGCTGGGCCCAACCAGTTTGAAAGTTTCATTCCCTCAGTCATAGAAGAAACAGAGGGGTTGTCCATCAGGGCAATCTCAGCAGTCATGTCCAAATTATGCTGCCTTCTGGAATGAATGACTTGATTTTGTTTCTTGGAAGCGTGTAACCATCCCAACAGCTCCACAATACCATGAAATCAAAGATGAAAGAAATATTGGATACTGAAAGCCCAATACAACAAGGAAGACACTGCAGAGCTGGAGGTGGAACTGGATTTGACCGATGGCTGGACCAAGGGGGATGGACACCGGCCGGTCTCTTAACTTGCATTTCCTCCCATCTTCATCTGGCCCTTGTGCCTCTGGAACATGTTGCTGGTGGCATTCTTCATCTTGTAGAAGAGATTGGCTTGCTTGTCTGTGATCTTCTGCCTTCTTTTCTTGGCCTGTGGGGATGCGTTGCGTAAAGACCAGAGTAATGATATAATGGCCATATTGGCAATAAATTTTGTGGAATTGCTAGCAGCATATTTACCAGAACATTTCTGGGCACCAACTTCATAATGCTGCTCGACAGTATTAATAAATTATTCTTTGCTTAATACAAACACAGCAAATATTTGCATAAGAGTGAACATATTGCACAGGTATTGGTGCACACGTGTAGTAATCTGCATTGTTGGGTCACAGATTTGATGTTGATGAGTCTTGAGAAACAAACTCTTTCGGAGATAACAAATTAAGCGGGGCTGTGAAATTTGTTGATTTTTTTTTCACAAAATCATATGCTGAAGTATCTTAATGACATAAGCTCCTGCTTGCATAAGCAGAAATTCCTTTGCTTATCGTGAACACATTTATATTGGTCAGGTTAATAATAGCAAAGGACTTTTAACAGGATTTGTATTCCTAACAGAGGGTACTGATGAATTTCAAATAAACTTGTGTTTAACGCAAAAATAAAAATCGGTAGATTATTTTTTTAAAAGGTCAGTTTTCCTAAACAATATCAACAGTCAGCTGCAAAACTACAAGTATCATTAGATGTGAACAATTCCAGTAAGAAAGGCATACAAAAACAAAGGCATCTCCACTTAAAGGTAGTATCATACTTTAGTGGGAAACCAAAACAGGCATGTTCATAGATAGGGTATAAAAATAGATGGTACAAAATGGTAGAGACATGCTTTTATTAAAAGGTCTCTGCCTGAAACGCTGTATTTTCCAAAAAATCAGTAAAACAAAATACCGAAAACAGTTTTAATCGCCTAAATCAAAACCTCACAATTGCAATTACCTCACAATTTTGTGTAACAATTGCAATTATTTTTTCGTTATTTTCTACTGTTTCCAATGATCAATCAAGCTGAAAATTGTTTTTATTCCATGACAAATCAAATTATGAACAGACCACAGCTGCTCTATCAACTTTACCAAAGGATGGTGGCACCTATAATTATGTCTTTAATGAAAAGATTCTTCCTGAAAGATTTGAGGCTTTGCATGGTGACAATTGGTATGTGGATCGGTTTGCGGAAACACCATGTTATTATCGTTCGTACTTTCGCACTTATATCGTTCGCACTTCTATATCGTTCGCACTTCTCGCAATAGGTCTCAACGTTTCGACTAGTCTGCTCTACCTGATGAGGACTAGAGCAGACTAGTCGAAACATTGAGACCTATTGTGACCTATTGAGACCTATTGTGATGGTACAGAAAATACAGCATTTCAGGCAGAACTTTTTAATAACAGCATGTCTCTACCATTTTGTACCATCACAATTGCATCTCCTGATGAGGACTAGAGCAGACTAGTCGAAACATTGAGACCTATTGCGAGAAGTGCGAATGATACAGAAGTGCGAACGATATAGAAGTGCGAAAGTACGAACGATAATTACATGGTGTTTCCGCAAACCGATCCACATAAGATTCTTCCTTGAGTTAAAATTGTCATAGGGTACTATCACTAGAAGGTATGCAGTTACCAATACTCTTTACTGAGATGGCATTTATTTGAACCTACCTTCTTAGTCAAGCCCCTCTTGATGGATGGCTGGTTGCCATCAAAGACAGTATACTCTGGAGACTCATCATCATCATCCCCTACACTGGGTCTGGCTCCGGGCTGGCGTCGAGCAGACTAAAACATCAAAACAAAGAGTTTCTAAATCCCACATGAAAAATGACATTGTCTTTAATGGTACAGAACAGGATTGGCAACATACCCAAACAGAAATGTTCACAGATTTACGTATAAATTTCAGGGTATGAAGATGGTGCTGGTAGAAACATACCGTTAAAACATTTCCGACTGAAATGGTGTATTTATTCAGAAATTAGTAAAACAAAGACCGAAAACAGTTTTGATCTTGGGGTAAGATCAAAACCATTCTTTATGTTTCATAAAAATTGAGTTGAGTGTCGGACCCTGTTATAATTTCGCTTTATTATAACAAATATATATTATATTGTCCGACTAAATTTTATTTGAAATGTACACTCATGTTTCCTTATTTTCTGTACCCACGTGTACCCCGCGTGTGTATGATCATACACACGGACTCGTGGTATTGGGCGTAGCTGCTGCTCTCAAGGTCTTATGATCTGCTGATTACATCATGGTCTGGAATTTTCCTCGAAGGACAAATGATGCAAGATCAGTAGTTTCATTGTTTTACTGGTGGGATGTTTGACCACGCTGTCTGGAAAAGTACAGCATCCTTTCAGATTGGTCAATTTCGGTTGATCACGCTTGTTTTAAGAAAGTTTGTCCATTAGTCTTTTCCTGATTGGCTTAAGCCCTCGAAAGATGAAATTTCATCATTGTTTTAGAATTTAGACCAATCAAGTTGTAGGACTTCACATGTCCGAGTGCGTGGTCGGCACGAGTTTTAGCCCCTGTTTTCGCTCCTGTCCCCTCAGAAGCGAAAACGACCTCGATGCAAGAAGACGTTGGTCTCAGAAGTGTCCCGTTGTACACTTTTTGAGTAGTTTTATTAGGAACGCGGTTGACTTTCCCTAAAGTATAGTTCCTATAACTGATTGATCCTTCTTGCATCCCATGCCACGTGCTCTGTTGATACAGGTAAGCTACTTTTATTGTATTTCTTATGTATGAGGTATATCCATTTGTATGATTTTTATTCACTGTTGAACTTTGATGCTTTACCAAAACTTGGTTGTGGATCAAACTCAAGATGGGATCAACAACCCAATATGAGTTTTCACACCAGTTTTCCCATGTATATAGATTGTTCCAGATTTGTTTTTTTTAGTTGTGTATAGGTCTGTTTCCTCGTATACGGTGATATTCTATTCGAGTTATGTAGGCCTTGAAATATTTCGTGTAAACGCTGACGATGTATACGAACGGAAATTAGTTTTAAGGAGTTTTATGTTTTGCATTATTAGTGCTAGGTTTCAGTCCGTTTCACGATCATTTTCTGCGGTGCCGTGACTATCTTTTTATCTGGAGTCTGTTTTATTGCCGTTGAGTCTAGTTCCATATTGATAATATTTGTTTGAGCCTATTGTAGTGTCTTATTTTGTTCTCCGACGATCTGTAACGTTTGATAGATTATTCAGAAGTTTAACCCGGCTCAATCCGAATTTGTTTAAGTTGCAAACTGAACTAAGGGTTCGTTTACATTCATGTACAGTTGTTTTCGTTAGGTTTACTCTGTCCTTGGATATCCCATTCCATGTACAGATGACCGTTGTACACGTGTACATTCCGTTCGATGACGTAATCTATACGACTGAGTGCTGTACAGTTAATTTCATGACCTTCACCCCGTTTGGCCGCAGAACTTTCACTTTATAACATGCACCGAATTACTATACTCAATATTATGTTTTGCACTCATTTCGCTGCGCTTTTGTATCAACGATTCGTTACCATTAAGTGAATTCGCGTTAGATCGAATCTTGATCTCACATTCTTGAAGGGGTTGTTTTAAGTTTGTAGGATAGAATAGAATTTGCTTACTCCATTGTTCTTTATGTTAGTCTTATTCTTAGTTAGTTGTTTGAAGTTAAGTTAAGTTAAGTTACCCTGAGTCAGAAGCGAAAACGACCTCGATGCAAGAAGACGTTGGTCTCAGAAGTGTCCCGTTGTACACTTTTTGAGTAGTTTTATTAGGAACGCGGTTGACTTTCCCTAAAGTATAGTTCCTATAACTGATTGATCCTTCTTGCATCCCATGCCACGTGCTCTGTTGATACAGACGCACTAGTCCCCAGGTCACGCTTTGGGGAGTTGGCCCGGTTCAGCTCTCCACCTGCCCCGTTTCTCACCCCCTTTTGGTCGTCGTCTTTGCCTGGACGGAGTTTCGTCAGGACGTCGCATGTACTTGGAGCCCATCCGAGCCATCATTGCTATAGTCTTGAAGTCAGCCCAAAGAGTCAAAGACGCGCCAACTATATACAGCTAAGATCCTTATAATATACCAGTGTATTTTCATTGTTGATTAATTTCTCCAGTGGTCTCAGTTGTGCGTCCTTTTCCATTTATTCTTTGTCGTTGGACATTTAGAGATAGCCGCTGTAGGAGTTAATCAGATTATTGTATTTTTTTTCCCAATTGCCATGTTGAATTTTAATCTTGCCTGAATTTGTGTTTTGATTGACAAACCAGTGGTCCACATTGCATCTACGTTCTAGTATTTTTTCTTGTTTTATCCTTGAAGTACCGAACTTGTTCACGCATTGCATTTACGTTTGCATTGTCCTTGTTTGACCTTGAGTGATCAAAGTTACTCACGAATTGATTTTTGTCGCTACTCTGCCAGTCATTGTGATGAAATGCACCACTGAATTGTTAATCATAACCCCACTGTATCTATATTAATTCTGCTGACATTCTCATATTTGCAACTGTGTTTTACTTATATGCATTAATTGTATGTTATTGCTAGTGATGATCGATTAATAACAACAACATCGTAAGGGAGATTAGAAATCGTATTTTTGTTGTCCGTTGCGTTTCATTCTTTAGAGCAAAGTTCCGTTTCAAACACGAATCACATGATCGCAGGCTCTTAACAAAACAAGAGATTAAAACCTGTGACATGAGTTTTATATTCTATATTCTTGTGACTCAGATGTCCGATTAAGCTCAAATTTTCACAGGTTTATAATTTCATGAACATTGCTGGATCAGACAAAGTGCAAGTGCTGTTCTGTTCTGTTTACCAATCATGTATTATATCTTTAACCATTGCAAACTAGATAAAACGTGTTCCTCTGGGGAACTGCTCATGACGTTTGACATCAGAAAGGTTTCTTCATCAAGTAGTTGGAAGGTTCTATCAGAAACTTCAATGCCTATTGTGCATGCGATGACTGCCACAATCATATAACTGTTTGATATAAAGAGGAGATTGATGAACTCACTGTGTGTGCTCTGTACAGCTCAGACTGGATCGGAGCCAGAGTCGCAACAAACGACTGGTAAACATCCTCACCTTCATCACCTTGATGTTGACTGTTGAAAAACAACAAAAACAACAACAAAAATTGTCAATACAAGTAATAAACTGCTGCAAACTGCTCATCAGCCAAATAACGACCTGGAATTTATAAAATGCTTAGAATGGGAGACTTTGGAGAACCGTTCTTCAAGTCAGCAGGGCATACGCACGCACACGCAAAACAATGCGCACATGCTCACAATTGCGCGCGCTGTTGACTTGACCGGTTCTCCAAAGTCTCCCATTAGGAGGGCCTGACATGTTTGAATCCTTTTCTCCAAGCAAAAACAAAAATTGATATAGTATGAAAATTCATGTCATCAAAGGCCACCGATCGAATCCAATAAATTGAGCCCAAACATCCTGACAAAAGATTTCTTTTAAAGTGGAAATCATTATTCACTCAGAAAACCCCAAAATTGAAGGAATTGCTGTTCCATGAAATTCTCTACATGAAAACAAAAACCAACTAATACATGTACATGCTTGGAGTTTGGGAACCTAACGCGTTTCAATCCTAGCAGTTTCTTTATCAAAGGCTAAATGACAAGAGGACAAGAACATGGGTGGGGGTGGGTAAGTGTGATCAGACAAAGAGGGGCTAGGGGTAGGCAAGATTAAAAGTAGACAACAAAGGCGTGGAGAAGAATGGGGCTGGGGGAACTGGGATTAACACAAAAACACAACAATTTTACATCAAAGAAATCACATCACATCCATTTGGAGTCAAATTTTTTTTCACGCGACAATTTTGTTGTTTCCGGAAAAAAAGCTGTCAATTATGTGATAAAAACAGCCGTACTTACGCATGTCTCTCCACGAGTTTCTGGGTGACCAGTGCATTGATACGGGCTTCACCATAGAGTCCTTCTACAGCCAACTTAGCTGCTGACTGTGCAGCATGTGCACCAAGAACAGCAACATTGGCATCTATAGGCGGTATGCATACAAACAAAAAACCAATAATGATTGTGACCACAAAATCTTTGGAGAGTATCATGTATGATACTGGAATATAACTGCTAAAGGGAGAGACAGTTTAATACTGGCTAGGCCTGGACACTGAATATCCAGGTCAGGCCTCGGCTTTTGGGCCTGAAATCCTCCTGTCAGCACATGGGCAAATTTCACGGCGCTGCTAAGCACAAATATTTGCTTAGCACAAAAATGTCTCGCCCAATAAAACAAACCACAGTTCAAAATTTCATTTGATGTTCATGGTCAGTTAACAACAGCCAAAGAACAATCACATGTGATACAAAAAACATGGAAATTTGGTTGATGACTGAAATGTCATGCTTAGCAAATTTGTATGCTAAGCAGCGCCGTGAAACTGGCCCTTGAAGTTCACTACAATAGAGCTGCTTAGAATTAATAAAGCCTGGGGTCAATTTCACGAAGCCCTATGATCGATTGTAACTCGAGTTACGAACGATAACCAATCGTATCCTTTGCATAGCTGCAATGCTTCATAAGTCCTACGATAGATAGTAAGTTACGATGAGTTTGGTGAAATCAACCCATGGCTTCTGGATACTGTCCATGACCAATGTGGACCTGTCAATTGGGTTCATGTCAACTATGATCCAGGACACAGCAAGGGCTTGAAGTTGATAGTTCAATACTAGGGATTATAGAAGCCCAAGACTCCATGCCTTGCCTGGCTTTTCAGTGGCTTGGCCCAATGGCTATTAAAGTTTCACTTCCGATAATAAAGAGCTTCAAAACATGTCGGCATGTTGCATGCGACTAGATCGAAGAGCCCCGGTGGAGCCCACACCTAGCCTGAGCGTATCAAGTGGCAGGGTCTGACCATTCCCTCTCTCTCTTGTTATCGTTTCTAGCATTTTTCTAATTCTTCATGGAACCTACTTAAAGCTTTAAAGAGATAAACCTACTCTGCTCGGCAAAGCGTCGGTCGTTGGTGATGGGTCTGTCCATGGTGATGATTCGTAGGCTCTGGCCTCCGTCTCTTCCCATGAACCAGATCTGAAGCTGGAATGGAAGCTTCTCGATGCCCTCAATCATACTCTTGGGATTCACAGAGTCGTACACAGGCTCCTCCTTGACTGTTTGTATGACAGATAATGAAAGACATCGTTATAAATCTTCTTGTTCAGACCACAGACGAAGTAAAGACCCAAAGGTTGCTACCGTCGGATCAACTCAAACCCAGATTCTGTGTACGGTATAAGCATGGTGGGTGGGCTAGTTTGATTGGCTCTCTGGAGTCAAATCTCAAGACATGAGGCCAATTTCATAGAGCTGCTTAAGCACCAAAATTTGCTTAAGCACAAAAACATTATTTCAAGTTTCCTGCAAATTATTCAATATTCACCAGGCACATGCAGTAAGGACGATAATGTATATTTATAATTGTCCATCACCCTATGGGTTAAAAGTAAGCTGTTCAAACAATGATACCCACGGGTGGTTTACATGAACAGGGCAATTTTTGAAGCTGGAGAGAGGAAAGAAAAGAGATGATGATCGCTGGACAGAAAGCAAACTAATAGAACTGGCTTACCTTCATCATCTTTATGTGTCACAGTTAAGCCACCAAAGTTGTCATAGATAACTGCAGATAAATCAAAAGAAAATGAATAAGACTTGAAGCTATGCATGGTGGATGTAGTCAAATAAGGTTTGTGGTGACATAAAGTTATCTCTTCTGTGAAAGTGCGTGGTTCTGAGAGGAACTGATGGTATTTTCTCAACATTCCGAACAAAAAAGAAAATAGACTTGATGGATTTGCCAAATATGCGCCGAGTCACTAAGGATCAAGGGAGCTTTGTTTCTGTCAGGGAGGATTGTTTTAGCCATTGCTTTCCCTTTACAAAGCATTCAATAGCTATCTACCAGGGTAGTGATGGCAATCAAGATTTTCCTTGCTCTTTATTCCCTGGTCAGGGTAAACACAATTGTAGAGTCTAAATGCCTAGTTCAATAGTTAAAGGTACAGTACAGGATTGGTAACATACCCAAACAAAAATGTTCACAGATATATGTATAACTTTCAGGGTATGAAGATGGTGTTGGTAGAGACATACCGTGAAAATATTTCCGCCTGAAAGGGTGTATTTATCCAGAAATTAGTAAAACAAAGACCGAAAACAGTTTTGATCTTGGGTAAGATCAAAGCATTCTTTATATTTTACAAGAAAAATTGAGTTGCTATTTTCTCGTGACTCAGATGTCCGATTGAGATAATATTTTCACAGGTTTGTTATTTCATGCACATATTGGATCATTGGATCAGACAAAGGGTGAGTGCAGTTCTGTATTAAACTTTTACCAACCAATATTATACCTTTAAAAGAAAAAGGATTCTATCATTTGACATTTACCTTCTCGTATTGGTTTTGTACGAACACCAAATTCAAAGGTGGTCTCAGAATCCTTGGTCACTGTACCGATGTTGCGTGTAGCTTGGCTGGCTTGCTCCCCATAAGTGTTTTCGTCATCACGGAAGTATCTTGTTGAATAATCACAAATTGGACAAACTTGTATGTGATTCTTTCTTTCTGTTTTTTTTTTAGGGACTAGCTAGGTGCAATATTAAATGAAATGGATTATCTGGGGTGCGCTCCACTCCAGCTAACTACGCGCATGGAGCACAATGTGCGCCACCGTTTTCAAATCGGAACGCGCTGTTCGCCAAACACGAACACAACGTTCGCCTAACATAGCAAACGGTGTAGAGGAAGTGTTTGCTGAAGTTGGCTAACTACATTGAATGAGTGATGGACGCAGAACGCGGCACATGTTCGCCATTTGTTGCGTGTGCGTTCCACTACAAAATCCAAGCGTAACGCAAACGTAGCAAACATGTTCGCGTAAGTGGAACGCACCACTGAAATATACTAAAAATAAACTTACAATCCTTTATGTAGCACCAGTTTAGCTGAGACATTATTGGCCAAAATGGGATGATCCAAGATGTTGGCAAACTCCTCATTCAGTTTCATTGGATCAACGACATTCACCTGAATAGGAAGGGACAAATAACACATCTCAATAACTAGCTATACTGGATTCTATTTAACTTGAGCAAGATACCATCACCTAGTGGTCCGGTGTGTCAAACTCAAGATCTTTCTTCAGAAATCCACGTAGCATGGTTTTTAGCTCAGCCAAGGGATCATGGATCAGCTGCATCCTTGAGCAATGGCACAATGTCACTGCCTGCTTCTCTCCAAAAGGGCGTATTAAAAACATGAAAACTTGGAGAGGAAAGTTGGTCACTGTATTCGAAATCTGTATACTCACTAAGGAGTTGAGATGGTAAAAGCAAATCTAAAGAGCTCCTAAAAAGCACAGACACTGATAAATTCTTGCAACGTTCTTTGACTAGAACTTTGAATGCACCTTTATGATTGTTTGTCTATTACCACAACCAGGTGTCCAATTTTACAACTTGAAATGGACCTCTCGTTTTAGCCAAGGAGGCAGACACGGTAAAACACGCATTAAATGGAACAGTACCTGGCCACCAGTCTTGTCAGCTACATTCCCCAGCTCAATGACCCGACAATCCTCACCCTCCATCGTCAATACAGACACACAGACCCTAATCACAATCAAAGAAAATTATACATTGAAAATAAATATATTTTTGAAAGGTATAATACATGATTGGTAAAGGTCACAGAACAGCACTCACACTTTGTCTGATCAAGCACGTACATGTACAGGTGTACATGAAATAATAAGCCTGTGAAAATCTAAACTCAATCGGAAAATAGCGCAAACCCGACTCAATTTTTCTTATAAAACATAAAGAATGGTTTTGATCTTAACACAAGATCAAAACTTTTTTCGGCCTTTATTTGACTAATTTCTGGATAAATAAACAATTTCAGGACGAAATATTTTAACGGTATGTTTCTGCCAGCACAATCTCGATACACTGACAGTTATATGTAAATCTGTAAACATTTCTATTTGGGTATGTTACCAGTGCTGTAAGCCTTTACCTTTAAAGCTGGGCTCCAACGATTTCGAAAAATAAGATGTTCAAGTAAAATTTTGTTCACCTAGCTCCAATTAAGGTAAACATATAATAAACCCTCACTTTTTGAAGTTTCTTGATGTGAATGTTAAGCCACCTTTTACCGTTCCACATTCGCCAAGAATGATAAATTTTCTCTCGACTTTGCCCGTTTTTGGTTCATTTACATATCATGAATATTCATATTTTCCTCAAGTTGGTGACGTAGAAGAGGGGATTCGCTTTCCTTATGAATATTTATACACAGTGTGTTGCATATTACATTCCCACACGCAATACATGCACTCCAATCATTTCGAAAGTAAAATGGTTGAAAATGATACATATGACGACCGTCCTTGGTAGGAATAGAGCATCGATGAAGAATCAATGTACCAATCGGATATTAATGATCATTCGGGCAGTGATTCGGACAGTTTTAGCATACAAAAACCGCATGTACACAAAACTCATTGGAAATCCCATACAACTCCCGCGCACCGAGGGGATTCGTTCGTGGACCGTATCCCCTCTACTACGTCACACATTGACATGAATTTAAATAGCGCCACCCACGGCCAGTTTGGGTAAATAGTCCCAAGAATTGACAATTACTATCAAATTTGATTTCCAATATTACTAAATAATGAAAAAACAACAGCCCCATTGAATATTATGAGAAGGTTCTTATATGTCTTATAAACAAGGATTTGTATTTGTTTCATTTTTTCACAAATCGTTATTCTCCATCTTTAAATAACCACAAGAAGCACAGGCAATGTAACTTGTGCAAAACTATTTCTTTAAAAAGGCAACATCAATTTCTCCCCATAAACAGCATCATACTGGGAGTTGCGTTCAAATTGTTCAGTTTGTGAACAAGGATAAAAAACTACACGTATTGCCACGACCTTTGTGAAGTTAAAAATGGAAACCAAAAATAATTGAAAATGATAAAATACATAATTACCCGCTGTCCCGAGCATAGTGACCGACATATTCATAGAAATCTGCGGCCTTGTCGTAGTGGTCATCGTTGGTTACGTCCAGCTGTCCCAGTCCAACGTTTGCCAAGCCGTCTGTGCAAACGATGACCTTTGACCCGGGCTTCTGGGATGCCATGGCAACAGACAGCATGAGGGCTGGTCCAAGAGCGGTTTGCCCTCCCTCTGTTAAACTGTTCAACAGCAACAATGACGAAACGACACTTGGAAATTGATTTACAAATTTAATTTGTCACAAAAAATGCAAATTCAATGACAGAGTAAACAAATTTACAATCATTCATGAAAACATCCAAAAGGAGGTGGAAATAGAAATAATAGTCTGCAAAGAACTCTTCATTCCTAAATATCAGTGATTTACTTTGTACTGTCTTCTGGGAAGTAGACAAAATGGCTGTGTCTGTAAACAAAATACCATGAAAAAACAATACAATACTTGTTTTGAATACAAAACTCATCTGAGAGCTTAAAAACTAAAGAATTATGATCAACTACTGAGTCTTCACAGTAGACTTCTGAAATTACATGTACCTGAAGATCTTATCGGAGAGACATCTACGGACTTCTCTTATTGGAGCAGGGGGTGGGAAGATCTGGCCGAGGCTGATGATACTCTGCTCGTCTGTCAGACCGGCGCCCTCTAGAGGCACTGGCTCCTGGCTGCCATCCCCGATCACAATCACCTGAAAACAAGCAAAGAGATTATTTCACTCACAGTACTATTACATGTATACTTCTTTTCAGGCTCTTTAAAGGGCATGTACAACATTGGTAAAGGTGACAGAGCAGCTGAAGACTGCTCATAATTCCATTTTACATGGAATAAAAACAAACCTGTGAAATCTTCAGCTCAATTGATCATTGGAAATAAAAATAGTAGAAAACAGCAAAAAAACATTACCCAATTGTTACGCCAAATTGTGTGTCAATAGATGTTTCATTTTTTATATTCCCAAGATAAAAATATTTTGGTGTTTGGTTTTACTCTTTTTCTGGATAAATACAGCATTTCAGGCAGAAAAATATTCACAGTATATTTCTACCATTACCGTTTTTAAACTTTGTATTGTTGTAAGCTCAATTGATCATTGGAAACAGTCGAAAACAGCGAAAAACTGTTGCAATTGCAAATCGATTGAATTGTAGTCAGTAGAGGGCGCTACTCAAGCACCATATCAGGAATTTGCAGCATTGGCTGCCATAATTCAAGCCTTTAGATCATTTTGGGGCTTACATTGTCGTTGAAGGCCACAAGGCCGGCTCGTTTGTTGCCAAGATCCTTCTCCATCTTGGTCAGCTGTTGGTTGATGGCTGACTGCATCGCCTACAATAATGATACATAAAAGGCAATCAATGAAGCAATTTAAGTTTGGCTTCAGCAAGAGATTCTCTGCCTTTGTGAACTGTCCGAGAGAGAATGCAGCCAACGATGATGCAGATTCGTGCAAGGGGGGTTCAGTCACATACAACAGCCATCCCAGCCCTCACAGGCAACAACAGTGTGGAGAGAGAGGCCAGTAGTGACAAAGGTGTCTTAAACACCACAATACAGTGGCTGGGTTTGAGCCAGCAATAAGTCTCTCTCTCTCTAGGTTGTCCTCAGACGAGCCTTCCATCGTTTGAACCTTCCCCAGTTTGAATTTCCCAGACTAAAGACACTGTTGCTATATCTCATGATGTGGTGCAAGCTTTTGCAAAGTGATACCCATCTCTGGAATGGACTCGTTCCTTTGTGCCATTCTTATCCATTATGAACAGAGCATTAGTGCAAGACGTCTGTTATGTAACCAAGCAAAAGCTTGCACTGCATCATGTGATATAGCAGCAGTGTATTTAGTCTGGGAATTTCAAACTGGGGTGTTTATATGCAATGAAAGAAGTCTGTGTGCCAGATATAATGTGCACAATGCATATCTCAATGGCCATATGAACATAATGTGCTTTCCTGTACCTGCAATCTGGAGATGTAGGACAGCTCCATCTTGGGTCCAGCTTTGTATCTGTTTTCACTCTCTGCTACTTCTTCCTTGTAGGCAGAGATGGCAGCATAGGCATCATTCAATCTCCTCTCACCCAGGGCAGCCATTGGAACCTACCAAAGTCAAACCAGAATACTGGTAAAAATGACAAAATACCAGTCTGATACTCATTATTCATCTCAGGTGATTAAACCAAGAAGATTGCTTATGTGTGCATTTGTCACATTGTGGATATTGTCCATGATCAATGTGGGCTCAATCTATCAATCAGGTTTAGTAGCAACAATGATTCAGGACAAAGCAGGGGCTTGAAGTTGATGGTTCAAGACTGGGGAAAACAGCAGCCCAAGAGTCCACACAAAGCCCAGGCCTGGCGCATTTTCAGTGGCTTGACCCAACCACAGTATTAAAGTTTCTTTCAGTTAATCTTGGAATGATCCAACCTCTCTTATACTTGAGGATGGTGGGCTTGTCATGGTTGACCAGCCTACCAATGGCCAAGTACAGTACAACAATCAGTTTGAACTATGATATCATCCAGAGTTGCTCAGAGAGGCCAATTAGGAAAAAGAGAAATGAGAAATTTATGGTCCTTCCCTGAACCTAAGGCCATTTTCATGGCCCTGCTTAGCACCAAAATTTGCATTTAATAAAAACAGGATTAACAACCAAATTTCCCCGTGTTGTGTATCACTTGTGATTGTTCTTTGGCTGTTGTTCGCTGACCATGAATATCAAAAAGAATTTTATTGGTGGTTAGTTTTATTGACCACAACATTTTGTGTTAATACATTTTGTTGTGCTTATTAGCTCCATGGAATTGGCCCCTGGTCCCCTATGCCGCTAGACACTACACCATCAACATGGCACATGTAGGAAACAGGCACCATACAGTATCTTTAGGGAGTGTTTCTTACTTAGCACAATCCTTCATCAAGCCATGTCCAAAATCTTGGTGTACAAGCTGCAAGTATCGCATGCCCCTATGACAGCTGCTAACCAGAGACTATAGCAGTTTGTAAAAACTTGTGTATTACTTGCACAGTCTGCAGCCTGAGATTTTGGGCATGGCCTTTTGATTTGTTGTACATGCAACTACACAAGCAGAATTTGCCGAGAGTCTTGCTCGCCGACGTACCTCTTTAGTGACCGACATGCTCCCTGAGATGTCCACCATGAAGATGACATTGGTGTCGTCTCCGCCTCCTGTTCCAGGGTGAATTGTGAAGGTCACGTCGTCCCCTTGGGGGAAATTCACCATGTCCTCGCTGGCAGGGTTTTCCCTGTCGCAGAACTCGCACTTCCAGATCTGAAAAAAGCAACAGCAAGATATTAACCGACTTTGACTTGCTGGATGAAATAATCCAACCAAGCAGCGTAGAAAGAGCCCTCTTCCCAACAAATGTGAAATCTGTGAAGTCAACAACTAACCCATTTGAAAAACTGTGAATAGAGTGTGGCGTGTTGTGGCCTAGTGGCCCAGCGTGTCATACTCAAGGTCTTATGGTCAATCTACAGATTGTGGGTTGGAGTCAAGCAATGGGTTAGTGGTGCTTGCATCCTTGGGCAAGACGCTTTGTCACATACTGCTTCTCTTCACTCAGGTGCAAATGGCAACATGTGAGGGTAGAGATGGCTTTGTGGTTTGATTAGCCTTTGTGCGCTTACAGCAGCCGAGGCTGTTTATATACTCCCCAGGGAGTTGAGATGGTTTCAGGAATGCTAATGCAGCCCAATGACTAGGGATAATGAGAATGTACAATAGAATATATACAAATAGTTTCTGTGCTCTATAAATGCTATATTATTATTATTATCAACTATTCATTTTGCAGATTTGAGCTGGCCCTACCTGTGCACCGTCTTCTCCAACTGTCAGTCTGCTGATGGCAGAGAAAGCTGCCTCACAGTTGGAGCAGAAGACCGGGCTGCCAGTGTGGTTGTGACTGGGAGTGACCAAGGTGTCAAACTTCACTGCGATGACGTTTGTGTCTGCACGCCTGTGCTTGCGGCTAGGTTCTGGAATGTGCGGAAACAAGTTAGGTTTTCAACACAATGACTGGGAAAGGTATTTGGTGTACGGCCAGCAAGTGACAGGAAAAAATGTTATAAAGTTCTTTTGTCTTTCTGATGCAAGTTAATCAGCAAACAAAAAGCTGCTCCGAGGTAAAGGATGTATCAAAGGTAATGTACTTGTGTGTGTATGTAGACAGCAGTCCATCACAAAGAAACAAGACTTATAATTGCTTTGTAGCACTTACAGGGTAGGAAATGTGTACCTACTACCCAGGAAGGCAATTCATACTTCTGCTACAAGTTTCCAAGGAATAGACCTTTCCTTTGCAAAGTCACAATTTTCGCCAACCAAAATGGCGGAAACTATGGAGAGCCGGGCATAAAAAATAACCACAATCTAAACACAATTTGTACACATTGAAACATATTGCTGAAACAACACAAGCAATGATGGTACATGTACATGTATTTTGCACAGCTATGGAAAGTTTGTAAAAGTGTCGAAGTTGGTCACTCCGTCTGTCCAGAAGACAAAATGATTTGCAGCATTTGGCCGCCTATGCCAACCACCAGTCAATGTTTGTAAAAAAAAAAAGGAAGGTCTACGGTATACCGTTTAATAATGGTGCCGTGAATGATATATCCACGAACAGTCATTGCGTCATCTGACTCTGCATCGATAATGGAGCTGTACATGAATTAAGGTTGCAGCAACTTTTCTAGGTGATTAATTGATGGATAAATGTTTTACCTTTTCTGACCGGCTTTCTCATGGGTGGCAGAGGTGGAGGCTGCTGAGGTGCTACAGCTGAGTAACAAG
Source organism: Astropecten irregularis (assembly GCA_963971285.1). Taxonomy (NCBI): domain Eukaryota; kingdom Metazoa; phylum Echinodermata; class Asteroidea; order Paxillosida; family Astropectinidae; genus Astropecten; species Astropecten irregularis. The sequence continues at coordinate 14,324,822 of OZ020252.1, read as the reverse complement.
AAAAAAGACCATCCTGAGAAAGTGTTTTGATGGTTTACCAATCATTAGCATATATGCCTTAAAGGGCATGTACAACATTGGCAAAGGTGATTTGCCATGGAATAAAAACAAACCTGTGAAATGTTCAGCTCAATTGATCATTGGAAACACTAGAAACAGTGAAAAAACTATGCAATTGTTACATGAAATTGTGTGGGAATAGCTGTTTCATTTTTGATCATTCGAAGATCAAAAATGCTTTTGGTCATTGGTTTGACTCTTTTCAGGATAAAAACAGCATTTCAGGCAGAACACTTTTAATGGCATGTTTCTACCATCACCATCTTTATATCCTGAAAGTTATAGGTAAATCTGTGAAGATTTCTTTTTCGGTACACTACCATAGTATGATAGTACCTTTAAACTGTAATGCAGAAATCTGTGTCTTAAAAAAAATTGTAAGAAGATCTTTTTAAGATGGCTAAAATTTTATAACAAGACTGATGTAACAGAAGATTTAGAGCAATGGAAAGAGAAGGGCAATATGCCAACCTCCTTGGATGTAGTAGTAAGGTTCAGATGGCCTGGGTGTGTCGTAAATCCCATCATCTAAAGATATCTTTGGCTTAGCTTTGACTGGTGGAGTTGCAGGCCCTTCAATGCGGTTGTCATATATTACTTCTGTGGTGGAGCGAAAAAGAAAGGAACAAAATTCTATAAATAAATTATCAATACAGCGGAAAGCGGCTATAATGAACATTTGGCTATATAACAGACATCATCCTTGGCTCCCAATTTTTGTGTATGAAACATCGCAAACATTGCTATTTGGGATAGCTATCATGAATGACCACAATGAAGGTCAATTTATGTGGATCCTGCTGTGTTCCTAGCAATTCCTAAATGGCTACATGAAGGTTTCCTAAACAGTACTACATTAATTGAAGTGAACTGGGGCCAATTTCACTACCATTATAGCAGGTTACGATGAGTTTGGTGAAATCTACCTGATATAATGTAAAAGAAAAACAAACATAAACGACTCTTACCTTCCCGTTTGTTTTGTGAAGGGTTTAAGCCAACATTGTCGTAGACAGCTGCAAGAAAAAAAAAAACATGACAATCGAGTGTTAATTTGTTGAGAGTGAGGTATGTTTCAATGTTTACAAGAAGGCTTGTTATACAGTACACTGAAGCTAACATTGAACAATTACTGTACATTAGACCAATAATGACACTCAAATGATATGAAAAATATCATGCTGTCAAGGTTTCGCAAGTTTCTAGAAATGTTGTGTTTGGTTACATCTGTAAAAAAGATCAAAATGTTGTAGACAATTGAGCTACAAATTAAGGCGTCTTTATTATGAAAAAACGAAAACCCAAAATGAATTCAATCTGGTTACCTTTATGGGGGTTCAAAAGTGGACATCTGCTTTTCTAGTCTCCAAATAGCAGAAAAGCAGATGGAACGCTTTTGTAAAATGCGCTTTTCTACTTTTCTGCTTTTCTGCTACCAAAAAAAGCAGATGGAACGTTTTGGTAAAATGCAGTTTTCTGCTTTTCTGCTTTTCTGCTACCAGAAAAGCAAATGTAACTTTTTACCCGTAACTGGCGGTTCAAAAGTGGACATCTGAATTTTCACATTGTTTACTACCAGAAAAGCAGATTGAACGTTTTTGACAAATCCACTTTTTGGCTTTTCTGCCTTCCAAGACAGCAGATTGAACGCTTGTAGCACAGTGGTTCAAAAGTGGCCATCTGCTTTTCTGCTTATAGCATAAAAGGAGACTGACCGTTTTTCAAAAATCCACTTTTCTGCTCTTCTAAATGTCGGACAGCCTCAAGCAGACGTTCACGTGTGCTAAAGTGGGGAACGGGGGGGGGGGGGGGGGGGGACTAGAATCTTGAGCAAATACTGTCCACATGTGGAACACAAATCAAATCAAAAAAGACCCAAATAGTCTTTCCACAAAGAAAGCATGCAGTTTGATGGACATCCACATAGTCATCTTGGTTTTGATCATGGACATGTACTGTTTAGCGCAAAAACATGAAAAACTAATTGCACTCGTAAAGTTTAAAAACTTTTTATCAGTAAGTTATCAGTAAGAGCGATATTCTATATTCAATGCCACTCCCCCTCCGCCCACCTTTTGAAATAATTAAGTCGACTGGTTAAAGAAATATCGTCAAAACCCTCTTTAATTTATGAGGATAAAACTGGATTTCCGCTGTTGGTGCCCCGTATTATTCCCCCTTTGGACTTGACGTTTCCTGCTTTACAAGAAACACTCTTCCCTGATAATGTACGGCCAATACCATAGGCATAGACTCCATGCATTTTGTTCACAAGGCGATCTAGACTCTTACCAGCGCCCCTCCCCCCATGTTCACGAGATAGATCCTTGCCAGCACCTCCGATCCCCGGACTCTACACCGATCGGACGGCAGGACTACCATTCGCCATTACTGCAGTGTCCCCACCCTCCTTTTGTATGAGAACAAAACAATTTACGCCCCACCGCACTTATCCTGTGGGTGATACACTGCATGATGCAGGGCCAACTACATGAATCGCTCGTCGGATTCGTGTATAGCAGAAAAGCAGATGGCCACTTTTGAACCACTGACTGTGCCACAAGCGTTCAATCTGCTGCTTTGGAAGGCAGAAAAGCAAAAAAGTGGATTCGTCCAAAACGTTCAATCTGCTTTTCTGGTATTAAGCAAAGTGAAAATTCAGATGTCCACTTTTGAACCGCCAATTACGGATATAAAGTTAAATTTGTTTTTCTGGTAGCAGAAAAGCAGAAAAGCAGAAAATTGCATTTTACCAAAACGTTCCATCCGCTTTTTTGGTAGCAGAAAAGCAGAAAAGTAGAAAAGCGCATTTTACAAAAGCATTCGATCTGCTTTTCTGCTACTTGGAGAGCAGAAAAGCAGATGTCCACTTTTGAACCCCCATATACCTTCCTGTCTGTTTTGCATCGGATTGAAGCCAGCATTGTCATAGATCACTGTAAGGAAGAAAAACAGTAGTTAATAGTTGTACATGAGTTGAGAGTGAGGTACATGTATGTTTCAATATGTACAAGAAGGGTTGTCATACAAGTTATTGAAGATGACTTCGGACAGTCACTGTGCAGCAGACCTACACGGTGTTTGTTATTAGTAACTTGGACAAGACATCGATTAATGCATACGCGAAGACATTTAGTCAAATGTACTTAAAGAAATCAAATGAACTTACATGTATATTGTTTTACAAGTATGTATAAATGTGCATGCATGAATAATATGCATTTTGGGAAAAACAGCAACATTTTTTGTCTCCAGGCTTCTTTTTCACCATAACATAAAAATATTAGAAAACATACTGACATGCATGTTTTAAGCAATTAAAAACTGGGCTTCATTTCAAATCAGTATAAAAAAACCTATTAACAAAGAAATATTCTGAAGAAATTGGCATTGTAAAATAAAAACAAAAAAATCCAATACAAAATGCATCAAAATGCAGAATGCATACATAAATGTTGCTGCTAGATCTACATCATTCATTAGTAATATTATACAAACATTTCCTTTGCGATTGTGTTTCAAAAGAAAAAGAAAGAATGGAAAATATAATTGTAGAAATGGTCAAATGGAGTTTGCTATTTTATAATGTATGCAGTTAATATAGCAGGAAGTTACACATTACACAAGAGAAGTTACACGGTCTGTGACAGCTTATGATCATAATTATTTGCTTAAAAGGTTCACCTGCTACAGGTACTAAATGCAAACTAGTCCTACATCATGTACATGTACGTTTGATAAAATGTAATATTGTAGTGGGTGGAAAGCGCATAGCAACAATCTGGGAAAATTCATATTGTTAATTGACTTTGAGCTTAATTCAAAGGTAACATACAGTGTAATAACACTCAGACCGTGCTTCATTCCAATTATAAAAAAAAAAAACAACAACAACAACAACAAGCTTTGATAAAAGTGTTGATTTTTCAGCACTACATGCATCTTATGATAATATATAAGCTAGCTGCCAGCATAAGTTACATTTTACATCTTAAATATTTGTTTTAATGGCTAACATGCATTTCATCAAATTGAGGCATAATCTGAATAGCATCCATGTACATGTATACATGCATGTACAGTATATTGTAGGCCTACATGCAGTTAGTGCATAGACAGGGTTCTAGCCACGGTGGGCGGCGCTGGGCGGGCCAGCCCGGCACTGGACATTTGCGCCCGGAACATAGGTCTGAAATAAACTCTGCCGCCCAGCACAAATTTCCGCAGAGTGAATAAAAGTATTGCCAATATCGTGAATTTTGATCACATTCCTGAATAAAAGTTCACGCTTTTCTGTGTTTTGAAATGTAAAGCACTGATTCTCAATGTTTACAAGATGATATAATTTCAAATGTTTAGCGTATATCTGTACATGTAGCAGACTAGGGCTCAACTTCATTTCTAGAGCCTACCACTAAAATTGGTCTGGCTAGAACCCTGTGCATAGTGAGGTTTTTCAAAATAGACCTTAATATGCAAATGATGTTATTTGCTCACTGTGTATGCCATCTGTAGGAGGTTGAAAGATGGTAGCTCATTGGTTAATTGTTTTGGCCAAGAGGCGTAGCTTTGAGCATTGTTTCATCATCAATCTATTGAAGATACTGTAGCCTGTGGGTGACATCAATGCATATTGGGGGGTCTACAATATTTAGGAAAATTCATGTTCAAATTTCCTGACAACGCTATACACGTACTGTACATGGACAGCATTTTGCCCCAACTTGGAAGGAACAAACTAAATATAAATTTATATACCATCCATAGAAGGCCTGTTGAGCATAGTCTGATCGTATGTCGCTACAAGGTATGAACAAAAAGGATTATAATTAAGGTACATGTACACAGGCATGCAACTTGGACTTTCCAAAAAAAGAGGAAATTCATATTTTGACCATATTTTGTACAGTGTTTTTCAGTTTTCAATGGCATAAGAATGAAGTGAAAAAGAGGAAATCAGCTGATCCGAGGAAAAGTTGCATGACTGTGTACATAATGTATCATAGGATTCTTGCCATTATAAGAACTGAAAGCTGACTTAGGAGAAACCATGCCATAAGAGCATGAAAATTCTACGGAATAGCTGAGTGCAGTATGTATTGGAGACTCTCATCCCAGTTCAACTACAATCTATGTACATACCTTTCCTCAGCCCCTAAAAAAACTGCTGACAAAAAAATAAATAATACGTTTTAATACTTAATATTATCCTCTAATCATGGTACTACAGTATACCATCTGGAACAAAAAAAGAAGAAAAGTTTGGAAATGTATCACAAAACATGTACATGGTAGCAAATGAGACAAACTGTAACCAAAATTTTATCCCCTGCCCCACCCAAAACCACATGCCCCGCCCCCAAAAACATCTTTTCAGTGCTTCTTATAAGGCCCTGATTGGAGGAGGCATTTACAAATTTACATATTGTATGATACGTACCTTCTGATTGGGCGAATCCTGTTTGATCGAACTGAAGTGGCATGTACTCAGAACTTTCTTGTGCACTAGACGAAATGAATGGATAACAAAGCAAATTACAATTTGAAATGGAATACACTGCAAATTCAATCTTCAATTTCAATCAAAATCAACTTTATGATCATAATAATATGTTGAACAAGCTTCATTGTGAAGTGGTGTTTCTTCTCACTTGATTTCCTGTCGAAGGAAGTTGTAAAGGAAACGGGATATATCCTGTATTGTTCAACGTCAAATATAAAGTGTTGGTAATTCAACGTCATCAAATAGAGTACATTGTATGCATGTATACTCGTACTGTACTATACACTTATGTCCCAATCTACGGTGTACACTGATAATTGATACATTGACACAAACATGCGACCAAAATCATGCAAATATTTCAAATTTTGATAATAATGAGATGATAGTGTACTAAGGCTGGAAATAAGGTTTGGTGAGGGCAAGGCCAATTTTCTATTGCAAGGGGCACTCCCATTGGAAAATCATGGTTTTTTTTTTAACATTTGAAGGGGCACAAAGGCCTAGAACCAGGGCAACGAAGACCATGGCCTACGTGGCCTCCGTTTATTTCCAGGCTTGGTGTACTCCGTGGAAATCAATTTGAAGTACAGTGCATGCATTTTTTTTTATTTGCAGCTTTGAATTTTGCACTTTGGGGTTTTAGTAAGGTAAATCATGTGGTAGCGAGATTAGTGTCAACAGTTGCAATCGCATACTATACTTAATGTATAATGCAAATACCTCAAAATTTCCAAAAATTGCCTCTTATGTTTTTGAGGATGTACGAGAAATCTTCGGAAGTGTAGATTGAATAAAGAACCTTATTCAGAACTCCGTCTTGGGAAGAATAAGTGAAGAAATTTCTTCAAACTTTGACGACGAACAATCATTGACTAGTACATAAATTTTAGCATGGTGATGTAGGGGAGAAACGGTTTTAAATTGATAGAGTCGAGCGGGAGACGTGTAACCAGATTTGAGTATTAGAACGTGCACAGACCATATGCGGCAAAAGTCTATAGTCATTGCACGTATTTAAATGCAGGCTGTGCTGGGCGAGCATGATTTTAGTTTCTCTGCGTCGGAAACTCAACAGTTTGCGCGAAATTGAAGTAAAGAAAACTAGGTTTTATAGTTTCAAAATGCTTTCATTCCGGATCGTGTTTAAGTTCAAACATGTCTCATTAAAATGAAGCACCAACAAACACGTCCGTTGTAGGATCACCGGCAGGATTTTATGGTTCACTGCTCAGCAAATCCGCGGACTCCGCGTTCGTTCCAGACTCGGCCACTGGAAGACAATTTTAACATAACAATAGTGCTTTTGTTATACGATGCAAATAAGCTTGTGTAACCTGGAAAAATGACACACTAAACAAACCAAGGATCTGAAGGACAAGACGCGAACTGTTTAGTAAAAATAGTCAAAGTTTGGAACAAAAAAATAGAAACACAAAATCAAAACCAGCCAAAAGCAAAAAAAAATCTTTGAGATGAAAAACCAACAATAGAACTAACCAAAAACAGAACTAACCAAAACTCAGCAAAACAGCAGCAAATCAAAATCAACACAGAAAATCAAAACTCAGGTAAAACAACCAGAAAATAGTGAATACACAAGCAAGAGAAAACAAGAGGACTGTATCACACTCTGCTCTCTGCTGAACTGACTAGAAAACTCCTCTGGCTAATACCATCTGCACAAAACTCCCAAGCACAGGACTCTTATCTTCTAATTTACATAATTACACTATAAACACAAGGACCGAGGGAAAGGAAGGGGCACATATCACAAAGTCACTGAACCAAGGGATAACATGAAGACAGGACAGGAAACAAGGATTTAACAAAAATGTCATCAAACTAAACACTGAAAGGCATGATAAAACTCAACACTGAAAGGCATGAGAAAACTCAACAACACTGAATCCTTATAGAAACAATCTAGAAACAGGGCAGAATATTAATAAAACAATTCCTTAAAACTAGTCTTCAAGGCCAAAGCAAAATAAGTTCCAAACAACAGCAAAATGTGATCTCTGGTAAAACAGCCTAGTCTTTTCTATGTTCACACAATAATGGTTAAAATCAAATAAAAAATACATGTTCAAATTCCCTCTCCTACACTTGCTGGGCTGTCCAGCCGGCGTAACCAAGGAGGATATTTTTCTCTGCGAACTCTGCGGAGGCCGCTGAGAGTAATTTTTGAAGGCATCCCTAATTCAATGTCATCATACAGTGTACATTGTATGCATGTACATGTATACTCATACTGTACTATACACTAATGTCCCAATCTACAGTGTACACTGAGAATTGATACATTGACACAAACATGCGACCAAAATCATGCAAAATTTTCAAATTTTGATAATAATGAGATGATAGTGTACCATTTTCCATTGCAAGGGGCACAAAATCATGGTTTTTTTTAACATTTGAAGGGCCACCAAGGCCTAGAACCAGGGCAACGAAGGCCATGGCCTCTGTAGCCTCTGTTTATTTCCAGGCTTGGTGTACTCCGTGGAAATCAATTTGAAGTACAGTGCATGCATTTTTTTTAATTTGCAGCTTTTAATTTTGCACTTTGGGGTTTTACATGTAGAAGAGCGGAAGGGAGGCCGGTAGCAGGTGATGCTCAGTGAAAATTTAAGAGGTAAATATGTGATATGGATCGGGTGATGATTATAATATTTTCCCAGATGACATATTGAGCCTGACTTTTTCCATATCATGCAGGGGAATCAGGTTGGTGTAGCGGTTCTTTCCTCCCCTTTCACCTCTGGCGAACCAAGTTCAAGTCCGGCTCAGTCCACAAGTGGATTGGGTTTTCAGTCCCTGCCTGATTCCGTGGGTTTTACCCAGAATATTACTCTGGGGTTTTCCTCCCACCTCTAAAACTGTATCTTCTATTCATCATCTTTCCATAAAAGGTTTCATCGGGCTTTCGAGGTAGAGACATGACAGAGCCTAGGGCGCTTTTAAGGAATCCTTGGTGTCATTACCAGAAACAAATAAATAAATAATAATAATAATGCAGAATGCTTCTGTTCATGCAACACATGCAACACTCGCTGGTGATCATCAATGAAATGGTGCAGAGTGATGAAAAAAACCAAACCAATACATACAATCATGAATGTACAAAGACAATTCAAATCTTACCGGTGTAATAATTGCTGGTAGGGCGCACTTGAGAAAAAAGAATTTCAACGAATGTACAGGACATGAATACTTTTAATTAAGCACAATAGAATTTTAAAATAGAGTTTTTAACAAAAGAACCTGTCACAGGATTAAATTATGTTTCAGTCTGCCTTCTATGTTGACCTTTACCATGTGTTTACTAATAAAACAATTCTGGTAAATAACTTAACTTTGTGTTAATGTTTTGTGCAACGTTTGTAATGCCATAATTTTTACGTGCATTTCTGAATGTTATAAATTGGCTTGTTGATATTATATTGGCAGTTCATATTAAAAGATTTAAAAAATAATGAATGACTGAAACAAGATCCAACCATCAGCAGAGCTCGACAAATTTATAAAATAACTGGTAGCCCACCGGACTACCACACCTTGAAATCTGGTAGCCCAGTGCTTTAAACTGGTAGTCCTACCATCCAACCATTTAAAACAAAAATACGTCAAACAAATTCTTAGTTTGATCATATTCCTTATCATGAATTTTTTTCTTCTTGTCAGATGGGGCACTAGGCCTACCACACACAAAAAAAGTTTCAAAAATTAGCGTTGCCCGAGCTCCGATTTATAAAAATGAATGATAGCGCTATATTGCGCACGTGTTGATAATGTGCACGATCAATGAATGCATAGCGATGTAGGAGTGTGTAAAACATGCTACAACGATCGTTGCGCCGACGTATACATTCAGTTTCTGGTCTCGATCTTCGTGCGTGTTTGGGAATCTTGCGATGATTTGGTGCCGGCAACCTTACAGAATATTCAGTCAGAATCGTTCATAACTTGCTCAGCGCGACATGTCACATTTATTACCGAAAAATCTGCATTGAAGCCGGCCGAAATCCACGGACCACGGTACCGAGCGCGACTTGTCTGCATGCACCAAATACACACGTTGCATGTGCGACATGTAGGCTTCCACTTCCGGCCTGATTGCGAATTGGCGACTGTGTACAGGTGCATAACGTATGCTTTGAATGGTGCGGCGAGGATAGACATCGTGGAATTTTCTGGATGCAATTCTGCTGCTTAATGGACCGGGCCAATACGGCCACGTGGTGTGCATGCGGTGTGCATGATGCATTGTACGCGATATGTTCACGTATTCTTTTGAGCAGCGATCGTCCTTTCGGTAAGTTCAGTAACTATATTAAATAAGTACGTGTTTGCGAAAAAATGGTAGTCCGGCGGGCTCTTCCACCAGAAACTCTGGTTGCCCGGCGGCCTCGCGTGGTTGTCCCGGGCGTCCGGGCCCGGGATTTGTCGAGCTCTGATCAGTGAATGTGACATACATCACATAGGCCTATGTGCTGTGATATAATGTATATGATTCAGCGATTGTAAAGTTTGGGACCCCTTTGTATTCTACCCTATGCTGGAAAGACCATGAATAGTAAAAAACAGGGGGTCTCAAACTTTACAATCGCCTATGGCCTGATAGTTCACAGTTCTTGCAGAGGGCTTTTTCAGCCAAGTTAAATAGGTTTACATGTATTTCGTTTATTCACACTGGATAAAGGCAATACACGTTTTCTTACCTGAGGTTCAAGTCATGGTCTGTTATTTCTTCTTCATCGGATTCATCGTAGTTATAAACGTGGGTCGACGCAAACTCCATTATGTTCTGAATTATGGTTGGAGAAGAGAAAAAAAAATTAAAATCGGTAAACAAAAACGGAAAAATGTGTCAGAATACGTAGGTGTTAGTGTACCCTTAGTTGCGATGATTGTGCATGTTACTCTTGGGGTCGCTTTAACAACGCCCTGTGATTGATCGTTACTCGAGATAAAAAGGATTTAACCAATCGGAGGGCTCGACCTTAGCGGTCGCCCGGGTGCCAAATGCGACTCAAAAAAGCGGCGGGCGAGTCAAAACCCTTCTCTCGGTAGTCCGGCGGGCGACTCAAATTTTGTTGAAATAAAGTGTAGAAAACAAAATATTCCTATGCCCGGCCGCTTATTTTTTAAACATTGACTAAAAAAATACGCGGCCGAAAAGAAAACTTACGCAGCCCGGCCGCGATATACATGTTCCGTACCGTCCAAAAATCCTACCCCGTACGGCAGATCTTCGGAACCGACCGAGCCTGTACAGTGCACACACACAGTACGTACGGTGTGTATGTAGTCTTTGCCCACACGTGGTTGAGACTGGTGCACGTTGTTTTGATATCGTAGCTTTTGTGTGGCCGTGTGGGTCGGATACCAGTCGTAGAATATTCGAGATTATGACCATGCTGACTGCACGATGCATCGTGTTTACGTCTTCTCTATGCATTCGTCGCCCTAGGAATTTTTCTCACGACGTTTGTTTTTAGATCAAGCACATGTACGTGAAAAGTGTGTTTCTTCTTGGACAAAATTACCGACTGAAATTCAAGTAAGATGTAGCTGATCACGAAAATGCGCTTTACGGTACGGTCAGAATATTTGTAATTGTACGGGGATCTCGCAACGATACAAATAACAATCGTGGCAATGCATACATCGTGTTTCATGTCGGTGTTCATGACATTGGCGGAAAAAAGGATCGCGCTAAGATTTGCTTGGTCTGTCATGTCGGTAGAAATAGCGCAAAATAAAATTTGGCACCCTTAAAAAATAGCGGAAATCAGCTAAAAGTCGGGGTGTTCTTGAAGGGTCTGGTCAATTCAGTTGTAACTTTTAAGCACGCCACACCTGGCGTGGCGCCCCGGTACGGTACTCATCAACAGCCATTACGCAGCATACTTCCGGGTTCTTGATTTCTTATATAATATTAAATTGCAGGTATTATACCCGGCAATGTTATACTCGTTTTACAAGAAATCTTCTAATATTTCCAATAAACTGATTTGTATTAATTAAACCAAAATAAACATATAATTAATGTTTTTAAATACATTTTTTTTCAAGTGCAAGAAAACATTTGCTAGCGCAAAACTGAAGCTGATGTGCACTTTTATATATAAGTGTTGACTTCCAACTTTAATTGTGATTGTGTTATATATTTGCAATTAGCGTACATTTTTATCAATTCAAACAAATACTGACATTTGGTTGAATGATTCAACTAGATATGAACTCTGAAGTATAACGTTAAACGTAGTTACCAGTAACACTTGTTTGCCGAAATTGCAAATAACAATGTATTTTTATCAATTTTAAGTTTGATTAAAAAAATAGCATAAAACATATGCGGGCGAGTTAAAAAACTGGCGGACTACCCAAAACTCTGGCTGGGTAGTCCGGCTGGCGACTGAAAAAAAAAGTTAAGGGAGAGCCGTATCCTTCGACTTTTATGTGGGGCTGCAATGCATCATATATCCTAAGTCCTATGATAATTGATTGTAAGTTACAACAAGTTTGGTGAAATCGACCCTTGTCTGTCATGGGACATGGATGACCATGGCCACCGAAGGTTACAATTTTACTTCCGACTTACATAAACTTCAAAGTTAAACTTCAACTTCAGTGTGTGTGATGTGACGGTACGGTGTACCAAGTTCTCTTCAACTTCTAATTATAATATCCAAAGCCAGAGTCTGGCTGATGTTCTTGTTTGAACTTCTCTGATGAATCTCGATCTTTCAAGCACTTTATGTCATAACAATTTCGTGAAATAACTTTTCAGAGAGTGTAACTGAAAATAAATTTCCTGGTGCGTGATGAAAATTATAAAAACATGTCACAGAGGCTAGGCCTACACTCTACAGCAAAAACCTTAAATCCGTATTTTTGGCAACAACCAGTCCGACTAACGTTAGTTCTTACAAAAATGATACCAAACTTCAAACTTACTAAGTTTTACAGAAACTGTCACACGCTGATATGACTCGTACCTTACGAATCGTCACCTCAATGAACTAAATTTAGATTTCTGTTGTCATTTTTTGGGTGTACCACCTACACATTCTAAATCACGTATTGATTTCCGCAGCACCCGAAGGAGCCGAACAGCACATCAAGTAAATAAGATGTAAATGAGCAGTAAACAAAACTAGTTCTAACCAAAAATACATCTGAACACAGTCAAATCGGAAGATAACAATATTACTGAAAGTGCATTTGATCTCATTAATATGTGTCAGTTAGTTTCGTAAAGTTTTTTTTCATAAAAGTTGTTTTTTGGTCTCAGAACAAAAGTTTTAATACATAGGGATTAATACGCAAAGTGACCCGATTAAAACGGGTGCCCTCAGCGCTTTACATGTATGCAGTATTCAGATGACACAGAGTACCACATTTATTGACGTCATTGAATTTTTATTTATCATGCAAATATACTCATGCATAATGCATATATGAATAAGCATGAGAAAGTTGTCAATGGCAACGTGTACACTGCACCTGTCGATACGTGGGCCACTTCCGCATGTAGAGAACCTGTGACTGCCGTGTGTGCGTTGATTTTTTTTGGAGAAAAACTTTATGATTCGTCGTTTTATCTGCACTGTGTTGCCTTAATGTGTTGTTAGAGTATTTTCACAGAAGCACACCATCGTCTAGAAAAGAAAAGGCTGCTAAAAAAGGTGAGAATTATAATTTATATTAATCGCCTTCGCGGGTAATGTGCAACTTCTGCAGGCTGCACCTCTCGCCGTACGTTGCTCACTTTTCCTATTTGTAGGCTATGCCTATGGGGTCCATGCAAAAATGCTTGGATATTAGGCCCTACTAATTAGGCCCATGAGGACTGACCAAGTCAGTCCCGGATCCCCACGTCAAGAACTCAGTCAAACCAAGACATGCAAGGATTACAATCATCGCAACTAACTATGATCAGCATTATATGAGATGTCAAATTTTTTAAAGATTGCAAAATGCAAGATGTAATTTACTTTGTCTTGTTATCGTAACCCTTGGCCTGTCCATCATTGGGATGATCGTAACCATTGGTCTGACTGGGGGATAAGGTCCTGGCAGTCCCTTCCCGGTCCCCATGTCAGACCAAGGGTTAGGTCCCAGTCCCCATCATGTCAGACCAAGGGTTACGGTCATCGCAACTGGAAAATTGGACATACAGGCCTAAGACCCAGTTGACACATGCAGGTTGACAAACAATGGAAGATAAACAATTGGATAATAAAGAATAATAAAAAAAATGGATAAATGTGTAGGCCTACTCTTGCATGCCTTGCGTGTGGCTATTAAATCTTAAATTTGTATATATTTTTTTTAATTACAGAAATAAAAAATACCTAAACATGGGTCGGCTACCTCACGGGCAGAAGACGGCTCATGTTAATGCAAGCTATGGGCCGGATGCAGACATCATGAAGTTCTTCTCCACATCCTACTCCTCGTCCTACGGCAAGGATGGTTTCACTCCACGAACCGGGAAGCATGTCGGGACAGGGTACCAGTCCAACTTCCGTCCAGGGGTGTACTATGGCCAGCGGATTGACGTGCTGGATAACCCAGCCATGGAGTAAGTATAACGTCGTTAGTGTACGTGTGGCCAACTCGCTCCTTACTGGCCCCCCTGGCTGACTCGCCCCCTGACCAACTGCCCACTTCTCCCACAAACTTGTGGTTTGATCACAGTTTACATCGCAGAATGAAAAACATCAAAATGTAAAAAATGCACAATTCTTAAAACAAGAAAAACAAGCCAAGAACAACACATAATGTCGTCATAATGACAACACTGATACAACTTAATAAAGTGAAAGTGTAGGCCCTAGTAAATAAAGTCTATAAAAATATCAAGAATAACACTTAAAGTTAAAGCAAGACATTTAAAAACAAAATGGTTACCAAATTAGCAAGAAAAAATATCATAGTAATAAAACAAAATCTCAAAAAGTCACAAAAACTCAGAAATAGCGTCATGCTAAAAATACATAAGTCAGTCAGGGGCGAGTTGGTCAGGAGGCAAGTTGTCCTGTTACCTTCCTCTTTAAGTATTTTCAGAAACATTCTGTCATTTGATTGACCAGAATTGTCTCTTTTTCGTCTTTTGAGCAATAGAAACTTGGCTGGTAAATCTGTTCATCTCAACAGTTTCACTATTTAATTCGTTCAAATCCCGCCTTAGTCAATCTTCCTTTAGTTCACCTTTCAGAAAATTGAAATGTTAGATTGACAGTTGTTTGCATATGATATTATTCTGCATGCAACTCCACTATTAAATGCTTATTAGCTTACACCCTTCCAACATCATGGACCCTAATTTTCCCTCTACAGGAAACTTCTACGCAACAATTATACCTCCATCACCAAGATGCACTTCAATCCTTCCCAGGATTCCGATGGCCTTGACCCCTTGCCCACCAACTTGACCCAGGTCGGCAGCGGCTTCACCAGGCAAGACCCGATCACCACGCCGACCGCAAACAATGTAAGCAAATATCAGTACCCTAATGGTGGAAACATTTCATTCCTTAAGTTAGGAACTTCCTAAAAAATAAACATTATGACTTTTTATCTATCTGTATTACAAAAACAAAATCAAACTTTTTGAAATCAGTCTCATTTCCGACAGCGGCTGGCAAAATCAGCGGCTGTATGTCTGCATATAATTTAAAATAAATCTCATTTTGACCCAAACCTCAAAATGTTTTGCCAATATTGATAGAGTAACAAAAATTAACTAAAAATGGTATGGTACGGTACTCCGGAGATCGCTGGTTCGAATCCCGCTCCAGTCAATTTTTCTTTGTTTGCTTTTTAATGACTTAAAATTCAGTCAGTTTCTCTTGTGGTTATTTGATGGTAATATAAAAATGATTATTCATAACTCCACAAAAAAAGTTCACCAAATTGTCTGTTTTCCCCACATTCTGTTTGCATTTAGAAAAAACTCTTTGAGTTTGTTTCTTTCCAAATGAATTGTGGGAACTCCCCTTTTACGATTTAAATTTGGAGTTTTGACAGTCACCCCTTTGATTGTTGTTGCACAGGTGCGACATGTTTGTGTTGATACCCGTTACCATGGCATTGGTCCTACCATCAGTGGAGTTCTTCCCAAGCATAGACCGCTCCTGCATAAACTTCGATCTAAGGACCCAGTAGCTGCAGAACATGCTGCACATGTAAGTACAAGAATCAAAATTTATAAAATTCAATGTTGGTTTCATTCAACTGGGGCCAATTTCACGGCGCTTTTTAGCACAAAAATTTTCTAAGCATGACATTTCTACCTTAATAAATAACAGGGTTAAGAAACAAATTTCCATGTGTTGTGTATCACTTGTGATTGCTCTTTGGCTGTTGTTCGCTGACCATAAATATCAAATGGAATTTTTAATGGTAGTTTGTTTTATTGAGCAAGACATTTTTGTGCTAAGCAATTTTGTGTGCTCAGCAGCTCCATGAAATTGGCCCCTGATCCACAAAAAGAGTCTTCTGATGAGGACTAGACCAGGCTAGTCGAAAGGTTGAGACCTTAAGAGAAGTGTGAATGAAATAGAAATGCTATAGGCCCCTAAGTACGAACGATTCTTACATGTACATGATGGTGCTTCCGCAAACCGATCCACTGTATACTTGATTACAAGAACAGAATTAGTGGACAATTCTTGTTTCTGTGATTGCGGTTAATTTCACAAAGCACTACATCTACTCACCGCAGAATTAAGCACTTATCATTCTCATTCTACACTTAATACAGGGTTAGCGGCAAATTCCTCCGTAATCCAAGAAATGGGATCCAGTAAGCACAAAATATTCTGCTTCCGCTAAGCAAATTTATTTTGTATATAAATTCAATGATGTTTTTATTACAGGGACCTGGTTTCATGTCAACTGAGTCTAAAGTACGCTACAAAGGGACACCCAGTCAACGTCGTAAGTCAATATTGAAATTTCTCATTAGTTCATATAGTGAACAAAGAAAAATTGACGAGCAGGATTCGAACCGCCGACCTCCTGAATACCGCATAGGCGCTCTACCAACTGAACTATCCAGCCCTATTAGGCCGTTGCATGTGCCCTCGAATTCTGTTGCGTCGTGGGATATCTCTGGGAACAAGAAAAAAATTGCCCTGTTTGATAGATTGTGCAACAGTTGATTACATTTTTCATGTTGGCACCTCCATATCCCTGCAGTTTGTGTGAAAAATTGATCCAAAATCACCGATTTTTGTCCCGTATTGACCTCCGATTTGTGACCTTTCCTTCCCATAAGCCTGTGTATGCATAATATATTAGGCAATATGACCCAATCAGGTTAGAGGATTTGAGTCAGGTGACTAACAAAGATGGCGGCGCCCATGGAAGTCGCGCGCTTCGTTATGCCGATGCACTAGCGAGAGATATCGTGTCGGTGTTACCGCACTGATTAACCATGGCTATGCAGTGCATATTGCACTACTCAAAATCAGTCGATGAACCGTTGACAACGTTCTCTGAGAAAAGTTGGATTAGAGCAAAATTCTGTTCGTCAGAGTGGAAAAATCTGGATGGAGAAGACGCAGAGGTGGCCAAGAGAAACGATTCCTTGTTCGCAGAACAACATCCCACGGCTTTACATGGGTACCACAGAACCTGCTACGCTCGATTCACTAACAAATCAAACATCGAGCGGGCGAAAAAACGCTGTGAAAGGAGGGGAAATGAACAGCCTGATGTTTCCCTGGATCCCCCACCACCACCAAAGCGCAGCCGACCATCGAGAACAACAGCCACTGCAACTGCAAGTGCAAGTAGGCCTACGAGAACAACACTCCCCGAGTCGTGCATAATTTGCAAGAGCAAGACACACTATGTAACCCGCAGAGGGAAACGGGTTGCTGATACTCTCTGCCTAGCTGAAACTATCGATGGTGGTGAGTTTTTTTTTTATTACATGTACAACCAACTGTGCTTCCAGTTCCTTGTTACTCATTTTAAAGCTTTTCACTGTAGCCCTTTGTACATTGTGCCCTTGGGGAAAGAATTCCACTGACGCAAGTCATGATGAACTTCAATCTCAGGTGTGTAAACCGGGGGTAGCTTATTTAAAAAGAGAGATTTTCAGGGTTTTTTTGACCTACAATTATACACCTCGAATGCAGCGGTAGCCATTTTTCTCATAACGCCCTCTGTCGGTCCCATATGTTTGTGCACAAGTGATGGTCGTCAGTGGAATTCTTTCCAAAGGGATATTTATATCATATATGAGTCTGTTAAGAAAGGAATTGCAATGTTATTGTAAACATATTTTGTACAAATTATGAATTTGGTTGAATTAGCTCCATGCAACCGGTATCCATATAAAAGGGGAATTAAGATGCTTGAATAAAGGGTGTTAATTAACAATTGATTTCCCGATGCAGGTATGCTCCGAGCAGCTGCTGAAATGAAAGATGATGAGTCTATCCTTCTACACATCCGAGGAAAGGAATGCAATGCAATTGAAGTCAGGTACCACAGAGACTGCTATCAGAGTTACACCAAGCCTGCATACAAACACACCAGGAAACCAGATCCGTAAGTTTTCAGTACTAAAGTCTCTACAGAAATCCAGTCCTAATAGATCTTTAATGTGTACCGCTAAGTTGCAAAAATGACTCACCAGTCCTGGAATTGTGTGCCATTGTTCTTTAGAAAGGAATGCCTACTGTGTGGCCCAGCTGTTTTTACCTAATGGTCCTTATTGTATGCTTTTTGTGTAAATTTGTATAAGTACAATAATGACCAGAAATAACCAACTACATGAAACATGTGATTTAAGAGATTTGATTGTTTTTCCTTGCAGTGATTCTGAAGAGTCCACTACAACGCACATGTTTGACAAGTCTTTTGATGTATTTTGTGAGACTGTTATCCAGCCAGATATCATTCATGGTAACGGCATCAGAAGAATGAGTGACCTGCTGAAGCGCTTCATACAGGTGGCAAAAACAACTGAACACAAGGATGCATCTAGCTACAAGTAAGATTTTGTGTTGGTGTCTGTCCAGATATTTGGACATTATGTTGATCATTTGCAGACTTCATGTAAAACATAAATTTCCTAACCTTGCCACCCCTACCAGCAAAAAACAAACTTCATTTATAACATGATTGAGCATGCCAGCTTCCCTTTAATTCATCCATGAAAAAACCTCAATATTGTCAATGGAAATATCAATTTCATTAAGTAGGAGGAGCCATTGATGGAGAGAATGAGTAGGTGGTAGGTGCATAATAATACAGTCGAACCTCATTAATACGAGCTCTCTTAAGACGAGATCTCGGTTAAGACGAGCATATCACGCCGGTCCCGACCGAGTTGTGCACGTTTCTATGGGGAAATATTTGCTTAATACGAGCACTGATAATACGAAAAACCTTTTAATACGAGCGTTTTGGGCTGACCCAGTTGCTTGAAAGTCATTGTAAACAACCCATTTAATACGAGGATTTTTTAATCTGGCTTCTTTTGGAATCGATTTTCGGATTTTTTTTGTACAGATTAAGAAAAATCCCACCACCATCAATTCACCGTTGTTTCATGTTGCCGAAAGCTAAGTTCACCGCAGCACTAATGCCCACTAATCCCCTCCTGCGGTTATACCAGCGGCTTGCCCAGTGGAAAGTGTAAAGAAAAAACAGACAATGTACGGCGCGTCGTATTTTAGTTTTATTGTGTGTGATCCACATGGGTTTTTTTTGGCTGTCACGAAAGTCAAAACCCGACCGAGGAAAACGGCGAGGTCTTACATTTTGTCGATTCGTTTTCGTAAGGAGAAAAACTTCTTTTTTCTTTCAAAAATCAAACCAAAGTCCACGCTAATTTCCAGACAATTTTACCTTGCTGATGACTTGTAAAAAGGATTTTGGTCACAACAAATTCTTCAAAGTGTAGCCAACATGTATCCGAACAAAATAATATTCCATGAACGGACCGATAGGATCTGACTGCGGCCCGACCAATCGGCCGATGCTACAGCTACACGTGGTCACCATGCACGTGATCGGATATGTGGCTAAACTGCAGCATGGGTTTCGTTCATGCAATGCTTCCGCTGATTGGTCACCGTTACGACATAGCGCAAATTCTGTGATTGGCTACATAGGGGGGAGAGAAAAAAAGACAGATGTTGGGCTGCTAAAAAAACACGACATCTTAAAAAAATAAAACGTGTCAAAAAAAAAAAACCCCCAAAAAACAAACGAACGCACTTATCAATTTAAGTTAAAAAAGGCGCCCTCTCGTGTCCATCAAAATATCGCTGGTTCCCTGCGGTGCACATTGCTTCATACTGCACACATTGTTTGGCAACCAACTTGTCTGAACGTGCGGTGCTAACGTTCGTCGCTGTCATCCACTCGCAATTTTCATGTCGTTTTCGTGCCGTCATTATTTTTGATTATCACATGTTTATGAACTTGGTTTTTATTATTCTTACATATTGTCATGAAATCCCTTTTACATCTGTGACAATTCAACAAAATGAAATTTATCAATCAAATTTATTAAGTATAAACTACTTCTAAAATGTAAACACGGACTTGACACGTAATTATGGGTTACCGGACGCGGAGGGATAGTGCGTGTTGTATGTGCCGTGTTACCGCACACACGTGCATTTCGGTTGACAAAATATGGATCCCGCATAATACGAGGCCCCGCTTAATACGAGCATTTTCGGTAAGTCCCGGCGACCTCGTATTAACGAGGTTCGACTGTATCTGTATTCTTTTCAATTAGATGTAGACCTTCCGTCCTTTGCATTATCATAATGCCATCACTTATTGTTGTTGGTTTGTTTTTTTACATTTTCAGGACGGCCTATCTTAAGCATAGATTACAAGAAAAGTACCCTCAGTTGTCTTTCCATCGTCCAGCAAAGCAGACAGCGAGTGAGTTTGTCTTCATCAATAAATCTGATGCAGGGCCATACATCGAAACTCTGTGGTCATCCAGTTCTGAGTCTGAGGAAACTTCATCTACCTCTGGGTCAGCGTCGCCAGTCAAGTCAGCTCAAGCCTCACATCTACAGCCTCACCTGCATAGTTTGTACTCTTCTGCAATGACTTTGCGTAATGAATTGAGATCCCAAAGTGGACTTGATATAGAATGGCCTCCTACACCTCCTGAGGTAGACATAAAAGCTGCGGAGACAGTTGTCCCAGTGGTGTTGTACAATGTCTTAGCATGGTTGACAGGTTATTCAGAAGAGGCAACACTTGATAATTTTGTCACTGTCCCTGAAGGCATTCATCTGAAACTCCTGTCAATCCTGCAAGATATTTTATATCTTCACTCTAAGGGGAAAAAACTAACGCCTAAGTCATACTGTGTTGGGATGGCTTTACATCATTTAACTGGATCTTCTAGATTGATCGATATATTCCATGGTCTAGGTCATTGTGCCTCATACCGTACCATAATTAACCTTCAGACAGCTTTGGCACAGATTCAGTTGAAACAGGGCTCTGATCAGTTACCATCTGGCATTGTTGAAAAGTCTTTTACTATTTTAGTATGGGATAACATTGATATGTCACAGGAAACACCAACTGGGCATGGAACCACTCACCACACCAATGGAATTGTTGTGAAGCATCATTGTGAACCTGTTGTTGAGTATCCCAAGGAGACCGTGAGCCGCAAAGATACAACACTGAAGAAGAGTGAGTATACCATCTTTGAGTATCAAAGAAGTGCAAAGAGAGTTGGCCCTTCATTCACTGACGACAAGTTCAGTGCAGCTGATCAGAAAAGGCATCAATTTTCTGGACGCAAACTAGACTTCATCTATACAGTAATGAAACATTTCCAGGCTGATCGTATACCACCATGGACTGGTTTTAACACATTGGTTCATAGGAATGATGAGCTTATCAAATCTACTATTGGGTATTTGCCTGTTCTTGAGGCATCGCCAACTGATATGAATACAGTATTCACTATTCTTAGTCGCAGTGTTCATATTGCAGACATCATTGGGGAGAGCAGTGTGGTCATTGTGTTTGACCAGGCCATCTACTCAAAAGCACAAGAGATAAGATGGAGCAGTGAAGAATTCAAGAAACGGTTAGTAATCAGACTAGGAGAATTTCACACCTGTATGCATTTTCTGGGGGTGCTTGGAAAGCGGTTTGGCAGTGCAGGGTTGTTCGATGTCCTTATTGAGTCGGGAGTTGTTGCCCATGGGTCGGTGAATGCTGTCTTGGAAGGGAAGCACTACAATCGTGCAATCAGGGCGCACAAAGTCACATTTGAAGCAATGGAACGATTGCGTTTTGATGCTTATCTTGATTCCCTCTCTGAAGAACATCGAGTGAGAGTACGTATGTTGATGTTGGGGGCTGCAGACCTCTTTCCATCTGATGCCTTTTCCAACCATATGAATAGTTTGGATGTGAGGGATTTGATGGAGAATTACGAGTCTTTCATACAGAAGCAGAGCAATGACAGTAGGACCTTCGCTTTCTGGAGTTCATATCTTGAGATGGTTCAACTACTGCTTCTCTTCATTCGTGCAACCAGAACTTCAGATTGGCAACTGCACCTTTCAGTTCTGCGCGCCATGGTTAGATGGTATTTTGCATATGATCGCATACACTATTCAAGATTCTTGCCAGCATACTTAAAAGAGATGGATAACCTGGAGAACACCCACCCAGAAGTGCACCAGAAATTCTGTGCTGGTTTCTGGACCGTTCAGCAGCAAGCCAGATACAACTTCTCTGCCACTGCATGTGATCAGGTGATTGAACAAACCCTCAACAGGGATACGAAGTCAAGTGGTGGCATCAGCAAGTTCTCCCTCAATAGAAATGCTGTTCATCGCTGGCTAATTACTCAGTCTGACAGAGCTCTGATGACTCGGGAATGTGAGAAAATGTCTGGTCATCTTCGCGAGCATTCTCAGCGGAAGGATCTTGATGTTTCAACAAGAAGAAAGCAAGAGGCTGCTGTACTGAATGTCGTTGAATGTGTTGAGGCAATGGTTAACCCATTCCGCACCGAATCCAGCAAGCTGATAAATATAAGCTCTGGTGTTATTGCCTCGCCAGAATGTGAAGCAGATCTGATGAAGGCCAGTGAAATTGGGGAAAAAGCATTCCATGAGTTTATAGATAGTAGATTGTTGTCTGATAACACTGGGTTCCATGAGAAGATCAAGATGCAAAAGCTGTGCACTTTCTCGACTCAGCCAAAAGGTTCAGAGAAGAAGACCAGTATGGAGAGAAGCATTGTGTCTGACCGACGTCTATTCGCTCGGATTTTAGTGGTCAGTAGGACAAGGGAAATGGACTTGGAGAATGTTTTGTCCTACTCACTAGGCCCTGTGTCTTATCCACTTGCTAGTGCAGATGGGAAATCCATCATGAAGAACAACAAGTCTTCGCTGCTAACCCACATAGAGAAAAAGTATCCATGTCCAATTGACACAGTTCCTGCGGGGTCAGCCCTGATCATTGATGGAATGAGCCTGATTCACTCTATGCCATCCGGTTCCCTACCAGCTACTTTTGGGGAATTAGGGAACATTGTTGTATCAAAAGTCATAAGTCGTGCCCATTTTGGTAAACATCAGCGGGTAGATGTTGTGTTTGACCGTTACCCAAGCCAGAGCATCAAATTTGCCGAACATGCACGCAGAAGTAGAAAACAGGCTCCACTCGAGCTGCGTCTTATATATGGCTCAGACCAGAAACTACCAAAGCAGTGGCCAGACTTCCTCAAAAGTGGACAAAACAAGGAAGCATTAATCGAATTCCTGCACTCATTCTGGATTCAGCTGCCTCATACTAAACTGAAAGGTTTAGATTTGTATGTCACCCATGGAGAAAAATGTTCCCTTCTCCAGGCTGATGATGACGCAGATATTCTGAGGGTGAGTGATGTTGGAGATTTACATAGTGACCATGAGGAAGCTGATACGAGAATGTTGTTACACTGTCGTCATGCAGCTTCAGCCCACAAGTCTGTCATAATTCATAGTCCTGATACAGATGTTGCCATTCTTGCATTATCTCTCCAATCTGAAATCCAGGCTGACATCTTTGTCAACACTGGGGCAAAGGGGCATGAACGGATGCTGGATGTCAGAAAGCTCAACAGTTCCATGGGAGACCGGCTCTGCAAAGCACTTATAGGCATTCATGTCTTTACAGGCTGTGATTCTGTGAGTGGCTTTCATGGTAAGGGCAAAAAGAAGCCTTTTGATTTAATGAAAGAGAGTGATGAGTATCTGGAGACCTTCATAACCCTGGGAAATGAATTTCACTTGTCCAGTGCTCTGCAGAAATCCCTTGAGGTATTTGTATGCAGACTTTATGGTCAGAAAGTAACTGATGTAGACAAGGCTCGATTTCGGCTCTTCAGTTTGACGACACCTTGTGAACAGTCCCTGCCCCCTACTGCTGATGCATTGATGCTTCATTCTAAACGAGCAAACTATCAAGCTGCTATCCATCGCAGATCACTTGACCAGTTTGTAAAGCCACCTTCTCCATCTGATCATGGTTGGACAGTAGAAACTGGTACAATGCAGATCAAGTGGATGACAAAGCCTCCTGTTCCATCTAACATCTTGGCTAACATACGTTGTTCATGCAAGAAGTCAAAATGCATTTCTAAGGTGTGTTCATGTCAGTCTAACCAGGTTTCATGCACTGATATGTGTGGTTGCCTCGAGTGTGAAAATCTGACCCCAAGTATTCCAGAACAGTCAGTCATGGATGATGCTAGTGACAGTGACTTGTCTGATGATGACGCTTGAAACTTGCTCAAAATATGTACCTAGAACCAACTACATGTACAGTACTCATATATAATTCAACTTGTTTTAGAGGTTTTGTCCTGCATGGATCTTTGGTTCTGCGATAAGTGACCAGCATACACACAGGTCATAAAGCCTCCTGTCACTTGTTTGCATATCACTCCTTTTTCCATTTCATGTATACAGTGGCTTCTAAACTAAATTGCTTTTAGAATTGGAGAGTTTGAAAATACATAGCACTGTTCACACTGGATGAGTTGATAAAATATTCTGGTGAATAAGGGATTACAACACCTTCATTTCAGGATACCAGTACCCAGGGCATGCATATGATGTGTATTATTTTTTGTCACTTTACTATACTGTGTTGTATGAGCCAACTCATTTTGTGATATTCTAATATTCTACAGGGAGAATGTAGCTCATTCTTTACAAAATAAAAACAGACAATCCTTATAAAGGAAAGTGGTGTATTATACAAAACTGCTCAGTGCAACAGTTGATACAGTACATGTAAATTGCCTCTGCATTTATTCTAATGGTTATAACTTGTAATTAGCATGATTCCCAACTTGTACAGTTGTTAATTTGTCGTTACTCATTAGTGTATATTTTCACAGGGTTTGCACCTTTGAGAAAGCATTTATAAGTGCAGGGAGTGCCAAACACAGAAATGAACATTGCTCTACTTTGTATAGGAAACTTTAACAAGATTAATACAGATTCAAGCAGCATATTGTTGTTTTTATTTTCACAAAAACATTGAAGATAAATTTGAAACCTGATATAGTGTTACAGGTACATGTATGCATGTGTATTTTTGTGTCTTTGAGGACAAAGTTGCTTGGTTTATAATAAATGTTATTTTCTTCAGAGAACTTTATTCTTTGTCTTGAGTTTCCAATGATTTTATTCACCCCATAATAAGTTTATATTACATTTAGATACAATACATTCATATATTTATACAATACATTTTTGTAATATATATATAAAATGTACTTAAATTGTGCACCTTTAATGGAACATACCTCTTTAACTGCAGGTTTTTGGACATGCCGAAATATTTTTTATTTAATTCTCCACCCTTTAAACTATAAGAATCAATAAAGTTTGCCTTGTTCCCAGAGATATCCCACCAAACTCATTTTTTCAACATATTTAAAGATCATTTTTAGGTGTGCACCTTTAATGGGACATATCTCTTAAACTGCAGGTTTTTGGACGTGCCAACATTAATTTTTGAATTCTCCACCCTTGAAAATATAAGAATCAATGAAGTTTGCCTTGTTCCAAGAGATATCCCATGGAACTCATTTTTTTCAACATTTTTAAAAATCATTTTTAAGTGTGCACCTTTAATGGCACATACCTCTTAAACTGCAGGTTTTTGGACGTGCCAACAAATTTTTTTGAATTCTCCACCCTTGAAACTATAAGAATCAATGAAGTTTGCCTTGTTCCCAGAGATATCCCACGAAACTCATTTTCTGTGTATATATCAGGGCCACATGCAACGGCCTATATGTTGGTGTGTCGGTAGTCTATTCATTACTCAAATGTGGGCGCCTAAACAGCTCCTTGAAATAGCCCAGGTTATATATTTTTTTGTCAGGTAAAAGTTTATCCTCTTGAATGTTCTTTTTTATCTTCTAGTTGACGTGTCAACCAAAACAGTGGGCAAGAAGGAGGGGTCTGGATACACACACGCCTACAACGTTGAACCAATCCAATTCCATCCTGGCTCTTCATTCTCCAATCAGATGCCAGTAAGTCAACCGATCTCATCAATATTCATTAATATTAATGAATATTCATAAAACTTTCAACCAATATGATCTCCCCATATTTTTTGTCATGTGCGGAATTATGCAGTAGTTGCTTTCTCCCTTTGCAGGGAATACAAATTGTGAAAATCGATTTTGAAGATAATTCAATAGAATTGATTGTTAAAATGATTTGTTTTGGGTGTTTTTGTTTTTGCAGGGTTTTTACACTGACCGGCCGACGGGTATCAGCATCATGAAGACAGCATATTTACCCTCAAAATTCATGCAGGTTAGTTTCCATGATTCTAAATCTAAAGTATCTCAATAATCAATACAAGTAAATAGTAACAGGCACTCTTCATTCTGAGCATAAAGCATCTCTCCTCAGAAATCCTCTATAAATAAACAATTAAGAATTAATAATAAAAAAACAATGATAACACCTGAATTAGTTTTGGAATACTGGACAGCCAGCATTGGGCATTGCATGCTGTGCACATTTCACTGTACAAACGCATTCTGTGGGAAGTTACATTATTTGTGAGCAAAATTAAATCAAGATGGAAAACAATAAACCAATCATAACATATATCATTGATGCAAACCTCAGTTTCACAGTTTCACTAAGAAGTACCAGAACAATTTATAAATATTAACATAAGAATAAAACAGAAAATGCCATTGGAACTAAATCGCCTACAGGGAAAAACAGCTTAAACTGTGGGGATTAAAATTACCAGAATAGACCCGGAATATTGGCTGATTGCTCAATGATCAGCTTGTTACAAAATGGAATGGATTATTCTATTGATGTCCTTTTTTTATTGGCACTTTTACTTGCAGGGTGATGAGAAACTGCCCATCATTGCCAACCGCTCAGACAGAGAGACAGGTTTCACCCATGAGAAGGCCAAACCGCTCTACGTCAACAGGGTCATGAGAGATGTAAGCTAATGCAGAAATTTATCAGGCAGAAAATTCAGGGCCCAATGGGAGACTTGGGAGAACCGGTCTTCAAGTGAACAGTGCACGCATACGCATGCGCAAAATAACGCGCGCATGCTCACAAATGCATGTGCATGCGCTGTTGACTTTAAGACTGGTTCTCCATTTCTCTCATTGCATGGAATCCATTACAGCCTATTTTTGTGCTTACGGGCACTGCTACTTGTCAAATATATTTCATGGAATCCGGAAGCAAGACTTTCGGTTAGCGACAAATTTCTGGGGTAACCGTGATTATTTTCTGCTAACACGCTGTGATATGCATTCTGCGAAATGTCCTTGCTTAGCATAGCAGGAAAGAGAACTCTCCAGTGAAATACGCTAACCGTAAGCAAAAAAAGTCTGTTATCGTGAGCAACGAATTGTTGGTGACAGTAATGGATTGCATGAAATTGGGCCCTGATCTTTTTGAGCCTTGTCCTCAATTTGTTTCACAGCCGTGGTTTGCGTCTGACATGTGTTCACTATAATCCAACAGTATGGCATTAGAGAAAAATACGTGTTCATTGCGTACATATGCAGTGGTAGGGTCATACTGGATCAGTCTATTTCAAATTCATCGAACCAATCAAATACTCACTGAGGCTGACAAATCTTCCAATTTGTGTTTTCTTTCTTCAAAGCTTCATTCATTTCCAAAGACATTTTTTGTCTGGTGGGATTCGAACCCACGACCTCCTGCTTACTAGATAAGTTTTTGTTTTTGTTTTGTTTTTCTAGGCGTACACCACAAAGGAACAAGTGCCCAGCACCGTTGAGAACAGAATGAGGAAGTCAGACCCGGCAGAGTATCTGAACATGGCAAACCCTGACAATCATTCCTCCATTACATCTAAGAGCTTTCTGGGGAAACAGCGACCGGCCCCCAGTGAGCACGAACGGCTTGGGAGGTATTACGTTGGCAACAAGGTAATAACCATTCAAACCTTTCTCCAAGATGGGTCATTTAAAGCGGGAAGATTCTAAAAACTGGGGTATGAGGTCAAGGAGGATTAAGATTGGGAATATAGGTCACATGTGTGCAGATATCAATTTCATATCTAGAGCTGCTTAAGCACAAAATTTGCTTAAGCATGAAAAGTCTTCCTTGATCAAACAGGATTACCAACCAAATTTTCATTTTCAAATTTTGATGTTTACTGCTTTTGACATAGTATTTGGCCAATGTTTGCTGAGCATAACATTCACAAGGAGTTTTGGCAGGCATACTGATTTCACTTACCAAGGTTTTTGGTGCTTATTAAAGCAAATAGCAAAGCAACGTGACCATACATGTTATCAAGTTCTTAGGACCTAGGTTGATGCTAGTATTTTTTCTGTCCAATCTACAGGAGATGTCCGGTTACAGTGATAATAATGACAAACCTCAAGTACAGATTCCAGTGGAGCCAATGAGATGGATCACCCATTACGACACAAAGTAAGCTTTTTAGTGTATTTCACAGGAATATTACCCCCGTAAATGGACTACACTAAGCAAGAACTTTCTGCAGAATGCATATGGCAGCGTGTTAGCAGAAAATAATCACGATTAGCCTAGAAATTCTTCGCTAACCAAAAGTCTTGCTTGCGGATTCCATGAAATAGAATTCTGTGTAGCAATGCCTGCAAGCACAAAAATAGGCCGTAACGGATTCCATGAAAATGGGCCGAGGTTAGTTCCTCTGAACTTCACCATTATCCTCTTCCCTTAAATGAGTCTATTCACCTCAGTTTTCAGCATTATTTGTCCCCTAATCCTGTTGAGTGTTTTCTGATCCTTAAACAATGTTTGGAAGTCTCTGCTTGGTGCTGTTTCTCCCAACCAAGCATGCATGTATGTTTTAGGAAAAGGAACTTTTATATTTGTTGGGACCTGCCCCTGAAAAGCCAGGCCTGCAGGCTACGTCTGTGGTCTATTTCACCAAACTCATCGTAACTATTAAGTTGAATGACGTGTAAATACTTGCCAAAGTTGGTTGGTGAAAAGTTATTTCAGAGACCTCACGACACTTATGAGCAGATCAACACTCTGATATTTTTAAAATACAGGAATATCTCTTATACAGAGTTATGCCTGTGCAAATATTTCACCCATTTACTCTTGACTGACCATGTAATGTGAATGCACTGTTATAGGCACTATGACATGAACCCTAAGGGTAAAGCAAGAGCCGGTCGTACCTTTGGTAACGTCATGGACCAGCTTCCTGACGGCTTCACCAAGAGCACTGCCGTCCATTCCTTCGGTCCTGATCTGGATTCTACGGCCCAGTTACGACAGCTCCACCCTTACGTGTCCAGGTATGTGCAGGTTACCCCTGTCAGTGGAAATTTTGTCATCTTCTGGCCAAAAAAAAAGAATGAATACAAGTAATAAACTGCTGCAAACTGTTCATTAACCAAAATATTGACCTGAAATATATAAAATGCTTGGAGTTAGGAGGGCCTGACTCTTCCATACTTGTGGAAGTCTTCTTTTGTGCATGAATTGCCATGTCAAGTGCTCTAATTATCATCAACACAGTTGACTATTGTATTTATAATCAATAATGAAAACAATTTGTGAGCCTACTGTACTCAGCAATCTGCAGACATTTGTGTGCTCCAAAATGCACTGTTAAAGATGTCTCTTTTGCAGCAAATTAGTGAATTGAGATTCAATTAACTTGTATTCTAGGTCATTACATGCATTATAAAGTGCATGTGGGTGCAGTGCAAAAGTGTTCCAGACGATGTTGCATCATATAAGCTATGTCATGTACCTACCAAGCCTTTTAATGGGTGTTCTTAAAAAAATTCCCAATGATACCATGATGTCATGTGCAAGGAGTCTAGATACTGTACGACATAAAGATGGCTGATTTCACTGTTGTTGAATATGTGCATGATCCAGCTAAGAGATTTACCTGTTTAATATTTCTTCTCTGTTTGCTCTTTCCCTGCCGACAGGAGCATCAAGGCTCGAGATGTCTACTACGATGATCACACCCACGACACCAAGAAACATGTTAGCTTCAATGTAAACAACAATATCCCTCAAGCCATGGCCATGAGTGTCTAGATGATGCGCACAGTGATAAATGTAGATGGTCTGTTCAGGTGCAAGATAGCCTACTCTTTCAATATCACGTGCAACCAGATGAAGTAGGCACAGGTGGCCATTTTAGTAAGCAAAATTTACTGTTTTCATT
The DNA here is from genome assembly GCA_963971285.1 of Astropecten irregularis. NCBI lineage: Eukaryota > Metazoa > Echinodermata > Asteroidea > Paxillosida > Astropectinidae > Astropecten > Astropecten irregularis. Next base: position 14,294,500 of record OZ020252.1, on the reverse strand, counting down.
TGGTGTGTGATTCTGGCCGAATAAATAATAATAACAGGCCTAACTAATGATTAAAAAATTATTCGGGTGAAAGTTTTGTCTTACAACAGTTGAATTTGACATTAATAACCTCAGAAAAAGCTCACTTGCTTACTAAAATGGCAGCCAAATGATACTTCACTTTTTGGGCTGAGTAGGCTATCTTGCGCTATACTATCTTTGGTTCTAAGAGGTTGTGTTGTTACAGCCTGACCTCCAAGTACTACTTAACTGATACAAAATATCACACACACAAAACCTTCCTAAGAAAAAGAGTATCCACTCTTGAAGTCAGTTATACTCTTGGATCCAAACAGATTAGTGTAGGAAGACTGCAAACCGGTATTCAGACATCTTTGCCCTTTTGTTGTGAAGAGTTGTGAAGAGTGCGCCCTCTTGTGGCGATGGATGTACCAGTTAATATTGATACATATTTAACAAACCAGGGCTGGATTTCATCAAACACTATGGTTAATCTTAAGATGAGTAGTCAGTATCACCATAGTGATATGTAATGTGACATCAGATTTTGCTTAGCAATTGGGATTGATCTTACACTTAAGATCAGTCTTAGTGTTTCGTGAAATCAGCCCCTGGGGCATGTTTTGGCGGACGTAACCACTGAAGTGTTTCTGATGTCACTCTCAATGAACAGAAACTTAAGTTGGGGGAGGCACGAAAACTCTTTTGCAAAATGTAAACAAAATGGCAGAGGACATGGCAGATTGGACCAGCGGGTTGGTCATGTTGGAACGACTGTAAACCAATCCCTTCCCTCTGTTCTCTTTCGGTTGAACCAATTTGTCGTCATTGAAGCAGAACCGAAAGTCGCCAAAACGGCAAACCAATAACCAATGCAGAAACATATTAATGGTTCCGGCCCCCAAAACACACCCCAGCCATATTTGCCTGAAAACCACCCAGGTGGTTGAGTGGTGCATGAGTTGCAAGGAAATTAAACATTTATTAAAGGAAAAGAATCAAAATGTAACTTAGACAATCAATTTGGGGCCTGTCCACTCAATGACTGGAAAACAGATTACAAAATTCTTAACATCTTGAATTTCACAGATTGTACAAAATAATAATAATAATCATGAGTAAAATTAATGTTATTTACCCCTCATATTGTACATATTCCAAGCATCATATTAATTGTGCTGTCATTTGTTGCCAAACTGTTATATATTTTTGTGTTATGAGTATTATCTACATTTTTAATACTGATGATTTTGAATGGATTCTTTGATTTCACAGTCCTGCCTATTTTTTGTTCCGCAATTGTAGATTAGGTTTTTTTTTAAACAGCATTACTTTCACTCCCAAATGCAGCAATTTTATATTAATTTGCTGTTTTCAAACATGCACTGTTGAATTGTTTCACTGACATACAGTTTAACCTTGATGTAGATTTCGTTAAGATTTCGCCATTAAATTTGGATTATTATGTAGCTTCTGGGCATTCTTTGAATTTGCTTGCGCTGAACATATCGTGCTGATTTTTTTTTTTTCAAAAATAAATTTTCTGTATTCTATTTTTACTATTGAATTACATGTACTTATTGTAACAAGTGCTACATTTTATTTCCAAACATGTTATAAAAACCCCATTAAAGGGATGGTACAGAATTGGTAAGACAAAATACACTTCATGATCACAGATTCACATAAAACTTACACAGTATAATGGTGATAATAGGAGAAAACATCACATGAAATGTTTTTGTCTGAAATTCCATATTCGTTGAGAAATAAATGAAACTATTTTCCGATTGGAATAAATCGCTTCGAAGCGTTTTATTTATTCGTTGAAATGTGTACAGTTCTCTGTACACTGGTTTTCACTATTTTCTCGTGACCCAGATGGCTGATTGACCTCAAACTTCTACATGTTTGTCATATGATGGATTACACAATGTGCTTTCACTGGCAGTAACGGTTTTGTCGCAAAAACCAGTTCTGTACCATCCCTTTAAACAAAGCAATCATTGTGCACAAATATGGCATTTTTTACGTAACGTCTCAAGCTTTGTCTATTATTGTTACAGACATGCAGATAATTTAATTGACTTTAATTGAATTAAATTTCATATTTGGTTATTCCTACAAGCACTGTTAGGACTGAAATGTGTTAACAGTTTACAGTTATTGCTGATATTTGTAAGAAAAGAAGATTTAAACCGTCGTCTAAAAACATTCTTGGTATAAAGCTGTTCACTGCTTCCATTATTATGAGAAATTATTCAAAACTTTCTGAAGACAGTTTCTTTCGTCAGTTTTCAAAATTGTTACGAAGAGTCTGTACAGATTTCACAAAACTCATTGTAACTTCCTACCAATCGTAGGACTTACGACGCAATTCAGCCCCACGTAGAAGTGGAAGTGAAATCGATCCCAGTATCCTCAGTTGAGGTATGCACTAGGTACACGCAGTTCACGTAATAAAGGATAGATCTCTCACTACTCAACTAGTGTAGAAATTTGACGCTAACTCAGTAAGCGTAGAATGAGAATCATAAGCACCAAATTATGTGGTAAGCAGGGACACAAAATTGGGCACTGATGAGAAGGGGAGGGGCTTGGTGGGAAAAGGGGGAGGGTCTGTTGGAGATTCTACAAATCACTTCTAAACTAAAATTGGCAAAAGAAATGCATTTTCATTGAAAAAAGAGAACATTTTATTATTGAACATTTATCATCAAAAATGATAAAGTATTTCTCAACTTAAGAAAAGGTCATTTTAATAAAAAGAAAAAAGTAATGCATTGTAAGTACATCAGAAATAAAGAGTTGAGTATATTTTTTCCGAAGCAGAGACGTTGCCTCTTTGTGAATATGGTGACATTTCCTCCATAGCACAACTTTGACCTATTTTTTATTATTCCTGAATATTGTGATGCCAAATGTCACTGAAGACATAATTTTGCAGATTTTATTTTCAGAAACAATCATTGCACTTGCAAACCAAGATGATGTGAAGACGCTAAATAGCCTGAAAATACATAGATATTTGAGTGTCTGTGATTTTTGTAAAATGGTATCTGATTTGCAATATTAACAGACTCAATTCACATTGTGCACTTGTGGTAAAAATCAAACAGCCGTCCCAACATATGCTAAAACTGACAAGATCTGTCTAAGTGCACATGATAAGCCTTCTACAAATTCACTCACCATCTGAGGCCAATTTCATAGAGCTGCTTAGCACAAAAAAAATTGCTTAGCACAGAAATGTCTTGCCCAATAAAACAAACCATCATTGAAAATTCCACAGTGATATTCATGGTCAGCGAAAACAGCCAAAGAAATATTGCCAGTGATACACAAAACATGGAAATTTGGTTGTTAATCAATCCTGCTTTTACTAATACAGAAATGTCATGCTTAGTGAATTTTTGTGCTAAGCAGCTCTTTGAAATTGGCCCCTGGTCACAAACACTAGTGACATATGGATGGAGTTGAGAAATAGCAACAGCGAGGGCGCTGCCCACAGTTACTTAGAAACAGAAGCAACAAACCAACATAATTTTTTTATAATAAGAGTTGATTGGGATTAAATAATGGGTTGAATGTTCATAATCTAATTGGGATAGCCCACTGCTGTGCAATATGAGTGCATGAAAAATAGCCTGAATTTAACCTGACAGTATCTGAATGAAACTTGTGTACTTTCAAAAATACATATAATTCATTGCAATTTCACCCTTAAAAGCTAAAATATTCTTTTACAAATTGTGCAAAGTTCTGAAAATGTGTATAAAACATATCTTCGTGCAGCAAAACTGAAGATATGCACACACTGCTGGTGTGTTGCAATTCATATTCATTGACTATGAATAGATTTGATAAAAAAATAAAAGAAAGAATTCCACTGACGGCCATCACTTGTGCACAAACCTATGGGACCAACAGAGGAAATTTTGATAAAAATGGCTACCGCTGCATTCAAAGTGTATAATTGTAGGTAAAAAACCCTGAAAATCTCACTTTTTAGATAAGCTACACCAGTTTTCACACCTGAAATTGAAGTTCATCATGACTTGCATCAAATATGTTAACTCTTGGAGGAAATAACCCTGTTTCCGTCATGGCCGTCAGTGGAATTCTTTCCAAAATAACATTGCAGAATTAAAACAATAAAATTAATCTTAAAAATCCCTGAAAATAGAGACAAAACTGTAAAATGTGATGAAACTGTAGAATATGATCAGACTTTATACGCAGGAATATGTAAACACATATCACTATAAAAGATCCATCTAGAAATAGCACACAAGCTGCTAGGTAGGCAACAAAACAATCTACAATCAATATTAAAATACACTGCCAATTGAATGAATCCAGACAACATACAAAATATTTGAACTTTACAAGTACTGGAAATGTGGAAAATGAAAAGTTTTTCTTTGGCAATCATCAAAAAGTTTGTATGGTGTCCGATGCATGTAAACATTGGAAAACCAGGCTATCTCTGCTATTCTTGAACAAGTAAAGTGTGCATAATTCATTGAGTTGTTGAGTTCAAATGAGTTCAATTTATAATTAATCTAGTCACCTCCAATGGTGAGAATACAATGACATATTTCTAAAGGTAGTATCATACTTTGGTAGCATACCAAAACAGAAATCTTCACAGATTTACCTATAACTTACTGGGTATAAAGATGGTAATGGTAGAAACATACCGTTTAAATTTGTATGCCTGAAATGCTGTATTTATCCAGAAAAAGAGTAAAACCAATGACCAAAAACAATTTTGATCTTTTAAAGATAAAAAGTAGCGGTGAAAAGATTTTAAAATACCGTGGGTGTTTTTCACTGTTTTCTCTTAAAATGGGCACTGCATGGGACTGAAACTTCACAGATGACTGTTACTGTATCTTCCTTGATATTGTTGCCCATGAATCTGCATTTCTTTGACAAAAACCAAAGTATGATATTACCTTTAAGAAACAATAAAAAGTTTGACAGAATGATACAATTGTAAATGATGCAACATGAAAACCAAACAAATCACATAATTCTTGCAAGAAAAAAAAAAAAAATGTGCCCATGATCAACGAGTAGGGCTATTTATACAAACCAGGCACTCTCATGCACTCTGTGCATAATGTCACCAGGGCCCAATTTCATGGAATCAGTTACCATAAGCAAAATCTTCGCTTACGATAGCAGACTTTTTTGCTTACGGTTTATAGCGTATTTCACAGGAGAGTTTTCTTTCTCGCTACGCCAAGCAAGGACTTTCTGTAGAATGCAAATGGCAGCGCGTTATCAGAAAAAAATCAAGGTTAGCCTAGAAATTCTTCGCTAAACCGAAAGTCTAGCTTATGGATCCCATGAAATAAATTTCATGCGTAGCAGTGCCCGTAAGCACAAAAATAGGCTGTAACAGATTCCATGAAATTGGGCCCTGTGGTGCCAACTTTCCGTGGAGCCCATGTACAAATTCAGAATTTAGAATCAACTAGCATCTTACTGGTGCTAATGGGGCTTTGGGAACTGACTTGGCAGATCCTGGACCGGAACACCCTGCACAGAGTGCCTCACTTATAGTCACCGTGTCAACCCATATGTATGCAGAAAACTATACTGGTACGTCTTTATTTTACAAAGGCACAATTTTCTAAACAATTTCCTCCCACACAAATCACAAATTCAGATACCTTTTGTAACATCTGTTTACAAAAGAGAAAACAAATTCCATCTTGACATTGTGGACATGTAATTTATTCATAAAATATCTTGCAGCTTTTGTAAAAACAAAAATTACAAAAATCATTCCCCAATTATATACACATCATTCGAGAAAAATATAGCCAGGAACAAATTTATTGTTGCCATGGCAACTTGATCAGTGAAAACTGCGGGAATGGCAATTATGAATCACATGCTTTCAAAATATGTATACCAGGTACATGTTGGTTAGAAAAAAAAACTTGAAAATGTTACAACGATCCCAATGGAATTACTTGAAAGTGCATCAAATCTAGAAACTAAGAATTGAAATATGGAAAAAAACTTCTGGAACTTTTATTTGGAGTGCATGCATATATGGGTATGTCCATAAATAAGGGGTCCAATGGGGTTATCCAGCACTGAACATTTTCATTGCCATTTCTTGGCCAACTGGAGAAATATTTTTTATGAAGCAAATGGTCATTTAGTAGTCCAGGATTAAGGCTTTTTTATGTTGTGTGGTGATATTTTAATCCCCTTGATTTTGCAAGTGATGATCCAATAAAGTCTTCGTGTCCCTCATGTTTTTGGGGTTCAGCCTGTGACATTGAAATATGTATATTTAAAATAGTGTATGTTAACAAAGCAAAACTATTCTGATTCATTATTTTCAATTGGGATGAAAATATAAAGGCAGAAGTATAATCTTACAAATTTCCAACATTAACACTTGAACCAACTCCTCACATCAACCTTTTCAAAAGTACCTTGCCGACGTTACTTTTTCGTGTCCCGCTAGTAACGTTGGTTTTCTCATTTTATAACACCGTTCTGAATGATATCGTGACAAGCCTGGCCGTTTCAATCTTATTCAGCTAGAAACATACCTAGAGTTGTTCCCAAAATTACTGATTTAGCACTGCTAAGCAACACCGAACGTGAATTGCAAAGCTTTTTGTTAATCGGCGTGATTTTAGTGTCCCACGCCTGACCGTTGCGTCGGCCAAGTTCGGTAGCTCGTAATTTGCACGAAACATCCCATATTTTTATGAATGAAAATCACGTGATAAGCTGTACCCGATCGAGCCATGGAAACGTGCACAAAACGTCTCTGCAGGCAGCCATCTTTTAACTGCAGCGTGTGGAAGATCTTCGTGTCCCACATAAAGTCACAGTTTCGTTGGTTATTTTCGTTACGTCAGCTGTATCAATTCACACCGAGAAGAAAATGTAAGTGTATTTTGATTGTTTTTGGGTTTTAATTGTAAATTTACTGTGAAAAGAAGAATATTGAGACGAAAATGTTGGGTTGTTTCCGAGAAGATGAACCACTACGATAAAGTACGAGGGTATACACGTTAGCGGGGACGCTAAACAGTATGGGGTCCCACGTTGCGTTGTACATGTGTCGATCTCTGACATGGCACTGTGAGCATTGTTTTTTCAGTTCGGGTGGCAAAATGTCTTCAATTTGTTTTCATCTCTGTGAAAGCGTTCTTTTGTATTGTAATTTTGCCTTCATTTTTACGAAATGGGCACCATGTTTTTATATGTCGGACTCCATGGTCAGACCACGGTCAGACGTATCGTTTGCGTACACGGACCCGAAACAGTTTCGCATCCACCGTTGCGTCGTCCCGCCGTGTCCATGGGATCGAAAGTGTTAGCTTTTCCCCAATTGTTGCATGTGTGATATCCCACATATTTACAATTTTAGAGCTTAAATACAAATTTCTGCTTATTTATTGCAAAATTAGCAACAAATGAGGCTATACTTTTGACAAACGGCCCTGATTTCTGAAATTGTTTTGACCGACGAAACTGGGACGCCATGACTATTGTTGTGGACTGTTCCATTATATACACGGGGTAGTTCGAATAGGGCGATTGAACTATAATGAAAACAAGTGTTTGCATACGCATATATGATTTCAAAAAGTTATGTAAAGGATTTGATAAATTAATATCCAATTATTTGTAGGTAAAATATTATTATAATTGAATAAAATAAACATTATCTTAAATTTCTTATCGCTAATTGTTCTCATGATAATCGAGCTAGCCCCTATTTTAGCAATGGATGAGTCCTTTCCGGTAGGCTTGGCACTTTTGACTGCAGTAGCCCAAACCAACTTTTGTCCATTTTTTTTTTACATTATATTTTATTATTTTTATTATTTTAATACATATGATACTGATCAGTATAAAATAACAAAAGTTCTAGTTTCCTGACCAACCCTTTTTTTTTTTTGGTGGGGGGGGGGAACCTGTGGGAAAAAAAAATTAAACTGGAAAAAAAGACTGCACTTGCTCTGATTTTGGGGGAGGAGTATGTAGGCAAACATGTGGTCTCAGAAATCGTTAATATTAGCATAAGGTTTTTGGGAGAGCGGTAGAAACTGCTTTACTGGCTGATGGCAATTTTAGCCTTCATAATAATTAAGTTTTTGTGTGAAATTATTGCAAGTTTAATTTTTGATTTTTTTTTCTCCACCTTTCCCCTTCTAGATAATTCAGAGTTCATTGAGGAATTTCCCCATCTTAATTTGGACTTGTGATGTATGCGTCATGGCCCCACCACCATTTCGATTAAAGGTTCGTGTCAGTAAACGAATTGCCCAGAAAAAAAAAAAAAAACTGTAATTACTACTCTACCAGCACAAGAAAAACAAAATCCAACAGAACGAAAACAAGAAAGTCGGCGGCAAAAACTAAGAGAAAAAAATCCAGAGAAGTATGAAGGAGTCAAGGAAAGAGACAGAATTCGCAGCCAACTGTATAGACTTGAAATGACGGAAGAAAACAGACTGAATAGCAATCGTCTGGCTGCCATTAGACAAAAGCGGTACAGACAAAACAAGAAGGCAAAGGAGGAAGCACTAAGGAAAAAAGCTAAGAAAGTTGAGAATAAACGTAAAACAAGGAGCGAACAAGCACAGAAGGAGTTAATGAAGAAAAGAGAAAGAGAGAGAAAGCGCAAATACAGACAAGGTCAAACACCAGAGCAACATGAGGAGCATAAAAGAAAAAGAAGACAGGCGTATGCTGAAAAGATTGGAAAAGAACAGCAACAGCGTCAAGATAGAGAGAGAGAGAAACTACGTATAGAGCTTGAGAGAGAGAGACAGCATATGGAGCAACAAAATGTGGCTATTCCAGCCACACCTGATGATGAATCTCTGCCCATGATGCCGTCTACTTCAGTAGCAAGAAGAAAGCGGTACTCAAGATTGAAGAAACATTTACCGTCACATGGTACTCATTTTGCTGAGGTTGTGAACTGTATGTTAAATACATCATCACCTCAAAAGGTTGCAGCACTAAAGCGAGCTGGCCTGAAAGGTGCAGCTGACAACAAACGACGATCTCTAGAGGCAGAACTTGTTAACATCGTCTCCAAAGAAGCAAAAAAGAAGCACGGGAGGAAATATGTAACTGCTGCCCTGAGATCTCTGAAGAGAGCACGATTACAGAGATATGCCAGTAAGCATCTAGGCATCAATAGAAAAGCGATAAACAAAGCTCAAAAGAAAAAACAAGGGAGGAAGCCTGTCGCCATGGAAACCATCAATTTGGTCAAAAACTTCTTCGAGTCAATGGCACAACCATTACCAGACAAGAAGTTGGTGTCAAAAAGAACCGGAAAGCCTCGGATGGTTCTAACGCGGCCTATAGGTGCACTTCATGAAGTATTCAAGAAAGTAAATCCTCATGTGAAGATTGGAAAGTCAGTATTTGTCAAACTCCGTCCAAAACATGTAAAGCCGCAAAGACTGGCAAAATACTCTGGGTGTTTGTGTGAACAGTGTGAGAACATAAGACTAAAGATAGTGGTCTTGGATCAGAGACTTCAAGCAGATGGCCATGAACAACTGAAGCTAAAAGATGCCAAAAGTACTGTCAACATGACACTATGTAGCAAGGCCGAGGAAGAACCGTTCCACCAGTTAAGCTGTATCAAACGCAACTGCCAGCAATGTGGTATGCAGAAGTTTGACAACCACTTTGTCACACTGACAGCAGCAGAAAAGGCGCAGACGATTATATGGCGAAAATGGGATAGCGTAGCAACCGAGTTGAAAGCTGCTAAAAAAACCGTGAAGCGGAAGACCCTGGTGACCAAGGAAGGAACTGTTGGGAAGCTATTGGAGGAGATACACAAGGAAGTTGCATCCCATGCCCTTCATCTGTTCACCTGGCATTGGCAGGCCAAGCAGTTCCAACACATTAAGAACAACCTTCCCAAGAATTGGGTTTTGAATGTCTGGGACTTCGCTGAAAACTACACGTGCTTTGAACAAAATGAAGCACAGTCTGCATACTGGACAAGAAACCAAGTGACAATTCACCCAACAGTCAACTACTACAACTGTGAAAGTCAGGGCTGTACTGAAACCGTTTGCGAGTCTGTAGTATTTATATCATCTGATAACAAGCACGATTTTAATGCAGTACATACATACATGGATGTTCTAACATCGCACCTCCACTGTCGGAGAAACATAAAAATACAGAAAATGGTGCGGTTTTCCGACGGTTGTGCTGCACAGTATAAGTCAAGAGGCCCTCTAGCAGATGTAGCCCATTCAATCGTCGACTACAACTTCACAACAAACCATAATTTCTTCGGGTCAAGACATGGCAAAGGGGCATCAGATGGGGAGTCTGCCGTGGTGAAAAGCCAAGCCTCCATGGCAGTGAAGAGCAGCACAGCTATCATTTCGAATGCCAAAGATTTATTTGACTTTTGTACATCAAATCTAGAGCGGGATACTACTGATACTTCAATGTGCACACACTTCAGGCGATACTTCTACTACATCGATGATGATGATGTCAAACGTGATAGAGAAAGATGCGACATCAAAACAGTACCTGGAACAAGATCCCTACATAGCGTCATATCCACTGACGACGTAGGGGATACTATCACAACAAGGAAATTCAGCTGTTTCTGCGAGGCCTGCTTGACCAACAGTGGAAGATGCAAAAACATTGACTTTGTTGGCGACTGGAAAGTTCAACAGCTAATCTACCAATCCAGAGAAGGTATGAACATTGCTCTTAGTTCTTTTGAATGTCTCCTATGTGTTTGTGGAATGAAAGACAGCAATCTTCTCGGTTCACACTTAGCTGTAGATTGAGGTGTACAAAGCAAAAAGATGAATCCAGACAAAAAATACACACACACAAATTTAACATCACTTTCAATTTTTAACACAATAGATGATGAAAAAGCAGAAGCTAGTGACCAGCCCGATGATGATGCTGATGACCATTGTGAAGATGATGACAGTAAAAAGACCAGTTACGCAGGTCTGAGCAAGCCAGGAACGTCTGAAAATGCAGGGTAAGAAAAATGTTCTAAATGTCTCGGCCACAAAGCTAGTTTATATTCTTGTTTTAAAAAAATGCAGGGATTCAATTGCAATGAGATAAATCATTGAGGCGAGTGGAACTACTTTTGCAGTATATGGTGAGAATGAACATTTAAAGTAAATTCACAAGAACCAGTGTTGCTAGACTAAAAAAATGTTTAAATATGACAAGACTCAGATTCTTGCACTCTACAATGAATAATTTTTCCTTATAATTTTTGTTCGACAGGCTTTCAGGAATAACCACAGGTTCATATGTTGCTGTGCAGTTCCAACCAGTTAATGGACGAAACAGACCCACTGGACAACTTCATGTATATGTTGCATCGGTAAGTACATAGTCATTACACTTCAATTCAATTGTTTATTCATCACAACCAGCGTGAAGTTTGCTTTCTTGTTCTGCACCTTACAAAAATAAAACATACATTTAATAAAAATATTAATTTTATTGTTTTATTGTTGTTGTTGTTTTCAGGTTTTAGAAGACCTTGACAACCACAGCTACAGAGTGAGTTTCATGAAACGAAACAAGACGGGACTGTACATTTGGCCAGAGATACTAGACATCAGTGTGCACCCAAAATCAGACTTTGTAGGGTTACTCTCACAGCCAGATGTTGGAGATAGACGCACACTTGCTTTCAGATTTCCCGAAGGTGAGCTGGAGGACTTGGCACAGGAAGTCAACGGGTGTTTAAAATAACTCACCTTTGCTGCATGCTGATAAAACAATAGGCAATATGTACATCTGTTTTATAAGCACACAAAAACTGGCCCGTGTTAAGTCATTGTAACTGCATATCCTCTGAGAAAAATAGCATCAGAGTTAAGAGTACGAAATTTCCAACAATGAGTGGCATGTTGACATGGAATCTGTAGGAACTGCACAAACACCACTGTGCTAAATGGTATAGTAAAACAACTTAATGAAGGTTTTGGATGTGATGATGTAAGATGATGTGAAGATGGACTGAACAATTAAACAGTGTCTGGAAGCGACATGGTCAACTCTTTTAAACTCAGTAAGGTTTAATTGAAAATGAACAAATTTGGATGATTTGGTGATGACTAAATGAGCAAAATGGTAAAAAAACAACACGTGAGTAAGGTTTGAAAATGATAAAATGAGCATGTTAAACAGTCTGAAATTGTTCAACACTTAAAGATAGGATTGAAGACTGGAGTGCACTTTTTGAATGACCTTTTACTTAAGGAAAACTGGCACATAACATTCATGGTTCGTGATACAATTTGGGGATGTTTGGCAGTTTGGTGATAAGAGTTTAAAGTTAAATGTTAAAAATGTTGAATTAGTGAAGTTTTCACAAAAGTTGGTTGAATAAATTCAATTTTGTAAAATGTTAGTAACAAGAACATTGTGATTTCTCAATGAACTTTTCCTGTCCATCAGTCCAGCCTGATTCATGTAAAATACTGGTGATCTGTGTAACAGTCTTTGGATGGGACTGCTACCTCTTCACAAAACTGAACAAAGTGAAAAAATATGCACATAATTATGGTCAAATACTGTGACACAAATTACATACTGGAACGTTATGCAGTTTTGATATTTCTTTTATGCATTGGTGTCCCAGTTGCACGCGACATATCAGTTAAGTCCTGATTATGAACATGTTTAATAAGTGTTGGATTATATTATTACATGTACATGTACAGTATGTGTACACATAAGGTTAAAACTTGGGGTAGAGTGAATAAATGTAAGATATAGGTCTACAACTGAGTGTAGTTGGCAGACCTTAATAACGATGGTTAAATTGGTACATCTCATAGGTAAATTGTTCACATTGTAATTCTATACTGCTATTAGAGTTTATTGACATTTGTTAGACTACACAACAAACAGTTGTAATAATTTTCATCAACAGTTTAAATAATCTGTACTACTATCAACTTATTTTTGTTCCTAATTGGTCTGTAACATGCAGTACACAAAACCTGTTGCGCATAACTGGGACACCAAACATTTTGGTGTCCCAGTTACACGCGTCATCATGTGTTTCAGTGTTCACCACATAAAAATAGATTGTATTGACACAACAACTCTACACTTGTAGGATTATATGATTATAAGTGTTAAAGCAAAGCATGAGAAAATGCTTGAAATTCATATGTTGGTGCTTTGTACACTTTTGTAGTATTTGTTGGTAATAAATATTGAAATATTGTGAATTTTGGTCACCCACTTATTTTTATAGAGTGTTCTTATTTCAAAAGTCCAGTCTTTTATGCTTAAGACCTTATTTATGATTCATTATAATCAGAAACTTATTTAAAAAATCATCACCAAAGTAACACAGCCTACAGGCTTATCAGATTTTGGATGGGTATTGCTTATGACTTTGGTGTCCCAGTTATGTTGGTCATTTTTCTTGGTGGGTATGAATTGTGTCCTATGACTTTTCTCAGTGTACCCGCAAAACTTGACCACATTTATTTTGTGACATAGTATAGGTAATGCTTTATCCAAAACCATACTCATAAATCATTTTGAATCATTTTGAAATTTTGACCCTTTGTCACACTATTGGACCCCTTATTAATGGACATACCCATATATGTTGTGGATGATTAAACGTAGAGTATGCAAACGGGTGTGCCACAGAGCAGCTCAACAAACCACATAAAAACCAAATAAAAAGTCATGTGCATCTAAACTGCCATCAATTTCACAAAGTCCTGCGATACGTCAATACTTGAGTTGCTATGCATTATGCTATAAGTACTATAAAAAGTTATGCACTCTGGTGCTGTAGTATATTGAGTATGATATGTTCTTAACCAACTGGCACTGTATTATATCAGATGGCCATTAGGGGCCACCATAGCCCTGTAGACCCCTGCAGACAATGACCAGGGGTCAATTTCATAGAGCTGGTTTGGCACAAAATATGCTTGAGCTTGAAAAGTCTTCCTTGATCAAACAGGATTGCCATATAAATTTCCATGTGATGTTTACTGCTTCTGACTTGTATTCGGTCATTGTTTGCAATTAAGCATAACATCCACAAGACTTTTTGGCTGGCATACTGGTTATATTTACCAAGGTTTTGGGTGCCTAAGCAAATTTTGGTGCTTCAGCAGCTCTATGAAATTGGGACCAGCTTTTGATTGTTCACCGCAGGACTGGAAAAAAACAACCAAGATTGCTCAGAAACAAAACCCAATACATTTTAAGGGTTAATCGTCTGTTTGGCTAGTTCAATTTCTTTTCTTTTTGGCAATTAATAGTAACCTGAGTTTCAGGTAAAAGTACCTTTTCAAAATCGAGTTTCACAAGGAAAGACAATAATTATAATCAAGTAAAATGTTGCACATTTTTCAGAGTAAATCTCTCAGCTCAAATAAATTCAACTCAAATTTACACATATAATCTGGGAAAAAAAAGTACGATATAAATATAAAAAATATAAAAAAAAGAAAGAATGCATTTCAAACATTGGATCCTCAAAAAAAAAACATAGTACAACTGCTAAAATGAAGGGAAAATTCTGCATGTCATTAGATTATCAATCTGCCTGTGCACAAACATACCAGGTTTGTCCTGAATCCATCAAAATCTTTCAATCCATTATCTGGTTTCAGCTGGCTTATGATGGCATTGGGAGAAACCAGTTCCATGGATATGCTAGGCAAATTTGCTAACCATACACATTTGGGACAGGAGCATTATGACAGGCATAATAGTTTCTAAAGCCTGTGTTGCTTGTTTGATTATTTGTGCTTCAAAGGGAAGAAAGGGGCGAAGTTTACTAAGCAAATGGTTTCTGCTGAGTTGTTTCAGGACATTTGGGGGCCAGATTCCAAATATTCTATGGGAACCAGTCAAAAGCAATAGCGACAACTATTATGCAATGGTTACCTGCAACTGATGAACAAAATGTTCTGAGGCCAATTTCATGGAGCTTAGCACAAACAAAAAAATGCTAAGCACAAAAATGTCTTGCCCGATAAAACAAACCACCAATACAAATTCCATTTGATATTTATGGCCAAAGAACAATTGCAAGCGATACACAACACATCAAAATTTGGTTGTTAATTTCATGGTTAGCAAATTTTGCAGGGCCGTGAAATTGGCCTCTGGTGCTTAGCCAACGAGCTTAAGCAGCTTAAGCAGCTTAAGCAGCTTAAGCAGAAACTGTTCCCTATAGAAACCAAACAAGCTACAAGCATTCCACAAACAATATTTGATAGATTTTAATTGATTTTGATGGCTGAGTGTTATTACGTATGGCAAGTGACGGAGATGCACCAATACCCCCAGCAAAGAGGCTGGGATGAGCTTTGGGATTCCTTGTAAGACATCCCAGCGCAATCATGCACAAGGCAAAACCCTGAGAAATCTTCTTGTGAGAGGAATTTTGCCATACAGAAATCTCTTGTTTAGTTTCCTTTGGGGTTTACGAAACGGCGGCTTAGGCTCAGGCTACAGCTCTGGCATCTATATGTTGAAAATATAGGTTGTGATTTTTCATTGAAGCTGAAGCCCTGTTTTCCTTTTCAAACTACGGAATATACTTCCGAACCACAGCCAAAAGCTTCTATTGTGATACCCGTTATTTTAGAATGGATTCACGAAATGGAGCCGTAGCCTGAGCCTCCATTTTGCAAACGTGCCTCGTACCTCGTAGCAGTGGATACACAAGATTTCAGCTAGCAAGTTTGTATCTCACCACTCCCTATAGAAAAGAAATGTGATATCTTCAGGAATCATCCAAAGACGGGAGGGATAGCCTATTGCCTAAGCCTAGCACTTTGTCTCGCCGTACTTCTGCCGCAATGACCTCACCCTCTCCCCCAACTTTGTCTGGGATGCCTTTGTCTGTCGACTACCGGGGATGTCGTCTGTTACCGTGGCAGCCTTGTTGCCATTGCCGCTGCTGTCCTGTTTCTCCTCCTGTAGAAGCCCTGATGTTTCCTTGGGTACGGGAGCGTGCTGGAATGTGCTGTCTGGGTTGGAGGACGGGAAAGGGTAAGGGAAGTCCTCCTCAAAGTCTGGACTGCTGCCGTCTAGGGACAGTGAGTGATAGCAGGTGTAGGCTTGGCCCAGGAGGGCATCGGGAGTGCTGGGGCTACGATCCGACGAAACATTCCCGGAGGATGTGTAGCCTGTTGACAAATGTTCATTTTCAAATGGAAAACAGAATTTCAAATGAGCTAGACACAATTAACATAAATCAACATACATGTGTGTAAATAAAAATGTTAATGTTAAAGCTATAGACTCTTAAGTACAGTGGAACTCTGGTATGTATTGCACACAAACACTGGGAGCCAAGGATGATGTTCAGCATAGCCAAATGTTTGGCATAGCAGTGTTCGTTATAGTGGTGTTCCACTGTACTAATGGATGTTTTTTTCGTGAAATAACCACAAGGGAAACTGACTGAGTTTAAAGTCATTGAAAAGTGAACAAACAAAAAAATTGACCGGAGCAGGATTCGAACTGGCGACCTCCTGAATACCGTACAGGCGCTCTACCAACTGAGCCATCCAGCCCTACGTTGGTGGTAACCCCAATAGTCAACTATCTTTGTTTGTTTGGCAGTCAGAAGCCATGAAACTACGCACACACCGCCACACCCCAGGGATCGTTTCAATGATACACGTAAGTTAAAAACAACTAACCGGCGCTAGAAAC
Source organism: Astropecten irregularis (assembly GCA_963971285.1). NCBI lineage: Eukaryota > Metazoa > Echinodermata > Asteroidea > Paxillosida > Astropectinidae > Astropecten > Astropecten irregularis. Next base: position 14,277,757 of record OZ020252.1, on the reverse strand, counting down.
TCAGATGTATACTTACTGCTTCCACTTGCATTGGTAAAGATGAGTTGCTCAGGTCTAGCTAGGTAATCCTTGTTCAAGGAACTTTGGGAGCCGTTATCGTACGTCAATCTGTATCTATCATTGGTGGACGTTCTGCCTTTGATATTACCATAGCGATCGAGAACCTTAGTACTGCCGTCACGGTGTAGTTTCACACTGTCCGACAGGCTAACACTGGTCCGATCTGGTTTGGACTCCACCAGGGCAGTTGTTACGATCTGGTTGTTTCCATCTGAGGTCACACTGTCATCCAACCGTGAATGCAGCTGAAAGGACGTTAACGGCGATGTCAAATCCTCGTTCACGTAATAACAATATCCGTCGTACATTCGGTGCGACTGATGGGGCCTCGGTTCCTCCAGCGTTGCACTATGGAATGAAGATAAGGATCCTATTTCTGACATGGTGTCGAAGCGGGCCAACGGAGCCCTACCGTCTGGATTGACATCGACTCCTGGAATCTTTGGCAGGCTGTCGTACGAGGCGTACACCGGGGACATACTTCCAGTCCTTTGCATGTTACCTTTGCCCGAGTGGCTTGCACCGGCCGGACGTTTCGGGACGTTCTGCAATTCGAAGGCATTCCTCTTGGCCTGACCATCGGACTGCTGGACCGTGTTGCAGTTCCTGTCAGGACCGGCGTCACCGTGGTTTCCCATGTCCATGACCAGACAGGATGATGGCGTAGATGTTGGTGAACCATTTTTTCCTCTTTGCTGCTTGGCCCAGCTGCGATGAGGGCTCGGAGACCTGGAGCCCTGCCTGTAAGAAAATTTGGGAGGTCCATGGAGCCTCCCATACTGAAGGCACTACCGGCGAAAAAATAAAAAACAGATGAAAATTAGAAAATTAAAGCAAAACTGACACAATCATTGTCCTCTTTCAATACACATCACCATAAAACAATACGCATGACGGAAATTATCATTGACAGAACGTTTGCAGACACCATATTTCATACATTTTTATTATCAATACAAGTATTTACATGTAAGTGCTGCAAACTGCTCATCAGCCAAAAAAGTTTTCTGAAATTTATCAAATGCTTAGAGTTAGGAGCGTCTGACACATTTTGATCCAAACAGGATCTAAAGTTCTCAAAGATATTCAAAAGAATCAGGGGTCGATTTTCACCAAACTCATCATAACTTATTATCAATCGTAGGTCTTATGATGTATTGCAGCCTTACGTAGGATACGATGGGTTACCCTTCATAACTCGAGTCACGATCAATCACCAGATTTAACGTTATTTTGTGTGTCTCCATCTGTACCTACCTTGTGTAAGGCAGTCATGACATTCTTGGGTAGATGATCCCCGATCATGACGGGTGATATGAGTACTTCATCAAAGGCTGTGTTGTCCCGCCACACTGCGTACCAGGCACAGTCTTTCTTGTCAAGGCTGTGTGAGTGAACAATCACACATGGCAAATAAATCTCCCGTGATTAGATCTTTTAATCAACATACAAATATGGCGTACTCAGCCGGGAAAAAAAAACATGAACATTTCTGAATTTCTGAACATAAAGACTGGTGATCCTGACACAAATGACCAAAGTTGCCTTAGCTCACGCCTCTCTGTGGTGATAATAATTTATAGGTAGCGCCACCACACTTCTTAAGGGCAAATAGATCAAAAGTATTTTTCCCGTTCGCTTGTGGGCACTCGCAAGCTCTTGTGGGCACCCACGTTTGTTCACCTCAGCCTGGGGACTAACTTATTCCAACAATAGGGCTGTTCGCCAGCAGGTTGTTTGGCTGGTAGGTCAGCAACACCACTAGGGCCCTTTCTCAAAGCTTGGCTCTGACACAGGCTCAGACTTCGTCTCCGTCATCCATACGCTGAAAAATATAGGTTGTGGTTTTTCAATGAAGCTGAAGCTCTGTTTTCCTTTTCAAACCAGAGAATCTACTTCCAAACTGCAGCCAAAAGTCTCTTTTTTGATACCGGTAATTTCAAAACGGATTCACGAAATGGAGCTGGAGCTGGAGCTGGAGCTGGAGCTGGAGCTGGAGCTGGAGCCGGAGCTGGAGCTGGAGCTGGAGCCGGAGCTGGAGCTGGAGCTGGAGCTGGAGCTGGAGCCGGAGCCTGAGCCAGAGCCTGAGCCGGAGCCAAGCTTTGAGAAAGCTCATCATTGCCCTCCCACCACCTACCCTGACACTCACCCTTCTCGGTTTGGATTTGTCCGCACCACTTGTACAATCCTTCCCGGAGGGTACAAGGGGTTGTGGGTGGTCAGCAGGAGCGACAGGTTGGTTGGATGGAATGCTTTGGTCATTCTCGGGGGCGACGGGGAGGAGTCCGTGTCCCTCGGGGTCAGGTTCTTCGGGTCAATCTCCCGGCAGCACAGCAGGCCGTCAAAGATGATTCTCCACTGGTAAATCCATCATGAAAGAGGAAGGACGAGGTATAGTAAGACGTGAGGTTACAAATTGGAGACAGTATAGAAATATCACATGGTTTGAGGATGGACAGTCGGTTCGAGCTCCCTCGGTGTTGGAAGTTGTTGAGGGAAGTAGTTTGTCAACTTCCAACACCGAGGGAAGCTAGAATCGAAATAAACCGTGTGATATTTGTTTTACTTTACCTCATAAATATTCTTTATTGTTCACAATTTCGTTGAGAAGTGCAGCAAAATGTTCATTTTCATGAACTTCATGTAGAGCGAATCTCTGTGTTGTGTTGTGTATCGCTTAAGATTTTTCTTTGGCTGTTGTTGGCCGACCATGAACATCAAATGAAATTTTTAACTGAGGTTTGCTTTATTGGGCAAGACATTTTTGTGCTAAGCAAATTGATGTGCTGAGCAGCACCATGAAATTGGTAGTTTGGTCAGAGGGTGAGGGTCCAACATACCTTGGTGTCTGTACTCCTCTTGATACAGTCCAGGAGATCAGCTCTCAGATATTCCATCTGAGACAGACCCACCCTGGTGACGATGTCTTTACCGATCACGAGTGATGTCACAAAGTCTTTGGTATACTCAACGACTGGCATGCTGTACAAGGCAAGCATCCGGGAAATGGAAGCAATTAATCATAATTTGACACAAAATACTTCAGGCAAAGGACTTTGTCAGATACGACAAGTTTTGTAGAGTTCCGGTAGTAAGATGCTGTGAACATTCTTAGAACCAGTAACCATCTTCTGAGTCCTTTCTTGAAACACTTATTCTTTATAGCATGAAAAATTGCTCACAGTAAAATTTTCATTCTACGCAGAAACCACAATAAGACATGCAACTTGGACTTAACAAAAATCAAGGGAAATTCCAATCTCGTTTTCCAATGATACCATATTTACATAATTATGATGATGGAGCAATAAGAAATGTATTACCCATCAAACTTGAGTTGCAGAACTTTTTTGAGGAGTTTATATTCATTTGACGCAGAGTATTGGTACCGTCAAACCACATGCCTATATGGTGGCTGAGCCTTACCTGAGCAGCCCTCCTGGGGGTGAGTAAGCGTAGCACTGGAGTTTAGGGTAGTCTGGCCGGAGAAGGATACTGAGTATTGACACGGTGCCGGCTCCTAGCGAATGCCCCACCAAGACCAGCTCATAGTTCTGGGTGCCCCTCTCCTGGAAAAAAAAAAACAGGGTACCAAAAGTTTCCGGCAAATCAGAGGTCCGAACAAACGTCACTTTTGATTGAAATGTCCGCAAAGTCAGACAAAAGTGTCCAAGACTGGATTGTGTCACAATGACATACTTATCGTTACAGCTTTTATATTATGTAATTTTTCACATAATCTGTAGATTTTTTAACTGTATAGTGCTTTATGTCTAAAACATAAATCAAACACTCTCAGGCTGTACTCCGTGATCATATATGGGTTGAAGTGGCTGGCAGCCAAGGGCGCCCACGAAAGCCTGCTACTCGATTATTATTATTATTATGACAAGAAAAGCGTTTAAGTATTTATACATTTTATTATTATTACTCACAGGGTCATGGGAGAAAGCTCTGGATAATATCATTTCATCTTGAAGCTTCTTCTTGATGTGAACTGCAGCCCCCACCATGCCCTGAAATAACACACACAATGGATACAAATCAAACAGCCAGAAAAAACAATAGTACAGGACCATTCCAAGGATGAAACTCTGAGGAATTTAAAGTTGAGAAACTTTTGTGTGATAAAAATATGATTCTTCATAAAGTGGGACAAGTTAGTAATACTAGTGACATCTCGTAATTTCATACTTGGACTTGTTCCAGAAATCGACAAATTGTACTCGGTGAACTCGATCTCAGACACTAGTACACAAAAGAAAATTCGTTTTTTCTTGTACTAATTCTTCGATACTAAAATTTAAAAAATAATGATGAATGTATATTCAGGGATGAGATTGACCAATGATAAAAATGTCTGAAAACAGCTGACAGGGAGCATAAAAAGTCTGAAATTTAGAATGTCCTATACTTTTGTACACAGCCTGTGAGGAAAAAAGTCTGAAATCCAAAACACAAAAAACTGAAATCAGACTTTAATCTGAGAAATCTCATCCCTGTATATTGTATATCGACTCTATAGTTTCAGTGGTCCCTATAACAAATGACCACTATAACGAACAATTTCTGTGCATCCCAGCGTTTTTGATATAGTGGTGTTCCTCTGCACATACAAGTCGTTGTCCCCCCCACCCCACTCTTTTAATGAACCTTTGTGATGAAAAAGGTTCAGGTATAGCTGCATACAAGAAGCCACTCCCTAGCCCCCACCCCCAACCAAACTCACCTTGTGACCGAACCAATCACTGGGACAGTTCTCCAAGGGTATGGTGGATGTATCTGCTGAGAGGTCTGTCAACCAGTCTTGCATAGACAAGGTGCCTCGTACGGAGACAATCACTCTCCGTCTGGAATGGTCCAGGGCCACAAAGAACGGCGTCTCCCATACCTGACAACAGATTATAAACGTGGACTTGATTTCATTTTCTCTCAGAAGAGGCACTGAATACAATGTATGTAGGTGCATTGACAGGAATTGGAACAAGAAGGGACCAATTTCATAGACAGGCTTCATAGACCATCAGTGGGTTGCGGAGTTACCGGGCGAGTCGGTTGGTTGGGGAGTAGTTCGGTTGGTTGGGGAGTCAGTCGGTTGACCGAGGAGTCAGTCGGTTGATTGGGGAGTCGGGGAGTTGGTTGGGGAGTCAGTGGGTTGGTTGGGGAGTCAGTCGGTTGGTTGGGGAGTGGGTTGGTTGGGGAGTCAGTCAGTTGGTTGGTTGGGGAGTAGGTCGGTTGGTTGGGGAGTCAGTCAGTTGGTTGGGGAGACAGTCGGTTGGTTGGTCAGTTGGTTGGTTGGGGAGTAGGTCGGTTGGTTGGGGAGTCAGTCATTTGGTTGGGGAGAAAGTCGGTTGGTTGGTCAGTCGGTTGGTTGGGGAGTAGGTCGGTTGGTTGGGGAGTAGGTTGGTTGGTTGCGGAGTCAGTCGATTCGTCGGGGAGTTAGTTGGAAAGTCTCTCTGGCTAGCAGGGTAAATGCTGACATACACCTAGACTCCATTTCCAAAACCAGGAAGCACCAGAAAAGTCACAGCATAGGAAACCGAAAAAATAATAAAATCCAGCCATGGGTATATTTTATATGAATCTTACCTACAAGAAATTGGACGTGCATACCACCACCAGTTCCAAGCACCAGAATGAACAAGCAAAGATTCAAGAAAGGAAGGGGACAAAATAAGAAACAACAACAACAAAAAATAGAAGAGTTAACATGTTGAAATGAACATTTACCACATAAAAATCTACTGACGTTAATACAGGGGTGGATCATAAGCTACATTACCAGGGACAGATAATAGTCAAAAGGTTTTGCTAAAAAAATCTAGCCTGGTAACACCATTGTTGGATTAGCACATTGAGACTGGAGTTTCAAAGTCTCCCGAACTATCACCTGGCACCAGAAAGTAGATTGAAAGTCACACAAATCTCAAACTGAAGTATTATTTTCACTCAAGCCAGAAACAGCTTTCCAATAGTCTTTTTACGGGGTGCTACCTTTGTCCGTCTGTGGAGATGATTCAGAATGGAGATTTGAATGGTAGGAGTCTGATCATTGCTCTAGGGTCTGTAGGCCCAGTTTCATGCCTTGGCTTAACACACAATGCTTAATGCTTCACGCTCTTATGATTATTTGTCGCTTTCAGGGTAAGCGGCGAATTTGAACACTAGCCGAGTAAGCAGGAAATCCTTAGTTGCTCGAACCATGCATGTACGCGACTGAAGATTCCTTGGTACAGTAATACTGTACATGAAATAGGATCATGCTAGCATAGAATTTTCTGCTTATGTTAACGCCGAATTGACGCTTATGGTATAAAAGCATAGCAATGAAATTGGGCCCAGGTGACTTTCCATACATTTTGGAATGAAATACCAGACAACAATAAGCCTCGAGTGATATGAGCACAAAGTGCATCCAAACTTGCTTATTTTGGAATATGGTGTCATTATATGTACTACTGATGGTGCATCATGACTATAGTTTAGAAGTACAATTACCAGAATTGTCTCAGAGGTATTAGAAACCATCATTATCATCTTCTAGTCAGCTAAGCGTTTTATTTTATTACTATTTCTTTATATCTAGTCATTTCTTTGTTGGTTGGCAGAATTTGCAGGTAGTGCTTGTAAGAACTGTTACTAACGCAGTAAGTACTAACCTTGAATTCAGAAAAAGAACACAACAGAATTTGAAGCACAACGTAGAAGAAAAAATTCAGAATGTGGAAATTCAATTCTAATAAACGCAATTTAGTTTGCAATAATAAGCAAATAACCAATGAAACGTTGTGTAACAAATACAAATAAATCATTGAATTTAAGAAAAAAAAAATCAAAAGTCAAAAACGTCGTCTGAAAAATCTTCCTTGACAACAAAGCCAGCATTTAAAAAAAAAAAGTTGCCTTACCCAGAATTGCAATAAACCCACACCTACTTCAGAGTGGAATCAGCCACTCAAAAGCTTTGCGCCTTTTGGAGGTGGTTGGAATGTTCCATTCCCAACAGGGGATGGTCGGCAGAGAGGAGAGAGGAGCAAGAGGAGGGTGGTGGATGGTAGTAGCAGATTTTGTTTGGTTAAGAATTTTTTTTGTTTTAATTTTTGTTCCCAAGCATGAGGTGGTGAATGATGAAGGGGGAAACAAGCGATGGATCTGTGGCACTGACAATGGAGAAACAAACCAAGTTATCGTTAGTAATCACTCGCAACAGCAATAAGCCTTCTGTGAGTTAAAATTGAATAATATCTGGTACACTGAATTCTTTCACTGTACGTAAACATCAAAACCTGAATTTCCCAGACTAAAGACACTGTTGCTATATCACATGATTCGGGGCAAGCTTTTGCTTGGTTACATATAACAGACGTCTTGCACCAATGCACTGTTCATAATGGATAAGAATGGCACAAAGGAACCAGTCCATTCCAGAGATGGGTATCACTATGCAAAAGCTTGCCCCGAATCATGTGATGTAGCAACAGTCTTTAGTCTGGGAAATTCAAACTGGGGTGTTTATATGCGATGAAAGAAGTCTTTGTACCAGTTACTATTCACATTTAACTCGCAAATGGCTTATTTCATCAACTCAACAATCGGGAACAAGTTCGATCAGTGACTATCTGTCAACTACTGGTGGATTTTGCCTGGTAATCTGTACACTAAATATTCCACGGGTACCAGGCACAATCGATCAGCGGGTTGGCAAATAGTCACCGATCGAACTTGCTCCTAGTAGATCTGGAAGTCACGTGGGGCCTTGGCCAATTTCATAGAGCTGCATAAGCACAACATTTTTTTAAGCATGAAAACTCTTCCTTGATCAAACAGGATTTACCAACCAAATTTCTGTGTGATGTTAACTGCTTTTGATTTGTATCCGGCCATTGTTTGCTGAGTATAACATTCACAAGGAGTTTTGGCAAGCATACTGATTACTATATTTACCACTATTTTGGTGCTTAAGCTAATTTTCGTGCTTAAGCAGCTCGATGAAACTGGTCCCTGGGCTTGAGCTTTAGGTTTATAGGTCTATCCCTGGCTTCCAGGTTCCAGGGTTTTCAGCAGAATTGACACAGGATTTTCTCCATCAAAACAATGCATCATTTTGGAATCATAGACAGAGGCCTTTTTCTGTCATGCCTGATACATAAAAAAAAAAAAAAAATGGAACTAGATGCCAAAAGCAGCCATGCCCGGAGCCCAAGCCAAAGCCCGAGCCCAAGCCAAAGCCAAGACATCAAAGAGGCCATAAACCTTTTTGAAATGCCCAAGATCACTGATTTACAATAACAATAACCGCGACAACAACAGCATACACACAAAACAGAGACAAAATCAAGCAATACAAAAAGAATGACTTGCGGTGTTAACAAGCATGCATTAATAGTAGAAGAATCAACTAAAAAGCTGCATGCAGAGCAACAACTGATAAAAAATACAACTTCTCAACAGAGAGACATTTGCAGGGAGGAAGATTTGACATAACGCCCCTTTCTAAGATTCAGCAGGCTAACTTTTAGTTTAAAAAAAAAGAAAAGATTGTGGCCAAATGAGGGGAAGCAAAATTTCACAAAAAAATTGAGAAAGAGGGCTGTCCAATTTGCTCATGAATTTGGGTTTCATGTATATCTGGAAATGAATATTGTCCTGCAGGCCAAAAGTTAAAATAGTGATTTTTTTTCCTTTGCCCTCTGTTCTTACTGAAAGAATTTAAGATTTTTCTTTTTACTGAATGAGAAATGTCCTCAAAAATGCTACATGTAAACTTCAGTTTCTGGTAGGTCTAATTGAATAAAGCCCCTTTTTATGATAAATATTTGTGTTTTTATTTTAATGCATAGATCGCTAAGATCGGAGAGAACGTTACGGCGTTGACTCATGAAGGTGCACTGGTTTTGAAGCCTATGTAATATGTGCACATGATAGCAATGAGATTCAATGAGAGCTCTCTCTTTGGTCATGTTACATAAAATAACTATTGTGCTGACATGCATGAGGGGGAAAGCAAGCTGACATGTGCAAAGAAAGGAAAGTCAAAGATGAAAGTTGTCTTTCCCCTTTTTCTGAGTTTTTCTCCTTTTTTGGTACAAGTGTATTTGTTGTTTGTTTCAAGGGAATACGAGATTCAAAAGGTACAAACAAGTCTGGGGCCGATTTCACTAAAGCTTTGTGATCATCGTAATGCCCAAATTCATCGCTAAACAGAAAATTGCTAAGCAAAGTAGCGATCGATTTTCTGTTTAGCGATGGATTTGGGCTTTACGATGATCGCAAAGTGTTAGTGAAATCGGCCCCTGGTTTGTGTGAGGTTTTCAGAGGTCAGGCAACCGTAAGGGATACACCCAGTCTCAAGACATCCAAGCTGTCTTTGGCAAACATTCAGATTAGGGGAGTTTCGGACAAGATTCAGGACAGTGAAGGCCATGGTTTTACAGCCCTTGCTCAAGGGCATGGGTCGATTTCACCAAACTCATCATAACTTAATATCAATCGTGGGACTTATGATGCATTGCAGCCGTAAGTAGGATACAAAGGGTTATCCTTCGTAACCAGAGTTACGAACGATCGTAGAGCTTTGTGAAATTGACCCCAGGCCTGGTATTATAGGGGTGGACATATGGCCAAATGGTGGGGAAGGAGTATTTTGATTTTCAAAGACTAGTTTTTCTGGAGCTTAAAAAAACTTTGGATATTATCCATGCTATCATAACAAGATATGAAGTCAATGCAAATATATATATGTCAGAGTTTAGTCTCCTTGCATGAATCCCTTTCTATTCCCAGTAGGTTAATTAATGATACCGAATACGTTCTTTTTCAGACTCAGTCTTGAGTTGACTACTTTATATTAATGCATTATTCAACAGACAATGCATTACCTTACTCCAAGTTTATGCATCAATACCCACGGCCATCTTTCTTACCCCATATGCAAATTTTCCACAGGTAATGAATTATCACTTTAAAAACATATAATTTGGTAAAAATATGATTTAACAGGTTCAAACAAAATGGGACATCTTTTTAAATACTGGACTGAGGTAAACAGGTTGTTTTTACAGGCATTTTGTGGTTGATCGTCACCTGTGTGCCCACCCTTTACAAGTGAATGAGTGCTCGTTGAACTCAATGAGCACACTGCGTGGGTTTCACAATTTCCTGTAACCTAAGATGAGGCAGCAAAGTGCTTCAAGGATTTTTTTCTGGAGTGGGTTCTCAACAAGGAGTGCGATCAGTCCCGTGGGGGACCAATAAGCCTTGCCTGAGCGGGAGAATAAACCGTTTGCCTTGATTGCTCTAATTACATTTTTAAGGTGGGGTGTGCGGGTGGGGAAAGTAAAAACATTTCCTTTTAAAGGTGATATCATTCTTTGGTTTTTGTCACAGAAATGCAGATACGTGAGCCAAAAAATCAAGTCATCAGTGAAATTCCCAGTCAACTTTTTTAGAAATCAGTGAAAAACGTCCAAAGTAATTTTGTAAAATCTTTTCACCGTTATATGTTTTTCTTTAAACGATCAAAATTGTTTTTGGTCATTGGTTTTATTGTTTTTGCATGGTATGTTTCTACCATCACCATCTTTATATCCTGTAAGTTATATGTAAATTTATGGAGATTTTTCTTTCGGTAAGCTACCAAAGTATGATAGTACCTTTAAGCAGCCATGAGCACGTAATTTCAATGAAAAAAGAATACAGAGGATGCTCCATTCTTAAAGGTGCAGTAATTAAGAAATTGTTAAGGAGCCAATTTGGCACACATTTGCAAAAACGGGAAATCAATCATGAATACAGCTTGCTAGTAGCTCCAGCAGATATTTGCTTTAAAGCAATTTTGTAACAATTTTCTCACCACGCTCAAAGTGACAATAATTCAGATCTTTCAAAAAAGAAACGGTTCCCTTTAACCATATGAGAGCTTGTAACTTTATGGAGACCCTCCGGCCAATTATGGATTTATCGTTTAGAATTTATTTTAACTGAAAATTGATGCTCTAAAAAGTAAGGAGAGATTTCAATTGAATTTGAAGCACACCAAGAAAAATAAAAACATGCAAAAACAGAGATTTTTCAGAAGCCAAAGCAAGATAAAAACTGAAAGATGAAAAAAAAAAAAATGAAATTAGCAAACCCCCAAATTGTCACAAATTGCATTTGACTATACAAAAAGAAATCATAAAAAATGAATAAATAGCAAAACAAGAAAAGTATTGCACAATTACACAACTGCTTCACAACACCTATAACAAACTTACTCTGTAGGATGTCTGGAAATTTGCCATAAGTAAAACACATAAATTTATGATAACACACACAATAATCAATGAATGATGAGTGATTACTGAACAATTTGCAGGTTATTATTATTATTATTGTTTTGTTTGTCTCTTTTGTATTCAAGGGGGGCCATACCGTGGCGGGTGTGTCCAAATTCTCAGCACTGCTGGTGGCAGACGAGTGCCGGGAGGGGGGACAATTTTGGGATCGGGACGGGCACAGACACGCCATGCATGATGGGAACGGCGAGCGTGCAGCGTCCCTGCCAGAGCGCCCTCGCTTGTCTGCCCCTCCCCCTGCTCCTCTCAGACATCTCTCGTCCATCTCCTCTTGGAAGGACAGGCTCGTTTCCAGACAAATGCCCGACTCGGCCGTCCCGGTGGCCCCGGCGGTTAAGCCCCCTTTGCTGGCTGCGGTGGTGTTGGTAGTAGAAACCCCGGCACCAGCAGTAGCAGCAGTATCCCCCACGAGGTTCAGACCCTCCATGTCCAGCCCAAACTCGGCGCTGAGGTTGTGGGGCGGGTCGCGCAGGCTGGTACTAACCGCAGAGTGGAATGTGGCGTAGACGACGTCCGCATCTTCCAGGCCGCTTAGCTTCTTGAGGGCGGTGAAGTTGCAGCTGCAGCAGTTGTCATCGTCCAGATCCAGAAACTCAAAGCTGTTTGCAGGACGGCAACATCTGTCATAGATTAAAACAAACAAGTGCTTTAAAACAGAGGATCCCGAGCAAAGCATGAGCAAGGGAGTGGTGTAAAGGTGTAAATAGTAAGAGAGCTTAGTGAAGGGTAGCCTACATAGAGGGGAGAATTAAAGATCACTGCTGTGCACAAAATACAATGCTGCTTGCCATGGGCCACCATCATCATTTGTTACTCACCCTTTTGATGGCCAATCTCTACAGATCCTGCATTTATCTATCGACAGACATTTCTCGACACTGATGAAGCGCACCCTCTTGAGATTAACAATGGTTATTAGTCGAAAGTCTTCCATTACATGTACTTGCAAGGGCAGTCGTTTCTTATTCTAATATACCACATATGTCCTAAAAACGTGATACCATTGACGAAGTACGTTTACATGCATCTTCAAAGTGTCTCCTGTATTGATGTTCCGACTAAAAGAGATGAAAGATAGTGAATTCAACTCACGAGCATCTGCCAATGAGATGACAGCAGCCTTTGACTGGATGGAACATGGCGTAGACAGGCCAACCGTAGGCTGCCGCTGCATACTTGTAATAATAGATCAGCTCCTCGAACTCCTGACATTCATCCTACAAACAATATCAATATTTCAAGTCATTAATTTTTTGAAAGATATGAGGCTTTGCATGGTGACAATTGGTATGTGGATCGGTTTGCGGAAACACCATGTAATATTTGTTCATACTTTCTCACTTCTATATCGTTCGCACTTCTCGTAAGGTCTCAACGTTTTGACTAGCCTGCTCTAGTCCTCATCAGTCCTCATGAAATAGAAGTGCAAAAGTACGAACGAATATTACATGGTGTTTCCACAAACCGATCCACATATCACTATTTTTGGTTGATGTGAAGTTTGCAGCAGTTTATTGGGCCTTTAAGCACACTGCTAACTTAACAGAAACATCAACTGCTGATGACAGTGTCCTGAACTATTCATTACTTTGGTTCAGGATTACATGTAAAGGTAATATCATACTTTGGTTTCTGTCATAGAAATGCAGATTCATGGACAGATATATCAAGAAAGATACAGTAACAGTCACCAGTGAAACTTTCACTAGTTTCAGTCCCATATGGTTGCTACATTTTGAGAAAACAGTGAAAAAAAGCTCTCTGAAAAGTGAACAAAGAAAAATTGACTGGAGCAGGATTCGAACCGGCGACCTCCTGAATACCGTACAAGCGCTCTACCAACTGAGCCATCCAGCCCTACGTTGGTGGTGACCCCAATAGTCAACTATCTTTGTTCGTTGACTATTGGGGTCACCACCAACGTAGGGCTGGATGGCTCAGTTGGTAGAGCGCTTGTACGGTATTCAGGAGGTCGCCGGTTCGAATCCCGCTCCAGTCAATTTTTCTTTGTTCACTTTTCAATGACTTAAAAAAACTCAGTCAGTTTCCCTGGTGGTTATTTCACGAATAAAAAAAGCTCTCAGTATTTTCATCATGATCGTCAAATTGCCACATGGGGGCAGCATTTGAACAGTCACTACCAAAATATTTCTTTGCAGGTTCTTACAAGGGATCTACAAAAAATATGCCACAAGATAATACTGCATGAGCAGAGCATAAAGTATTTTTTTTTTAAAACAAGGCTTTTACTAAAAACAATGTTCACAACAGCTGACGACTTTGAAAGCAAAGATCTTACGTGGTTGCTGAAGTCTGCAAACTTGGTGTCTCTGGTGATGGCCACACCCGACAGGAATTTCAGGACGTTGTTGTTGGGGTTACGCTCCGTGCTCCTCCGTCGCTGCTTCTGTTCTTCCCTCAAGAGCATCAGACCGGCCACGATGTCCGACGGAACAACGTCCAGATCACGGAAGAAATCCGAGAAGAGAAGAGCTATCTCGGTGAAGGCATTCTGTGCAGGAAATAACAAAAAAAGGAATCTGAATACAACTGCTCAATATAAATCCTTGCTTAGAAATTCACTAATAAATTCAATGTGTAATTACGCTTCAGGTTTGTGTATAACAATTAAATAGACTACTTTTAAAGGTATAATACATGATTGGTAAAGGTCACAGAGCAGCATTAACACTTTGTCTAATCCAGCATGTACATGAAATAATAAGCCTGTGAACATTTGAGCTCAATCGGACAACTGAGTCAGGAGAAAATATTGAAAACATGACTCAATTTTTATTATAAAACATTAAGAATGGTTTTGATCTTACCCTGAGATCAAAACTGTTTTTGGTTGTTGTTTTTACTAATTTTTGGATGAATACACCATTTCAGGCGGAAATACTTTAACGGTATGCTTCTACTAGCACTATCTTCACATCCTGAAAATTATACGGAAATCTGTGAACATTTCTGTTTGGGTATGTTACCAATCCTGTGCTGTACAAATGGCCTAAATTAATAACCACAAGGGAAACTGACTGGATTAATTTTAAACTTGTTAAATCATTGAAAAGATTGAAAAACATTGATAAAGATAATTGACTATTGGGGACACAACCAACATAAGCCTGGAGAGCTCAGTTGATAAGAGAGCTGGTGCGGTATTCCACAGGTCTCTTGTTCGAATCCCGCTCTGGTCAATTTTCCTTTGTTCACTTTTCAATGACAAGGCTAATTACATCAATGTTCTGCTTACCTCTTGTGGCTCGTTAACTTGCACACAACAGCAGTAACGATGGAAACGTTTCTCCCAATTGCGTTCATATAACTCTCTCGTTTTTCTGCACCAAAAAACAAAGTACATGAGGTTAGGAGAAACTTGAGGCCTTTTTTGCAATGTAAATAAAATGTTGGTCGTGGATCTTGAGGAATTGGGAGGGGGCGGGGCGGGATGAGAATATCTCACACTAGACATTTTATACCTTTCCCAAGCCATGGGCGAGCTTGCCCTAAAGACTTAAACAACTAGAACAACAAAGCTGTCATGGCTCGCTGCAGCCTTACGTGCAGTTACAAACATGATAGCAAACACCCATCCATCACACACACACCCATAAAAAAAAATTCAACATTTTGAAACAATAGAAAAAACTTCAACATTTTTCATTTACAATAATAACAACATGAAGAGGGGATGTTGGGGATAACTTACAATTGCTGCACCCGGTTCCTCTCCAGCCGGCTTGCTGACCGACGCATTGCAAACCGTTTCTCCGTCTGTTTCAGCTGGACAAAGCTGCGTCCGGCCGAGTCGTAAAGGCACCACGTCCTGGCCATGATGAGGACGAACAAGAGCAGATTGTACACAACTATACCTAGGATGCAGATAGGAACAAGATAACGAAACATGCAAGACAGTCAGTTTGGCACTTTGTGGCACAGTATTAAATGGTGGCATTAGGGTAATTATTCATGTACTGGTGTGCAAGGGGGGTTGAGCTTGTGGGAACAATCCCCCCTTTCTCACCCTCCCCTCCCTTCCCCTACATGTACATGTACATGGAACGCCGCTATAATGAACATGATGCACAGATATTGTCCATTATAGTGGTCTTGCGTTATAGTGGTTGTTCATTACAGTGGTCGCGTGTTAATATACTTATAGTGTTCATTCGTTATAGTGGTTTAAAAAACCGTATTCAGTATGTATCGTACACAAAAATTTGGAGCCAACAAGAATGATGCTTCGTATAACATGTATAATGGCTATACTATAGACAACTGTTTGGTATACATGTAGTAGTCGTTTGTTACAGTAGACCATTGTACCATTGTATAAAAAAGTCAAGGATGATGTTCGGTATAACCACATGTTCGGTATAGCGGTGTTCGTTTATAGTGGCGTTCCACAATACATTTGTGAGCTCACCCTGGTTTCCCCTAGCTACTCAACTTTTCATCCATGTATACAACGGTTTTGAATGGCGCCCTCTTTTGATTAAAACAAGAAACTGTGGTGGTGTTAATCGATCTAAATGCACTACAACTCCGGCTTGGTGCGTGGTGTGCGATTTATTTCTGAAAGAAACACGGAGTTAAGAGTTAGAAGAATATTCAACATGTACAATGTTCCAGATTTCCCCACCAGTCTTTTACTCATGATTAGCTTTCCAGCATCCCAGATTTCAATAAAAGATGATTGGCGGTGTACAAAACAATACAACTGACACCACCGCAGTTTCTTGTTTTAGTCAAAAGAGGGCGCCAATCAAAACCGTGTGCTCGAATTACTGTATACTGCATACTTTCTTAAAATTGTATTAAAAGAAGAAAACAAACCAGATCTTCACGTACCTAGTACTGAGTTTTTGATGGCCCACATGGGGCACTGTTGAAATCCCTGGGCCAGCCACACGATTCCAAGAAAAGCCCATAGTAGACAGATGAGTAGGAGCACTGTAAATGAAATCAAATAAGGCTTAAAAACACCAAAGGTAGAATTTGACGACAAGAAAGTTTAGTAACGATATCGTTGCTGCCCTGCAACAAGGCAACATAGGAATTAAACACAAAATGCATATAATGTGCACAAGGCTTGGGCGATACCAGCATTTTCTGAATCGATTCCGATTCCAAGCTGGAATCGTTTCCAATTTTCAGATAATATTTGGAGATTCATTATGTCAAATCCAGTGTAATGATGGAATATTGGACTAACTATTTAGTGACGTTTCACTGATAATTTATCAGTTTCATCAGACTGGCGAGTCATACACTCTACCACTGCTCGCTGGCCTTTTATTGCCACTAGCAGTGAAACACCACTAAATAGTGAGTGCAATACTCCATCTTTACACTGGATTTGACATCTTCAGAAATATCTGTCAATGTACACTCTAGATGAATCTGTTCAAAGATTCTGATTTTTGCTGGCAAAACAAAAATAACATTGAAATATTATTAAGCTAGCCCATTTTGAGTGCCGGCAAAATTTACTTATTATGAAGTGTAGAAAGCGGAGCTCTGGCCCCTCATGGCCGAAGTCCAGGAGATAATCTGTACGCACGTGAGCGTGTCAGCAATATTCTCTTTGTTTGTTTTTTTGATTGGGGATCTGGTCAATTTACCTTTCCAAGTTTGTCTCAAACAAGTCAAAATCTTACTTACAACATTTATATTGGAACTTGTGCATTTTCTGTGATTTTCCAGATTTTTTTTGTGCCGGTCGGTAACATGCTTTTTTATCTCAGTGACGGTCGGAAAGACTGTTTACCGGCTGTCCCCGACTGGTTCCGACCAGCGTGGCTAGAACACTGCTTGCGGAATTCATTATCACTGTTAATATGAGGATTTTAAAATATCGATATATATAAATAAATGTACATGTATTGGCCTTCAAATGTTTCCTTACTGTCAGGGTTCTAGCCGGACCAATTTTAGTGGTGGGCTCTAGATATGAAGTTGAGCCGCGGTGAGAAAAATGCAGCCGCAACATGATCAAGGTCCAAGGCCAACGTTTTCACTGTTCTGACTGCAGAGCCATTTTATGGTATAAAGCTACATTTTAAGGACTGATATTCAATGAATTTTAGGTGTATAATAGAAAAGAGTAAACTATCATTCCGGAATGTGATCAAAATTCACTATATTGGCAATACTTTTATTCACTCTGCTGAAATTTGTGCTGGGCGGCAGAGTTTATTTCAGACCTACATTGCGGGCGCAAATTTCCAGTGCCGGGCTGGCCTGCCCAGCGCCGCCCACCGTGGCGAGAACCCTGCTTACTGTTTGCGATTTTGCCAACAAAACATAGAAGGTACCACTTGAGGTTAAGGTCATCAATGCAGAAAATCAGAGTCGGCCAAGCTTCATTTCTTTATACATGTAGAAGAATGTCAGAATGATTTGAGTTGGTTCAATTGAATGACCCAGAATTGCTCGGCGCATTTTGGAATCAAAACGCAAAAACAAGTGGAAACAAGTTGGAAATATTGTAGAAATTAAGTTCTCTTTGGAAAGGCAAAGCATTTCTTTATTTAATGTAGCTTAAGTTCATTCATGAATACAATTAGTTTAATAATAATAATAGTTTATTTTTATATAGCGCATTACATCATTAAAAATAAAATCTCAATGCACTTTACAAAGTAAGTTAATATCATGATCATAAAACATAATAGTACATTAAGGGTCATTTAAAATATTTCAGAAAACATTTATTAATAATACTCATTAGAAAAACATTTAGAATAATTAAAATCTAAGGTGAATCATGCAGAAACATTGATTAAAATACACATTAAGACTCATTGGAAATAAATTAAAAATAAACACACAATTATTTTTATTCTATTACTTTTTTGAATACAGGAGAAAATTTGAATGTTTCTATTCAATGTCACAATAAATGAAAAAAAAATGACACAGTGTGCTTGATCAACTTACATGTACATGTATAGAATTAGAAACTATGATATCATAAAGTTAGATTTTATAAGGTTATGCATGGCTGAAGTACATAAAGTAATTGGTTTTGTGGTACATGTAACACCATGGGACAAATGCTCTTTTATGAGTTTGGGTGGCTCTGAAAAGACACAATGTTCTGCCAATATGCTTTCTCCTGGAGAAAATACTGAGAATACTGACCGGAGCTTTGAGCATGCAAACTGGCTCTTTTCAGATCTTCATACCCAAACTCATAAAGAACATAATGTCACAATGGCTTGCAACAACAAAATAATACACATTAAATATATACATTAGTATTTAATATGTTTTAATAAGTTTAACATTGATAACAGAAGGCCTTCTTCAATAGAACATCTTGTGATTATTTTGGAGGTTTTGGAGGTATTTATGTTCTACGAATCTGTGGTGAATTTGACAATTAACTGGCACAATAACAGATTTATTGTACATGTTCATACATGTACACCTGCAAGTTCTTGTATTTCCACCAATTCAAAACCTTGAATCTCCACCAAGAATGGCAAAGTTTGAGGTGAGAGTTCCATTAATACGCAAAAGCATCATCATATCATCAATGACATTTTTCAAACGATGTCGAAAAAACTTTTGAATATATGCAATTCTTAAAGGTAATATCAAACTTGGGTTTTTATCAAAGAAATACAGATTCATGGGCAAAAATATCAAGACAGATACAGAAAACATTGAAAAACGGCCACAGTATTTCTTAAGTCTTTTCTCTTTTATTTTTGATCTTTTAAAAGAACAAAAAGATTTTCGGTCGTTGCTTTACTAATTTCTGGATAAATACACCATTTCAGGTTGAAACATTTTAAGGTATGTTTCTACCACCACCATCTGCATACAGATAATGGTGGTAGAAACATACCTTAAAATGTTTCCACCTGAAATGGTGTATTTGCATACAGATGGTGGTGGTAGAAAAATACCTTAAAATTGTTCCACCTGAAATGGTGTATTTGTCCAAAAATTAGTAAAGCAACGACCGAAAATCTTAAGTTATATGCAAATCTGTGAACATCGCTGTTTTGGTTTCTTACCAAAGTATGATACTACCTTTAAGAGTTGCATTTAGAACTGTTGAGTGTTATGGTTTGATGCACATCTTGTGCAGTGCTTTGAAGTATGGCAAAGCTTCATCAATCATCTTCTCAGTCTTGGGAGCCAGTCTTTCCTCCTTTGGCACGCCGTCATTCTTTATGTTCTTGCTGTTTGTACGTTTTGGCTTCACATAACCAGTGCTTAACAAACAGTTGTCGAACCAGCCAAGCAACTCGTGGTTCTTCCAGACTGCCTGCGATATCATCCAGTTGCTTGGTATTCCGTAACTCTGGTCCCAGCTCAGAAGCTTCTCGGTGAATGGCAGACCTAGAGTGTTGCAGAATGCCCGCAGGGTTTTCTCAGGATTCTTGATCAGGTCATCAGCATCTAAGACTGTAGCTTCCAGGTTCAGGGTGTTGGTCACATAGTCGTATAAGTTGAAGAGCTCTTTGAATTGGTTTATACTGGCATAAAACTGGGTCTCTTTCTTGTCAGGATTGGTGGCCATACAGCTGACATAGGACGGGACGGTTTTAGCAGGGTGCCGGATCAGGAAGACGTGTTGGTAGCCCTCGGGTATCATGTCATATCTCCCGGTCATGACGTACGCCACATCCTTCAAGAGAACCAGGGACTTTCCGGGCAAGGGCTGCTGACAGAGGGCCTTCACATCCTGGAAGGTTTCGGTGGCACTTTGCTCGGAGTACTTGCATATTTGCTCCGGCCCATAAAAACCAGCTGTCATGAACATCTCAAACAGGGCGTAGGAATCGGGTATTTGGGAGAGACTGCGGATGAAGACACTGGACAAGGCCCGTGTCACACACCAGATTGCGATCCTCTTCTGGCCACTATTGTCATCAGACATGTTGTACGTCCGGTACACCTTACTGTTACTTGGTTTCAGACACAGAGTTACAGATGCCAAAACGTAACTGGCCAATAATGCACCAGGCACTCCAATAGGAAATTGCAATTGAACACAAATGAATGGACTGCAAAAACTGGAGGGCGACCCAGAGCAGTGTAAAGCTATGTCTGACAGACCACTGTGTACGTGCACAATGTAAATTTGGCTGATAATACCATGATACTGGACTAGCCAGATGCCTAAACAAACAATGGCTGAACACAATGGACTTTGGGTACTGACCTTGTACTGTAGGTACAGAATCTGTGATAAGGCCTAAACAAAAATGTTATGTTGGTGTAATGGTCTGTTGACCCATTGGTCCTGCGTCCCATTGGTCCTGCGTCCCATTGGTCCTGCGTCCCATTGGTCCATTGACCCATTGGTCCTGCGTCCCATTGGTCCTGCGTCCCATTGGTCCTGCGTCCCATTGGTCCTGCGTCCCATTGGTCCTGCGTCCCATTGGTCCTGCGTCCCATTGGTCCTGCGTCCCATTGGTCCTGCGTCCCATTGGTCCTGCGTCCCATTGGTCTGTCAACCAATTGGTCTGTCAACCCATTGGTCCTAAATCTCATTGGGTTTCTTCTTCTTTTTTTTTTACAAATAAACTTAGGATTTTACCATCATTTTGATGTTTATTCTTAGATCACGTAAAAGGCAATACCCTCAATTAATTGCTGTCATTTCTTCACCACGAAGTGACACGCAACTTACAAGAAAATGTTATTTATATTTTGAGATATAGCTGTTTGAAGTTTACAACTTTTTGAAATCTGCTTTATTTCAAACAAAATGTTGATATTGAAAAGTGAACAAAGAAAATTGACTGGAGCGGGATTCAAACCGGCAACATCCTGAATACTGTACAGGTGCTCTACCAATGGGTCGTAGAGCGCCTGTACGGCATTCAGGAGGTTGCCGGTTTGAATCCTGCTCCAGTCAATTTTTCTTTGTTCACTTTCCAATGACTTTGAATTCAATCAGTTTCCCTTGTGGTTATTTGATGAAAAATATCACAATCTTTACTCTTCCTTCTCAAAACTTGACGGTATTTTAAGTTGTTTATTAAGTAGTGTAACCCCTCTCAAAACAGGTCTTGGGTTATTTTTTTAATCTTATGTTTTATGACTTTATTTTCCTTTTTTAACATACATGTACTTTAATTGTTCTTTTCTGAGTTCCGATCTTTCTACTGGTAAGTGGTATTCCAGTATTGAACCTTTGATGCATTTTGATTTGTTAAATGCTTGCTTTTAAAAATGTTTTGACCACTGTCGTATTTCTGTTTATTCCTTTTCCTCATTTGATTCTTTTCAGAATTGAATAAAATCATATCTATACTGTTAAAAGTAATATCATACTTTGTTTTTTTTTGTCAAAGAAATGCAGATTCATGGGCAAAAATATCAAGGAAGGTACAATAACAGTAATCTGTGAAACGTTTAGTCGCATACAGTGTCCACTTTTTGAGAAAACAGTGAAAAACGGCCACAGTATTTTATAAGTGTTTTCACCGTTATTTTCTATCTTTTAAAGATCAAAATTGTTTTCATGGTCATTGGTACTACATCTACTCTTTTCTGGATAAATACAGCATTTCGGGCAGAACAATTTTAACGGTACATGTATATATGTTTCTACCATCACCATCTTAAAGTATGTAGGTAAATCTGTAAAGATTTCTGTTTCGGTATGCTACCAAAGTATGAAAACCCTGTCTTTGACTCTCCTTGCCAGAAAAGATACATGTATGCGCTCATAGATGTTTCAAAAGTCCTATCCTTAAAGGTACATGTAGCATCATACTTTGGTAAGACACCAAAACAGAAATGTTCACAGATTTACGTATAACTTTCAAAGTATGAAGATGGTGCTGGTATATGTAGAAACCTACTGTTAAAATCTTTCTGCCTGAAATGGTGTATTTATCCAGAAATTAGTAAAACAATCACCGAAAATCTTTTAGATCTTTTAAAAGATCAAAAATAAAAGAGAAAAGACTTAAGAAATACAGTGGCTGTTTTTCATTGTTTTCTCATTTAGTGGGCACCGTATGGGCCTGAAATTTTCACAGATGACTATTTCTGTATTGTCTTTGATATTTTTGCCCATGAATCTGTATTTCTTTGACAAATTTAAACCAAAGTATGATACTACCTTTAAGTCTTGGGCATTATATGATATACAGTACCTGAACGGCCGTACAGAAGGTATTCCATGGAGGACCGTGGACGGGTGTAGAATATGGTTCCTTTCATGCTGACTAGGACTATAGCGCCCTCTATAAACAAGCACACCGTGAGGATGACCATGTAGCCGATGATGTAGTTCCAGAGGCTGGAAGAGCAGGCCTCCCTCTGGGATTGATACAATGCCAGGATTATTGACAGGGCTACAAGCCTGGATAGATCAAAAAGAAAAGACAGATAATAATAATAAGGCCGAAAAAAAAAGTTGTTGTGTTGCCCTCAGCGACCGACTGTAAAATGCCAAAACTTTGGTTCGGGATTTTTTTTTTATCCGAGTCCTGAAGTATAAAAACTCACAATTTTTGACAGAAAATGTAAGATTTAGCAGTAAAAAAGCGTGTCTCCTCAAAACGACCCAAGACCGTTGATTTATAAGCCTTGGTGACCATACATCCTGTATTTATTCTTAAATGTTTGAAAGTCCGCCAAAAAAAAAAAAATAAATAAATAAATAAATCGATCGACCGACCCAAAATTTTAATTTTTCCACTTGAGGGCAACACACAATTTTTTTTTTCGACCTAATCATTCTGAATTTATTCCGTGCACACATCTGTCCAAAGACACTCGTGACGCACATATTATTATCCCTGGTCATTGGGCCATAATTTACATTCCTGAAACCATCTCAACTCCCTGGGGAGTATACAGCCCCGGCTACTTTAAAGTGCACAGAGGCTAGTCAATCACAAAGCCATCTCTACCCTCACAGGTACCCTTTTACACCTGGGTGAAGAGGAAAAATATGTGACAAAGCGTCTTGCCCAAGGATGCAAGCACCACAAGCCCATGGCTGGATTCGAACCCCACAATCTGCAGTTTGACAACCAGATCTTGATTTTGACATGCCAGACCACTAGGCCACAGTACTCTAGTACTGTGGGTACATGCGATTAATACAACCATGTTCCAAACTGAACCTCAGCATCATTTGTCTTTCAGTGAATAAAACAATAATAATCATCACATTTATATCACATTACATAAAAAAACATTGTTATAAAAGTTGCAGAATGTTTCCAATTAACTCAGTATGTAAATTCACCAACACAGTAGACAGACCCTGCTTCATAAGGAAAAAAGCAGGCTTTGTCTTCCAGACATGTCGGCTTTTTTCAATACATCTAAAGGCCTTTACACATGTACACACTATCTCTTTTTCGATCTGTGTTGAAAGTTAAAACCACCCCGAAGAGATGCAATGTTCACACATTACATTTTTGGTGAACGGGCTCATACAAAACAGTGAAAACGGTGAAAAACAGCACTTTTGAACCAGGTTGAGATTTTCAACCCTGGTCCCTACCAGGGTTAATTTCGATCCGGTTAAGCCATCCTACCCTGGTTGGCTCGGCGTTGAACATTTTCAAGTGTGAAAAGGGTTGAATAAAACATTTTGGGGTTCAATGACAGGTATGACTCTGATTTGGAAATGAAGTTGACAAAGATTGAATTTTTCTAATGCTAGTGTGGCACGTGTGCTGCAGTACATCATAATTCATATCTATTTACTGAATTTTAATGCAAAAAGTGAATTTCGATTAAGATTTTACTTCAATTTATGCCCTTGACACATCCACAAATTCAAAAACAATTGAAATTTGTGAGGGGCCCCTAAACCACGAAATACCTCCATGAAAAAAAACCGACCAGACAGAATAGTACTTTAAAATGTAATGTTTTAAGTGTTTAGATTGTGCAATTTTCCTTTGTTGTATGACATGCACTTGATGTGTTCAATGCATGTAATGTAGGTTCTAACTATCCTCCTCTTCCTCTATGCATTATTAAAATGACTCGACCCCGCTCTTCAGCAGAATAACAAAGCTCGTCTCTGCTTCCCTACTGTACATTCATGAGGCTTTATACAACCACGCTTTAGAAATCCAATACTAATGCATTTGTGATCACTTTCAGTTACTTAGCAATTATTATTGGCACACAAGAACCTTGTTTGTGTGCATTGATTATTTATACACTTGCAAGTACAGTACCTAGCTTTAATAAGCAGCACTGGCCTTGCAAGTTCTTATTTCAGAGCAATAGACAGATTTATTGCAGAGACCAATGTTTATACACGTACATGCCAGTGGTGAACACATGCAAAGGAGAATGTGGACAATAGTCTTCTTTGCTTGTTTCCACTGCTGTTATGCACAAAATGAGATGTAATACCCAATTATAGGTCACGTTACACCTAAACAGCCCATTTGTTTTACATGTACCTTATATGGACTTTCCTTTGTTTTCATGTACTGACCAAACGGACAACTTCAAACCATTGGTATTTCAACTGTACGCATTCTTTCATGATGGAATTTGGACCGAATATCCCTTGAATGATAAACTTTAATTTGCAACTGATAAAAACACATTGAAAATTACTCCTTTTTGGCATTTTTGTTGGGCCATCAAAACACTATGTGGACATGTGCGTGTCCACATAACATCTTGGGATCGACGTCCTTTGTCATGAGGTCCACAGTTTGTATATCACTCCTGTGCATCTACACTGGTGTACAGTATGTAGATCTACATTGTACATGTATGCCATTTCAAACTGGGGCCAATTTCATAGAGATGCTTAGCACAAAAAATTGCTTAGCGCAAGAATGGCTTGCCCAATAAAACAAACCACCATTGAAAATTCGATTTGATATTCATGATCAGCGAACAACAGCCAAAGAACAAATTTTGCAAGTGATACCCAACACATGGAATTTTGGTTGTTAATCCTGTTTTTATTATTACGAAAGAAATGTCATGCTTAGCGATTTTTTTGTGCTAGGCAGTTATATGAAATTGGCCCCAGGTGCCTGACCCACAGACCCAGGCAGAACAAGAGTGTTGATACTACTTTGTGGTACAGTATGACGTACTGTATAGCTCCATGAAGATGGCACTCCACGCATGACTTACAAATACAAGGCATACTGTGCGCACAATTACTCAGACTAATCCTATATGGATACGTAAAACCCCCAGGGGGATCGGACAAAAAAGCAAGCCCGGATGATTAAAGGATCCCAGCAGCATCTTAAGCGTGTTATAATATGTCTGATGCCGTGTGTACATTTCTCAAGGCACGGAGATTATTAACATTTCAAATCCATCAAGTGCAAGCTAGCGTTCTTTTATCCCTCTAGGCAATTCAACTGATGACATTTTAAGCGTGAAGTGATATATGTCTACCGATTTACCTGTGGCCATGCATCCACGATTATCATATCTTTTGTGTGCAAAAATCGCGCTGGTCCGTATTTCATGGCTACGCTTCGTACATTGTACATAGAACCGGCACTTACAGTCACAGATATCGGGGAAAACCATGCTCATGCACTTATTATTATTAAGCAACAGAGCTTTTTCTGATATTATTAACGTTAAATTCAACTGTTGTAAGACGAACCTTTCACCTGAATAATTTTCATATTATTGTTATTTATTCAGCCAAAATCACACACCAAATGAAAACAGTAAATCTTGCTTACTAAAATGGCCGCCTGTGCATACTTCATCTGGTTGCAAATGATTTTGAAAGAGTAGGCTATCTTGCACAGCTATAGGATCTTTGATTAATACTTAGTTATATCAACTTGGACTTGGGATACTTTTGCAGTGATGTACATGTAGATCTATTAAACACAGGTCGTTCACAGTGAAAACATTATGCAGCATATACTGCCTCTGGGTACCATACAGTGATACACTGTTTATTTTAAAAACAATTGATTGCATTCTCTAAACATATTATTACCACAACCTAAGGATATATAGTATGGTTCAAAATATATCAAGTGTTGAATGAATAACCAGTTTCTGCTTGCAGGCTTACCAATGGTTAAACAGCAAATTACCAAAATGATGTAGGCCTACAGTAGTTTACTGTATATTCAACATTTCCCACTTTTGAGATGGTAGACACAAATACACCTATGCCAGTAGGCTGAGGAAAGATTAACATTTGATCAAGCCTGGTATTGGACTTCTTTCCCTACTGACACAACACTTGAAGGTATAATACATTATTGGTAAAGGTCACAGAACAGCACTCATTCTTTTTATGATCCAGCATGTACATGAAATAATAAGCCTGTGAAAATTTGAGCTCAATCGGACATCTGAGTCACAAGAAAATAGAGAAAACCTGACTCAATTTTTCATATAAAAAATAAAGAATGGTTTTGATCTTACCTGAGATCAAAACTGTTTTCGGTCTTTGTTTTACTAATTTCGTGATAAATACACCATTTCAGGTGAAAATATTTTAAAGGTAATATTATACTTTGTTTTTTGTCAAAGAAATACAGATCCATGGGCAAGAATCTGTGAAAATTTCAGTCCAAAACGTTGCTCACTTTTTGAGAAAACAGTGAAAAACGGCCACAATATTTCTTGAGTCTTTTCTCTTTTATTTTTGATCTTTAAAAGAATACATTTTGGTCACTGGTTTTACACTTTTCTGGATAAATACAGTATTGTGAATGGCTCCCTGGCATGCAATGTGAAAGTACATTACCTGTAGGCCTATGTCCTGCATGCCCATAATGCACCTCTATGATAACATTTTGTTTTAAAGGTTTACTGTAATCAAAACTCATATGAAGTTAAATCTGTTTTGTTATACAACTCAACCTATCTATCATTGTTTAAGCTATCAAAAATATTGTACATGTATAGAAAAAGGCGGTGTCTAAAACCCATGATTTAGCACCCCACTTTCCCACTTTTCGCGACGAAAAATCTCACATGCAGAACGCCACGCAGTATACTGTGATGCGAACGCATTGTTGCGTGTATCGGTTACAAGGGGGATTGTTGGGGGGCTGGGCATGATTTTAAAAATGTTTTGTCAAAATAAAGCACTAAGATAAAAATATGAATTTAAATAGTAATTAGTTATATGTATTAAGCAAAAATGTTAAAGCACTTTCACACCTTTTTTGATTATACAGTAAACCTTTCATTTGTACAAATCTTTTGTTTTAGCAAAGGGTTTGCAATCGTCAGTGGGATTCATTGTGATGAATGATAAACAAGTAAAGCATTATCTATGCAATGTATGAAGGCTCATATTGTGCCACTGTGGCACGTCATTTTCCACTTCACTGCAATTCACTGAACCAGCATGGAGTCGAGCCAAGCGTAGAATGCCGCATCCAATATTACCTGCATCTTACAACCATAACAAACAGGAGGAAAAAACATGGTAGATTGTAGGGCATGTACATGTACATATGTATACACGTACATGTAGCATGGAAAGCCATAACATTACATGTATCTGGATAATTTGTATAGCAATAAAAAGGTGGCTTTAAACAAGGGTCATTAATTTTAATTGTGTTTTATTGGCCTATCCAACAGTATATCTTGTTTGACCTGATCACAACTTGCATTTTATAAGATTATTAATCCAAACAAATTTGACATGAACAGTTGAACAATGAACATGCAGTCTCCTGACAATGGCCAGAGCACACTGCCTGAAACGTTGAGTTACTGGCTCTTCTCAGAGCCACACTCAATCTCAAAAGAGTCTTATATTGCATAGTGTACCAAAAACATCTTTACAAAACGACATGACTAATGACCATTGAAGTTATTTCCCACAGCAGTATCAGTTGTGCACCTACCACACAAGATAATTACACATGTAGAGCTGTTTACCACACACATTACCAGTTACCACAGACTCAAACCCAGGGGGACTGGATCATTAACACAAACACAAACTACGTTGTGGCGTTTCTGTTGTGGAATTAAAGGGAACATACATGTAAAGGATTTGCAAAGATGAGCATTTTGGCTGAATTTGGTACTTATTATACAGAAGTGCAGGTCTTAAAACTCCGTACAGATGTTGTTTCATGTACCTTTTTATGCTTTGTTCATCTGGATAGCAGAAATACATGTACAGCCAAAATAATCTTGCCCCCTCCGAATCCTTCACGGTTACACCACGCTTTTGAAATGCTACTTAATCGTTCGGACAAACGATCTTTATAAAAGACAATAAATTTTGATTTCCTTGAATAACCCAGCATATGAACCAAGATTTCCCATGGTGACTGTTTGCACTGTTTACGAACTGTTGAGTCCATTTTCTGTCTCAAACTCAATAAAAAATGTTTGAGGCTCTGCAAATCCTGTACGCTGCCTTTAAGAATGCCACACTTACCACAAGAAAAAAAACATGTGTGGTAATTAAACTGTGGTTTACAATGAAGGTGGGTTAGTGCTAAAGATGCATTGCTGATCGATGTAAGACTATAATAAGCTTGGCAGTCGGGTTAGTTGGTAACATCAGGACTATTGGCTATGATTCAGGCTGTCACAACAAGAGAACCTCCATCAGGATGGTGTGGTGGTCTCCATCCATCTCCATCTATCTCAAGACTCTTTCTTCTTTCAACCTCTTCTTCTCAGCCTCATCTCTCTCTCTCTCTACTCTTTCATCTGACAGAGGAAGAAGAAGGCCATACATATAGCGAAGGGGACTGGTGAGGATCGGTCTCTATCTGATACTACATGTATCTACCCGAGCCCAGACAGCTGCTGTAAGTGTTATTGATTGGAGGAAATGACCACGGCGCAATCTCAAGGTGCGATGTCTAGCAGAAGCATCAAGACATTCAAACTACCTGGTATGGACTATACGGTGCACACATTTTATCAAGCCATAAATACAGTACAGTGTACAATTAAAGTACACACTAACACACACCTGTAGTGTACGTAAACCTTTCAACTTATTTATCCACAATTTAACCACAAGGGAAACAGACTGAATTTTGAGTAATTGAAAAGTGAATAAGAAAAATCTAGAGCTGGGTAGCTCATTTAGTAAGAGCGCCGGTATGGTATTCCGGAGGTCACTGGTTCGAATCTAGCTCCAATCAATTTTCTTTTTCAATACAAGTAATAAACTGCGGTAAACTGCTCATCAACCAAAATAATGACCTGAAATTTATGAAATTAGCCTGTGGTCACGGCTCAGCTGAATGTGTACACAGAAACCACCAGGGGCCAATTTCATAGAGATGCTTGGCACAAAAAAATTGCTTAGCACAAAAATGGCTTGCCCAATAAAACAAACCATCATTGAAAATTCAATTTGATATTCATGGTCAGCGAACAACAGCCAAAGAACAATTGCAAGTGATACACAACACAAAGAAATATGGAAATTTGGTTGTTAATGCTGTTTTTTTTATTAAGGCAGAAATGTCATGCTTAGCGATATTTTGTGCTTAGCAGCTCTATGAAATTGGCCCCTGAGCAAATAGCTCCATGATGACTCAACTACTGTACATGTACGTACATGAACATTCTACCACCCATGAAAAAATACATTTAAAACAAGAGGACAGAAGTAAACAGCTTTACAATTTGATGATTTCATTCAAGCATAAAATGTTCATTAAATCCAAGTCTTTTCCGGTTAACTGGTTAAGTATTCATAAAACATTGATTTTCATATGTTTGCAATCAAGGTGACGCATTAAAGATTCATCTATCTAAGTTTCCCGATCACAAATGGGGGACATTTTCTGCTTGATGTGGCAGCAATTCAAGAAGACTTACATGTGTACATCCTCAATCGAGAGCGGCAAGAACATGTTATACCAAGCGAATGTACACATGGAAGAAGGATTATTCTCTAATGGATGAGGAAACTAAACCAGAGATTGCCGCAGGGGTCCAGCTGTTTCACACAGGCAAGACCTGGCCCAGAGATGTCTTGACTTGGTTGTCATGCTTATGTAGATATAATGTACCGTGTGATCTCAGCTGTGGTTCGGTCCAAGAAGCAATTTCCCTCCGTCTGTATGATATAATGTACTGGCGGGCATGTGAACGAGAACAGGGAAGGGTGCCCAAGCAAGACATGTTGCATGTACTGTACGATTAGGCCTCCTGAGGATGGGCAGAGCATAATGTACATGTATATTGGCCAAAGTATCGAGTTATCATTCACCTGTACTTCACTGACTTACAGAACCATACCCATGTACCGCTTCCAATAAGAGTTGTAAGATTTGAGGCTTTGCATGGTGACAATTGGTATGTCATGTGGATCAGTCTGTGAAAACATCATGTAAAGAATCGTTTGTACTTTCGCATTTCTTATTTCGTTGGCACTTCTCGTAAAATAAAGTGTAAATGTTTCAACTGGCCTGCTCTAGTCATCACCAGGAGACAAATCCTGATGATGACTTAGACTAGAGCAGGCCAGTCAAGATGTTGGCACGAACCGACGAAGCTACATAGGAATCCACACTGTCAAACACACTCAATATCAATTAATGATTCACGAGACACATTTATGTACATCACAGCAATTTCATGACATGATCCATCAAGCAGTGTGTATCTAGTGCATCATACATACACTGTGCAAGCTTGACTGTACTGTACAATGTACTACCCATTGAGGAATCTCTTTTTGAAAATTAAGGTTCCAGTTTCTCGGTAATTACATGTAGCAAATTTCTCAATGGATATTTAGACAAATTAATTTGA
Organism: Astropecten irregularis; assembly: GCA_963971285.1. Classification (NCBI taxonomy): domain Eukaryota; kingdom Metazoa; phylum Echinodermata; class Asteroidea; order Paxillosida; family Astropectinidae; genus Astropecten; species Astropecten irregularis. Next base: position 14,246,642 of record OZ020252.1, on the reverse strand, counting down.
AATTATCCGTACACAACTTGCAAGGCCCAAACACAGATCAAAAATTTGGCTTTACATAATGTACAGTAGGGCAATTCCAGCATAACGGACATGACAATTACACCGTTTTTGCCTTATTCAGAGGATCATAAAGTAGGATTGACAGTTTGCAAACAATTTTAATTAGGCTTATCACACACATTTAACTATCAGTGACATATGTAGTAAATTGTATGTAATTTCATTGAACAGTTGTAGAGAAAATGCACTTCTTGTGACCGTAACGGACATGACACTAAGTGTCCGTTACGCTGGAATTGCCCAATACTGAACATCATCCTTGGCTCCCAAATTTGTGTAAAACAAACACATCGAACATTGTTTAAAATCGCTATCACTAATGACCACTATAAGAGACAAATTCTGTGGATCAAGTTGTTACAGCAGTGATCCACTGTACTCTGTACAAGTGTATCGATTTAGTTTTTATCAAGGAAGATTTCCTTTCCATTTGTAAACTTTGTAGATAACCTATCCAGACAGTGTTTGTACATTATAACATGGAGATTGGAGACTATACTTGACCACTTTCGCTTTGGTTTATTTCCTTGATCACTATGAGATTATTACCCCAAAATTCTACATTTCTTTCAAAATCTAGAAAATGTCTGGTCCGATTTTCAGGCATCCAACTTGCACTTTCCAAAAAAAGAGGAAATTCCAATCTTTACCACATTTTGTATGTACAGTGTTTTCACTTTTCAATGGCAAAAGAGTGAAGTGAAAAAAGAGGAAATCAGCTGATCCGAGGAAAAGTTGCATTCCTGGGTTTTCCAATGTATAATTTTACTGTAAAAATTTGAGGGGACCCAAATTTGCCAAAGTTACAAACAAAGAAACAATATTCTAACAAAAGAAATATTTATAAGCAGAGATAAAAAATTTAAAAATAAAAACATATAAAAAAAAAACGTTCAACTTTAACATTCCTTCCTAATCCATGAAATGGAATCTCAACAAAAGTACAACATTTTCTGCTAACGTACATTACAATTTACATGTATGCTGATTCTACGCTTACGATAGAACTGTGAAATGTGGGAGTCTGGGACGCGATGACTCCAGAAAAAAATCCAAGCATGCCATTTCAGAATTCAAGCCCTCAAGTACAGTGTACATTACATACCAGTAACTTGATTCCAATGGACAGCATTGATGACATTGATTGCATTTGCCACAGTTAAAACTGACACCCAGTCAAATTGAGTCAATGGTGTCGAAAAACCATGCAAGCTATATCCTGACTATGGGCGTACCGTAGAACTAGGAAGCTATATGCTTGCTCAGTATTTACACAGTTGCAATATGACCAATAAGCACTAGCTTGGGTCATGCATTTATAACCATGTGTATGTATGTGCTCCTCCATTTCAGCACTGTGCCAATAAAATTGTACTACAATAAAAACTACATACTGTACGTATACGGGTCATTCCATGAAGTTTGATAACAAAGTGTGACATAAAAGCTGAAATTTCAAACTCAGTGATATATCATTATTTTATCCAATTTGGATACACTATTGATTGTACTTCACTAAACTAATAGTACTTTTGCAAAAACTAAAGTAGCCCAGAAAATAATGACGATTGTTAATGACGCATCATGTAGCAGGTTGTGGATGTAACTCCGGAAACCACATTCAAATATAATAAAGATTTCTGAAAGAAACAACATGCAATCAGGATTCAATTCATTTATTTTGGATGTTGGTAGGATACTTATAATAAGTAATTAAAAATGTAAAGAAATATTGCTCATTTTCAACTTAACTGAATGAACATAATGGAATCTTTTGAATTCAAAATATTTACCAGTACTCTGGAGTCACTTCTAATTCATATTCAATACAAGAAAAAATGCAGAATCATGAGAATTGTCTTGTGTAGCAACATTTTACTCTTTCTGTTTCAGTATGACAAGTTTGCAGCAGATTAATACATGTACTGATAAATCCCAATGTTATTTGAGTGGTCACATTTCAAATGGTTGTGGATGTAACTGGAAACCATTCCTGTTACATCCGTAACTTAATTTCAACCATGTTCAAAATTCTTTACATTGGGCATCATAACTATTGCATACACTCATCTACATGTATTTCAGTAGGTAATTCACAACCGTTACATTCTTAAGCCACTGAGGGCTACAAGGCTGGGCTGCTCTTGAACCAGGCATTTAACAACCAACATGATAGTCACTTGAGACATCTGCTTTAAAAGTTGATTCACTATAAACTTGACTGAAAAAGATTTTATCAGACTCAGTCAGATTTGTGACATAAAAAAGAGCAAGATGAGATTTTCTGGTTGTTAAAGCAGATTTTTTGAAATTACACACATGTAAATGATGTATTTGTACAGAAATGTTTTATGTATTTCCAAAAGTTTTGAGTGAGAGTATTATTTTTTTAATTTCTTATTGCATGTAAAACAAGATTTTTGCAATCCATAATAAGTAAGATATCATCTTAAAATGTTGGCAAATATTGCACTGTCTACTGTCAATTATTTAAAAAAGGCAGCAGAAAAAACTCTGGTTTAACATCAATACAGAATCAAGTAAATAGACCTGTGCATGTAAGCCTACTGCTCTCAGATTGGATGGCAGTTTAGCATGAGCAGAGGCAGGTGCATTTCGTATGCAGTGCTAGTGCCATGTGGCACGTAGACTTAGTATAAGTAGGGTTCATTTGTTTGGGTGAATTTGTAAATTCCGCGCGATGTGGGGAGATCCGAAGCCGGAGGAACGAGTTTGCACAGAACATTCTCCATTTTGTACCAGATGCAACCTGGAACAGTTGGCCATTTCCACAGTTGCTTGACAGCGGACATCATCTTTTTACAAAACAGAGAAATTTAACGACAAGTATTGAAGTAACGTAGGACTTCTGAGCAGTACTACATGTAGGCTAACGTGAGTACTAACGTTACTGGTGTAGGCCGAGGTAGGCAAGGTTTTTTCGACTGGCCTACGTACCGTACACTGCCTGACTCCGATACTGTCACTTGTCCAACTGAATATTTGTCAAATTTTAACTACGACGAGTCTCCGCCTTTCACGGAACAGACGAACAGATGATTTTATTGACGATGTTTTCATTCATTCGCGTTTTCAGTCAAACGTTATTATCATGCCTTCTTTGTCAAGACTGGTTCCTTGCGAACTGTGCGCCTCGAAAATCACTGGGGGACGAGTGGAACTAGACGAGCCAGCTAGCGAGCTAGCAACCATGCAAACAAAAACTCGGAATATACCATTTCAGATAGGGGTGTCAAAATAGTTGTATTTATTATTTCTTTCACTACACTGTAATAATAACCAGATTGTCATCAAAAACACAAACACAAGTAACTACTTAATGCGCATTTTATATATTCTGATTGCACATATGCTCAATACCAGCTATTTCACCAGTTTAGAGTGTGATTCCTTACAAAAGATTTTGGCACCTCCTATCACTGAATAATGGTACAGCCATCCTTTTAGTGATACGGACGTAACATTAGAAACCGTTGGGGGTTTCCTCGAATAAACTCGAAAACGGTAAAAAATCGGAAATTAATCACCATTTCCACGGGTAGAATATCGTTAAGTTTGAGAATGTATTTGTTTTATGATTTGCTACTTTTAACTGAACAAGAACTGCTCTTAAATGCCACTTTTACTTCGAAGACTTTTGTGGTGACGTAACGTGGTTGCGGACGTACTGTGTGGAAGCTTCTGGAAACCACGTGTCGTGCAAGCGTTAAAATAACACAGGTTCGATCTTTGACAAGTCTTATTTGTAAAGCGGTTTCTAAGTCCCCATTTTGGTGGCTTGGACGGGTTCAGTCTCGACGAAGAATGCGTGCACAAGATAGTATAGAGCGACACGTGTTGCGGACGCAACAGAATGATCGCGGAAACCAATCCTGTCAGATTTGTAAGAACGAGTTATATCTTTGCTACCGAAATGCTTCAAGGAATGTCAATTTGAGGAAATGTAATTCTGATTTATAGTTTTCGAAATGGCTTCTTGTGATTTGAAATCATTTTCAAAATAAAGAAAAAACGACTCCCGTTTCGGACGTATCGTGTTTATAATGTACGGAAACCACCTGTTACGTCCGTAACCATTTACAAAATAGGGTGTCCTTCGAAATGAAAGGGGTAATAAACAAAATCGATAAAGGGATCGTAGAGGGTTCACACTGAATGTCAAGAAAAATTAATGTGCTATTTTGTACAATGATTCTTAAGCCAGAAATATGATTCATCAAATGACGATTTACTATGTCACAAAAACAACCATTTTTATGGTACCGGAAACCAGTATTTCATGAATTATTCTGGCAAAAATGTTTTTCCAAATACAAATAAATTATGTTTACATAATACCTCTGTGCCTAATCCCTTGATGATATAAATTAGACGGCCTAAATATTTTAGCTTCCTGTGGTTTACGCCAACGTTTTCTTAACATGTGCAAAATAACCAGGTGTTCTCCAACTTCATGGAATGACCCATACATGTACATGTATGTATTTTATACAAAATATATTTTTTATAAACTTTATGGTTAGTGTTCCGTTTTCTTAAAATGTTATTTAAAAGTGAACAAAGAAAAATTGACTGGAGCGGGATTCGAACCGGCGACCTTCTGAATACCGTACAGGCGCTCTACCAACTGAGCCATCCAGCCCTACGTTGGTGGTGACCCCAATAGTCAACTATCATTGTTCGTTTGGCAGTCAGAAGCCATGAAACCACGCACACACAGCCACACCCCAGGGATCGTTTCAATGATACACGCAACAATGCTGCAACCTGGGAACGGTACATGGGGGATCACTCAAAGAGGATACGGCTTTTTAAATAATATATTAGTTAATATATTTTCACGAATTCTTAAAATGTTAACACTGAATTTGATGAATGATGAGCTTCTTTTTATTAAAAAAGCAAAAAACAAAAACATGACCAATAGGCTTCAAACACCAACAAAATATAATTTCCGAGAATAAGTGTGATAAAGACGAACCGATCCATTTTCACGCATCCTGTTTTTCTGGTATCAGTTTCTACCGGTAATCTACACGTAACTTGGTTTCAACTTTTATGCAGTTCACTATAGAGACCATACCGTAACAGAACCCCTGTTTCAGATCCGAAACTAAAAAGCAGAAAGTATGAAGAAATGGAATTGTTGCTCTACTTTATTCAGTTTAATAGTTAATTATTGGCTCAAAATTGAGTTCATGTTTGTATTCACTTCATTTTACAAATGTACAAGTGGGCCAGATAACATTGTACTGTGTTCTGTGCAAAGACAAAGTTGTTGTTGCTCTTTCAACTGGAGTGAATGGGTGGGGTTTTTATGTGTGGGAGGGGCACAATGTTCCATGGGGGTAGACGAAATAAAACAATCATTGATGCGTGTATAGTGTACATGTACTTGCAATGGATGATTTCTGTACACAATGTACAGTGTACATTGTATCTGTTTTGTTTGGGTATGCCTGGTATACTACTGTTGTACTGTAATCACATCAAAATGTACACTGATGCTCAATGTAAACACTTCATATTGTTGACATACAGTAATGTTATTGTACACTTCATACACCTGCACATGTGTGCATGTATTCGTATATAATGTATATGCCCCATACATGTATACAGCCGCAATTACCATACGCAGTCACGGTAATTATTGCATGTTTAAGCCTATGTACAAGTACATGTATAACAGCATAAGTGACCAGTGGTTGACAAAAAATGAGATAGACTGCATTGTAATTGTATAATTAATGATTACACTGTATGTACAATACACTCACTCTCACGTACTGTTTCAAATAATTTAATTCAGATAATTGTCCATTTATATACTAGTACTGAACAGTACCAGTATTTTAATTTTCATGGCCGATATAAAAAAAGGAGCATTAAAACTATAGGCCTATGCCTAGTAATAGAGCAAATAAAAATGTTTAGGCCAACCAAACCAACTTTACAATGTAGCATACATTAACAATGCATGCAAAAGTAATTCTCAAAAATTCAACAAGAGAACATAATGTCCTGTACACTTAAGCACCACAATATGTGCATAATTTAAAACTATAGGCCCTACCCACGTCATCTTAACAGACCGTACAGGGCCCAATGTACACAAACTGATTGAGCGCTTTGTTTGCCATGCGCAAATGTACACATCGCATGCATGGCATATATATTACAGCATTCTTGAAAGGGGAGAGAGTTGAAAACTCGGCATGGCTACATACCGTGCATATTGGAAGCACTGACTGAAGGACGCCGAAAAAAAGAAAAAAAATCTGAATCAAAATAAAATAAAACCCAACAAAGATGCGATCAAGGATGACCGTGTTGGATGAGTTACTACGATATTACTTAAACAACAACAAACAAATCTAAGTTGGTCACTGGTCAGTGGTCAAGCATGGTCAAGCATGGTCAAACTATCTGCAGTGAACCACAGAGTAATAAGATATTATAGAATGGGACGGCGCCACCGCCGTGTGTGTGTTTTCTTTTCAAATAAATTTTTCATTTCTTGTTGTACTGTTTTCACCTTGTACGTTTTTTTGTCCGTCAGTGGTCACGCACGGTCAAACTGGCCGCAGTGATACAAACAGTAATGAACTTATAATAATTATTATAAAATACTGTATTTAGAGAGTATTTGCAGGTCTCTGATGACAAATTGTGATATTAAACAGATTGTCACTTCATCTTTAATTTAATCCATTATGCTTTTTGTCCAACTGTTTTTAGAAGTCATTGAAAAGTGAACAACGAAAAAAATGATTGGAGAGGGATTCAAACCAGTGACCTCCAGATGACTTCAAAGTAACCAGTCAGTTTCCCTTGTCGTTATTTGATGTTTTTAGAAGCATTAAATATTTTTTTCTTTCATAAAATTAAAATACATCTGGTATCACATTATTTACACATTTTGTAAAGCTGCACTGTTCATACTTCATAGCACACACATTAGGCCGAAAAAAAAAAATTGTTGCGTTGCCCTCAACATGCTCAAGTGGAAAAATTAAAATTTTGGGTCGGTCGGTCGAATTTTTTAATAATTTTGTTTTTGCCGACTTTCAAACATTTAAGAATAAATACAGGATGTATGGTCACCAGGGCTTATAAATCAACGGTCTTGGGTCGTTTTGAGGAGACACGCTTTTTTACTGCTAAATCTGACATTTTCAATCAAAAATGGTGAGATTTTAAACTTTAGGACTAAATCCCGACCCAAAGTTTTGACATTTTACGGTCGGTCCCTGAGGGCAAAACAACCATTTTTGGGGGGCTTTATACATGTATACAGTACATCCTTAACTTTGCCAGTAGGCCTAAACAGCAAGTATTATTTTAAATATTTCCAGTTTCTACTAAAAGCCTGAGCATTTACATGTAGGCCTAGATACATTATGTACACGTTCACGTGTACGTGTAATGCACAATGTGGAGGCATTTTATTTTCTGTTTTGATGACATATGGCGAAGGTGTTTAAAAAAAAATACATACAGTGTAACAACAAAAAACTATATTTAAAGTAACCTTGAAATACCCAATGATGCGAAAAACAGCAAATGTACATGTAAATACCGGTATGTAACCAAGTGGAATCTTCAGCAGGTATGGATGTACCGGTATGTACACACATGTGCATGTATATGGGCCTACATGACGCACACTGCATACTGTGTGAAAATAATAGGCTGAAAATTGGGAAAGAGAATTTATAAAGATACCACCGCCTAATGAAACAGAATTTAGCCTTCAGGCAAACCAGGTGCAAATATAATTGTTTTGTATGAATCATTAAATTAAAATTAGAGAAGAGAAGAGAGATCATATTCCAACCAAATCCGCTGTAATTATATTCAATGGTTTAGGCCTATTACTTTATTAAATACATCATTGCATCCTGCAGCAATTTTGCTAATCAGTGTACGTAAGCACTGCGACCATGGGCGTAGATCCCGGGGGGGCTAGGGGGGTTGCAACCCCTCCAGGTTTTCACTTTTTATATAAAAAATATTTTTGTGCACAAACGTATATGGAAGAACGACCCACACGATCAACCCCCCCAGGTCTGAGGAAGTGTCTACACTGCTGACTGCGACACACAGGTTTGAATCCTGGTACAGTCAATTTTTCAATATTCACTTTTCAATGACTAAAAGTACACATTAATTGAAATTGTTCATAAATTCCTAGATTACATTAGATAATACAGGTAGTTAAATATAATTTTTACAGAACGCAAAAACTAAACCATTCAATTAAAGATATATATTTCACAAAAAAACTGAAAATGGAAAGTTTATAAGCTTCCAGCTTCCAAGGTCAAACAAATTTTTATTTTTATAATTGTCAAGCCGTGTAATGTATTTAAGTTTGTATCACACACTTCAGAAACAAATCACACAGACATGTACACGCACATTTTGTAATTTGTAATTTATTATTACATGTACATATACATGTACTTTTGTACATGTATGATGTACGTGTACGTACTGTCAATGGCATTTGACAGATTTTTGTAACAGGCCTACCCACTATACCAGTCTATAATAACCATCTGTTGATTGTTGTTTTATGCACAGGTCTAAATGTGTCCTTCAAAAGTCTGAACTACATACACCTGTACATGTGCAGATGATGACGCAGAGATTCCATGCTGGGGCCAATTTCACGGCGCTGCTAATTAGCACAAAAATTTGCTAAGTTGACTTTTCAGTCTTAATAAAAACAGGGTTAACATCCAAATATCCATGTGTTGTGTATCGCTTGTGATTGTTCCTTGGCTGTTGTTGACTGACCATGAATATCAAATGAAATTTGTAACTGTGGTTTGTTTTATTGGGCGAGACATTTTTGTGCTAAGCAAATTTTTGTGCTTAGCAGCGCCGTGAAATTGGCCCCAGATTAGCACCATTTTCTGAAATGCATTTTTTTAAAACTAAACTTGAATGTCATGAATATTGATGATATTGGTCGGGAAATAGATAATATGCCAATTAGGCTTGCCCTTCACCGACGTGGATGAGCACTGTATACTCAGTGCTTGTGAGAGCACGTGAGAAAAAATCACCTGCTTGCTCAGGTGGGATTCGAACCCACAACCCTCTGCTTACTAGTGCAGATGCCTTACCTGCTAGGCCACCGAGCTAGCTGGGGTCTGCAGGGTGAATCGAATCCAATATCGCAGCGGGTTCCGCAGTAAATCATGAATATTGATGATATTGGTCGGGAAATAGATAATATGCAAATTAGGCTTGCCCTTCACCGACGTGGATGAGCACTGTATACTCACAAGCACTGAGTATACAGTGCTCATCCACGTCGGTGAAGGGCAAGCCTTATTTGCATACTAAACTTGAATGTGAAAATATAATGGCACAACCATCCCAAATATCAAAGTTGTTTTCTGACTATACAAGTCACACATACACGTAAAGTTGACCTGTGCATGTACGTGTACAGTATCCATGCATCGTCCTTTTTGAAAATTATATCAATGCTAACGACATGCAGGTACAACGCGCGGTAAAAGCCAGAGCAAGCACGAGATACATGTATCATAATGGATTCAGACAGCTGCATACACTGCAGGGAGCATCACATCAGCCCGTATCCATGGAAACAACAGTCTCTAAATTGCATTCTTTTCTAAACCCCTTTAGACATGTACATGTACACGATGTACAGTTTTGTACACTTAACTGCATGTACTTGTGGGCCTGATTCTTTAATTTAATGGAGTCCGGATACCACCGCCCTGATTGAGCTCCACATTGCAAAACAGCAGAAAACATTCACCATCATAAGACATGGTCTTCGAAAAACCGTTTTAAAAATAACCCAATAGGGCCTACTTTGACTACCTCAACCTTTTGAATTCACAATGAATGTGATTTTATCATTATCTTCAATTTCCTGAGGTCGGCCTTGGAGTGTTTTGTGTGTGTGTGTTCTTGTGTAATCGTCTTTCTATTTGTACAATTAACGTACATTAATAACATTGTATTCATGTATGAATTATTTGATGTTATGTTTTATGAATAGTAAATTTGTAATCATATAACAATATCGAAGCTTGTTTTGATAAAACTCTTATATTGTAAATTTTATTGAAATTTCAATTGGCCTTGGGCTGCGAAGTTTGAATATTATTTGATAAATAAATTTTAAAAATAACAAATTAAATATTACAAATAAAATATTGCACATGTCTGATCTACTGTACATGTACAGCACAGGAGAAACTACTGTACATTAATGTTTGTAATATACAATGTACGTACGTACGGTACGGTAAGCCTTCCATAAAGATCCTGCTAGTGTGTGTCAGGCCCTCCTAACTCCAAGCATTTCATAAATATCAGGTCATTATGGCTGATGAGCAGTTTGCAGCAGTTTTTTACTTGAATACCTACTGTTTGAGAATGGAGAATGTCCAGGAAAACCTTTAAAAGCACTTAGACAAATTTTACAAGTCAAATACAAACATGTAGGCCTATGTATTTCACCTTGGTTCATTGGTGTAGTGAGTGCACTGTCCAAAGATCAATTTCTTGACCATTGACCACATTGTCATTCTAACTTGCATTTACATGTAGTTGTATGTGTACAGAAGCCAATCTCACAACAAAATTTCTAACCATAAAATTTCTGTCTTAAAGGTAGTATCATACTTTGGTAAGAATCCAAAACTGAAATCTTCACAGATTTACGTATAACTTATAGGGTATGAAGATGATGGTAGAAACATACATGTACCGTTCAAATGTTTCCGTCTGAAATGGTGTATTTATCCAGAAATTAGTAAAACAACGACCAAAAATCTTTTTGATCTTTTAAAAGATCAAAAATAAAAGAGGAAAGACTTCAGAAATACTGTGGCAATTTTTCACTGTTTTCTCATAAAAGTGGGCAACCTACGTATGAGACTGAAATTTTCACAGACTTTTACTGTATCTTCCTTGATATTTTTGCCCACAAATCTGTATTTCTTTGACAAAAAACCAAAGTATGATGTTACTTTTAATAAATTATGCATCACTTGTGCTTGTTCTTTGGATGTTGTTCGCAGACCATGAATATCAAATGGAATTTTTAATGGAGATTTGTTTTATTGAGCAAGATATTTTGTGCCAAGCCATTTCTTTGTAATGAACAGCTCCATGAAATTGGAGAAACAGCGTATATAATAATATACTGTCCACTAACAGCAATTTGGGGGATATTTTTTTGAAACTTTAGACTTCGTATTGTGCATTGTGACTTGTTTGTAAGCAATGATACACTCGTGCAAGCTAAAATACATTGATAACCAAATTGCAAAAATCTTTTTCAACACAAATGGGTCATTTCACCTAGTTTGGCAGCCATGACATTTCATTTTCTGAAGGGCAGGGCCATTTTACATGTGTCAAAGCAAAAAATTATAGACACAATTTTAAATTGTCTAGATACAACTTACATGTAAGATGAGGTTATTTTGGATGGTACCAAGGCCACGACGAGAGCAATGCTGCAGGAAATTTAAACCCTGGGTTGGTACGAGATTTGAACAGTACGAGTAATTGGTGCTCCCTTGTAATGTGTACACAATATACACTGTGCTATGAATTGAATTTCAATTTCCAAAATTACTGTTTCATTTCAAAGGTTGATGTTTTGATGATTTCATTTCACATGTAGCCAATTGCATGGAACCAATAAAATTTGAACATGTATACAAGATGCACAGTGAACCAAGGCAAAGCGGTTCTTTCCATGCCTTTTGAAAGTTCCGATACTCTGTGAGAAAAGACCTTTCATTCCCAATGTCACAGCCCAAGTTTTTGCCAACCAAGATGGCGGAAAGTACACTGTATGTGAGCAAATCCATATTTTTTATAACCACAATTTGTAAATATTGCTGAATGTAATGTGCACATGACACAAGACAAACAACCGCCGTACAAGTATGTAATTTGTACAGCTATGGAAAGTTTTCTAAAATGTGAAACTTGATCAATTATTCTGTCAAGAAAATGAAAATGTTTACATTTGGCTGCCCATGCCAACCAACAGTGAATGTTTTTAGCTTGGTCAACTTAGTATTTAGTCCCCACAGGTCTTTACCTAGGGCTTTACCTAGAATGAGAATATTAATGTGGGGGTTTTCCTCCCATCTCTTAAACGTTCGATATCTTCTTGTCTTCATCTTGTTATTGTGTCTGACAGCTTGCGAGCTACATTACAGTGTCAGACTTTAAGGTGCTTTGGAGTCCTCCTGAATTCTTTTGCTGGTTCTGCATGTAACTAGTCCTTCAATGGGTTCATTCATGATATCCACCTCTGTTTGTGATGAGGAACAAAACCATATAAAATCAAAAGTTACATGTAGGCCTACATGTATGTCCCATATCATAAATACACACAATGTGCAAATTATGTATGATAAGCTAATTACTGTACTCACAATAGCTACAAGATACACATGATTGTGTTATACACCTATATATTGTATGTACTGTCCATCCAAAGTTCAACTTCTTGCATACATAATAGGGCTCCTTTATACTGTACGTGTACATGTACAGTAGTGTGCTGTAATATTATTTACTATGGGCCATGCCACACGAGGCAACTTTTACAGGCAACTTGAGGCCTTTTCCCACTTGACCAATTTCGGTGGCATGGGCAGTGCAGAGGTGGAAATAAGCCCTGATTCCCACTTAAAATGCTCACCCCTCCGTCACCCCTGAGCCACCCCCGAGATTGCCCTTTCTCTGGGGTGAGTTCAACCCTGCTAAGGACCAGGGTTGAATTTTTTCACAACGGGACTGCCCCGGGGTGAGTAACTCACCCCAGGGATGAGCGCTTCTGGAGGCAATCAACTTCACCACATACCGGTATGCAAGAGAGAAAAAATTGCTACATTAGTACAAAAGTACCTGTCATTTTTCTGGTAGTTTCTCACTATCCTCAAGAAAATTTAATGAAAACTTGAATACTTTTTCTTCTTGGGGATTGCTTAGAACTGATTGTCTGTAAATTGCCTCATGTGGCATGGGCCTATGAAAAAAAACAATGGTACCCTAAGAAGCAAAACACTTGGGCGTGTTACGTAGTGCACACGTAATGCACAGTGTACAAAAGTTTCTACAATGTACAGTAAGCCTATGTCCTGTACACTGTATATAGTCCCTTTAACCGAGACAAGGCTTGACAAGCAATGCTGCATGTTATTACGACCCATGATTTATATTACAAACGGCATGCTCCAATCTCTCCAGGACAACATTCTTCCTTCCTCTAGTCTAATTTCTTGCCTTATTGCATTGCAAGTTCTGCGCTCCCCTCCCCCCACCCACCCCTCTCCGACAACTCTCATTGCTGGGGATCTTCATCAAGCCATAAACCCTAATTGGGTGCAGGGGATAGTACCAGCGAGGAGCATGTACACACGTACACTGTCCCCTTCTAGCACTCATTCCACAGACCTCCTACATCAGGCTAGATCGTCATAGTCAGGAAGGGCATGCCTTGCAGAAGCTGCAACCGTGTCACACAGCTACAGCCAAGTATTTGGCTCCCGGCCGCCTAATCCAGTTTCTGTAATACAGAGGATGAAGTGATGCACGCAGCATGAATGACAGTTGTATGTATTGTGAGCGCACGTGTAGCCCACACCGACCTGTCAAAAGTGATTTGGAACGCCACGAGTCCAGAGACAACAGGGTACACGTGTAGGCCTATGTACAGTATGTAGGGGCCTATGTGTGTGCATGGACACACGTTGTGACCAGTTAGCATTTTACAAGAGGCTGGCTGGCTGGCTCCACAGCAAGTGCGAACAGCATGAACAATCCTTGCATGGGGTTTGGGGCCCATTTAAGGATTCTCATGATCTCTAGTGCCCCAACCTCCAAGAACAAGTGACAAACCCATAATAATAATAATAAAATCATGTACATGTAATCAATCCGTGTGAGGGCGGGAGGATTTAAAAAAAATTAATTCTGAATTTGTGACTTTTCTGAGACTGTTGATACAGACCTAAAAGAAATCCCACCCAATTGTTTCCAGTGCTTTCTTTCTTATACAGTATCTCCAAATTATGTATCAGAACTGGTATGTAATGCATACATTGTAATTCAACAATTGGATCAATACAGCCCGAGATGAAATGTATCCAACTTTATAAATGTATCAATTGTACTGTTGCATTAATTTAAATATCAACTGATTGGTAAGGGTCACAGAACAGCACTCACACTTTATCTGATCCAGCACGTACATGAAATAATAAACCTGTGAAAATTTGAGCTCAATTGGACATCTGAGTCTCAAGAAAAAAGCAAAATGACACCTGATTCAATTTTTCTTATAAAACATAAAGAATGTACCCCAAAATCAAAACTGTTTTTGGTCTTTGTTTGACTAATGTCTGAATTTAAATACACCATTTCAGACAGAAATATTTTAACGGTATGTTTCTACCAGCACCATCTTCATATACATGTAGTTATAATACTATACATTTTTTAACATTTCTGTTAGGGTATGTTTGCCAATCCAGGGGCCAATTTCATAGAGCTGCTTAGCACGAAAATTTGCTAAGCATGACATTTCTGTCCTAATAAAAACAGGGTTAACAACCAAATTTCTACGTGTTAAGTATCACTTGTGATTGTTCTTTGGGCTGTTGTTCGCTGACCATGAATATGAAATGGAATTTTCAATGGTGGTTTGTTTTATTGGGCGAGACATTTTTGCACAAATTAGAAGCAAATGTTCGTGCTTAGCAGCTCTATGAAATTGGCCCCTGTACTGTACCTTTAAAAAGCAAAGTGCAACATGTACAGTGTAGGCCTATCTGTCTGGAGTGAATCAACACTTGCTGTTTCCCAGCCTGAAAGGACGAACAGTAGCAGACCTTAATCAAGGCTTTTATCGTCAACAGTAAGCGAATACACTTTCAGCTTTTACTGCGCTGAGCTAAATTTGAGCGAGTACATGTAGGTGATGATTTACAGGAAGAGTGTCAACCAGACTCACCAACCATCAATTCCACTATCAAGTACTGTGTCACGTTTAGTGATAGAAAAATGCAACACTATCCCATCCCAAGATGCTTACAATGTACAACGCTTAATTTGGTTTGACAGCATAAATCAAAACGTTTATCTACCAGTATAGTGGATCTTCCTCAGTGTGTTTATAAAAACAAAACAGTCTGTGTGGGTTTTAATAAATGGTGAAAATAAGGTTGTTCATCAATGTTAGTGTCCATGAGAACCAGAGCCAAACAGGAATTTTGTACACAGCACAATGCAATATTGCAATAAATGGAATTTGTTAAATTTTCATCTGTTCTCGGACTCGTCTGCTGCTATGGAGGTACTGGGTAGATTGAAAATTCATGGTTCATGGTGGGAAAAATAATGCCTTTATTTTTGCAATCCGATTACATCCCAAAAATGGATTTTATGACGAAAAATATACTTACTGTTCAATTGAACAAACAAGTATCAGAAGCAAATAATTGATTTCTTTCCTAGTGGTGATGCAGGAAGTCAGTGTACTGTATGTAATTTAACGACAGATTTAAACAGCAAGTAATGCACTATTCCTGCACTTTTATGCTATATAATTTAAAGGTACATACTTTGGTAGCATACCAAACAGACATTTTAACAGATTTTCATACCTTTAACTTACAGGGTATAAGGATGCTGATGGTAGAAACATGTCCCGTTCAAATTCTTCTGCCTGAAATGCTGTATTTATCCAGAACAGAGTAAAATCAATGACCCAAAACAATTTTGATCTTTTAAATATAACGGTGAAAAGATACGAAACCATACATGTACTGTGGCCGTTTTTCACTGTTGTGTTGCCACCTTGTGGAACTGAAAATTTCACAGATGACTGTTGCTGTATTTTCCTTGATATTTTTGCCAATAAATCTGCAATGTCTTTGACAAAAAAGTATGATATTACCTTTAAAACCCCAAAGTTTGGAATATGCCCATAGGCCAGTTAATTTGAAGAGTTTTTAATTTGCAAATAGGACGCTCAGTTTACCTCAAAGCATGAACTGGTTCTGCCCTGTCTACACCTGAGGCATAACTAGGGTCATATTTCAGAGGGGGTGGGGGACATTTACTTCCAGTGGGGAGCACAAAAATATATTACAGGCACAAACATTATTTGGTAAATCTCCAGTAAAGATTTAATATACATGTCATGCATGTGGTCCATAATGTATGCCTACATTGAAGTTGCCTGTAGACACTGTACATGTACATCATGCTAAATATGGCATTTTGACTGCAAGCAATTTCCTACAAAAGATGATGGGCACAATACACGTACATGGTCACAATAGAATGATGATATTGCTGCTACATGTACATATTAAAATATTGCCTCATGTACATGTATACTGTACAATGCCAGCCCGCAATCCTTGTGTGTTCAATGAAGATGTGAATTGAGATCTGGAGAATGATAAATTATCATACAGTATACTCATGTACACTTGAAATTTTCCACACAAGAAAATCCAATTCAATGCAATTAAATATGAATCTATGCATTTAGCATTAGAAAATATAGAGTCATTATGTACATTGTCCATGTATATAAGGAATTTTCCTTAAATTGTATTTTTAATGTGTAATTAAAAAAATATAAATCATGTACATGTACACATGTATGTACACCTCACTGAATGTAGTAGTACATGTACATAATGTACATATATGTTGTACATGTACGATGACTGGCATTGATTGGTTTTTGTTTTTTGGCCCGGAAACTTCACAGATTCAGTCATCGTTGAAATGTTGTTAGTGACTCCCCATGAAAATGTCCACACACTTTGCAGGAATACTGATGTGCCCTTTGCCATGTTCACTTATTTGTACAGTATGTACAACAGTAACATACGTATCCTAACATAATAAATGTACAATATGTACCAGTATGCTTGTAAACCCTTTGTAAAAAATATTATTTAGAGCCTACAGGTTTTGTTTTTTCTGTCCCAAAACTTCACAGATCTATGCAGTCAACATTCCAATATTTCTACTTTTACTCCCCTTAAAGGTACAGTGTGTAATATCATACTTAAGGTTTAGTCAAATTCAAATTCATGGGCAAAAATATCAAGGAAAATACAGTAACAATCATCTGTGAAATTTTACAGTGGCCACTTTTTGAGAAAACAGTGAAAATGGCCACAGCCTATTTTTAAAATCTTTTCACCATTACCCGGGATTTTTTATCTTTAAAAAATCAAAATTGTTTTTGGTCATTAGTTTTATTCTTTTCTGGAAAAATACAGCATTTCAGGCAGAAGAATCGTAACGCTACATGTATGTTTCTACCATCACCATCTTTATACCTTGTATTAAAGTTTTAGGTAAATCTGTGATTTCTGTTTTGGTACATGTACATTATAGGCCAATATACGTTACCAAAGTATGATAGTACCTTTACACGTACACGTACTGTAGGCTACTAACTGTCAATTCTTTTAAAGCAATGTAGATGTGCCCTTTACCATGGATGAACTACACGGAGTACACGCATAGCTCTTCTAGGATGAGGTTTGAGACACATAACGACCCCGGACTTTGATTACTGCCTGCCATGACTGCAGATCCCGATAAAAGATTACAGTGGGGAATGAAAGTCTAAGATGTATGAAGTTGTCACTCAGTCCTGGCACATTGGCAATGTGGGTTCAACTTCATTAATGTCAGCAAATGTTCATCCCACGCTGCATCATGCTCACAGCATTACACATAGTAAAGAGGCTTATGTGTAATGAAGGACTTTTGTCGAATGAATGGTAGGCCGAACACCGTCCGTTAACCATCACTGCATGAAATTTAGATTGAATCTGAAAAGCTGACAGACAATGGCTATGTCTCCTAATCCCGATGGCATGTATTCGTGGAGTGATTCTATCAAGAACAATCTCGAAATTTGAGAATGAACTACAAATCAGGGCTTGACAAGAGTGATTAGAATGTAAATCGTGTTAAATGACTGTAAAGGTGTGGATTTACTGTAAGACATTTCAAAGGGTAACATGATGACATGCAAAACCTTTCACAGAGAGTCTTCAAATTTAAACAGAATGTTAAAGAAAAGTGATCATTTTGAGATTTTGTTTGGAGTTAGGAGGGCCTGACGTTTCGATCCTAAGTAGCAGCATCTTTCTCGAACTAATTAGGAAGCCTTTTAGTTAGTCTTTTCAGCCTTTAGGCTACATATATGTAGGCTAAAAAGAAAGACCCTGCTAGCATCAAAATGTCAGGTCCTCCTATCAAACTCCAAGCATTTTCAAAAGGGTATTCCAGGTTAAATTGTTTTGGTTGATGAACAGTTGGCAGCAGTTAATGACAATGTACATTTTGTATTTTTAGAATTCATTGATTAGTGTGTCTCAATGAATGATCACTTCATGTCATCTACATTAAAATTGTTTTTATCAGAACACAGCGCCTGAATACGTTCAGTTAAAGTGCTACAACACAGCTTGCAGCTTTTATCATCATCTCTACAAATGCACTGGACCGATGGCAATAATGGTGTGGGCAAAATCAATACAAAACTGCACGATGATGAAACGTGCGGTAAACACATGCCTGCAAGAACTATGGTACGTAGCAAAGCTTGCAGTGGAAATTCATTACAACAGGCTCTGAGATCTGAACTGATGGGCATCACGGATGGGTAGCGATGGCATTTTCAAATGCACGGCACTCTCAATTTTAGCCTGATTTGGGTTTGCTAGTGAGAGAAGTGTTGAGGAAATCCCACGGCGCTCGTGCAGGCAGCAAATTGAATCAAGGAATGCACTTAACACAACATCACAAATTCATCATTCAAAGACTGAAATATTCCCAACGGAATTACAGCCCTTGACAAAAATATTAAGATAGTTACATATTCGCTGACGTTCGACTTGCAAATTTATTTATATCTCTTTATTAATTTATGATAAGAAAATCTACCATTTAGAATGACTTTAATTCAACAACATACAGTACAGTATATTGATTTTATGTTCACAATGGTTTGCATGTTTTACATTGTGTGGTTGATAGTCATCACAACTTAAATGTAACGAGGACACTGTACATTGTACCATGGAGGAAGGAACACATTCCTCCATGATTGTACATATATGTATACGTGCTCTATACATGTTGATGTACAGAGTACAGGGTTATTTTAAATCAAAATGATTGTCTAGCTGTCTACACATTTACCACACTAGAAATGATGCCTTTGTGTGACATGAAATGCAGGCTGTGGCAGCTTGTCAGGTGTGATACTGTACCTTACCATACATGTGATATTTTCCGGGCCATTAACTTGCCACGTAAAACACCTAGCTAATATGTACTGAGGTTTGAGGAAAGTACACATACATAATCTTCCCATTCAATTTGTATGTATACCCCTATACAGTATTTCCAGTATGGCACGCTTGGACAATTGTACAGGTTTGAATGTTTTAACAACTGAAAATCTATGTACCTGTACAGTAGGCTACACTGTATGTTTTGTAAAAGGAATATTTGTTATAAATATAGGGGGCCTATTGGATGACCACATCCAAAACCTAGATATATATTATATCCTAATATTAACTTTCCATTTCTCATTTCCCAATGATATTTCTGACAATTGTCTCTTTTTCTTTCTTTTTTCTTTCTCTTTTTATAAAACAAGTCAAAGTATGGTATGTACATGGTGTACATGTACACGTATAACAAGGTAATTACTGGTTTTGACTTTTGGCAATTGTTTTGTGAGCATTATTTCTGAGAGCACAGCCAATGACTTTGTTGAGTTGTCTTTGTTGGACTCATAAACAAGCATTACCCGCCCATGCTAAACCACAATGACTTCCACTGTTCCACTTCCAGTCACAATTGAGCTTTGCAACGACCAAAATAATTTGGCACTTCAGACAGAGAGCAACAGAGCGTGAAATATGTTTGCTCATAAATGGTTCCATCTACCATGGTGGTAGAAATATGGTCTACATGTAGACAATAAAACACTGTACATGTAAATGTACGTGTGAATGTTATAGGGCCTACATGTATACTCTGTATCATGTACATGTAGGCCTACATAATGTACAGGTATGGAACATTTTTTCAACAACTTACAGGGATTATTTACTTTTAATTCCACCACATTGCGATAAGTTTGTAAAAAAACAAAAAAACAATTCAACTTTGCTAAAGGTACAGTGCATAATAGTCCTCATGACAGAAGAGGAAAATTAAACAATTTACAATATAAAATGTAATTAGTCTGCTAATCCTTCATCAATCTACGGATGTATCCATGAATACTGAGCCTGAGGCTGACTGATATCGAGGGGTGACACAAATTGGAGCACGCTGCACAATCCCATAGACAGCTGACCCACCACAATCCTCCAAAATCCTTCTGGTAGTTTTGGAGGATTTTGGAGGATTCAGGATATAATGTCATTTTTAAGTGAGGACCACTTGAGGAGTGGCAAGGATTCAGGATACACGCATTTTTTTAAGGTAGGGCCACTGAAGGATTCTGAAGGATTCAGGATTCAGGTACATCTCATTTTGAGTATCATATCTCTCAAGGACTGTGGAGGATTCAGAATGAATGCAGTTTTTAAAGTGTGACCATTGGAGGCTTGTGGAGGATTCAGGATGGTACACAGTAAAATGCCCCTAGGGGGTTAGGGATTTATATAATGGTTCACTGATCTGTGTTTAGCCTGAAACAATTGGAGTAGGCCCTGTACACTAGGTCATAAATGTGCAGTTTGCGGGAATTTCACATTGCCCCAACCCAAAGTCTCAATATGATTAAAGGGCTATGATGATCTTCCATGGATGCTACTGACCTGTAATTTGGTTCCCACCATTCAATCACCACATATGCAGGTCTCGGCTTGGATATTAAATCACCATGGCATGCACCACGTACATGTAATAACAGTACCGGTAGTAAGAAAAAGAAATAGACTTAAGACCAACCTACAAGCTCTCTATGATTGAAGGCCTACAGTATTTGGAAACAATTTGCATTGAGGAGTGAGGACGAACAAGGTCAATGGCGTCGAAGTATGATACATTAATCAATATACTAAGTGCTGTGATTTTTATCCAGTTATAGTTAACTGACCCAGATTTAATTATCCATGTAAACTGTAGAATTACATGAATTTCAGTCAGTTATTTTGTCCATTATGCCACGCAGAAACAAGCTTTTCACATACTTGTTTTAAAAGAAACATTGTACATATGTACGTACATTGCACTTTTAACCTTAGAAATGCTTGTTCTTAACAATAACAACGTAAAAAAAATTCTGAAAGTGAACATCACATTGAAGCGCAAATCAGGCACGTCGCACATGATTTATAACAAACTGTAATAGGTAATTAAATGTTAACCTGATATTTTTTTTGCAATCAGTAACCGGATATGAAATTACCCGATTTTGCCCAGCACTAAAGCCTGTTAAAAAAAAACTTGTACATTTGTATAACATAACAATATTTATTTGGGGACAAAATATACTGTACATGTATAATACAAATAAAAATGTACAAAGTTTTACAATGTGCCTGTATCATCAGCACTCTTATAGTTAAATACCATTACCAGTTGCTCTATTCAGCTAAATTAATCCAGCATTTTTCGACATCTACATACGTGTACACATGTATGGCCATATGAGATGAGGGATATAGATCCAGATCCCTTGCCAGAACACAATGACTATTATGACTGTACTGCATGCCATGGGCAAGGCTATAATGGAAAGAGTTCCACAGAATTCAGAAATACCACTGTTCTAAGGCATTAATTACCGGTGCATGGCATACTGTACATACAGTACATGCCTAGATCCCCTAAGTAATTGGCCGCTTTGCTGCCAATGCATTGGACAATATAGATAGTAGATCCACTCCAAGCTCAGATGAATTCCAGTGATTGCCGTTATCCACATGATTCGCGTTATGTACAGGTCTCCTTGGTGAGCTCACGAGGAAGACTTCTATTTCTAGTTCAAGAATTACCCATTAAATATTAAAGCCCAACTAAAAAGCTCGGGATGGTATTTTTAATTTGTGTGTTTCCTGGTAGTTTATGGACTTAACAATACACAGAAATTAACATTTGTCAAGTATTACACTGAATACACTATTTAGAGTAGTTTTATTTCTCCCCCACTTTGCCCGAAATCCGAAAAGCGCGAGGTCAAATTATAGCGTGTTTGTAAACACAATGACGTCATTTCGGGACACGAGTTGCATGCCACATAACAGTATGCGTCTGGCATCCGTATGCAAGTACGCGTACAACCACTTGACATTTGAACCGGTACCAGACTAGCCACGCTGCCTCGCCACACGGTAGTATATGTTGGTGCAACGCTGGGCCGAGTATTGAATACGCATCACGTACTACGTCCGTATCCGTATCCGGATCCGACCCCGAATCCGCACCACTGATATTGCGCGCGCCTCTCTATACATTACTGTATGTACAATGTGATCAATTATTCTCGGCTGAGACGAGCGCCGACTCTTCACAGGGTTGCTCCACATATTAACTTATACTAACTGTACATTGTAGTAAATTATTCTCGGCTGAGACGAGCGCCTATACTCTTCACAGGGTTGCTCCACAACTTAACTTATACTAGTGTACATTGTAATAAATTATTCTCAGCTGAGATGAGCGCCTACTCTTCACAAATTGTATACGAGTATAAGATAAGTTGTGGAGCAACCCTGTGAAGAGTATAGGCGCTCGTCTCAGCCGAGAATAATTACAATGTACACTAGTATAAGTTAAGTTGTGGAGCAACCCTGTGAAGAGTATAGGCGCTCGTCTCAGCCGAGAATAATTTATTACAATGTACACTAGTATAAGTTTAGTTGTGGAGCAACCCTGTGAAGAGTATAGGCGCTCGTCTCAGCCGAGAATAATTACAATGTACACTAGTATAAGTTAAGTTGTGGAGCAACCCTGTGAAGAGTATAGGCGCTCGTCTCAGCCGAGAATAATTTATTACAATGTACACTAGTATAAGTTTAGTTGTGGAGCAACCCTGTGAAGAGTATAGGCGCTCGTCTCAGCCGAGAATAATTACAATGTACACTAGTATAAGTTAAGTTGTGGAGCAACCCTGTGAAGAGTATAGGCGCTCGTCTCAGCCGAGAATAATTTATTACAATGTACACTAGTATAAGTTTAGTTGTGGAGCAACCCTGTGAAGAGTATAGGCGCTCGTCTCAGCCGAGAATAATTTACTACAATGTACAGTTAGTATTAGTTAAGATGTGGAGCAACCCTGTGAAGAGTTTAGGCGCTCGTCTCAGCCGAGAATAATTTACTACAATGTACAGTTAGTATTAGTTAAGATGTGGAGCAACCCTGTGAAGATTAAGAGTATAGGCGCTCGTCTCAGCGGAGAATAATTTACTACAATGTACAGTTAGTATTAGTTAAGATGTGGAGCAACCCTGTGAAGAGTATAGGCGCTCGTCTCAGCCGAGAATAACTCGGGTGCATGTGCGGCACAGAATACACTGTGAACAGTACATGTACATGTACAGTGTACATACAGTATACAGGCGATTGTACATACAGTAATGTATAGGTAGGCGCGCGCAATATCAGTGGTGCGGATTCGGGGTTGGATCCGGATACGGATACGGACGTAGTACGTGATGCGTATTCAATACTCGGCCCAGCGTTGCACCAACATATGCTACCTCGCCACACACAGTCAATATCGGTCCGAATTGCTTTTGATTTCTTATTGTTTGTTCTTGAACTTACAGTTATGTCTTCTTCTGTATGTTTTTTTTTATATGTGTGTAAAAATCATAACACTCTATGCAATTTTCCAATAAACTATAGAGCTACCCAAGCAAAAAACCTAGGCAAAATCTCAGCGAGGCGACACGCGGGTTGCCATGTACGTGCCTGCTGTGCCATGTCTCTCTCATCTCAAAGAATTAGAAAGATTACATGACTACCGCGATGTCCCTCCATGGATAATATAAACCCCAACATCATCACTGATATTTTGTTCATGATCCACGATTCATCCGATCGCAATGTCTTCCAACCACCTCCACGATTTAACGAACAGCGGTGCATGCTAACGTAACCATCGTCCGGCAGCCGTTGCCCACTATGATCGCACAACCACCGTGAGCGTGGCATGCATGTACCGGGCCTGGCGAGCCTGTCACACGGCCCAGCTCCGTACATCGTGCACGGTGAACCCTCGTGCTGCTGTGTGCGCTGTGCTGTATGTCCGGAAACACGACAACAAAAATGGCTGCGTTCGTTGCCGTCGTACCGGTGAGTTTCTTGCCTCCATTCGCATTCGTGTTCGGTGCTTTTGGACCATGACCTACCTCCATGGATGGACACATATTTTGAGTTTGATTCAGTATTTCTTTTCGCCGGGAAAATGAACATTTATCCCAGTTTTTAACTGGCCTGCCGGGCTACCGAGAGCCGAGAGAATTTCACTCGCCCGCTGCATGCTGCTTTCACGCGACCGAGCGACCGCGTACTATTTTGATTCCTGCACGGTATGGATCTTTTATTGAATCCATTTTTTTCTGCAGTATGTTTAAGTTGTCATTCCTTAGGCCTAAAGAAAGTTTCCTTGACAAATTTGGCCTGGAATCTTGGTCTATACAAATTTAGTTTATAATTTTATGTACATACGATTTTTCTTGTCCCGTGGAAATATGAAATACGTACGCCCGTCCCGTTGGGATGATCATGTTTCTCAGCTCAAACAATCATGCACGTTTCAACAACTGAACGAAGTATTTCCACTCACTCACTCTCTAACATCTATTCCCAGATTTTCAAGAAAATTATAAGGTGACTAGTAGTAATATAGAGGACCAAAATCAATTGATGTTTGCTTAAGAAGGTCTAAGAAGGAAAGCATTTTGAAACTTGCAAATACACGGCATGATCCATGCAACGTACACGTACACACACGTACACGGCCACACACTCACGGGGATTGTTTGCAATTCGTCCCGAAATGACGTCACAGGGGTCAATGCATACGATGAATAAGTAATTAGGTTTTCTGAAATCGGTAAATTGGGGTTCGCCAAAACGCCCACTTTGATGTTTTTTTTACAACACAAAATCAAAATTACAAGTAATTGTACTATTCAATTTGGGAAAGGGATACTATAATCTGTCTAAAAAACCAAAATTGGTAAATTAAGTGGATATCATTTTAGTTGGGCTTTAAGTGATTGTGATTTTAAAGTTGGTTCCAAAACTAGTACATGTACAGTATTCCTAATTAGTATTCCTAATTAGTATTCCTAATTAGTCTTAGGCCGACCAGGATACTGATTTAGAATTCTTCAGTTCAGTTCCATCTACAATTCATAAAGTTCTAGGGAATTCTGCATTTATAAGGAAATGAAAACCACTTTTTGTAAACAGTAAAGTACATGTTACTCACCTAAATATATTGGGAGTCCTCTTCAATATTTAGCAAGGTTAAATTTGTGGAAAGAGGGCAGGACTTTGACTTTTGAGGGAAATTATGGGGTAAAAACGGTAACAACGATGCGACATGTCACATCTTTACTTTAGTCTGATTCGCCCTCTGTGAATATTCAGATTATAGGTCAACACAGAGTGATGTCATGCCACTCGTCGACCTTGGAGCGATGAAAACAAAGCACCAAGTTGTATGGTTTTTAAGACAATGCCAGGATTGTTTTTAAAATCTTAGTAAACGGTACTTCAAAGAAGGATTATTTTTTGGGACAAACTATGACTCAACAGAGGAAGTTGTACAGAACACAATCTCTGCTTCTTGACCAAAATACTCAGAAAAAAATTCTGAACTGTCGCGAATCCACGACGGACAGTTTGTACGTGATTTGTCCGTAGTTTGCGCCAGTTTTCATCGGTTGTCAAGTTCATGAGAATGAAAGTACCCAGATGTCCGCACTGATCTATACTTTAAAATATTATGCATCATATTTGGTAATGGAAATACATAAATAAATCTGTTTAATAAATTCAGAGAAGTCACAACACTTCACATCCGGTGCATAAACCCTAGAATTGTAGATGGGACCGAACTGAAGAATTCTAAATCAGTATTGAGTATCCTGGTAGGCCTAAGGCTAATTAGGCGCTAGGCCCAAGTGTTTTAAAAGGCAGTGTACATGTATACTATGCGTTCCTGAAGTTTAGTACACTCAGGTTAGGTTTAGTACACTCAGGTTAGCTGGTACCCAGCTTCTACTCACCTATAATTTAGGTGAGTAGGAGCTGGGTAACAGCAGACCTGAGTGTACTAAACTTCAGGGACCCAATGTATATTTTGCCGGCACCGGCTAACTTCTAGTTCTAAATCTAGAAGTAGGCGACGGCAATCTTCCTACAAACGCTATTTTGTCGTTCCCATTGGCTAAATTGCAGTACTAGAACGTACCTCCGACAAAAATAATATCCATTAGAGAAAGAAAGCCGGCTTGGCCACAAGAAGAATGCATGACGGAGCCGGAAAAATATACACAAGTTTCCTTTTTAAAACTGTAAAAGTGAATGAAATGTTTCCCGGTTTTTAGTTTCACAATTCCAACGGGTTAAACTTAAAAAAAAAAAAAAAACTTAGATACAAAAATTCACTTTGAAAAACCGTCACTAAATCAGCCAAAAATAAGGAAAACTCACCATGCAGTGTGAACGGCGAACAGCACACAACCAGGCAAGACTAGATCATCACTACCCAGGGACCATCGCCTGCCCAGGGCAATCAAACCAGGCATGATGATGGTGGATTATAGCCTTACAGCATCACATCTTTATAATAACAAATCCTTGGCACCGCGAAGGTAGGTTGGAGGGTTGACTAGGAGCTAGAGGGACGTCTTTAAGTTACAACTTTCCTGGATTTGTTGAGGGCTGAAGATGAGCAGCTACAGGATCTCATCATAATCACAACAAGTTCTGCATCGTCTTTTTCGTGAAATTTCCCACGAGTGCGCACATCGACTCAGTCAATAGAGGGCGCTATTAAAGACGTGCGCTTTTCGCAGGGTGCACCATAGATATAATTTTATATGGGGGTTAAAAAGTGGACATCTGCTTTTCTACTCTCCAAATAGCAGAAAAGCAGATCGAACGTTTTTGTAAAATGCGCTTTTCTACTTTTCTGCTTTTCTGTACCAAAAAAGCGGATGGAACGTTTTGGGGTTGACTACACACCTACCACCCGCCATCGCAGTGCCTGGCTAGAAAAATTCACTCTGGGTAAACCCCCCCCCCCTTACCAAAAAGCTAGATCCGCCACTGCTATGCCTATGGTATTGGCCGAACATTATCAGGGAAGAGTGTTTCTTGTAAAGCAGGAAACGTCAAGTCCAAAAGGGGAATAATACGGGGCACCAACAGCGGAAATCCAGTTTTATCCTCATAAATTAAAGAGGGTTTTGACGAGATTTCTTAAACCAGTCGACTTCATTATTTCGAAAGGTGGGCGGAGGGGGGGGGGGGGGGGGGCCGGGGTGGCATTGAATATAGAATATCGCGCGCTCTTACTGATAATTTCTTACTGATAAGTTTTTAAACTTTACGAGTGCAATTAGTTGTTCATGTTTTTGCGCTAAACAGTACATGTCCATGAACAAAACCAAGATGACTCTGTGCATGTCCATCAGACTGCATGCTTTCTTTGTGGAAAGACTATTTGGGTCTTTTGATTTGATTTGTGTTCCACATGTGGACAGTATTTGCTCAAGATTCTAGTCCCCCCCCCCCATTCCCACTTTAGCACACTTGAACGTCTGCTTGAGGGTGTCCGACATTTTAAAAGTAGAAGAGCAGAAAAGTGGATTATTTTTTGAAAAACGGTCAGTCTCCTTTTATGTTATAAGCAGAAAAGCAGATGGCCACTTTTGAACCATGTGCTACAAGCGTTCAATCTGCTGTCTTGGAAGGCAGAAAGCCCAAAAGTAGATTTGTCAAAAACGTTCAATCTGCTTTTCTGGTAGTAAACATTAAACAATGTGAAAATTCAGATGTCCACTTTTGAACCGCCAGTTACGGGTAAAAAGTTACTTTTGCTTTTCTGGTAGCAGAAAAGCAGAAAAGCAGAAAACTGCATTTTACCAAAACGTTCCATCTGCCTTTTTGGTAGCAGAAAAGCAGAAAAGTAGAAAAGCGCATTTTACAAAAGCGTTCGATCTGCTTTTCTGCTATTTGGAAAGTAGAAAAGCAGATGTCCACTTTTGAACCCGTCTCGATTTGGCCTCGCTCTGCGGTCAGACTGTCAGCTTGTCAAAAACAATTTTTGCCTTGCGGTGTCATAATGATAAAAAAGGAAAGTCATAAAATGTAAATAGCGCCCCCATCGTTTAATCCCGAGCAAAACAATAGAGGGCTCTGTACAACTTTTGATCTTCGCAAAAAATCGTCTGTTGCTGTGTTGTCTGATTCTTCATGTCACTGAAATGATTTACTCATGATTAGGCCTACACCGAGATGACGTGAGAAAATGACGAGGTATTTGTCAACTTGTTAAGACACTGATTGCTGGAGGTGGTGCATGCAACAAGTTGGAAGTTTGTGTGAGTTTTTATTGAAAGAAAATTGCAAGGCGCGATATTCTTTTTTATCGACAAGAAGAATTAACGTCCTACATTATTCAACTAGACATGTGTTTGTGTACAAACACTGAGCTGTTTCGCGTATGTTTTATAAAATGTATGAAACAAACTAGCTGCAGTAACTGTAGCCCAATATTACTCCTCACGTTGTTAGGGCTACAGATCAGTAAACTTGGAAATCACGCGTCGAGAATGCCCCACCCCTAAAATGACTGTTATTCAGCGATCTGTGGCATAATGACTCACCCTGGTGTTCCTGATGTCGTGAAGAAGCATTCAGAAGAAACAAAATTCAATTATCATTTCGGATTTCAACAAAACGAGCAATTTTCGGCCCAAATCTCAGTACATACAAAAATGACTTGGATTCTGAGACAAATTGCCCATAGTGCTTTGCGAAATAATATAAGGAAATACATAAGAATTTAACTCTACCCTAGTAGGCCTACTAATACTATAGTAGGAGTAGTAGTACCCTGTCCAGTCTACATTTGATTTACGTGCAATGGAGCAAACGGCACCAGTCTACTCCACTGATCTACACAGAATTCTCGAGATATGTGGAAAAAAATATCTTAGATAAACCCTGTGTTATGTCTATGGGAAAAAAGTGAAAAAAGAAAAAAGAAAGGAAAAAAAAATTAAGAAAACAAAAGCTGTTCCGCTGCATGCGAAACAGCTAATAATTCAGTCATTAGCCTAAATACGGCACTGCATGCACTATGTACACATGTACATCATGTGTTGTGTGAGGATTGCCGGGGTAGCTAGTATAGTTAGAGCTAGGAACAGCTCTAAACAGCTCTACCGTATGTATAAACAGCTATGTCCCTAGCTCTATGGTTTGTTCTTTCCTCCATGTTTATACCATGTCCATGGAGCTATAATTAAAACTGTTTTAATACCTCCATGACCATGTTTATAGTTTTTTATACTGATCAGCGCGGACATCTGGGTAGGCCTACTTTCATTCTCATAACTTGACAACCGATGAAAACCAACGTGTAGATGGCGGAAGCTACGGAAAAATCACACAGAAACCGTCCATCGTGGAGAATTGTTTTCCGGAATGATGTCATTCCGCGCTGATCTATTAGTATTACAGTATTAGTATTGCTAGGCTTGCATCATGAAGGCTTTTCTACCTCCGTGGACAGGGACCTGGGGCCGATTTCACTAACGCATTGCGATGATCGCTAAGCCCGAATCCATCGCTAGTTTGCGTAGCAATTTTCCGTTTAGCGATGGATTTGGGCTTTAGCGATGATCGCAAAGGGTTAGTGAAATCTGCCTCTGGCTCTACCTCCCGTTCAGGCCGTAAGTAGCCTAAAAGTAATAGTACGGTAATACACATGGCTGTAAAATATTACAACCTGGGTGCTAGACGACGGTGTTCAGAATTGGGGGATTGTAAAGTTCGGGACACCTCTGTTTTTATCATTTGTACAAAAGTACAAGTTGTCAACCTGCAAAAGTGTAAAACCTCAGTTCATGCTCTGTCAATTCTGTCACCCTATTTTGACAGAATTCAGATCAATAAAGCTGACAAAAAATGTGACTTTTTTACCCAAGTTCCAAGTTCCAAACATTGGCACACCGGAATGACTGTCAAGTTCCATTGCGCATGCTCTCTGCAATACTCCTAATCCCCTGCAACAGGTTTTGACCAATCAGAGATCGGCTTCTTGATGGAACTTTCAGTAACCAATCAGCAACATTCTAACAAACCAGTCCTGGGGCACTGTCGCCATGTTATATTTACCAGTGACTGGGTTGTGTCGCCGTCTTTGCGAATTTGAAAGTTTTTTTTTTCTACAGAGTCTAACATAAAATTATCAATTATTTATAGGCCTATTTGATTTATTTATTACATTTGTATTTTAATATTATTTTATTCATCTCATTAAAATGCAATTAATGAATGAACTGCCAATTACATTCTAAGTCAGTAAGTGTTTTCTGGGATGTACATAGAACTTTACATACATACTTGCCTGCCGAATTCCAAAATGATCACATAACAGCCAAACCTGTGTTGTTGAACTAGAGTTTAGTGTGAATGCATTTTACAGCAACACTAAAATACTATGAAACAGAGGTTGAATATATATGAAATGGCCATTGCCTCAAGGCCACTTGTACTTTACCCGGAATTTTGAAGGCATTGGTCACATGCTTTGAAAGTTCTGAGCCTAATTATAACAGGCACCATCCATGGCTTACCAGCACTGTGTTCGTTGGATTTTCAGCAAGTGTACAATTTAATATGCTACCCTTGAAACATTGTAACTACTTCACAAGGTGTCAATGATTTTATTTTGCTTGTAGATTCTTAAGCCAGTTGGAAAGTTAAAATAAGAAGATTAAAAATTGATTGATTGCTAGGATTTTTTCAAGCTACACTACAACTATCATTTTGTAGCTATATTGCAGATTGGTACCATGTTTCTCTTATTGGATTTGTTTTCCTTTTCTTCATAGTCAATCTACATAGTACATCTATGATCAGAGGCTGCGTTTCTACAGGAAGTTGCTATGAGCAACATTCATGACGTATTTACAATGACTGTACCATGAAGGATCATCTTATATCAATGGTAAGTAAATACTGAATTGACCCCGTTGGGACTTCAAGTTGAGGCACTTTCACATGTATGAACCCTTCCGGCCTGTCAATCAAACTGTGCGCATTGGCCAATTGGAGGACCCCTTTTAATCAGGTGACCACGAAAGCCTCGGTCAAACTTGGTCATATGCGGTATGTAAAACACATGTAGGTGGGGCTTAAGAGCGAAGTCAAAACAGTCGATTGTCTGTACTAGTAAAGACAAGTTTCATGTTTGACAAATAAATGAAAATTCTGTGGGTTTGCCATTCAAGTTGTAGGCTGTCCAATTGCTATGTCCCTTGACAGTGCAGCAAGGTAGTGCATATTATACGTATGTATACATTGTAGCTTCATGTTATGATTTTCTTACATTAAGATTTTCCTTTAGATGCAACAAAGTCATATTAATCTACCAAAGTTACATAAGATGTTGTTGAAGATACTTCCGTGTGGCTGAAAATGCTGTTAATGTATGTAAATGTACTCAAAATTACATTACAGGGAGATACATACATGCAACCTACTCTCTGTACAGCGCTTTGATCTCCTGTAAAGGCGCGTTATAAATACCAGTTATTAGCTGTTTCGCATGCAGCGGAACAGCTATTGTTTTTCTTATTTTTTTTTTCTTATTTTTTTTTTTTTATTTTTTATTTTTTATTCCACTTTTTTCCCATAGACATAACACAGGGATTTTATACAAGTCACTTCTACCATTATGCGAATTCCGATCAACTTCATACTTGGCACATAGTTAGACCACCACCCCGAATAGTGTCCCGCGTAAGTACGTCATCGTGACGTCATCACGTGCACAATTACGTCATCATAAAAGTGCAAATTTTAAGGCTCTTTATCTCCGGAACGACAAGTCCGATGCCGCTCAAACTTGGTATGTTAGTATATGGGGACGTGTTATAGACAAAAATTGCAGTCACGTGTTGATGACGTCATCGTGTGATTTTATACGAATTATTCAATTTTTGGACCTTTTCTTTATATCTCCTGAACGACAAATCGCAATTTCGAAATTCTTTCGATAAAATGTTTGTTAGGTTATAGGCATATGCCACAAAATACCAAAAAGTGGTGACGTCATGATGACGTCATCAAAAAGCCGATTTTCTGATTCACATATAAGAGAATATCCGATGGTGATGAAACTTGGTGGATAGGTAGGGAATGATACTAGTATCCTAAATCTGTAGTGACGTCACGATGACGTCATCGGCTGATTTTTAATTGATTTTTGAATAATTAATTTTGCCATTTTTTCACGGAAACACATAGAAGCGAAAATCCGATCAAAATGAAACTTGGTGGGTAGGTAGGAAATGGTACTAGTATCCCTAATGTGAAGTGACGTCACGATTACGTCATCGATTGATTTTTTTTTAATCATTAATTTTGCCATTTAGAGTAAAACATAACACACAACACGGGCCTTGGAAATTCTTGGACCGCTGATATGGCTATCCATAGTAGTGGGCCAATTGTGTACATGTAAACGTAGTACGACGAGCTAGAAAATCAGTCATTTTGCTGTTTCCACCGCCCATGCACAACCATACATACTTTGCGCGCTGGCATATAGTAGACTCTGCCATTTCTGTGTTTCTCGTGGTCGTGTGTATTATGTACATGTATCTATAATGTATATTAATGGACGAGTGACGACGCTCCTTATAGTTGTTTACGACAATTAAAACACCGCAATTTCTCTGTACTGGGACAATTGCGTTCATGTTTTTTTTTATTATTATTTATAAAAACATACACGAAACAGCTCAGTGTTTGTCAACAAACACATCTAGTTATTATTATTATTATCATTATTATGGCCTTTTTGCATTGACACAACACAACACATATATATTTGCCCTGGACAATTGCAGAATAATCAGTTGAAGATTTAAGTAGTTAATAGTTAATACCATGTCCAAACCAACTTGAAAAGACTGCTTTATTTTTTACCATGATGGAGACACGTTAATGCCAATTCATAATCATGTTAACAGCACACGTAACATGCCGTCAACCATCAGCATATTACTTATGTACGTGTAGCTGCTCTTTCTTATCCGTTTTCATTGTGTTTCCAAATGCTTCTTTCTTTGTGTTTCATTCTAATTGAAGGAAAAAGAAAATCAAATTAAGAATCATTTTCCCCATTTTAATTTTTGGACCTTTCTATACTTCTACAATGTAAGTCAGATAATAGGATCTCAGTGCCCAGTTACAACTTCTGTCAAGCTTTTGTTGCTTCTAAATTTGGAAACTACTGTATGGACAAAATACAATCTGAGACACAAAGGAGTTCTCCCATCCATCCCATCCATTAGATTACCTTAAGTCAACAGAATGTGGGCTGAAGTAATGAGAATTTGGAGAGAGAATTTAAAGTTACAGTACGTCAGTAATTGAAATGCTAGATGCTAATGGACAATACCACAATAACACGCTGTGTATGCACGTCTGTGTTGGATAAAAAGGCCTTTTTTTCATACTGACTTTCTTCAATTCAAGATTCTAAAACTCTATCAGGGGTTTGGAGGACTTATATGAGGACTGAAGTGTATAGTAATTAAGAATTCTCTAGAATTGAAAGGAATAAGTATGTATTTACATACGTAGTTATATTACACATTGTGTACAGTATGTGCTGAGAAACTGCTGACATACATGTACATGTACATGTACATGTACATGTACATGTAGGCCTATGAGTTTAGTACCAGAAACATTTGACATGAAAATTCAGAAATAACTTTTGAGGGACAGAAACAGTGATAAAACAAAATAATATGAGTGAACCAACTTCAAATTTAAAGCACAATTCAGACTTAAACATGTACATGTTCAAAAAGTTTTAGAAATACACTGTACAAAATGTGCATATAAATACACACATAAACCTATTACATTTTGACACACCCAGCCTAATTGTTTGTATCTTTACAATCCAGTGCGT
The DNA here is from genome assembly GCA_963971285.1 of Astropecten irregularis. Lineage (NCBI taxonomy): Eukaryota > Metazoa > Echinodermata > Asteroidea > Paxillosida > Astropectinidae > Astropecten > Astropecten irregularis. The sequence goes on along the minus strand of OZ020252.1, from coordinate 14,212,282 downwards.
TTCAGATGACGTTTTCTAAACCATTCCACCATGGGCTTTAGTGTGCTATTGTATTCCGCAGCATTGAAATGAATGAATGATGTTTGACCTTAGCACCTTGATCAAGGTGTGTGCCTGTGCCAACCTGGCATGATGTCACAAGCATTTGCCAGTATGTAAATTCACATTTTACTCATTTATGTGAAGCGTATGATTTTTCAAGTGAAGTTATTTCGGGCCCATTCTGTGGTTAGTGGTTTGTAGTGTGCGACCTTAAAACGAAAGATCAAATCAGTGTATGATTTCCATCTCACCAGTTTTCAGTTGGGCTTAAAAAAAATGATTTGTTGCGTTTCTTCAGTGAAATTTACTTGTTGAAATGTTCAACCAAATTCTGGATCAGGATACAAATTGATTTTGACTGTGCACAGTGCTTGTGAGCTGATTCAAGTTTCTCTGAACACTTGAAAGTTTGTGGCTCGCCCTTCAGACTAAACTTATATACATGTATTTGTTGTATTTGACAATATGCATGATATGTACATTGATATTTTCTTAATTTTCTCAATTCAAATGCGAAACCAATTACAGTTTATACACTGTCATGTACAAAAAAACGCAACACTTATGTCGAGAACTATTTTATGAAAATTAAACTGTTTATCACTTCAAGAGTCTTGGCTATCACCATGTAGAATTTGAGCAACATTTGATTAAAATTGAGTGAAAAAACTAAGACGGAATTACCCAAACTCAAAACCGATTTTCATCTTTCTTTCATACACATTATGTGTGTTTTGACCACTATGCGCGTTATCCTTGCAAATTTGTTGTTCAAGATTACTTTTTCAATTGGTCATATTTTCGCTAATTTCAGCCCAAATATGCTTTAATTCTGATTTATAAACAGTTTAATTTTAACATGAGTCCCGACACAGGGACACCCTGTATAGTGTATTTTACTGAGTGAACCTAAAACCCCCACATCAACAGTGATGACTATTTGAGCTATCCAGCCACAATATGGTCAACTAACATTGCTTTAAATATATGGGTTGTCAGTCAAAACCGATATTATATAATCCATTGATTGCTTACATTGGCTTTAATATTGACAGTGTTCCCCACCATAAGCCTTATGCACAGTAAGTTGAAAACCTATACATAGCTGCAGCAAATGTGGGGATACCACAGTAGAGAACAAATTTTCCATGAATTAAATATGAAAGGAAAACAACCGGCTATAGATGTCAATAGATATGGGGTAAACAAACAAAAAAATGTTTGATATTTAAACAGAAAACTAGGTTGCAGGTTTCCCCCCGTACATTTTCAATGAAGGCCAGCTCAGACATATCATGTAGGCCTATGTTTCTCTTGATGCACAAACCCACTTTCTTTCTTTCTTTTTTATAAACATTTCCCAACATTTATCATAACCCGAGGATCAGGGTTGTTTGATTTAAATCACTCGATTTAAATCATTGATTTAAATCATGATTTAAATCAATGGAAAAAAATCAAAAAAATCGCTCAAAAAAATCAATCATGATTTTTTTCATTATTTCTTGGTTTTTTTTTAACGAAAAACAGAATATCTTACGGAAAGAATACTTGCATTAACTTTTGGCTTAATTTTTCCACTATAACAGGGTGTCTTAAAACAGTTAACATACAAATATGTACATGTATGTATGTTGTGTTTTTACATTAGTTTTTACTGTACAAAATACGCATGCATGTACAGTATGTACGCACATATAAATGTATGAAAAATGAGGCAGTTTTCTGAAGCAAATTATGTGTACAGCATTACATAATCTATACAATGCAATGTACATGTATACCCAGTATAATAATACATACATGTACTGTACATGTGTATGTAACTGCACAGAATTAACTTTTGTTTGTATACCTGTACATCACTGCATCTTGACTTTGCTCAGTAATACTGCCATTATTAGCTCTATACACATGAGATGCAAATGGACCACTGGTATGTACAACAAGCCATGAAACATCTTTAAATGTGGTCTTAAACATCCCATCATCAAGGAAGCAGTAGAGTATGCCTGTAGTGACTGTCAGTATTACATTTTCTGTTTTTTGTTGCTTTCGGTTTTTTGCTACATTTTAATGACCTACAATGCCCAAGTGACAAGTGGCAGCATTCATGGGGTTTTTAAAGCACAATGTTATGATAGTAAGATGTTATTAGGTAAAAACAATTAAGAATTTAATTTAAATCAAAAAAATCGATTTAAATCAAAAAAATCTGATTTAAATCAAATAAATCCGATTTTTTTTTTTTTTTTAAATAAAAATCATGATTTTTATCAACCCTGCCGAGGATAAAAGTCATCCTTCAATTTTATTTTTCTTGTGGAGAATTTTGTCTTTTTAAGTTTCTTTCTGCATTTTGATGTCATGGCAACAGAAGGCATCCCACAATGAAAGTAAAATTCATAAGTTAAGGACAATTTAGGTCAACGACGGATCCTAATAAGGATGATGCCTCTAAACCTAGCCCTAAAAATGCCCTGCTTCACTGAAAAACTCAATCACAGTTAGATTCAAGTACCAAAAACTGATTTTGGCTTATGAAAATAGCATGTCTTTTTGTAGAGGTCACTTCCTGCAAACAGTTTTGAAAAGTGCATGCATGGAAATTAATATCAGATTAATGAATAGACTACTGGTAAAAAGGAAGTATACATTTAAAATAGTAGGCCCTATAGAGAAGTACAGTTTTTTTTATTTTCCTTGAGTTAATTCCTGTTTTGGAGGGCTTTTACAACAATATTGGAAATGGTTCTGAGTTTTGAAAACCTGTTATTTTCTACTTGTATTGTCTATGAATAATTGATGAAGTGAGCAAGTGTGTTGTGATTGATTGTATCGTCAATGGACGGATGCAATACTCGGATCAACTTTATGGATCTAGGCAATTCCAGGGTAATGTATAAGTTACCTGTTAAGTGACTTTGACCGTTTGACCTATTCATTGATTGATCATTCTTGAAAGACTCCAATTTGAACATGTTTTAATGGAATCAGCAAAGTATACCACTTATCAGAAATGCATGCAAATATGCAAAAAAGTGCCCAAACCGTGGAAATACTCATCTACTTTTTAATTAGCAGAAAAATGTTTGTTCAGTAGATTTCAGTATTTGCCTTTTTCTTGGAATAAAAACCTGCCAAGAATTGCTGACTGGCAGTGAACATGACATAGTATGCAATACTGGTTCAGCTAGCTCAGAGCTTCTCAACTGGCAGCAGGCGTGCCACTCGTGGTGCTTGGAGGCAGTCCAAGTGGCATGCGCGACAGCGAACTGCCGTAAAAGAAGAAGATATTTTATAAAATAAAATAATTACAAATTCTTGATATTTCAAGTATTCTATTCCACCACTTTGTTATATGATTGTACTACTTTTACACAAAAACCTCTAAAAGGGTACCAAAAATGGCACACTCTGAGCCTTAAAAAAACAAATCTAAGAGCCCTAAGGTAGGCCCCTTGGGCCAAGCTGCGATGGCTCGCAGTTGCTTCACTTCCTTGCATTAAGTGCCGCTTCATGATCACGTTATGTCTAGAAGTTGCACTTCAATAAAATTAGTTGAGAAGGCTGAGCTAGCCAGTCAGTTGAAATCTGTTCTTTTCCCCCTTTTTTCTCAATTCAAGATACAAAGTAAAAAACAAACAAACAAACAGATATTACTGGTTTAATAGTTGTTGAGACCCTAATGAATAAATTTGCATCAAATTAGTTTTCTAAAACGTTTAAAATACTCAACATCTCATTCACATCTGATCAACATGTCAATGACAAGTACTTCTCCATATATTTATTGCTGCACAGTGCACACCATAATCCAATGCTCTTCCAAAAAAAAAAAAGTTCAAGAGAAAAAGGTAAATTAATGCGGATGAATTATGTAACGACAGGCCATTGAATTTAGATATTGTGCATGCTTGTTGTCAGGACTCGTGGGAGATACAGCACTCTGGCTTAATGCACGTACCCTCATATTTATTATTTGTTTCCTCGGATTCAGTTCTCAGGAAACCATTAGGCAGCCGACGTGCAATCATACCCACAGCATCAGATACTTTCCCTTTTCCTGTCATGATGGTATCTTCCTTTACAAGTCACTGGACTTGCTGTATTGTGATTATTCGGACTGAATGATTGATTGATTGATTCTGGTTTTTTCCCCAACGGGGCCATTCGGCTATGAGTGCTAGCAGCGCTATAGCTTGTTCTGATGAGATTGTCACTGGCTTTAGACCATAGGAGCATACTGCGCTGAGCGAACACGGCACGTAGCTGTTGCAATTAGTACATCATTCATGTGTTGGCTGTTGACGAGTACGTATGATCATCAGACTGTCGGAAACTTGTTTTGTAAATCGGCAGCGATCTCACAGAACAGGTAATACTCTCTCTTTCTGCCCGATGATCGTGAACAACCATTAACAAATTATTCTTTTTCTTTTAATCAATTCTGTGATGCTGAACTGCTTGAATTTGTTTCCATTTTGCTACGACTGTCTGGGTTCACCAATTTGTTCAAAAATTGTCAGTCATCTTTCTGCTCGATGACAGTGAACAACCATTAATGATTCAGACTTTTTCTTTTTTAAAATCAGTTTTATGAAGAGCTGTTTGTTTCCATTTTCCTGAGAGTGTTTGGGTTCACCAATTTTTGTTAAAATTTCTTTCTTGTGTGTTTCACTTCAGCTGCAAATTGAATGGTTTTGTAGTGAATGTAGGGTTTGGATACATGTGGCAGCTTGATAACATGGATCATCCAAATTATACAGTTCTTGGCTGGGTTGAATAAAATACATTTTCCTGGATCGTTCACTGCATACTTTCTCCCACCTCATGTGTCACTATTTTTCTTGTCTTGTTTTGGTTCAACCTTGAAGTTTGCATCCAATTTCTCATGACTTGTTGGAAAATCATTCAGTCTGAATTTTGGTCAGTAAAAACATTTTTCCAGTTAAAGGGTCTCTGCAATGGGAATATTATGGCTTGAACATGTGCCAATAAAAAAACTGTACATGGGGATTGTAATTTTACCCACTTCCTCACACTGATTCAGGGTTAAAAACGGTTTTTTTGGTTTGTATGCTAATTAACATTTCCATATTCATGAGCAAAACTGTGATGTCATCTGGGGAACAGAGAGCTAAACCCAATTGATTTGTGCACAAAAAGTTGCAGTTGTTTTATAGGTTTTCTGACAGACCTTTTCCTCCTCAATGGTTTTATTCTGCCAAATATGTTCCTTTCACTTAACTGGTGGTGTAATTTTTTTACCAAACCATTTCTGTAGGTCAAGTTTGCCTCTTCATTTCTTATGTTTTTCCATTATATTTTGGCTGTTGGTTCCCTACATGAGTATGCGTGAAAATCCCCCGTTTTACAAAGCCATTCAAAAGAAAACCAAATGCTGGTTTGAAACCAAAATAAGACTTGCCATTCATTATTTGTCAGTATATTCTCTGTATGAAGGCAATAAAATAACCTGACTGAAAAAAGCACTGCAGCAAGCCTTTAAGTTTAAAGAAATCAAAGTGTCTTTTGGATGAATTCTTTAGATTGTCATCATGAGTCAGGAATGGTTTGGTGATCCAGATGCATTATTAGTTTTAAAAAGATATTATCCTCACTAAATATCAATAATTTGTTTAAAGAAGGTTTCTTTTAAATGCAGTGATATTTCTTGAATATATGTTAAAATGTGTGACATTCTATTCTGTTTGTTGTCTGTCATTTGTGCTGCTCTCTGTTGAGTTAGCTTTTTATGATCAATATTTGTTTATGAAACACCAGAATCTGCTTCCTCAGAACACACCTGGCGTGCTTCATTCAGATTTGAAATTAAAATTCTTCCGAAATGATTTATGATTTTGGTCCGACTTTGATATTTTTTTATTTCTTGATATTTGATTCACTCAGAAAAAAATATGGCTGAGTGGAAAATAAATGTGCATGCCCTTGTATGTCTTAGAATGCGTATATGTCATTTCCGCATAATTTCTATTTCTTGGTTTTCGGTGGGGTATTTATATAATGGACTGACTTCTTTATACAAATCTCTGCAATGACTTAAAGTGGATTAAGGAAAGGAAGAATTTTTAATTTCGTTCATCTGACATGTCTGATTGCTCCGAGAGAGGATTTGATTTGTGTTGTCTTAATTAACAAGGCACGACTAAAATGTTGAAAAATTCTTAATAAGAGAGTGGAAGGAAATGCATTTTCTGTCCTATACAACTTGATTAAGGCTTTGTAGGGCACGTACATATGTACAAGCTTAGTCAACCAGACTTATTGTGTGGCGCATGGCCCCAGACGTATAGCATCTTGTGGGCATGTACATGTACCGGTACTCATATACACATGTATGCGCAAATGAAGATGGTCATGAATATTTATGTTTTGGAATTCATTATTTATAGTCTGCCTATCATCCGGGAAAATTTGGAGGTCAAATTCAATTTGATCTCTGTGAGATTGAGTTTGGCAGCTGAATTTTTCATTTGGCCAAGATTTATGGCTCTCATTTGATGTTTTCCGCCTTTATTATGAATGAAAAAACAGAATGATGCATTGAAAAGTGAACAAAATTCAGTCAGTTTCCCTTGTGGTTATTTAATGAATATATTTATTATGATGCAGTTTGGATTCATTTTTTCTGTAGCATATCCCATTCTACTCGGAGTATCCGAAGTAGACTAACTAGGGTATGTAGTGTTGAAAAATGAAACTCGTATTTTTAAGTATCACCCCTACACGTATACTGACATAAATACATACATGTAGATACATGATGCATACTGGATTACATGTACATTGTACTTCATTTAATACATGAATTTTGTCTTGTCTCACTCCCATGCTGTATGCATGGTTACAGTACTTTACAGTATTATACAGGTGTACGTGATTTTGTACAGAATGAAGTTTGTGTTTAATGCTAGAAACATGATATTCAGACGTTTAACATTCTGTATTGCTGTTCTGTCTGCAAAGGTTCATTTCATCATTAATAATACGATTACATCCCTTACTTGTCACGTACACATGAGTAGAGCGTGCAGCTATTGCCTACCTTCAAAGATGATTGCCAAACCAAGGTCATTGAATGTACACGTGGCTTGTGCATAGCTTTAATAGAATCTGAATGTGTCTTAAAGTCTTGATGTTCCTGACTTAACATAACATATTCACACCTGGGCCCGAATGCACCTAACTTACGTAGCATGAAGAATTGTCAGTGCCTAAATGCACAAAATTTAATACACACTGCAAGGAATTTTGACTTCCTGTGAGAAGGTTGTTCCGTGACCACAGGATTAGGACCCTGGACCCTGGCCCATTGCCTCGCCACTGTGAAAATTCACTGGTGGTCATAGTTGCAAAATCATCATTTATATGCATCTTTATAGTCAGAGCTATGATGATTCCATTTTAGGATTTTAGCCTTCGATAGAGATCCTGGCATCCTAGGATCAAAATGCATCAGGCCCTCCTAACTTTACATTTTCAGGGCATTATTTTGGCTGATGAGCAGTTTACAGCAGTTTATTACTTGTTTTAATATAGAATTGATTACCACACACCTTGAAGCTATTCATATTCAATTATGGAACATGCAGTTTGTGTTTGCAATATCATAATGGTACCTTGTTAACATGACCTGCGTGATTTATTATGACCAGATAGAGCTCAGTGAACAATTTCCATTTACCGGTATTAAAAACTATGCATTACAATCAATTCCACTGTTTTTTAATAAAGTGATACGGTTTGAATGTAGAACTAGCGCAACCTCTCTGAAAAATTCATCTGTGAAACGACCCAGAAATCTCTTACTTGATATGGCAGCCATATTACACACGTTTTGTTTTCTTCCTTTTTTTCGCTGTACCATTCAGGTCTCATTTCTGTGTTATTTCCCCATCTTTTTTCCTTGATCACAGTTGCGCAGACAATGCCATCACTATTATTGCAAGAACCTTGGACATGGCACAACCGAAATAGCAAGGAGTCACTATTTTCCTTTGCTCATAATTCATTTACATTTTCCATTCCACTGTACTAAACGAATTGATATTGATTTTCAGCCTGGCGGCCTAAGCCATTTGACAGTTTGAAATGCAGGGCAGGCACCGTAATGGAGTCGGGTATTTGTCGTGATCGGGTCGTATTGTATGAGAAACTGATAATATATTGCCAAGCAAATGCCAGTTTCTTATCCTGTCTGTATGAAGAGACCCCCATTCTTGTTTCAGTGAAATTGAAATGAGCACTTACACACTGTAAATACTTGGAGGAATTTATAGCCATGCTGTGAGTAAGGTACCCAATCCATTGCTATTGATACTGTGTACAGGTTGTCAGTCTTCTTTCAGTACATGAGGCCTGAGGGACTGGTTTGGAAGCTTTTATTGTTACCTTGCTATGGACTAAGTATCCCACCAGTCTTGTTTTAGCATGGGGGACTTAAGGCCTTTCTCAAAGCTCGGCTCCGGCTCCGTCTCTGTCATCCATAAGCTGAAAATATAGGTGGTGGTTTTTCATTGAAGCTGAAGCTCTGTTTTCTTTTTTTAAACTAGGAATCTACTTCCGAACCACAGCCAAAAGCCTTTATTTTGATACCTGTTATTTTAAGAGTGGATGATGAAATGGAGCCGGAGCCGAACTTTGAGAAAGGCCCAAGGTCTAAGTAGCTCTTGTGACAGAAAGCATGCCAACGTGCGATTGTAAAGCCATCACTGTCTCGTCTCTCGTACCAGGAATCGTCATCAGCTGGTTCATCAATGGTGGGGAAGCTTCAGGAGTTTTTTGAGTCCCTGGCCAGCCCCACGGAGCACTGGGAGCTCCTTGAAGCCATCGGGGAAGGGACGTATGGAGGGGTGTTCAGGGTGCGCAATCTGGAAACCGGGGAGTATGCGGCAGCCAAAAGTAAGTCAAACTGAATTTAACTAAAACTCAAAACTAAACTCAAGGTCTAATTAGTCTGTTAAAAAGAGCATGAATGTACCCATACATTTCTGCATAAGACTCTGAAGTGATGATGATCTTCTCAGTGGTCTTCATCTCCCTCTCCCAATTGAGTCTCATCTTCCTTTCCTGATTGAATCTCCACTTCCTCTCCTGATTGTGTCTCATCTTCCTTTCCTGATTGAGTCTCATCTTCCTCTCCTGATTGAGTCCCATCTTCCTCTCCTGATTGAATCTCCACTTCCTCTCCTGATTGAGTCTCATCTTCCTCTCCTGATTGAATCTCATCTTGCTCTCCTGATTGAATCTCATCTTCCTCTCCTGATTGAATCTCCACTTCCTCTCCTGATTGAGTCTCATCTTCCTCTCCTGATTGAATCTCATCTTCCTCTCCTGATTGAGTCTCATCTTCCTCTCCTGATTGAGTCTCATCTTGCTCTCCTGATTGAGTCTCATCTTCCTCTCCTGATTGAGTCTCATCTTCCTCTCCTGGTTGAGTCCCATCTTCCTCTCCTGATAGAGTCTCATCTTCCTCTCTTGATTGAGTCCCATCTTCCTGTCCTGATTGAGTCCCATCTTGCTCTCCTGATTGAGTCTCATCTTGCTCTCCTGATTGAGTCTCATCTTGCTCTCCTGATTGAGTCTCATCTTCCTCTCCTGATTGAGCCTCATCTTCCTCTCCTGATTGAGTCTCATCTTCCTCTCCTGATTGAGTCTCATCTTCCTCTCCTGATTGTGTCTCATCTTCCTCTCCAGATTGTGTCTCATCTTCCTCTCCTGATTGAGTCTCATCTTCCTCTCCTGATTGAGTCTCATCTTCCTCTCCTGATTGAGTCTCATCTTCCTCTCCCGATTGAGTCTCATCTTCCTCCACTGATTGAGTCTCATCTTCCTCTCCTGATTGAGTCTCATCTTCCTCTCCTGGTTGAGTCTCATCTTTCTCTCCTGATTGAGTCTCATCTTTCTCTTCTGATTAAGTCTCATCTTTGTATTTCCCTCCAGTCATGGATGCGGTTGCCGACATGGAAGAGGAGATCGAGGCGGAGTATCAGATACTCAAGGAGAGCTGCGATCATCGCAACTTGCCATTGTTCTTTGGTGCTTTCTACAAACTGATGCCTGGGACCAAGCACAACCAGATCTGGCTTGTGATCGAGGTAGGCTGACAGTGGTCTTCTTCCCCTTCTTGGTTTTTACATGTATCAAGGTTAAACTTAGTCCAACCATGCGTGTCCTATTATATGACCAGTGACTGGGATCTACACTTCCTAAGAATTCAATCTTTGCCCCTTTATCTTGCTACTTACATTGACAAACTGATGATGGGCCTGTTTGTTTCGTGCACAGATTCCGTGATCTGCAGATCCACATCCCATGCAGGATACGCTAATGGGATCCGGATCAGTAGGATCCGTGATCTTGTGCGTGAAACAAACAGGCCACTAAAGAAGACTAAGACACTAAAGAAGTTTGACCCTCATTCCAAACTGATATTTTATGTTTGTATCCAACTGGCATGTACCGGCATACTCCCCATAGCCTGATATTGAAGCTCCCACTCATCTATAGGAGATGCACACTTGTATTTATTGTTTCCAAGAAAATGGCCAGGAAATTGCATTTGTGCGCCCTGATTTTGAGATGGACTGATGATTCAATTTATAACACTACGGGAAATATAATGCCACCCACTTCATATTCATGGACTTCACTACCAATGATACACTGTACAACCCTATTGAATATGAAAAAAACATTGGCAGGCGTAACAAGATGTTTTTGCCAATGTACATGTACGGGGGCCTCAGCCAGTGTACACATCTAGTCCTATTATGCAAGACAATTCAATTAGCGTACCCAAGTGATTTTGAATTTAACAGGTCTTTTGAAATTTTTGTTGTTCACTTTACCGGCAAATGTATTGGTTTAATAATTTTAAGTTCAAAAGGACATTATTGTTTGTGTGTAAAAGCACACACATCTGAATTGGACTTTCAAGTAAGGACAATTTTACTTTCATAAAATTTGATTTGTGCAGTCTGATTGTTTGTGTGTGGTTGCTCTCATTTGAAAAGCCAATTTTTCCTATACCTTGCATTGTAAAGCAGTTTGTGCCATTGTCAAAATCACACTGAACCATGTAAATCATATTTTCTCATCAGAACAAAAGAAGTCCTTGAGGTTTCCTTGAGAAATTTGTTTGCGGTTGATTTGCTGTGGAAAATAAGAACTTTGCTAACAAAAGGGGAACATATTTCAAAGAACGCACTTTCAGAAGTCAGAACGGGTCACAGATTGGGACTTAATTTGTGCATACATGTGTATTTGTATCTAGCTGTGTGAGGCTGGTGCCGTTACTGATCTCATACGTGGTATGTTGGAGAGCCATGAGAAACCAGACGAGGTCATCATTGCTTACATCCTACAGGAGACATTGCAGGTTGGTAGCATTTTCAAACTGATCAATACATAGAATGATATATTTCATCCAAATGTCATGGTACTTGATAGATAAGGGTAGTAGAACATTGGATTTATATATAACAATAAACCTTGTACCCCTTCCTCCAAAATGATAATAATATGAATAATTTATTACTTTAATAACTAGATCAAATACAATTTAGTACAAGTATTAAACTGCTGCAAATTGCTCAACCCAAATACTGACTTGAAATTAATTAAATGCTTGGAGTTAGGAGGGCCTGATAATTCAATCCAAGCATGATCTTGGTCGTTAGGCCCTCCTTACTCCAAGCATTTTGTAAATTCAGAGTAGAGTTAGGAGGGCCTGATGTTTGGATCCTACAGATCATGCTAGGATCTTAATGTCAGGCACTATTAATACCAAGCAAATACAATTTAAGTAGATACAATTCCAAATAATGTAATTAATGAAATTATAATGAGGAAATGATAGATAAATAAAAGATTAAAAGAAAAGAATAGGGACATTTAAAACCTTCAAACCACCTGGAAACGATTCAAATGAAATACAGAGAATGTATAATTGAAAGCAGGTTTGTTACATTAATTTGGACATTATCTTCATGGTTGTCTACAAATCAATAGTCTGGTTATGTAATGATATGTTGTAGTATAATATTGTCTACTCTACTGAGATTCAACCCATGAAGGTCGGTAATCTCCATAATGCCTCATCTATGAACACAACAGCATTAGCTGCGCTGCATACATCATTGAGTGTAATTCGGTGCACACACATTATGTATTGGAACAGTTAAGATTAAATTGGTGGCCATACAAACAGTTCCATATGAATAATACATGCTGGGCCTGCTGGTAATGACAGTACATAAAGTGCATACTCTTGGCTATTAGCTACCTGCAACTAATAAGGACAGAACCACCTGCATGAGGCAGGGAGGCTCATCAGGTTGTCATAGCAACGCATCCTGCCATAGGGTTTATTGCATCCTTGACCTTGTGGTGTTGATGAATGACAGGTATTGGGCCTCACAGCTTACACAGTACAATGCTCACAGGAAAATGACTAGATCGTTCTAGCCCAAAAGAACAATAGCAGGGATTTGTTTTGTGTTCTTAATTGGTCTCTTGTTTGTTGTTGTGTGTTGCTTGTGTAGAATGCTTTAAATTTTTCCCTTTATGATGCCAGACAATTATCATGTGCTGTATGGAGAAATATTAATGGTGATGATGCTATTAAACATATTTAAGATTAATTGTTTCATCACCCACAATGGACAGTACATTGAACACTTTCTTTGCTTAAGAATTACTTGATCCATGCCAAATAAATGCAATAAATATATTAAATATGGTGCACACAAAAATGCAAATTAGCAATATTGTGTAATATGTAAATAACAAAGTGAAACAAAAAGACAACATTTGTATTGATGTTAGGTTTGTCATGGAAACAGATGTTTAGTGGAATTGTCAGCCTCTTTTTTATATATTTTTTTTTCATATGAAAGCCGTATGACTCAAAATTTGGTATGTTTTGGCACATTAGACAGTATTTTAATATTTTTCAATTGCTTTTTTAATTTGCATATTAGGAAGACAGGTTATCATATCTGGAAGTGAACATTTGGGAGACACTGGTTAATAGGAGTTGATGTCTCCTTAATTTTTTTCTCAAAAACTAGAAAGAATTTTATTGCCAGATATGTTTTTTAATCCTCGTACTCAAAAACCTTGCTCTATAAAGTATGGTTCAGCAGGGCTTCCTTACAAGGGGAACAATTTAAGGGTTTGGGTTTTTTATGCACAAGTCTATGGCACTGTCAACATAATGCGGAATTCATTGTAGCAATACTTATTATAATTGTAATTATTATTATTATTATTGCATACAGGCCCTGCATCACCTGCACAGTAGTCGTGTCATGCATCGAGATGTCAAAGGTCATAATGTCTTAATGACATCGGATGCACGCATCAAGCTGGTGGACTTTGGTGAGTGCATCCTCCCAGGCTGATTCTTATCACCGCCATGGGAATGGCGGACATCCACTCTATTTCTGTAAATGTGGAAGTCGTTGGCTTTATCAAGATGATCTGATAGTGGGATGGTTTCGGGATGTAATACACCGTGGAGTACCGGTTTCATTCAGCATGATAAAAACTGAAGGGCTTAATAGCAACTGTCGGTTACCAGCTAACAATACGTGTCATGTGCTTGTCATTTGACAAGCTTTCCGCTGAGCACATTTTCACTGCTTAGCAGAAAATATTCCCTTTTATGCTTAATCCATTGGGATCAAATTACCCGTACAAACCTTTATACCTGTCCTTAGGACAAAACTGTTTCTGTGCTTATTAAGTGAATATTTTGTGCTTAGCAGTTCTCTGAAATGCTCCATTAAAGTGGAAGTGGAGAACTGTCTGCATGATGTCCCACACTAAACAACAAATGGAATTATTCAAGTATATACTGAATTTGAAATATGCTTTAAGTTAGGAGGGCCTGACGCGTTTGGATCCTAACAGGATCTTTCTCAAAGGCAAACTGACGGAAGGACAAGAACATGGAAGTGAATGGAAACACAAATGTATGGATGAGGGAGTCAGGACAATGGGAGAGGGGATTGAAATATAACAATTTCTATTTTTGTCCATGGAAGCTTATTACTGTCAGAATCCCAGCATATGCATGGCACATGTTGAAAAACAGGAGCAATGCATCTATTCTTGACTGCATAATTAAGTTACGTGTATACCCGACATGTACAAGATATATTATGTGTAGGCCACTGTCATTGTCTCATGCAGGTAGAGCAATCAGTCCTCCGTCTGTTGTAATATCCCGATATGGTTAATAAAGCGTGCTCCCATTATTTTTGTTTCCCAGAAAACTAAACAAAGCCTGCCGTGCAGGATGGATTTGTTTTAATGGAAATGAACAGGAAACTAGTTGTTTGATCACAGAGAGAGTGGATGGGTTTAATTGGCAATGAAAGTAGGACACGCTTTGATGGGTAGGGGAATGTGTGCATGATAATAGGTGTGTGTTGATGGTGTGTGCTCTTGATGAGCAAGGATGGGAACTAATGCAGCATTTCAATGTATTAACAAACAGATGGCACAAATGCATCCATTAGTGAGTTGATTCGCAGTACAATGTGCAATTAGGAGGCTCCATAATGTTCATAATGGAAGGATGTGTGCAAGACAGATTGACATATAGGCACTGTTCACTCAATCACTCTTTCATAATTCTATTAATGTGATGGGTGCTGTCTGTAAACACCGCCAACGCCCACACCAAGGACAGACAGGGCAAATAAGAAGCCTGTTCTGTCCAACTTGTTTCCCAGTATGTATTTTGTCCAATGAAATACATATGAGGAATATGAAAAAATTGAAAATGACATTTCAGGGCAAACAGTAAATACTGATAGTAGGCCTACATCTTCGCTTGATCCCTAAATTCTAACCCCTTAATATACATGTATGGTTAGGAGCCTGTGTCAGTTTGCCAAAAAACAAGAAACAAAACCCCAGCATTTTGCAGTGTCCTTTTGTTGCATTCTCTGGACTTGAAATAGTTTAACTTGGGCTCATGGCAAGTCTCATTACGGAGCTCTAAAGTCTAAGTTATTTCATCCAAAATCCTTCAAAATCCTGTAATATACTTCAAGTAGATCTTGGTTTAGGTTAAAATGTTAGTTAGAGATTCAAATGTGACAATTTTGACATTATGGAAATTGTATTATTCTTGTTGTTTTGTATTGTGATTGTTGTAGGTGTGTCAGCATTGTTGAAGGGGCGCAGCAAGCGTAACACGTCAGTCGGTACCCCGTACTGGATGGCGCCCGAAGTCATTGCCTGTGGGCAGCAACTGGAATGCTACTATGGAACCAAGTAAGTGCCACTTTCACTCTACAGTGCCTTATACATGTGTTGACATTTACACTAGTCCACTCAGTGTAAACTCTTACATATATTTCAACGTGGGTTAATCAGGTTCACACTATTCAACACGAAAATACACTTCAAGCCATTAAAACCACCATTCTCAACACACGTCAAAAGTTTCAACACTGTCAACAGCTCCCAACCCACCCCATGAGTAGGGAGAATGGAACAAATTTTGTCTGCTTAGCAAGTTTCTCAGCTAAGCAGGAGCCAATTTCATAGAGCTGCTTAAGCACAAAATGTGCTTTTAAAAGCATGAAAAGTCTTCCTTGATCAAACAGGAATACCAACGAAATTTTCCTGTGATGTTCAAATTCACTGCTTTTAAATTGTTCGGCCATTGTTTGTTGAGCATAACATTCACAAGGAGTTTTGGCTGGCATACTGATTTGATTTTATACCAAGGTTTTAGGTGCTTAAGCAAATTTTGGTACTTAAGCAGCTCTATGAAATTGGCCCCTGATCCGTATAATTGGCCCTTCCTATTAAACTGACATTGTTGTGGGTCTCACATTGTGCAGGAGTGATATCTGGTCCCTGGGCATAACCGCCATAGAACTGGCTGATGGTGAACCACCACTGAAGAATCTTCACCCTATGAGGGCGCTCATGAAAATACCCAGGTAGGAATGTCACAGGTTGTCGGCATGGCGCCACCTGACACATTTAATGTCTAAACCATTTTACTGATCCGTGTTTGTACAAATCTGTCAATGAATAGTCATGGAATTAGTGCCAAAGTTTATTTCACTGCTGTGGTTTGAGATTTGACATTAAAAAAGTGATTGGAGTTAATACCGTTTTGCGGTGCTTGTCTCCGTAAAACACACTTTGGCTCCAGGGGGTGGAAGAGCAGACTTTTCAATTGCAAGTTTTCCCCTGTAAACGTCGGAGCTGGCTGAATGCCAACTAAAATCGGCATTGGCCAATCCAGTCCAGCTTTCGTGCGTGACCTTGGCCATGACCGCGCCAAAACGATCACATTTTCTCTTGGTCCACCACCGAGCAAACATTGTTCAAAAAACTTCGAGGAGTTTTTCTGTAATTTTTTCGCCTGTTTCGTCCGGCTTCTCCTGCTTCATCTCCGGTCAGCAGTTCCGTTCCCTTGTTCTGCTGCGACATGCCGAAGGGCAGAAAAAGAAAGGGGCAGTCGCCGATGTTAGTACGCGAAACTCGAGCCCAATCCAGGGCTCTTCGTCGCATCATGGACATCGGCCCTGTTGCGCAGGAAATCCCCTCGGACGAAACCGCAGGGCGCCCTCTATCGGCATCGGGCTGCCAACAGGAAGCGGCTCAATCATGTCAACATGGCGGACGGCAATTCGATCGTCGTACTGCAGTGAACTGCACGTCGGTGGCATCGTCAGGACTCGCGCCTGATGGGGCTTCGGCTCCCAGTGTGCCTTCGGTATCATCAGGACTAGGCCTACCCCCCGGTGGGCTTCATCCGCCTTCTTCGGTGGGCCCGACACCAGTGTCCACCGTGTTGGCCGGCCAAGTTCAGGCCAGCGCACCGCCACCGCCACCGCCACCGGTCTGTTGCCCGACGTTCCCGACTTCTCCAGCGCCGTTCCAGCAGGCTTACCGATGGCAGGGGCAGTCGCATTTGTCCACTGGGCCTTCCAATACCACGACTACCGTGTCCAGCCGAGATGTTCCTTCCTTTGGCACGCCTGCCATGCCTGCGGGCTTCCCCATACCTAGCACTACCGGATCCTTGCAGGCAAACTTCGGTCAACCGATTCCAGCTTTGGGCAGCTCGACTTCTTCTGGTCAGGCGGGGACGGAGGGACAAGGTACCCAACATCGTGGTGAGTCTGCCCCTTCTATTTTGCCAGTACTAGGGACTCCTTCTGTTGTGGGGGGATTTGCCACCTCATCTGGGTTCCCCTCTACCATTTCTTCTAGTACTTCTAATGTCAACGCATCCAATCTTACCTCCGCTCACGGGATTGGGGGATCCTTAGTTTCTGTTTGTGAGCCTTTGGGGGTCACTGTTCCAACTAACATGAAGGAAAAGATTATTAAGAGTGAATTTGTTGAGTTGGATGTCTTGCTCGAGCGGCATCTTGTGCACCCCCCTTCTCCCAATTTGTCCTTGTCTCTGGACAAGGGGCAGTTAGTGCTGCAGGAGACAAAAAAGAAAACCCAGATCACTTCCATCCTAAGCTGGACGGATGCCTTTTTAGTTTTTTCTTCTGTGTTTCTTGGGGCCCACCCTGAGCGGGTTCAGGAAATGTTGAAGTACATGCACGTAATTCGGATGGCTGCTGCTCGTTTTTCCGGAAGAGGGTGGCTTGAGTATGACCGCCAGTTTCGGATGCGGCAGCAAGTGCACCCTACTCGTTCTAGGGCTGTCATCGATGGGGAACTTTGGGCCCTTCTTATTTCTGTTCCGGGGCCCCATGTCACCAATGTAGGGGGATTCCGGGGATTTCAGGCTGGGGGCTCTCGGCAACGATCCTTTCGACCCTTTCGTGGTAACCCAAACCAGATCCCCCGTAGCGGCGGATTCTGTTTTGCCTTTAACCGGGGAGGTTGCTCCAATGCTCAGTGTAGATACACACACAAATGCTCCACCTGTTATTCCTCTGCTCATGGGCACTCTAGTTGCTCATCCCCCGCTGCCAAGAAAAGCAGTGCAAATTCCTAACAACTCTAACATTAATCGTCCGGCTTGCCAGATGGGCAAAAAATGCATCTGTTGTCTTGCTCACTCCCCAGTTGAGGTGTCAAAATTATCCCTCCTTTTGGACTCATATCCGAATGCAAAGGCAGCTGATACATTACGTAGTGGGTTTTCCGAGGGGTTTAGGCTAGGTTTCTTTGGGCCTCGGGTTGCTATGGGCGCGCCCAATGCCAAATCGGTCAGGGATCAAACAAACCTCGCTTTAGAGAAGTTAAACAAAGAAGTCGACTTGGGACGTATGGCAGGCCCGTTTTCCATTGCGCCTTTTGATAACCTTAGGATTTCCCCAATTGGCTTAGTTCCAAAATCGGAGCCGGGTTGTTTCAGGTTGATCCACAATTTGTCTTACCCTGAGTCCAATTCAGTTAATGATGGCATTGATAAACAGTTCTGTGCAGTTCATTACACAAGTTTTGATGATGCAATTAATATCGTTGTTAGTGCGGGGAAAGGCTCCTGGTTGGCGAAGGCCGATATAAAGTCGGCGTTCCGCCTTCTGCCCGTTCATCCCGAGGATTTTTGTCTCTTGGGTATTCAGGTTTTGGACAACATTTTTGTTGACAAAGCATTGCCTATGGGCGCGTCCTGCGCTCCGGCGTTATTCGAGACCTTCTCCACATTCTTGGAATGGGCATGTCGACGTAAGTCAGGATCTGAGTGGGTTTGCCATTATGCGGACGACTTTCTCTTTGTAGGGTCTGCTGGGTCAGTGGGCCCACGCTCCTGCCAGGGCTTGTTACAGTGCTTTCAGGAGTTATGCTCTGATTTGGGGGTGCCGTTGGCTGTTGAAAAGACGGTTGGGCCTTCTACAAAGCTGTCTTTCCTAGGGCTGGACATTAACACAGAGACTCAAGTGGTGTCAGTTCCCGATAGTAAGCTTGAGAGTATCAAGGAAAAGGTTCTCGCTGCGGGGCGGCTTCGGAGAATTTCGTTGAAGTCTCTTCAGTCACTCATTGGCTCTTTGTCCTTTATCTGTCGGGCGGTGGCCCCTGGGCGGGCATTTCTTCGCCGGTTAATTGATCTGACAAAAGGGGTTAGGAAACCTTGGCACATGATTCGTTTGTCGGAGGGAGCCAGGGCAGATATGCGTATGTGGGAGGTCTTCCTCCACAAATTCAACGGCCGGGCCATTATTCCCGATCAATTTTGGATTCAGGATTTTGACTTGCAGTTGTTTACGGATGCTAGCGGGGGTTTTGGCTTTGGTGGATATTTCGGGGGCAAATGGTTTCAGGGTTTGTGGCCCCAAGAGATTAAAGATGCTTCGCATTCGATTGCTTGGATGGAGTTTTTCCCAGTAGTTGTGGCTTTGACACTGTGGGGTGATTTGTGGGCCGGGAAGCGGGTTTTGATTCGTTCTGATAACGCAGCAGTTGTGGCCATCATCAATAATCAATCTTCTAAGTGTCCTAAGATCATGAGCTTGGTTCGGTTTTTTGTTCTCCAATGCCTTAGGGCCAATGTCTCTTTTCGGGCTAGACACATTGCTGGTTCTCGGAATAACATTGCAGATGCGTTGTCCCGTTCACAGATGTCCAGATTCAGAGCGTTAGCACCACTGGCAGCCGAGCAAGGCAGCGACGTACCTTCCTTTCTGTGGGGGCTTTGAGCACAGAAGCAGAGCGGCTACTGGGGGCTTCCATGGCCGACAGTACTTGGACATGTTACAGTCGGGGGGTTGACCGATTTCAGCAATTTCGTGAACAGGCAGGTCTTCCAGTCAGTTGGCCAGTTTCCTGCGATCATATCGCAGCATTCATTGCTCATTTGTCCTTAGAGGGCCTCGCCCCTTCAACGATTGCCTCCTACACATCTGCTCTTGCCTTTGTTCACAAGATCAAGGGTTGGGTCGACCCCACTGACAATTACTTTGTCCAAAGGATTCGGGAAGGCTGTCGTCGGTTGGGTCGGAGATCGGATGTCAGGCGGCCGATCACCCTGGAGCTTTTGCGACAGCTTCACAATGTCATGGGTGTTTTGGCCTCTTCGGATTTTGAAGCTTGTTTATTTCGTTCAGCTTTTGCCTTGGCCTTCTTTGGTTTTCTCCGTGTTGGGGAATTTACAGCGAAAAGTAGGGGGGCTGACTGTTCCAGAATTCTTGCATTTCATGATGTTTGGTTTGAGGGTACTGAACAACTTGTGATGTTTGTTAGGCTTCGTTTTTCAAAGACTGACCAGCGGGGTGATTCCGTTGTTTTGCGGTTCACGCAATCCAGGGAAGACTCAGTATGCCCAGTTAGATTGCTTTGGGACTACTTACATTTGCACCCAACTAAGTGTGGCCCGTTGTTCGCTCACCTTGATATGTCTCCTTTAACGGCTTACCAGTTCCGCCACATGCTGGTTAAGGGTTTAGGGGGTCTTGGGATTTCAGCTTCGGGTTTTAATGGACATAGTTTCCGTATAGGGGCTGCTACATCTGCTGCCCTTTGTGGCATTCCGGTCACAGAGATCAAAGCCTTGGGTCGTTGGAAATCCTCGGCTGTGAACCTGTACATCCGCCCTCAATTTGTGTAATTGTTACCAATCATTTGTTCATGCAGTGTGGTTTCCACTGCCTTCCATGTTTCTGGGTGCCAGGACTGTTGCTCCCCTTCCTTTTTATTTTAATTGCAGGCTTGTCTCGTGCTTGGGTGGTCGGCGACAGTATTGTGTTTCGGGCAGGCCAAACTGACACTCGGCCATCTCCCGGACGTCTGATGTGGTTTGGAGTTCGTGGTGCAAAGCTCACAGCTCTTGTTCCCCTAGTTCGCCGCCTACTCCAGAAAGTCCCAGCACCCAAGACCATGTTCATTCATTTGGGCACTAATGATCTCTTTTCCTCTCCAGTTAAGGAAATTCGTAGCAGGATAGCAGAGGGCCTCCATAGCATTCGAAACATGCTTCCCAATACTGTCATTGTGTGGTCTGACATTCTGCTCAGATTGTTTTATTATGGTGAAGTTCGCCCTGGCGTGGGGAAAAAGAACGTTCAGGCATTGAATAAGTATGCACACAAGCTATGCCGTCAGCTGAACGCTAAGGTGGTCATTAATTCACACATTTTCAAGCCATCTGAAGTCTCATTGTACTGGCGTGATGGTTTGCATCTGTCTGACTTGGGCAATGATCGGTTCTGTGCCAATTTTTACCAGGCTCTCACCCATTTCCATCAGCATTCTGATGCCCTCTGCTACCCTTCTTCGCTCCATGTTTAGGCCCGCTTGTGCTGTGTTTTTTGTGCTCTTCACAAAGTTGTTTTAATTGTTAATTGCTTTGAACGGTGAGGGGGGGGGGGGGGGTTTGGCAAGTTCCCGTATTGGGAACTTGTTTGGCGGATTGCCTTCCTTAACTTTTAAAATATGGCTCCATTCTCCAACTCTGGCACTCCTTCCCAGGGTCAGCCTCTTGTGTATCTTGCAGAGGTGGAGGTGGGCCAGGATCCAAGCTTTGAAGTTCACCTGTGGGAATGACTTCTGCAGGTTGAAGTTGGCGCTCTCTTGCCAACCCTAGTTTTTGTTTACACAGATTCATTGTACCATGGCATTTGGATTCACAGCTCTGGGTCCAGTTATAATTTTATTGCAATTAATTGTTGTGCCTTAACTTTCACGGGACACATTTGTCCCAAGGTTTTTTATTGAGCACATTTGGAAGCGCTACAAGTTTTGGTTCCTTGTAGGTCTTTGCTGCATCGATGGTTTCAATAAAACTCGGTGGTGTGTCCGAGGTCGAATTGGCAAATCAGGTGTTTAAGTGAGTTTTTCTTTCTCTCTCTGGAGTCAATACCGTTTTGCGGTGCTTGTCTCCGTAAAACACACTTTGGCTCCAGGGGGTGGAAGAGCAGACTTTTCAATTGCAAGTTTTCCCCTGTAAACGTCGGAGCTGGCTGAATGCCAACTAAAATCGGCATTGGCCAATCCAGTCCAGCTTTCGTGCGTGACCTTGGCCATGACCGCGCCAAAACGATCACATTTTCTCTTGGTCCACCACCGAGCAAACATTGTTCAAAACCCACCCACCACCCACATTGGCTTCTTTCTTTTGCTGATTGCCTTTGATAATGTTCTTTTTAGTGTTTATTTTAAACGTAAGGTGACATTTATTTTGTGAATGTATTTGATTGATGGGCTTCAGTATGCAGGGCTTCTTGGAAGGCGCCTGTTTTTTCCTATGCTTAATTGTATTCATGCTGTTGCTTTGTGTGTTTGCGCAGCATCTCCTGCCTTTCTTCACATTGTACACAAGGGGGCGGGGGAGTTATGTGTGCTTGGCATACTTGTTTATGTCAGTGGTTTCTGTATTTTCGCCCATCATGTCGGTTCTTGGGGACTCAATTTGACCCTCATGGGTAAGATCTGTTTCAATATCTTGTTCCCGTGAAAAGCCTTGTCAGGTTGGCTAATGTCATTTTTAAAAAAAAAACGAGTACATGTATTTCACAAGTGGGGTTTTTACCTGTTCCTGACGTGTCTTGTCAGTGGTACAGTGGTTAGTCTCAGATGAGTGTATTCCTGAGCTGTTTTACCTATTCCTGACATGTCTTGTCAGTAGTACAGTGGTTAGTCTCAGATGAGTGTATTCCTGAGCTGTTTTACCTGTTCCGGACGTGTCTTGTCAGTGGTACAGTGGTTAGTCTCAGATGAGTGTATTCCTGAGCTGTTTTACCTGTTCCGGACGTGTCTTGTCAGTGGTACAGTGGTTAGTCTCAGATGAGTGTATTCCTGAGCTGTTTTTACCTGTTCCTGACGTGTCTTGTCAGTGGTACAGTTGTGATTCTCAGATGAGTGTATTCCTGAGTTGTGTTTAACTGTAATTGGCGTGCCTTGTCAGTGGTGCAGTCGTTAGTCTCAGATGAGTGTATTCCTGAGCTGTGTTTTACCTGTTCCTGACGTGTCTTGTCAGTGGTGCAGTTAGTCTCGGATGAGTCTCTTGCCGAGCTGGGTGTTTTTGTTCTGCTTTGGCCGGTCTGGCATATGCCCTGTCAGGGGGCTGCTCAGTCTCGGTTGTGTTTGCTGAGTTGTGTTTATAATTAAAAATGAAAATTTTGTCACATTGGGCCCAGGTCGTATTCTTGTAGACCCTGAGACGTCTTCTATTCGGTCACATCTGGTTCCAGGGGTTATCAACATGATCAAGGGGCTCATTGGGTTACATGTATGTGTCTCGCAATTTTTGTATGAACTGAAGTTGTTGGCATTAGATACTGATACACACTTGTCATTCCTGTACTTTCTGTGTTTTTCATATTACCCCCCCTTTTGCCTCATGGTGGGGGGGGGGGGGGGGCGGATTGCCTTCCTTAACTTTTAAAATATGGCTCCATTCTCCAACTCTGGCACTCCTTCCCAGGGTCAGCCTCTTGTGTATCTTGCAGAGGTGGAGGTGGGCCAGGATCCAAGCTTTGAAGTTCACCTGTGGGAATGACTTCTGCAGGTTGAAGTTGGCGCTCTCTTGCCAACCCTAGTTTTTGTTTACACAGATTCATTGTACCATGGCATTTGGATTCACAGCTCTGGGTCCAGTTATAATTTTATTGCAATTAATTGTTGTGCCTTAACTTTCACGGGACACATTTGTCCCAAGGTTTTTTATTGAGCACATTTGGAAGCGCTACAAGTTTTGGTTCCTTGTAGGTCTTTGCTGCATCGATGGTTTCAATAAAACTCGGTGGTGTGTCCGAGGTCGAATTGGCAAATCAGGTGTTTAAGTGAGTTTTTCTTTCTCTCTCTGGAGTCAAATGTGGTTATAGTTTAGGAGGCCTGCAGCCAATTTCACGGAATGTTGCCTAACTTACACAACGTACAGATGTGTAAGTTTCGTGAAACGGGCATAAATTGTGCAACCAAAGGCAGGAAAATATTGCGTAAATCAGCAGCCGACGTTTCAGTCTTAACAAAGGTAGTTTTTTATAAACAACCTGCTAGGATTGAAGCGCTGTTCGAACTCATTTTATGTATTTCAGGTCATTGTTTTGGTTGATGAACAGTTAGAAGCAGTTTATTACTTTGTACTGTAATTGAACATACATTTTTTTGCCAATTCTTTTTTAAAACATTGATTATGTTGGATCCTCCTCAGTGCACTCATGTAACTTCCACTGATAACTTTGCTTCAATTTTTATGATGTTCTCTTTTGCCGCAGGAATAAGCCGCCAACAATACAACATCCAGGAGATTGGTCTGTAGAATACAATGACTTTATAGCAAGGTAAACTGTTGGCTGTAATCAGAAAAAAATTTCAAAAGTCCTTATGACTTGGGGCCTTTCTCAAAGTTCGGCTGCTCCTGCTTTGTGAATTCATTTTTAAAATGCTAGGTATCAAAATAGAGACTTTTGGCTGCGGCTGGGAAGTAGATACTCTGGTTTGAAAAAGAAAACAGAGCTTTAGCTTCAATGAAAAACCACAACCTATATTTTCATCATACCTGCTATATGGAATACAGAGATGAAGCTGGAGCCTGAGCCGGAGCCGAGCTTTGAAAAAGGTCCCAGGACTGTTTCCAAATCCCGTGCCTTGAAGATTGCCAGAGCATTCTGCCTGAAATGTTAGTCAATAGCAGACCTTAGATGGGCCGTGTGGCCTGATGACATCTTGTCTCTAATGGTGTTGTTTTCACTGTTTGTTTGTATTTCGCTCCAGGTGTCTAGTCAAGGACACTGAGCACCGTGCTAGTACCTCGGAGCTCCTGGCCCACCCCTTCCTAGCCAAAGTACCGGCTGATTTGTCCATTGTCCGATCCCAGCTGACCGGTCTGATTGGTTTATACACACAGACTGACGGACCCTCACACGTACCTGAAGTTACAACCAAGTAAGAGAGACTTGCTTGACTTCCTATCAAAACTTCATACGTACCATGTGCCAAATCTTTCCCACATGTACTAATTGATTTGTCAGGGATGTGAGACTTAAGATTTGGATCTGAATTCTGATTTCTTTTTTTTTTTTTAGATTTTAACACAGAATTTCAGCTTTTTTTGTACACCTGCTCTGTACAAAATTATAGGAACTTTTAAATTTCAGCATGTTCCTTGGTGTTTTTAGTTTGTGTGTGTGTGGCCACTCACATCCCTGATTTGTATGTTGCTCCTTTTATAATTACTCACATTGATAACATTCTTCATTGAAATTTTGAAACTCTTTAGAATTTATGACTTTCATGAACATCATTTATACTGCTGTTCATTTCGTTTGTTTATTTGCGCTCTTGAACTTCTTTTGTAAGAATCATTTGACTTGTACTGTTCTCAGTGGTGTGCTATGTTGTATAAGGATTTTCTGCTGTTGTTTTTATGTATTGTTTTCCCCCCTTGATTCTTGAAAAATTGTCATAATATTTTCCTGTATACATCTTCCAGACATGGTAAACTTAATCCAGTCAGAACAAGAGGGCTTCATAGATCCAGCCGACAAACCCCCGATATGATGAACGATCTGGCCCAGCTAGAAAACCTCACTCAGGTAAATCGTCTTCTGTTCTGTCTAACGTACTCAACTACCCATTGCTCGATTTCACCAAACTCATCGTAACTTACTATCAGTCGTAGGACTTATGATTCATTGCAGTCGTACGTAGGATAGGCCCCCTACGATGGGCTATCCTTTGTAGAGCTTCTTGAAATCGACCCCAGGCAATATATTCCTGCCTTTGAAAAGTGAAGAAATTAAAATTGACTGGAGCGGGAGTCGAACCTGTGGCCTTTAGAAATTGTGCCATCCTATACCAATTGAGTTATCCAGCCCCATGTTTGCAGTGTCCCATATTGTCAATTATCTTTGTTTACCATTCAATTACTTGAATTAACCCAATTAGTTTTCCTTGAAATAATCTTGACCACTCTCTGTGTGTTTTTGACCGGCAGGAACTTATTGTCCAGTATCTATACGGCCGCTACATGAAGGGTCAGATTTACACCTACATAGGAGATATTCTCATAGCCGTCAATCCTTACACTCAAATGGCCATCTATGATAAAAGCGTGAGTACCTTTATTCGATTCCATTTGATATTCATGCTCAGCGAACAGCCAAAGAACAATCACAAGTGATACACAACACACGGAAATGTGGTTGTTAATCCTGTTTGGTTGTTAATGCTGTTTTTATTAAGAAAATTCATGGTTAGCAAATTTTTGTGCTAAGCAAGCTGGCTGTGAAATTGGCCCCCGGTTACAAAAGCTTCATTTCAAATGGAATACCTGTGTTGTGTGGTCTATTTTGACAGTTCTCAGAGTTGTACCGACATGCTCCTAAGCGAGCCAATCCACCCCACATCTTCGGCATGGCAGACAGCACATACCAGGCACTCCTCTTCCACAATCACAATCAGGTGAGTCAAGTTTCCTCCTCTCCTCTACCCCCCCCCCCCCCCTTCTAGCAGCAAAGGCAGTTGGGGATGATTGAGATATGGATTTAAGGGAAGACTAGGAACCCATTTCTTGGAACTCTTCAGCATACAATTCTTCAGGCCTGTTCACACTACAGTGCCTTTGACACCTGTCAAAATTTACACTAGTCCACCTTGTTTGAGATCTTTCTAAATTTCAACAAGGGTCGATCACTATACTCAACACATACTCAACGAGATGAACACATACTCAACGAGATGTTCACTCTATCTGTTTCAACCTTTGTTGAATTTTCAACACGGGTCAACTGCCCTCAACCCACTTTCACCAGTGAAGGTTGATCTTGTGTTATTATTGCTTTTATTTCCTTCCAGTGTTTGATAGTTAGTGGGGAGAGTGGAGCTGGTAAAACAGAGAGTGCCAACTTGCTAGTTCAGCAGCTCACCAAGCTTGGAAAGGTCTGCAATTTTAACTTTTAGAATGATTTAAATTTATTTGTTACAATGATTACAATTTATTTGTTCAGACCCAATATTGTTATTCTTCTTCTTTAGCTCATATTTTTAACATTAAAATTTGTTTTGTTATTTAAAACTAGATTGTTGTTATTTATGTTGCTGCTGCTGTTGCCATTGATTAGAAGTTGTGTTACCAGTGTCTTGCATGTTTGTTTTGTTTTTGTTAATTATGATTTGTTAACTAAGTATTTTGTTCATTTTAATATAATTCTTTTTTCTGCTGAACTTTTCACCAACAATATATCTCTTTAATTGTAACTCTGAAAAAAAAGTAGTTTCAAGGTAACACAGATATGTGCAAGTCTGAGAAATCTTCAGTTTCGCTGTTGGGTCTGGGTTCGAAAGGCCAAGGCCAAGCTCTGGCACTTTTGCTGTGCTCTCCAAATTTTCCCTAAAGCTGCCCCTACCCCTTACCCACGAAAAGGTAGTGAGAAACTCTGTGTCTTTGACTGGCAGGCCATCAACCGATCCTTGGAGAAGCGAGTCCTGCAGGTCAACCCTCTCCTGGAGGCCTTCGGCAACGCCCAGACCGTCATCAACGACAACTCCAGCCGCTTCGGAAAGTTCCTTGAGTTGAAGTTCACCGACACAGGCCAGGTGATGGGTGCCGTCATATCCCAGTATCTGCTGGAGAAGTCCAGGGTCATACAGCAAGCAAAGTGAGTTAGGAGGCTCTATGATCTACCATTGACTCCGGGCCTAGTTGCATCTTGAGTGGAGCCTCAGTCACTGAATATGGTCTTGTATTGCTTAAAGAATTGAAGTTTTATTTAGCCTTCATCGACATTTATCTGCACTGATGCTCGGTGCTGTTGATTGCTCATGAACAAATCTTGTGCTGGCTCCGGTGGGATTCGAACCCACAGCATCCTGTTTAATACAGATGTCATATTACTAGGCCACCAAGCTAGTTGGTGGTTTGAAGGTTAATTCAAGAATCCAGGTTGGTTTTACACTGGACAGTTGACATTTCTTTGATGGCTTTTGTTTATGTTCTCCCTTTTTCCCCCCTTGCAGAGAGGAGCAGAACTTTCACATTTTTTATTACATCCTAGCTGGGCTGGCTGAGAGTAATCAGAGTTCCCAGTACCAACTTGAACTTAACAAGAAATACAGGTACACTCCTCTTGACTAGGCTAGACCAATCATCAGTATCCTGAAAAGGTTGCTTAAGTCCTCATGCGGTGAACTATATTCCTTGATTAGACTGGCTTTTAATCCCTTTTCGGACTGGCAGTTTGCCTCATGGTGTGAGAATATTCATAATTGCTTTGTTATTTCTGTTGATATGCATTGAATGGGGGTAGCGTCTGTAACGAGATGTTCAATGAACCCTTTGTCTTAAAAAAATAAGCTCATTGTGATACAGTTACCACTTGATCTACATTTGAATAGATCAGCATTATCGAGCAGACTGCAAAGGAAGCTTTTGAGAAAGCCTTTGAGAAAGATCCGGCTAGGATGGAAACTAACTCCAAGAATTGTAGAATTATTATCAATAGAAGTTTGTCCTTTTGATGCCTCATCTTCTTTGTATTTGTATTATGACAGGTACCTCCACTTGGGTGATCCCTCTTCTACCAACCCTGAGCAACTTCCAGAGCTACGTCGAAGATTCCAAGACATCCACAACTGTCTCCAAACCATAGGATTCTCTGATGTGGTAGGCTCAAGAATACAGTTTTCTCAAAATTATTCTCCTGAAAAAAAAAATGGATTCCAGTATTTTTTCTCAGCATCCTAACTATTAGGGCGGCCCTTTTTGGCGAGCTGTGAAGCAAAGCGAAGCCTATACATAGTTGTACCGTTCGTTCCATCCGTCCGTCGTGCCGTTCGGCCGTCCACGTGAAATGTTAAAGTTTTTTAGTATGTGCTTGAACCGCAACTTTTTTTGTTTTTTGGATGGGTGCGTTGTCCAAAATTATGTTGTTACTATTGTAAATGAAAAATGTTGAATTTTTTTCTATTATTTCAAAATGTTGAATTTTTTTTTTGATGGTTGTATGTGTGATGGATGGGTGTTTGCTATTATGTTTGTAACTGCACATAAGGCTGCAGCGAGCCATGACAGCTTCGCTGTTCTAGTTATTACTGTGGTTCTCATATCCGACCGACCCATATTTTGGGCTCCGACCAAAGAAAAACAAATAAAAAAATTTTGTCGCCGACCCTGTCCAGAATGACATAATATAAATTCAAAACAAAACAAAAATCCCAGAATTTCTGGAGACAAATTTTGCCAATAGGCCTAGATTTTTATACTTTTTATCACAGAAACAATAAAAAAATATTCAAACGAGATCACAGTAAATACAATTAACATTTATCATCATTTTTTTTATAGGTTTTTGTGTATTCAGCCAGATTTTTTTTTCGACCGACCGACCCTCCCTCAAGGTGAAAAAGAAGTGAGAACCACAGTAATAAATAGGGGCACCCTTTACTATCTCATCTATTGGTGACATATGATATTTTCTTGTATGAGCAGGAGATTGGGTCGGTGTACAGCATCTTGGCGGGAATTATTCATCTGGGCGAGATCAACTTTGACGAGGCTGAACAGTCCCACAGCATTAACAAGAGTGTCATCACAAACGTCATTGAGGTAGAGAAGAGTAAGTTGCACTCAATGAATATTCATTAGCTGTACTATATTTATGTGAACTACTTATTATTCATATATCATGCATTATTCATGTGATCATGCATTATTAATGTATTAATGGCTAGTGGTGATTTCTTAATACAGGCAGTAAACTTCTTGGCATTGAGCAAGATGACCTCTCGGAAGCCATCACAACGAGCAGCGTGGTGGCCTGCGACGAGACCATCGTCAGGCAGAATTCCAAGGATCAGGCAGAGGACATCCGGGATGCCCTGTCCAAGGCCCTGTACGGCAGGCTCTTCAACTGGATTGTCAATAAGATCAACAGCCTGCTCAAACCCATCGAGGAGCCAGGGTAAGTCAGTCCATAGTCCAGTCCAGTCCAAACCAGTCCAGTCTACAGTCTAGTCCAGTCCAGTCCGTGCTGTTCCGCAGGGAAGTCATCTTCAACTGGATTAGCTGCAGAATGGACTGCTCCGGCTTTGCTCTTAAGCCCTGCCCATTTTAGCAACGCCACTTGTTTTACATACCGCATGTGACCGAGTTTGACTGAGGTAATGGATGTTAACGGATGTTAGCAACAGTTTTTAAACTTCTGTGTCCTCCAATTGGTCAATGCGCACAATGTGATTGACAGGCCGGAAGGGTCCATTGCTGGCAATTTCCATGGGAAATATTGGTAATGTGAGGCAGTGGGTACCTCAGGTAACCATCCCTTAATATCATGTCGAAACTGAACTCATGGATTATGCATTGTAGCCAGCCCATACCAGAAAGTAGTGAGGACTAGGTCCTTTGAGAACGACCCCTACTAATATTTTCCTGTAGTATTCCTCATAGGATTTTCCTGTAGGATTTCCCTATATCATTTGGGTCAACCAATGTCTACCGGTAGTTGCCATCTTAATACCCAAGTGCATGCACACTAATATTCCAAGGGCAGATGACTCTTATTTGTTTCTGTAATTGCCACTGGTACCCGGCTGTTCTCTGCCACAGTTTGACACTGATACTAGGCGATTGATAACCAGTGCAATCATGTCCTGTAGACTGGTTCCGAATAATAAACCGTACTAGTCCAACCATCATAGACTTAACCACTAACTACGAAAATTTGAGTGTCCAGTTATATTTTGGCAATTGGAGCAGATAGTCTGATCCTTTCACTAAGATACTAGACCGAGTTTTACTTGGCCCAACGATGTGATTTTTTAGCATGTTCTCATTCTTCCCATTATTAATCCACTATTAACTTGGCTCAGAGCAGTTTGCATGGGCATGTGTATTCATTCCACCTTCTAACAACTAATCCACCTCCTCCCCCTCCCATCCCACCCCTCCTCCCCTCCCAGGGCCAACGGGCAGCGAACCATCTCCATTCTGGATATCTTCGGCTTTGAGAATTTTGCCGCCAATTCCTTTGAGCAGCTCTGCATTAACATCGCCAACGAACAGATCCAGTTCTATTTCAACCAGCACATATTTGCAATGGAGCAGGTGATTAGTCCGTCCGATCGACATTGGGGTTTTCTTTAAGGTTTTGCAATTGATACCAGTTAATTTTTACCGATTGAAAGTACTATCACACTTTGGTAGCATACTGAAACAGAAATATTCACAGATTTATCTATAACTTACAGGGTATAAAGATGGTGATGGTAGAAACATACCGTTAAAATTTTGCTGCCCGAAATGCTGTATTTATCCTGAAAAGAGTAAAACCAATGACCAAAAACAATTTTGATCTTCGAAAGATCAAAAATAGCAGTGAACAGAT
The DNA here is from genome assembly GCA_963971285.1 of Astropecten irregularis. Lineage (NCBI taxonomy): Eukaryota > Metazoa > Echinodermata > Asteroidea > Paxillosida > Astropectinidae > Astropecten > Astropecten irregularis. The sequence goes on along the minus strand of OZ020252.1, from coordinate 14,180,951 downwards.
TTTTTTTCTATATACAGTGGGCATTTTCCACTGATTTTGGGATTGATCATAATGCCTATTGTGATATTGGATACGTGTGAAAGCCGCTGACCTCTTCTAAGCTTGGTGGTCAGTCAACTGGTGTTAGATGTCTGCACTTGAAAGCAGGAAGTCCTGGGTTCGAATCCCAACCTGATCCAGCTCAAGTTTTATTTCTTATAAGTACCAAGTGTACAGTGCCAATATCCTTTTTGATCACTAGGTTTTTTTTTGCTGTCGCCTTATTGATGGTGAATAAGAAGAAATAAGTTTCATGATGGTCGAATCGACTGCTCATAGTTGGTTCGGTTTATGGTATTGATGAAGGATCACTGTCAGCAATGAAAGTAACCCTTCATCAATGATATCACCTTGGACCATTCTCCTATATTTGAAACTCAATAGATTGACACCATTCACTTCATGATTAAATGACTAATCATAATGACTAATTAATTTGGCATGCGTCACACAACCCTTGGTTGGTTAACACTCAGCGATGTATTATTAACATTAATTGAGCTGGTTTTTTTGTCAAACCTTTGCATCTGTGTGATTCTAATCTGCATGATGGTCAGTCATCAGAGGGTTCATTGTTTGAGTTTAATCAATTTCATTTCAGTAAGTGGATTATTTATTATCAGCTAGAAAGATGTAGGCGCACAGCATGCAGGGCACAGCGGGTCAATTGCTGAGATGTTGAAAGAATTGAGGGAGCTATTTGGCTGTAAATTGCAATGATTTTTAGGATGAGTAACTCAATTTTGAATCCTAGACTTGACCCTGAGACTGCTGAAGCAGGTCACCTTATCCATCACTCTCATGAGGGTTCTGTATCAGTAAATGCATGTGTGTGTAGTCATCTAGCCAGTCTCCAGGCATTTATCAGTGTCTTAAGGCTTGAAACCCCTTGACTATTACGGGGAGGACTAGTCAGATCAAACTTAACAGTGAGAGAGAGATAGTGAGGGGGCTGGTACCAAAATCCACAAATCTCGGGTTCAAGTCCTACTTCTACCTCGATAATTGACAGTGCGTCCAATTGGATATCTCGTCAATTTGCTTGGCGTGCAAGTGTGTGGACCAGTGTAGTTTGATACAAAGAAAAGAAGAAGGTGTATGTGCTGGTGCAGAAAATTGTACAGTGTTTTTTTTTTACAATGAAGTCCTTGGGCCTTTCTCAAAGCTCGGCTCCGGCTCTGGCTCTGGCTCTGACTCTGACTCCGGCTCCATTTAATGAATCCATTTTAAAATTACGGGTATCAAAATAGAGACTTTTGGCTGCGGTTCGGAAGTAGAATCTCTGGTTTGAAAAAGAAAACAGAGTTTCAGCTTCAATGAAAAACCACAACCCATTTTTTCAGCAAATGGATTACAGAGACAAAGCCGGAGCCGAGCTTTGAGAAAGGCCCCAGGGGCCGATTTCACTAACGTTTGAGATCATCGCTAAAGCCCAAATCCATCGCTAAACGGATAATCAATCGCTATTTTGCGTAGCAATTTTCTGTTTAGCGATGGATTTTGGCTTTACGATGATCGCAAAGCGTTAGTGAAATCGGCCCCTGGTGTGTTTAAGTGTTTTTGCTTTTATCTTAGAAACTGAAAATTGATAGAAGTTAAGAAGTTCTAGAAGTTTAATACACCAACACAAATGCTGACACTAACTTTGCCTACTCACAGGAGGAGTACAGCAGCGAAGGGATAGATGTCACCATGATATCGTACCAAGACAACCAGCCTCTGCTGGATCTCTTCTTGCAAAGGCCTCTGGGAATGCTGCATCTTCTGGATGAGGAAAGCTGGTTCCCGCAGGCTACCGATCAGACCTTCGTAGGTGGGTACATGTGTCTTTTTAATGACCAATCATCAGCATTCGTATGTCAGATGTCTCAAGCATGTTACATTGTGGATAGAGCTGTCTTAAGTTTCATGTAAACCTATTTGTGATGGAAAATTGCTAAAAGCTATGAGGTCCTGACATTTCAATCCTAGCAGGATCTTACTCAAGACCTAGCTTTTGATATACATTGTATATTTCAGGTCATTATTTGTTTGATGAACAGACTGCAGCAGTTTATTGCTTGAAGGGATTCAAACAATATTTCCAAAATCATTTCAACCTGTGCCAGAAATCTCAAATCAAGATGGTCTCTCTTGGTATTTGTTTTATCTTCACAGAGAAGCTGAACCGGAACATCAGTGGAGCGTATTACCTACGCGCTCCCCATGCAGGGGGGCTGGACTTTGGTATACAGCACTATGCCGGAAAGGTAAATTGAAATCCTACGTCTGTAAAAACCCGGGCTCAAAATGTCTTGCAAAAACTGCCTCGGGCTAGATAGACTTGCAAAAAATAAAAAACAAAAATAAGAACCTGGATGGATCAACATATGCACGGGCTAGTAAAAATGTTAATGGGCTAGCTATATGGAGGACGAAAAGTGGCCATCTGTTTTTCTGCTCTCAGAGTAGCAAAACAGCAGATTTTCCGTTTTGGTTAGACGCAATTTTCCACTTTTCTTCTTTTTTGCTACCTCAAAAGCATATCGGATTTTTGTAGAAACTAATTTTTCTGCTTTCCCGCTACCGGAAAAGCAGATCTTAATTCGGCGGCCTAAAAGCGGCCATCGGCTTTTCTGCCTTCATAAAGAGGACCGCGCCTTCCTGTTGCGCTGACGGTGAAGAGGAGTTGCTACCGTTTCCTTTCCTGGGAATTGAAGATGATCGCTGTGCAAACCAATAATAACCATGGTCCACCTTATTATTCATATGGACGATTTCCCGATCATGTAGGTTGTCTATTGGATGAGTGCTAGATGATTAATTAATTATGCTATGATAAATTATTCTTTGAGATGCGGTTTACACTAGGAGGGCGCGGTTCTCTTTATGAAGGCAGAAAAGCCGATGGCCACTTTTCGGCCACGGATATAAGATTTGCTTTTCCGGTAGCAGAAAAGCAGAAAAATTAGTTTCTACAAAAAGTTAATTCTGCTTTTGAGGTAGCAAATAAGTAAAAAAAAATTGAAAAGATCATCCAACAAAAACGTAAAATCTGCTTTTTGGCTACTCTGGTAGCAGAAAAACAGATGGCCACTTTTCGTCCTCCATATAGCTAGTAACATCTTAAGTAAGCTGGCCTGGTGTGCAAGCCATGAACAACTTAGCGCAAGGCTTGAAATCAGAAAAGAAAATGGCTTTTTATTCAGATCTTGAAAGACTCTGAATCTGTTGACATTTTCGAAAGAAACAAGTTTTTGAGGACCTAATTAAAACAGTCAAAAGATGCATTTCTAATGACCTGAAGGTTTCCATTCTGTACTTTCCCCCTTCTGTTTAAGGACATGTAATAGTGTTGCCTTCACCTTGTGTAATAAGCCAAGCAGTTTGTGGTGGGCAGCTTGCCTACCCAAGATAAGAGGGATACAATTTTTAAATGCTGAGTTTTGTCTGCCATCTGTAGGTGATGTACAGTGCCAACGGTTTCCTGGCCAAGAATCGAGACACTCTGGTCATGGACATTGTCTACCTCCTGCGCTCCTCTAAGATGCCGCTGACGCGACTCCTGTTTGAGCAGCATCTCAACAAAACAGGTAACAGAGGACAGTCAGGTGTCTAATGGCCGAAGATGACCTTGTAGTCAAACCTCTAGGGCACCAGAGACTGCCACAAACCCTTGCCACTCAAATAGCAGCAGTCCTCTTGTCAATTTAACAACTTATATTGGTAACAGACAAACCAGCTTGATACATGATGGGGTGCTGTGGCCAAGTGGTCTGGTGTGTCAAACTCAAGGTCTTGTGGTTCAATCTACAGATTGTGGGTTCCAGTCCAGCCATAGGTTAATGGTGCTTTCGTCCTTGGGCAAGACGCTTTGTCACTTATTGCTCCTCTTCACCCAGGGTTAAATGGGTACCTGCGAGGGTACCTTTGTGGTTTGATTAGCCTCGGTGCACCTTATGGTAGCCGGGGCTGTGTACTCCCCAGGGAGTTGAGACTCTTCATAGTGATTTGAAGTGGTTTCATTCATCATGTAAACACACCGTCTTTCTTATTTTGGTATTTTTTTTATCCTCAGGGAATTTGGCCAGTACTTTGGGACCCGTTCAGCGCAAGGCTCTGCAGATGAAAGAGAAGCAACTATGTCGAGCCAGGACATATGCACAGATCATCAGGGAGGTAAAAACCACCCCAAAATCAATGATGCAGTTGCCGTGGTAACAATGTAGACTTTGTCCTTCAGATCTGAAGGAGCTTATCCATAATCATTTATACTGAAGGAGCGCCGGGATTTCTTGCATTTCTGGACTATAACATTTATCCATTTTATCATTAAAACAGACTAATTCCCTGATTAATAAGGCCCAATTCTCTGGCTGTGACCGCAAATTACACACGAGTCTATGGAAAGGGCTGCAGTCTCTGGCTAGTGGCTGCCATAGGTGCATGTGTAATTTGCAGCCGCAGCCAAGAGATTGGGACGTGGCCTTAGCCTTTCGTGAGTTAAAATTGAACAATACCTGGAACACTGAATTCTGTCACTGTACGTAAGCATCAAAACCTGAATTCTCCAGACTAAAGACACTGACATTGTATATCACATGATTCGTGGCAAGCTTTTGATTGGTTATATATCAGACGTCTTGCGCCAATCCGCTGTTCAGAATTGATACGAATGGCACAAAGGAAGAAGTCCATTTCAGAGATGGGTATCGCTATGCAAAAGCTTGCCCTAAATCATGTGATATAGCAACAGAGTCTTTAGTCTGGGAAATTCTTGGGTGTTTATGTGCGATGAAAGAAGCCTATGTGCCAGATACTATTCAGATTGAACTTGTAAATGGCTTATTGGTGGGAGGTACCTGGTGCATCCGGCCAGGGTCATTAAGTGGTAACTTATAAGAAATTGACAACTGACTACTTGTGGGGAAAGCTAACCCACACCACTTTGGATGGTAGTGCAGAGGTTCAAGTTCATTTGGGCCGAAGTGGTACTCGAACCCGAGACTTCTGTGAAATGCTGGCACTTTCAACTTGAACCTTGGACCTCTCGGGATGTACTCACCAGTGGCTCAGTTAATGATGCGATGGTTTGTCTAACCCCATATGTTAACAGCCTCCATATATTCAGCTTGTTTTCTCTCTTGGTCCTTGTTCAGGATGTGGTCCATGTGAGTGCCATGGCCGAGGTAGGATCATTCACTAACTCATGTCAACGTGAAGGCCACTCGCCAGCTTTGGCCCCCTCTGCCTATAATCTGATCTCATTACTTTCATTTAGCTTTCCTTTTAGCAGTGTTGTGTACCTGCTGCACTTTTCAAATCAAAATTCTTCACACATCTGAAATTTGTCTTCTTCTTTTTATAATACAAAATGGCCAATTTTGCTTGTCCAGGGGTCGATTTCGCCAAACTCATCGTAACTTTTACTATCAATCCGTGGTATATGGTGCATTGCAGCCCTATGTAGGATACGATGGAGTATCCTTCGTAACTTGAGTTACGATCAATCGTAGGGCTTTGTGAAATCAACCCCAGGTTCTCTTCCACATTTCAATATCTGTGTCACATTTGATGCACTGATGCATACAAAGGGGCTTCTTTGTAGTTACTTGATTTTCATTGCCTTTGTATCTGTAATAATTCTCAGTACAAGTTGCATTAGAAGGTGAGGGCAGTTTTATGGAGATTATGCGCATAGAAGCTTGACAGGCAAAACAAACAGAACTTTACAAGTTTCTTGAAAAAAAATGTCTCGTGATGTAGATTGTTTGTCGGTGATACGCATTACGTTTTCTCCAGCGGGCTTCATTTATAAACTGGGCACTGATCATTTGCAAAGGGGATTATCAAATGGATGTCAGTCAGGCATTTTTCCTGCCAATAACTGGGGAAAAATTGGGTTTTATAATACTGGACACCAGTGGGAGAGTATAAAAGTCTTTGTGGATTAGCACTGGGATCATCTGCGGATTAAGCTAATCCCAATATGATGATAATCCTCTTTGCAGGAACACTTTCATTCAAATTAACTCTTGACATTGTACTTCCTCTTCTGAATATTGTATTCCCTCAGGTATGCCCCAAAAAACCAAAACTGTGAAAAAGTGTTGATTGGAATTTGTAATAACAACTTTTGGGAGCATATTTAAAGCTTTTGTTTATTTTGATTCTGGCATTTGCTTAAATCTCTCACCGCACACTTCGGTAATAATAAAAGCTTTGTCTTGCTTCCAGAATCTCCAATCATTGAGCTACAAACTCTCTCATCACGCCATCTTGTGCTTTCCAGACATTGCTAACCTACAGAATAGATTCTACATACTGCTGTGAAGACAGACGACTGTGCAGTTGTGAAGAAACAGTGTCAAGTTTGTTTTTCCCCCTACTTTTGCTTTGCTTCTTTATGTTTGTCTATTTTTATTTTATATCTGCCGCAGCACAATGACGATTCTGCATCCAGAACAACAGTGAGGAATTCTTATAACTCTGGCACGGTATGCACCTGTCTGCGTCTATCTAGGCTAGGCTTGGGATTTATTTTGCTACTACCAATTTGTGTCCAAAATGAAATGAAGGGGTTGAGAGATACATGGCAAAGCTGGAGCCTAAGTTCTAAGGCTTCGTCATGTAGCCCAATCCATTCGTTTCGTTTTGTGGGCCTCAAATGGCGGCAGCGAAATAAGTACCAAGCCTAACCTCAAGCCTGGTTACCTTAAGGCCCAATATAAGCCCTATCTGTATCGACAGTTACTTTCAGATGGTTCTGTCTTTTCATCTCTCAGTCTACCTTCTTGCAATTGTTTAATCATCAATGCTTGTCCTTTACACTACATTCATGCCACTTGGTGTTTTCAGTGCAACTGTGTTGCATACTCACCTCAGTTGCTGCTTAAACTCCTGTTAAGTCTCTCTCATTGATTATAAATGCAGTACGCAGATCACTTGACATTCTATTTCACTTTGTACCTCCTTCAGAAAGCATTCCCTTTGCAATCCTGAGTTTATCTCTGTCCTACGCTGTTGATCAAACTATGGTTCCATCTAATTTCCTTGCCCTCGTGTTCTAATCGATGCAGCTTTAGTTGCACTTCTGCTCTTTATATTGATTTTCATGTGCGTTTTGTAAGAACAATATTGGCGCTTAATAACTTCTTTGAATTATGATCACATTCAGTGATTGTTAAGATTGGACAAAAGAAGGAGAAGCAAACAAATTGAAAGTATTTGTTTAGGTCCTACCTCAAAAGAACTCCCAAAGATTATCTAAAACAGTTTATTCGTGAAATAACCACAAGGGAAACTGACTGAGTTATTTTAAGTCGAATCCCGCTCCAGTCAATTTTTCTTTGTTCACTTTTCAATGACTTAAAACAGTTTATGTTATAAAATTATGCTATCATAGTACCTCCATGCTGCAAGAACAGACTCTAGTTCTAAAACTTCCTGCAAGTCCTGCAGATTTGAGTAATTAGTACCTCCTTCATGCATTGTCAAAACTAATCACGTATAGAAGGTTTGGCAATACGTCACATTGCCGGTATACATGCCTCATACTCATAGTTTTGACTTGTGCATTGAGAAACATTTCGCTTATTTTGGACCAGTGCTGTTTTGAACATCCTTATTGTGAATTGTTTTTCATTCATTTGTTTGTATGTGTGTATTTGTGAAGGCTACGAGTGGGAACATGGCCAAGAATCGACAGACAGTGGCGTCGTATTTCAGGGTAAGAACTCAAGAAGAATCAGGAAACTGTACTCATTCACTAGAGATGCCTGATGTCAGGCTTTGCCTGGTGAAAGGTTTACGGTGAAAGTTTACAGTGATATGAACCATGTGAAAAACTGTTATGAGTAGAAAGCATCTGAAAGAAGCAGGGGTATTAACGTGACTTGTGGCCCCTGAGGATGTCTTAGAGCATAGACCCTTGCGTTCTCTTAGAACCACCTTTCTTTCCCCGAAAGAGTTATCCTCATCACTATTAACCTCGCTGTATTGTTGTAAAATTTGCCTTTTGTTTCAAGACAGTTTTGTTTTTGGAATTTGCTTTTTGTTAAATTTATTGTCCGAGTATTCTGTCTAGGAACTTTCATGAACCCATTAACATCTGACAATGTACAGTAACCCTATTCTATGGCCCTGATGAGCCCCAAGACGGGCAATCTTGGTTTTACTGGGACTCTCTAAGGAAGGATAAATTGTGCTAGAGTTTAGGAAAAAATCTAGTGCTGCTTTATTTTGTGAGAACCATACCATATCTGGCTTACCGTATCAATATGCTAATATGAATTACTGAAAATATCAGGGTGAAAAGTTGTGAATTGTTAGAATTTAATTGATATGGGATCTGTTGAATTTTAAGGAATTGATGGTTTTTCTGGGTTTTTTTTTTATTGCAAAAATGCACAGTATTCCTTGAGGGAGCTCTTGTTCAAGATGGTAGCCAGCCATCCGCATTTTGTCCGCTGCATCAAGCCCAACAATGACAGGGTACCGGGCCAGTTTGACGAGGAGAAGGTGCTGACACAGCTGCGCTACACCGGTGTCCTGGAGACTACTCGCATCCGACAGCAAGGCTTCTCCCACAGGATCCTGTTCCAGGAGTTTGTGACAAGGTTCGTTGCCCGGTGATGTTGTATCCGATTCTTGCGCAACTGATTGAGAGCGCTATTTTCCACTGCAACGATGTGGTCAATCTACAGGCATGTAAACGCATAGACTGCCAGGTCCTATTCAAAACTACACGTGATCTCCGTGGCGCCTGACTAGTGTGCACGACTGGAGGTCTATGCATTTATATGTTTGTGGGTCAAACGGTCGTGGGTATTGGATTTTGAATTCCAACTGCTGAATCATCAGATAATGGGTTTGAATCAAAGTCACGATACTTGTGCCCCTCAGCAAGACACTTTGCTATTATTTGCTTCAGTAAAACCCACATGTTTGTTAACATTTGATCTGTATTTGCCCCATTTGTTTCTGACCAATCACAGCCGTGGCTTATGTCCGACACGTATTCACTGAAGTCCGACTAGTGTACACGCGTATGGAGTATGTGACTGATACGTGCAGTGTGACAATTCAGGAACATGTGTTCGTTGCCCACGTGTGCAGTGGGAGGGGCTTACTAGATAGGTCTCTTAGAGAGACTACAGTCAACCTCTATTTTATGCAGTTGCACTCAGCTATGCACAAAACTCTAGATGGTATTGACAACCATTGAAACCATGCCCTGTATGCTAGTCCCACGTAGTCCACTAGACCTTGGGTACTGGACTGAACTTGGGCAATCCTACCCTTCACTATACTCGCCCCTAACATGCTCCAATCTTGTGAACCTTCATTGACTGATGTACGTGTCTACCATCCACACAGGTACAAGCAGCTGTCCTATGAGATGAGTAGCCCTGTGGAAGGATCTGCTGAAACCTGCGAGGTCATCCTGAAGTCTTGTGGACTGACAGGATGGGTCATGGGAAACACCAAGGTACTGGCCTAGTCACAGTTACATTCTATGGAAGTTTACGAAACAGAGGCTCAGGCTCCACCTCTGTCATCCATATGCTGAAAATATAGGTTGTGGTTTTTCATTGAAGCTGAAGCTATGTTTTCCTTTTCAAACCAGAGAATCTACTTTCGAACCGCAGCCAAAAGGCTCTATTTTGATACCCGTTATTTTAAAATAGATTCACGAAATAGAGCCGGAGCCTGAAACGGAGCCTCAGCCTCCGTTTCGTAAACGCCCTATAACTGTAGGGTACAAGACTTCTTACGGTAATATTGGAAGGGAGCCCTCTGTTGTTGAGGTTTGGTTTAAAGGCATGTTTTGACTGTAATAAAGATGGTTTTGATAAATGGCAGCCATCTTTGCGTCCTGTGTACTATTTGTTTAACCCTAAGATATTAGTCTTCTGTCCTGGCTGTTGAGAACTTTGCAGCAGTTTTTTACTTGTATGAACTTTTGTGATTCATTAAAAAAAAATTACTTTTAGTCATTGAAAGGTGAACAAAGAAATATTGACTAGCCTGGGATTCAAACTTACGTGACCGTACTGGCTCTTTACAAACTGAGCTATCCAGCCCTATGTTGGTGGTGTCTCAAATTGTCAATATTATCTTTGTTAATTTGGCAGACTGAAGCAATGAAACCACTCACATACTGCTAATATCCCAAGTATCATTTAAGATGCACACAACCTTAGCGATGCTGCAAACCTGAGAAATAGTATAATGCACTCAAAGAGGATGTGACTTTTTGATCTGTCCACAGGTGTTCTTGAAGTATCACCATGTGGAGTCTCTAGACAGTCACCTGGAGGAACACTACAAGCTTGCCAACAGGGTACAAGCCATTATCAAGGGATGGCTGGCTAGGATTCGCTACAAGAAGCTACTGGCCCAACGACAAGAAGGAGCTGTGGTTGTGCAGAAATGTGAGGAGATAGCTGTGATTCTCTAGGCTTCTTATGACATCCAACATACATCAGAAATGATTGGATATGACAGAAATGATTTGGATATGACTGCAATGATTGGATATGACAGAAATGATTTGGATATGAAAGAAATGATTTGGATATGACAGAAATGATCTGGATATGACAGAAATGATTTGATATGACAGAAATGATTTGATATGACAGAAATGATTTGATATGACGGATGATTTTGATTCAACAAAAATGATTAGATAAGACAGAAATGGCAAGTGATTTCAAATTCTTTTTTCATTCTCCATTTTTGATACCAGTCGGGAACGTGTCACTAACCTTTTGTTTGACAATACATCACTCACTTTTTGTATTATCAGTGTCACTTTGTAGCTTTTTCACTTTGTAATGTTGACCCTTCATATTGAATATATCAAAAGCATTGCTGTAGTTTTTCGTCTTGGTTTTTGTTTTGATGTTGTTTATGTATTTGTTTTTGTTTTTGCTTTTTGTTGAGGGAAGGTTAAGATGACAATTTGAAGTAATTCAGACAGTAGAAACCCACGAATAGATTGTGTGTATGTCTGCCGTTCTCCTTTTATAATGATTCATTTGGGTTTTACGTTTTGCAATTCTGTGTGTAGGGGTGCGTGGCTGGATGACCAGGAAGGAATATGACAAGATGAAACAGGAACGCTTTACAGCAGCCATGCTCATCCAGAAAGGTAAAAACAGCTAGCAGGTGGTCTAGTGGTTTGACATCTGCACTTGTGAGCAAGAGGTTGTGGGTTCCAATCCCACTTAGGCCAGCATATGAATTTTATGAAGTGCTTTAAAAAATCACCCAAGACATTGATGATAGGTAAGCCTGAATAAGGTAGGTTTGCGGTTACACCATGTAATCTCTTCTGTAAGTGCGTGGTTCTGAGAAGAACAGGTGGTTTAAACACTTCACGTTCTTCTCAGAACCACACACACTTCCTACCGTATTTAATACTTCCACCATGTATAGCTTTAAGTCTTATTTAGGTAAGCCTGATAAATAACGGACCATTCCAGCTTTGCTCTTAAGCCACACCCACACGTGTGTTTTACATACCACATGTGACTGAGTTTGACCGAGGCTTTCGTGGAAAAGGCATTCTCCAATTGGTCAAAGCGCGCAGTTGATTGACGGGCCGGAAGGGTCCATTTAATCAACCCGATCAAAAAAACTGTCCAGGTTCTATCCAAACTTGAAGTAGTTTCGGTCATGTCAGACCTCAAAGTCCCTAGTCTGAGACTCCTAGATAGTCACACCGCACATTTCCACTCCTCTTCCTCCACCTTGCCTCCAGGTATGAGACGACATTGGACCATGAAGAGAGAGGAGAGGGAGCTAGCTGAGAGACGGGACCGATCAGCCGTCAGTATCCAGGCATTTTACCGAGGATGCAAGACAAGGCAACAACTGAAGAAGGAGCAGGAATTCCGCCAGAGCGTGATCCACGTCCAATCAGGTAAAACTATTTGACTCTCTCTTTTGTTTTAGGTCACCCTGCAGCAGATGCAGCATCACTATCAAGAGGGAAACTAAGAGATCAACCAAAAGTTGATTGTAAGAGTATTACTAAGATGCTTGTGTGGTGCTGCGGTCTATAGTGGTCTGGCGTGTCGTACTCAAAATGTTGTGGTCAATCTGCACATTGTGGGTTTGAATCCTGCCATGACTTAGTGGTGCTTGCATCCTTGGGCAAGATGCTTAATCACATATTGCTTCTCTTCACCCAGGTGTAAATAGGTACCTGTGAGGGTTGAAATGGCTTTGTGTGCTTGGTTAGCCTCTGTAAGCTTTACAATAGCCGGAGCTGTATACCGTTACTCCCCAGGGAGTTAAGATTGTAGTCAGGAACGTAAATGTAGCCCAATGACCAGGGATAATAGTAATACACACATAGAGACATCATTGATTGTGATATGGTTTATATGAGTGGTTATTATTGTTATTATTATTTTTAAACTTCAGTTTCATAAATCCGCCTCACCATAGTCTCCTGCCAATAGACAGAGCATACTGTCTCGAAAATATTGAGTCCCTTGGTTCTTCTCAGAGCCGCACAAACTCACAAAAGAGACTTGGTACAATGAATATCGGTACATGTACATGGTGCCACTGCAAATCTATTATTGACTTGATACGTCAATTTGTTTAATATGAGTGCCATTTCTCCATACAGTAAAAAGAATATCTGTTGTATTTTAAAATTTGAATGTTCCTTAGACTGTACTGAGAAAACCGTATTATTGTCAATTGAGTCAATCACATACACAGTTTGTGATAATATAATTATCTGTAAAATAATACAATATCAGACGTTTAAGGACATACCTGCACCATAATTTTACCATAATTATTATGTTGAAGCATATCTGTATATACTAACTATTTATGTTTGGGAATATTTGATAGTATGAAACAAATTTGATTGATCTGTTAGCATTTTAATTCTCGTTCGTATTTATTTGCCCGGTATTGCTTTTGTTCATGATTAATTCAAGTTGGATATAGTTGCTGGTATATCACTGGCATGGTCTGAACAAAAAACAACTAACCAACAGGTTTTACGGCTGAATCTCATAAACTGTGTGTCAACCTAAATGGTTCAGTGCAATCTGGTTTGGCAACAGTCCATATGCATTTTAATCAAGGTAGGCTTGGAAGGGTTCAATCCTCATTGACAGCAGAATACGTACACACTGGTTATTGCCATATGTACCAGTCAGTGTCGGTATAGGTCGGATCAGAATGGCTGCAGTTTGTGTCTCAGTGTAAGTATTGCTATCATGTGTAGGGCCTACTGTAGTTCGTTCTTCTTTGAAATGGCATTCCGATTGTATTATCAGAATTTACTTTTTTAAACAAATTTTAGCTTTATCAGCAAAACCATTATATACTTAATAGATGCAAAGCCATCATTAGTAAACAAGCTGTTTTTGTACAAATCCAAGCAATTTCGTACATATTTGACAGTTTTAGACAATTTGTTTCTTATCCAACTGTAAATTCATTGACTCAATTGGTTATGGGTGTCATTTAGTTTCTGTGAAACGGACACAGATTTATTCACAAAGGGGTTGATCTCACCAAACTCAACTAGCTACAATCGTTCTACTTATGATGCATTGCTATCCTACGTAGGATAGGCCCCCTACGATGGGTTATCCTTAGTAACTCGCGTTACGATCGATCTTAGGGCTTCGTGACATTGACCCCTAATCTAATAGGTGAAGAGAAATGTAAGATTTCCATTAATGGAAAGTCTACACTTTGCAAAATCGGATCACACTCCAACATTTACACATTACTAGGACACATGGTTTAATTATTTCGCAGTTTCCAAGATTTCAATATTGTAAGATTTGTAAGAAATGTAAGATTTCCATTAATGGAAAGTCTACACTTTGCAAAATCAGATCACACTCCAACATTTACACATTACTAGGACACATGGTTTAATTATTTCGCAGTTTCCAAGATTTCAATATTGTATCTGATACATTTGATACATCGAGTACACCGTAACCATTTGTGCACTTTGGATTGTGCATTTTGTTTTCCCTGAGGTCAGGCTATGGCTGAAATTAAATTGAGTTGAAGGTCGTGCTGAGACTGGTTTACAGTCTTATCTAATAAACCGTGATACGTTTTTATTGATTATCGGGGAGTACACTGTAATTGGATAGAAATGTTCTTGACACCGTTAGATGCACTCCCAGCAGGGCCTTCAGAGACACTTAGAGACGACTCGACCTTGAAGACTGATGAGACCGACGAAGTGCTCTTATCATGGGCACAGGACAGTGAAGCTACTACCCATGTCAGTGAGGCACCAAGCAAAGAATCTGGCAAGCTAGTGGAATCAATTAACCAGACTGTCTCAAAAGAGAACCTCAGTGAGAGTACCCCTGAGATGTCAGTGCCAGCAGCTGACGAAACAGCAGTCAAAGAGGATACAGAAGCAACCTCAGCGGAGCTCCTCAAGACTGCTGAACTAGATCCTCAGAGAATAACCAAGGACATGGATGAAAGCAGACAACATGACGGCTCGGAGGAGAGGTCTGGGACAGCATCCGCTGTCTCTGAAGAGCAGAGCGTGGTCAAGATTCAATCAGGTTGGATGAGAATGGTTACTCAAGCTGCATGAGTTTGCACTGTCATCGCTCCCATGGTGTTTGTGATGTCGTCTCATGTACACAGTGCACTGGGTTCAGAATGTGTTCGTGTGTTTATAGCCTTCGTGTTGTTTATCAGTAGAATTGTTGGAATTTTGGTTGATTTAATTTCTTCTGCATGATGCACTTTGTCTTATTTTCTTGTTTCACACACGTTGGTCTATCCTACCAAGCTCCTGTCATATATGTTTTGTTTCAGAGATGACGTTTGTTGCAACTCATTTTCTCTCTTCCTTTCCTAATTTCTGGTACGATATACTTTGAGGGTTTCCCCTTATGTGCATCCTGACTCCACCAGAATACTTCCAAGCTGTAATTTATTACTGTCCAACTGTAATAGCACTTGTTTACTTCTCATTCTGTGTATGTGGTCCACTTCTTTTTGTAATGTCTGTATTGGCGGGCAAAGAACAGCCAACAATTATGAGAAAAAAACAACATTTTATGAGCTTATGCTTTTTTATTTCAGCCTTTGAGAAAGATCCTGCTAGGATCGAAACGCGTCAGGCCCTCCTAACTTTAAGCATTTGATATATTTCAGGTCATTTTGGCTGATGAGCAGCAGTTTATTACTTGTATTGGCTTTTTTATTTCATTAGTTAGTACAGTATTTTAAAGCATTGAGACAATCAGTCAATTGTTTCTGGAACCACCCATTGTTTCTGGATGGACCTATTGTTCTTCATGTTGCCATTGTTTATCGTGTATCCATTGTTTCTGAATTTGTTGCACAGGTTTTTTTAATAAGGGGGAAAACTGACATGGCATTTGTTGGGTTTGATAATGGGCAGTTTCGTAGTTGCGGACGTGCATTTCAGAGAATTTGAGAACCCAGAACGTCAAATTTATTGAGGCTTTTGGATTTTGAGCAGTTGCATTTTAAGTATCTCCGATAGAAGTATAAAACCTGAACAAAAACACCCCCGTTGCGGACCTATTCACAGAAAGTGTACTTTTCAGGTGCTTGCGTTTTCATCACAATTGCTCTGAAGTGTACAGACCTTTGATCGAAACTGATAGAGTTTTGTTTGGAAGAGGAACCAAACTAAAGAAAACCAGCAGAGAAATTAACCTCAACCTTTACCTTCAGGTTAGAATTTCTCAATGTTATTGTTGCGGATGTACGTTGCGAATGTGCACTGTGAAAATATTCAATTTGTACGTTCGCAACGATAAAATGACATCATTTCTTAATACTGAATAGGGGGTGGAAAGTAAAAACATATGAAACAGAGACACTCAGTTACCACCTTTCAAAAAAATGTAAACTTTGTTTACAATAATTATGATTTAAAATTTTAATGATTTTTAGATTTTGACCATTTGGTTGACATAATTACGGAACTGCCCTAATGTAAAAAAGAACTTTGCCGGTTTCATTCTTAGTTTTCATTTTGGTTTTGGTTTCACGTTGATGTATAATAGCTGAAGTCCTTCATATTTGTTCGCTGCATGAATGTTGTAACCATAATGCCATATACACATTAATTCCTGTATCTTTTACTGTAATTTGTAAGCATGTAATGTAGGATAGTGGATGTACATGTACTGGTATATTGTATTGTATGTGCACAGACTAGCTTGTGAAATCTTCTTTTTCATATTTTTTGTTAAAGTCTGCTCTTCTTTTCTTAGTAAATGGATACATTTATCATGTGTGTGCAGTGAGAAAGCTATTGTGACATTTTCAACCTATTTGTACCCCCGGATATTAAGTTATCATTTTCCATTTTGTTGGTGGCTGGTCAGATCACTGCAGGCTTTTTTGAGGCTGACATGTACCTAAATTACCCCTGAATCAAAGCAGCCTTAGCCCTAACCTTCTGCCTTCTGGCTAGGGACTTACATGAATTCACCAGAGTGAACCATTGTACAGCATCCCTATGGCACACTCCTTGTTCTTAGTCCAAGTTGGGCCAGCTAAAAGTTACAATGCCACACCCATAAAAGGTAACTCAGTCCGTCTAGTTCCATCTGTGCCACGAGACAGATGTGAATAAGGTTTGAGGTGGGTTTGAATACAATTCTTAGGAAGTCATTTTTAACGGGACTCTCATTTTCTCTTGTCTACCCCCTTGATTCTGATCTGTGTAGTTGCTCGAGGTTACCTGGCACGGAAGGCCTACCGTCGAACCTGGGAGCAGCGTCGATGGAACGCAGTCCTCCTGCTGCAGCGATGGCTAAGGATGTGGAAGAAGCGATCACTGTACCGACAGCTCCAGGCTTACACCTCCCAACAGGAGACCCGGATGATCTACTTCTTCCTACAGGTGAGCTTGATAAGCAAGGCCCTCCGTAGTCTGACAAAACAAAGACGGTTTTAAAGACCAGTGGCTCGTTTGGCCTGTTTGGGAGAAGATTGCTTAGCAGTGCCCCCTTGCGACTTGGGTGTCGATGATCAGTCCACCAGATTGGGGAATGACATGATAGTGCCCATCATTTTCCAGATATTTCATATGGTGCAGCACTCCAACAGTACTCCATAGATCTTTGGTTCAAGTCCTGGGCCCAATTTCATAGAATCCGTTATGGCCTATTTTTGTGGTTACGGGTACTGCTCCGTGTGAAATCTATTTCATGGAATCTGTTAGCAAGAATTACGGCGCTTAATGATTGGTTAGCGAACACATTTCTAGGCTAACCTTTTTTTTTCTGCAAACACACTGTCATATGCATTCTTGCAGAAAGTCCTTGCTTAACGTAGCGAGAAAGAAAATGCTCCCGTGAAATACGCTAACCCTAAGCAAAAAAGATGCTATGGTATTCGAAGAATTTTTGCTTATTACGGTAACAGATTCCATGAAATTGGGCCCATGTTCCCCAATTTGTCTTGTGGCCACACCCAACAATCATTCATTTATATAGAAACAGTGCCTTGCGTTTTCAGGAGGCCCTTATATTTAAATTTAAGCTGGATCTTTCTAATAGGGTGTAGAATGTCAGGCCCTCCTGACTCTTGACCTAGGTCCTTTTCCAAACCTCGGCTCCGGTTCAGGCTCCGGGGCTGTCATCCATATGCTGAAAATATAGGTTGTAGCTTTTCGTTGAAGCTGAATCTCTTTTTTCTTGTTCAAAATAGAGTATCTACTTCCAAACCGGAGCCAAAAACCTCTATTTTGATACCAGTTATTTTAGAATGGATTCACGAAATGGAGCCAGAGCCTGAGCTGGAGCCAAGGTTTGGAAAAGGGCCCTACATTGCAAGTTATTATTCTTGAGCAGTTTTGCGGCATTTAATTGTAGCGAACTAAGTAGCAGCATTAAATTCTGCCTGTTTAGATCCAGCACTACGGAGAGGACTTCCACCTGTTGGCAGAGAGGACCAAACAGTCTGTCTCGCCAGGTGCCATCCAGATGCAGAAGGTTGTGACAAGTGGCAAGACGGCACTGTCCGAGCGCCGACTCAAACATCTCCAGAGGACAACCGAGGTCAAGACGGCTTACTCCCCGGAGGACGTCTCGTACTATGATAGCTTCGGAGATGGCAATGTCACCGACAAGGTGTACCGACGTAAAGGTCCACAAACCGGGTGAGGATCAGATTTCAGCATTTGGTCGTTAAAAATTACATCTATAACCCTGGCAATATCATAATATTGGACATCTTTATCATTTAGATTTTACGTCAGGCTTGGGTAGGACATGATATTTCAAGTGTGCTCGTAAAAGCACCGAGCATGCAGTGCTGAAACATGATGGTAAAGGGTAAGCCTGATTGACGGATTGGACATAGTACTTGGAAGGCATAAACTATCACCGTGCCCCTTTAGGCCTGTGCTCTTAACTGTTTGTGAGAGATGTCGCAGCCAGTGAGTGAAGGGAAGTCAGTATTGAAAAGAGTTAATGGTGTTGCCTGATGAAGGCAAGCAGTTTCAGAAGCCGAAAGGTCGCTACCAGCAACACGACATCGCATGACATCAATCACCTTTTTCCTTATGTGTTAATGGTGTTCCTTCTACAACAATTTTCCATCATACACATGGCTCAATACTGCCCAATACTGTCATTCACTGAAGGGTCACTTCAGTGAATGATGTGTGACAATGTTTTCTACACTCTATTGATTGAAACTTGTGGAAAGTGATCAAAGACAAATTGACTGGAGTGGGATTCCAGCGACCCTTGGAATACCATACCGACACTCTATCAAATGAGCTATCCACCCCTAAGTTGGCAGTGTCCAATTAATAGTCAATTATCTCTGTTTTCTGTTGAAACTTGAAAGCGTGGAGCATCGGTGATATTACGTTCACAGAATTTTCACTTTGAATGGTGGTTGTGTAATGTCATGCCACATTTGAACATCCAAGATGCATAATGATCAATTACAGGTGCCTTTTACTTTTCAGAGAGCTGAAGGAGGTTGGTTCATCAAGTGATAACGATTACTACAACAGAATCGCTGGTGATGTCGATCGAATGACCCCGACTGAACAAGGCCCACCCTCCCCTCCTGCTGACACACATGAAAGGTACCTAAGGCTCGCTTCAAACATCAAACTTCTGCCGTTTCAGATTCAATTGACACTTCCCAATTGCTGTACCGTTTTAAACTGCGCATACCCGTTCCCAACATAGTTGCTGAAGAGAGCGCCGCCTTCTCGCAGTTACAATAAGAATATATCACAATATCATAATTCTCATTTGGTCTGCCATGTGGAAAATTGCATTAAGCTTAAAAGAAAACCGGCGTTTGAAGCAACTGCCGGACTTCCGCTGCTTTTATGTTGATTGCAATGTATTGCATTAGACACGGCAGGAGTTTGACATTTGAAAAGGCTTTGAACTTGATGAAGTTCAAGTAATGACAAGCTTATGACCAGACAGTCATGCTGTGATGTAGTGTCATCTCTAAGATCCTTTTGTCTTGTCTTTCTCTTCCCTACAGTGACTCTAACGTTCCAGGAAAGCTCCATGGTTTCGGTTACCATGACACCGATGAAACAGCAGAGGATAAGCTACCACTCAATGTGCCGTACGCGGCGGAACATAAGCATGTACGTAGTTTCAGTGATGCCATTGAATTGGCACTGCTTTCCTGCTGGTTACTGGGACTTTTATGTAGATTTTGACAACGTACAACCAGTAACAAAGAACAATGGTTGCATGATGTGTCAGTTAATTGTGTGCACACAGGCCTATCATAATCAAATACCTTTGCTACCTTACGTAGAATGATTCACTGTAGTACTGGTCCTTCTCCAATCCAATTTATTATGATTGTATGTGCATAAGCTGAATTCATTCATGTAAGGGCATAGCAGGAGCCTTAAGGCTTAAAGGCTAAGTCTTTGGCCTTGGTTATGATGCCTTGTACTTAGTCTTAAGGCAAAGGTGTCAAAGCCTTGGTCTTGGCCTTTAGAGATCTTCCGGTAAGTCTTGGCCTTAAATTCACCTTGAGAATCCAAGCCTTTGCCCCAATGGACCCTTCCGGCTTGTCAATCAAACTGTTGCCATTGACCAATTGGAGGAAGCCTTTTAATCAGGTGACCACGAAAGCCTCGGTCAAACTCGGTCACAATTACGGTATGTAAAACACACGTGGGTGGGGCTTAAGATTCAAAGGTTTGAATCCACTTCTAGATTTTGGAAGTGCCTCTGATGTTTCTCAGCTTGTACGCATCTGTATCCTAGATCTTCTTTGATCGTCTTGATTTTACATCTGATCTTTACAGCAATCTCCACAGCATGATGGTCGGGTTCAAAGCTGGTCAAAACCCAGTGTGGATAAATCAGGTGCTCCAGCGTCTCCACCATCTAAATTATCCAGCGAAGAAAGCACAAGCGCTGATGACAATAGTAACAAAAGTCACGACAGTAAGAATGTGAGGACTGATGGTAGGAAAGACAATGAACATGGAATACATGTGAAGTCACATGAGCAGCAGCAACAGCAGCAGCAGCAGTCGCATCTTTGGCCATATGTGCAGAAGCTGCAGCAACAGGAACAGCAGCAGCAGGAACAGCAGTCAAGTCATGTGCAACCAGGTCAACAGCAAGAGGCACAGAAGCAAGATCAACACCAGGCACAGCATGTACAGCCCAACAACTGGCAGCCGCAGAAGGACACAGCGGCACAGTCACCGCAGTCACAGCGGCCACCACCGCCCATTCCTAACCAGCAGCGGCAAGTTATAATCAGGGATTTTCCGCAGGCCCGTCTTGCCAATGGGCACGTGAATGGGGATTCCTCGGATGCCAGCCACCAGTTGCCCCGTCCTGAACAGAGGAAGAGTACCAGCGACAGTAGTGCCAGTGAGCAGCCAAAGATGAACCGGTAGGTAGTTTCATGCCTCTTCATGGCCTCACATCTGACCACAAACCATGCTGAGAGACTCCTTAAAAGATCCTTAGTGAGGACATTCCATTCATGCTTTGGTTTGCACACTTGTACTTGTGTTTTATGTTCAAAATGACTCAACTTGTCAGCCCACGATGCAGTCCATTGCTTCTGATTAGCTGTGTTACTGATGGCAACTAAGTCCTTCAGTGCAGGACTTAAGTCCCTTCAGTCCAAGTTGCTTTCCTTCTACCGGCCTCATAAACAGCCTCCAGTCAAATAGATGTCATTAGGCAGGGCTATTGGTATCTCGGCGTGAACAATGTGGGCTGACAATGATTGAATAGCGCCGTACATTACCCAAATTCCAGACGAACTGTAATCTATACATGCAGCTGTGATCTGAACTCACAGATTGAGGTCTGCTTGAACATTTCCGATCTATTCAAATGCAATATAAGGGGGTAAATGTATCAAAATGAGTGAATATGTTTGGGACAAACAGTACCCCAGACAATACTCTCATTCAATGTACTTCAATGGAAACTAGACCTGTGTTTGTTGACAAACACTGAGCTGTTTCGCGTATGTTTTTTAAATAATATGAAAACAAACATGAACGAAATTGGCCCAGTACAATACAGAGAAATAGCGGTGTTTTAATTGTCGTAAACAACTATCAGGAGCGTCGTCATTCGTCCATCAATACACGTATACAGATACATGTACATACACATGCCCATGGAAAACACAGAAATGGCTGAGTCTACTATAGGCCAGCACGCATAGTATGTACAATGGTTGTGCATATGGGCAGTGGAAACAGCAAAATGATTTTGATTTTCTAGCTCATCGTGCTCCGTTCACGTGTACACAATAATATTGGTCCACTACTATATATAGATAGCCATATCAGCGGTCCAAAAAGTTCCAAAGCCTGTGTTTTGTTTTATGTTTTTGACTCTAAATGGCCAAATTAATTAATAAAAAAATCAATAAAAAATCAGCCAATGACGTCATCATAACGTCACTTCATATTTAGGATATTAGTACCATTCCCTACCTATCCACCAAGTTTCATCACGATCGGATATTCGCTTACATGTGTTTCTGTGAAAAAAATGGCAACATTAATTATTCAAAAATCAATAAAAAATCAGCCGATGACGTCATCGTGATGTCACTTCACATTTCAGATACTAGTACCATTCCCTACCTACCCACCAAGTTTCATCACCATCGGATATTCCCTTATATGTGAATCCGAAAATCGGCTTTTTGGTGACGTCATCATGACGTCACACCTTTTTGGTATTTTGTGGCATGTGCCTATAGCCTAACAAACATTTTGCCGAAAGAATTTCGAAAATACGATTTGTCGTTCATGAGATATAAAGAAAAGGTCCAAAAATTGAATAATTCGTATAAAATCACATGATGACGTCATCAACACGTGACTGCAATTTTTGTCTATAACACGTCCCCATATACTTACATACCAAGTTTGAGCTGCATCGGACTTGCCGTTCCGGAGATAAAGAGCCCTAAAATTTTATGATGACGTAATTGTGCACGTGATGACGTCACGATGACGTACTTACGCGGGACACTATTCGGGGTGTTGGTCTAACTATGTGAAGTATTAAGTTGATTGGAATTAGCATAATGGTAGAAGTGACTCTTAGAAAACCCCTGTGTTATGTCTATGGGAAAAAAGTGGAAAAAAACAAAAACAAAAACAAAAAGAAAAACAAAAGCTGTTCCGCTGCATGCGAAACAGCTAATAACAAAGCAATCATGAATATTCTCACGCCACGAGGCAAACTGATATATCAGCTTCCCTGATAGAATTGGGTTAAGAAGCTCCAGTAATTAATTAAACTCCAAAACCCATTCCAAGATTTGAAGAATCGAGAAGTCTTGGGAAATTTACCAGTAATGCCACTGAACACTGAGCCAGTGTGCCTGTCTGTTTCTGCACTGTAAACAAGTAATTCTCCATCATACTGGAAATTATTAATCATGACAACATCCATATGGTATTTTGACTTTCTCAGGTCCCCCACCAGCCAGCCCAAGAACAGTGAGATACTGGTGTCCAACGATGGTACATTTGACGTCCGAGCTCTACTGCGCAAGTCTACACAGAGGGCAGTACTCTTTTCATGAATGCACCAAACTAACGATAAACTGATAGCTGGCTTGGATGTTGTAAATCAGTAGACTCTTCCTAGGCTGTTTTCCAAACCTCGGCAACAGCTCAGGCTCCAGCTCCATCTCTGTCATCCATATGCTGAAAATTTAGGTTGAGGTTTTACATTGAAGCTGAAACTCTGTTTTCCTTTTCAAAACCGGAGAATCTACTTCCGAACCTCAGCCAAAAGCCTCCATTTTGATACCCGTTATTTTAGAATGGATTCTCAAAATGGAGCTGGAGCCTGAGCCGGAGCCGAAGTTTGGAAGAGGGCCCTTTATGTACAGTGGAATGCCACTACAACTAACACCACTGTACCGCTACATTCAGTAATACCGAACAGCATCCTTGGCTCCCAGTTTGTGTGTACAAAACATACTAAATGCGAAAGCCCTGGCTTCTTAAAATCACTAATACGAATGCCCGCTATAACAGACAATATTTCTGGATCCCGCCATGTTCATTTTAGCAGCGTTCCACTGTATGTAACCCTGGTTCATGCTGGGGAAGTCAGGTTGGCGTAGCGGTTCTTTCCTGGCCCTTTCGCCAGTGGGTTGAGTATTTTCAGTCCCTACCTTATTCCATGGCTTTTATTCAGAATATTAGGCTGGGGTTTTTCCTCCCTCATCTCAAAATTGCATCTCAATTTGCAGCAAGTGTGAGCCAGGTGACCAGGGAACATGCATGAAACACTTGCTACCTTTTTTACCCGATCCCCTCAGCCCTATGTTAGCAGTTGCCCTCAAATCATCCAATACATAGATTTAGATAATCCAACTCTAAACACACTCACATTTTGAAAAATCTTTAATATTGATGATTTACTGCGGTACCCGCCGCGATATTGGATTCAATTCACCCCGCTGACCCCAGCTAGCTTGGTGGCCTAGCGGTATGGCATCTGCACTTGTAAGCAGGAGGTCGTGTGTTCGAATCCCACCTGAGCCAGCACGTGATTTGTTCACGTGCACTCACAAGCACTGAGTATACAGTGCTCATCCACGTCAGTGAAGGGCAAGCCTAATTTGCATACTCACATTGTGGTCGACTTGTGCAATCTCAGATATTCCAATTTCTGGCACAGATTTCACATTGTATATTTATAAATACATTCACATGTACATGTATATAGACTATATAGATTCCATATTTAAGTACTGAATTCGTTACAACTTTTTTATTCCAAATATGCATACAATGATTCACATTGTGTATTATAGACATATCTTTAATGTTTCTGGTGCATTTTGCAAAAATGACCAAAATTGATTTATTCATTCATTTTATCTGAAATTCAAATATGCAGAAGTTCTCATAAAAATACCTTTGCAAAATTATATGTACATTATTTGTATATATCTATATATCTTACCTACAGATTTCGTAGAAATATTTTATGACAAATTTTATCCTTCAATGCAATATGCAGTTTTTGTGAGGTTTCAGATTCTTAATGCACAATCATGTACTGTATGTAATTCAGATCACAAACAGTTTTTGATTTCTTTGTTTTGTGGTGACATAATTTTAATAATTCAATAATTTTTAATTAAACAAAATATGGCCTTAGCCGCAGTACTTCAGTGTAACAAAAGAATTACCAGTACTACACATCAATAGGCCTATGTGGTACAACCACAGATAAATAAACGCATAGACTGCCAGGTCCTATTCAAAACTACAGGGAATTGATCTCCGCGGCGCCCGACTAAAATCCAAACTATGGGCAAATTCACCCCTCGGTATAGGGAATTTACGCACAGTTGAAGAGTTCCAGCCAAAAAAGTCCATAAAGACATTTTCCAATTAAAAAAAAAATCCCATGTATACTTAGTTAGGATCAAGTACTTCAAAGTAATGCGAAGCCAACATTTATACCTAAAAATCAAGAGCTAGCGAAACAAAAAAAACGAAAAACTTGACAAATGCATGCTCTTATTACATAATGCGCGTTGCGCGTCAAACGTACGCGGTTTGCACGCGCAGCGATTGACTGCTTTGCCCATAGTTTTTAGAATCACGGATTATGCACACGACTGGCCGTCTATGCGTTTATATGTCTGTGGGTACAACCATAGACCTGGATTTTCCTCCAGGTCTATGGTACAACTACAACAGAGCATTTAGCTCAGTTCAACGTCATAAAAAAGTACATTTACGCCCATTACTAACAAAATATCACAACGAAATGGCATAGCACATAATGGCACAGCATAGCATAACAGTGCACTGCAGCATATAAACAGTGTATTGCATTATTTATCCCATGGAGGAAGGAAATAGATACAGAAATGTTTCCTTCCTCCATAGTTATTATGAACAGTAGTGGCATATCTGGAGGGAGAGCACATGCCCCTTGGACGCAAATTGGGAGAAAAGGTAGCTACGGTACTATTGAAGTTATTGGAAATCCAATCCAATGAACAAACAAAGAAATATTCCAATTTCAAATTGTCTGATTTGGGTGGGTTTTTTTGTCATTGGCATCAGAAGTTGTAATTAGGGACAAAATGTTAGCACTTGCCCTGGGTGCCGTTTTCCCTTGATACGCCCTAGTGAACTGCACCCCACTTTGAGTTATAATGACACTACTTATTCACATGTGTGTGCAATTTAATGAATATCATAATAGTTGTATTTGCCTTAACCATTCCACTTCATAATCATAGAACATTTGTGACTTGCAGTTGATAAGAAGTGATTCACATCAATTATTTGATATTTTGATACTCAAAGAGACCATTTTTACAATTCTAAATACCACGCATTCACAGAATTCAGTCCAAATAGCATTTATACTTTCTATTGTGATCACCATTTGACTAATTTGTCACTTAAGTGCAATTTATGTCTTATTTTGATTTCACCTACCGGTATATACATGATGTACATTATGTAAACATACAGTACATTTTATTGGAGACAAATCTTTTATTTTCTGATATTAACAAATGCAATTTTCATATCTTTATCTGAAATGTCTAACACTGTGAATGTTGTATGCTTCAAAGATTTTTCTCAATTGATCACGAACCATTATTTACATGCATAAAATATTTGTGGATTTGTATAATTATGGCAACACCGATGGCTTGTGTAATGTATCTAGTGCAAGAATTAAAATCATTGAAGTTGAATAAGAGAAACAGCATTATTTTTTCATTATTTCATTGTCATGTTCATTCAGATATCTTTTGCATAGATTTAAAAGTAGATGTCCAGTAATTGATAACATGAAGGAAAACAAACCCTTTTTGCAGCAAAATTGATTTGGCTTAAATTACCCCAGCAGCTGATATGAGAAACACATTCCCAAGATAAAAAGCGACGTATCTTCTTGTTTCAGAAGGAAATTTTATAATTTCAGACCAGGAATGTTTTAACGACTGCAGGCCCAACGGTCAAGAAGTGGACTTGTGCTGCCAACCCTTGCTGTTACCCGTCGGCAGTCGAGAAGCGAACCTGTGCGGCCGACCCATGCATGCTGTACCCAGAGCGGCCCGCTGCTTGGGTCATTCTTGTCCGTAGTGCACAATTGCACCTTTCTTGAAATGATTAAATCATAATAAGTAAATATATAATTATTTGAAACTAAAAACGTGTTCTACGTGATCTTAGGCAACTTTAAGTAAACTTTACTGGATATTTGAAAAATAGGAATGTTGGGCCAAATTTGATAAAAACGGCAAGACCTCTTGTCGTTTTTGTTTATTTCGGTCGAATTTTGTTTAGTCAATCGATATTGCTTTGGAAGATGCTGTAGGGCAAAGGGAACACGTTTCCATTATCAAATCTGAAATGATATATTCTTTTACAAAATAAGATATCTTTCTCGGGGTCAGCCCCGTCATTATACACGGCACGGTGTCAGCGGACGCTGTGTCTTACCCCGCCGCCAGCTACGGTCGGCAATAACCCGATCGGCCCGCTGCCGGACGTTTCTCTATTTCGTAGTTTGCCTCTCCATATCTAAGAAATCCCTTTGGCTGAATGTTTAATCTTCCACATATTTTTTGATTGCAAAAGCATGTCGGGTTGTACGATTCCATCTTCAAACTTTTTCTAGAAGGAAAATACGATTTTTTTTTCTCTGAGTCGGTCTCATCCTCGGGGTCAGCGAGTCTGTGGATGGTGACCGTCCCGTCAGACACGGTTGGCCGTCCCGTCCGGCCCGCTCCGACAGACCTTCCTACCGGTACGTTGTTCGTCACTTCTGTATTATATTTTATCTCCTCTAAAACACGGAGAAATAGGTTGGTTTGATATTTGAAACGTGCTCCTCCGACTCCAGGGTCCAATTTCATAGAGCTGCTTAAGCACCAAAATTTGTTTAAGCACCAAAAACCTTGGTAAATAAAATCAGCATGCCAGCCAAAACTCCTTGTGAATGTAATGCTCAGCAAACAATAGCCGAATACAAGTCAAAAACAGTAAACATCACATGAATATTTGGTTGGTAATCCTGTTTGATCAAGGAAGACTTTTCATGCTTAAGCAAATTTTGTGCTTAAGCAGCTCTATGAAATTGGCCCCAGGACAACTACTGAATTGTCAATGATTGTGGGGGAAATATCAATGTTGTAGTCCAAAGTTATAGCTGAGTATAGCCCTGTCCTCCGAAATATGTTCTTCGTGGCCGTTGACAATTTCCAGGATATTTTCATACCTATAAGTTTGTTTTGATCTGACGACAAGTTAAGGGCCCCCAGACATTTTCTCGGGGTGGACCAAAGTTTGCGGAGTTAGCCCTGTCCTCCGACTCGGCATAGTATCAGCGGACCCGTATGTCCACCCCGCCGTCAGCCCCGGTCAGCCCTCGTGATCGGCCCGCTCCAAGACATAATTTCTCGTCAGTTTTTCAGCCTCTCAAAGAATAGATTAAAACAATTCCCAAACACCAACATTTGCTGAATTGACACTCGAAATTTTTTTTTTCGTGGCCTTAGACAACTATTCACACTACCTCCTAGAATGAGTTGCACTGAAAAAAATCCTTCAACACTGTGAACCGATATAGAAATGTCTCTGCATTATTGGTTTAGGGTCAATTTAATTTTGGATAATTATTGGCCCTTTTTGATATTATTGGCAATCATTTTGTGTTCTTCTAGTTTCATCTGAATTCTCAGTACACAAAATGATTATCACTAAAAATGCTTTTAAAAACATTATGTACATATTGAAATATTAATTTTGCGTCTTTTCAACTGTTTCTAGTTATTTTTAGGGTTGTGCTAGTAACATTATAAATGACTCTTTGTGTGTAATGTGTATAGTTACAAGGCTTCACCTTAAATTTGATTATTTCACTAATTGGGAATATCACCTGGGACCAATTTCATAAAGCTGCTTATAAGCACCAAAATTTGCTTAAGCATAAAAAACCTTGGTAAATAAAATCAGTATGCCAGCCAAAACTCATTGTGAATGTTATGCTCAGAAAACAATGGCCGAATACAAGTCAAGAGCAGTATAAACATCACATGAAAATATGGTTAGTAATCCTGTTTGATTAGGGAAGACTTTTCATGCTTAAGCAAATTTTGTACTTGAGCAGCTCAATGAAATTGCCTCCTGGTTTTGGTTTTATGAAGTGCCATGTCCATTGCATATTGCTTATACAGTAAAGTGTGGGGTCATATACTGAGGCACATGGTTGGAAGAAGCCTCACTAAATGACACATCTTTGGTGTTATTTTCTTAAAGCTTTATAAGTTGCAGTACACCTATGTTTTCATGCTTGTCACATTTTTGAAACTTATACCGGTAATTACAAATTTGTGTTGACAATATAATATGAACTGCATGTTGTACTTTTTGCAACAGGTGAATGGCTTAAAATATGTTGACTGATAAAATGGGGTAATCTTATTTTAAACGTGGACAATTTTACACATGTTTTTATTCTATAATAAATTATGAAGTAAGCTTCTTCTAAAATATTGTCAGTTTCTCAAAATTTAATTTGGGGCTGTGTTAGAAATATGCCACTTCATGGTGTCTGTTATACACTCATCCAGGGTGAGATATCCAATCTTTTGTCAATTTTATTTCAGATGAAAAGAGATCTACACGAAAACAAACTAGAATTTTCCAACCTCATGATGAAATTAGTCAAACTATCATTTTATAGTAATATGCAAATTAGGTTTGCATAATATCATTAGTATTAGCACAATAAGTCTAGGGAAGTACCGGTAAGTCATTTGTGTCAGTAAACAAAGGTCTTGCAAGTTAACCACTATGTACAAAGTACAATCACTTTTGCCATAATCTATTGAAAATAAAAACAGACATTAAAATGTAATTGTTGAACAGCATTAAAAAAGTCTAAAGAAAAAAAATACAACCAAAATGACCATCTGGAAATGATGATACATGTATTGACTAAACCTAATACAATGAGCTGGTATAATCAAAATAACAAGAATAATCTCTATCCAGTTCTTGCATCATAATTTATAAATAGGCCTATTCCATTTTGAAATTGTAAGGGTTGTGCAGCTGGTGGTTTAAATGTTTACACTCAAAACATGCTAAACCCCTATCATACTTTGGATTTTGTCAAAGAAATGCAGATTCATGGGCAAAAATATAAAGGCAGATACAGTAATAGTCATCTGTGGCATTTTCAGTTCCATACAGTGCACACTTTTTGAGAAAACAGTGAAAACCCCACAGCATTTAAAAAAACTTTTCACTGTTATTTTTTATCTTTAAAAGATCAAGATTGTTTTCGGTCATGGGTTTCACTCTTTTTTGGATTAAG
This sequence comes from Astropecten irregularis, assembly GCA_963971285.1. Taxonomy (NCBI): domain Eukaryota; kingdom Metazoa; phylum Echinodermata; class Asteroidea; order Paxillosida; family Astropectinidae; genus Astropecten; species Astropecten irregularis. The sequence continues at coordinate 14,151,045 of OZ020252.1, read as the reverse complement.
AAAATAATTTAAGGGTTGGTTTCTACCTTTACCATCTTTATACCCTGTAAGTTATAGGTATTAAATCTGTGAAGAGGCTGTTTCGGTATGCTACCAAACTGTATGGAGAAACAATCAGAAGTTCCGATCACATCCCTGATTGGCTGGTAGACCATTTAGAGACAGGCCATCCTGTATTTTAAGCATGTACATACTAATGCTAGGCAGATTTTGGTGTTCAAACATCGCTAGGAACAGGTAGGTACGATTTGAGCCCAACCAAAGATCCATTCCCGTACAATTTGGGGATTCATGGGCATTCATCAGGGTTGCAAATTACCAGTTGGGCCAGTTTCCACAATTGGGCATAAAGGTGCCTGGATTTCGCCCACACAATTTGCACACGTACACACGCGCGGCAATACAAATTGAGTGGCCGAAACGTCCTTAGCAAAAACACTGAAAATGAGTGAATTAGCAATGCCGGTGTTGAAGAATAAGCGGTGCACCTTGGAGAGAGCTGAAAAATTCATATCAGATACTTATTTTACAGATGTGAATTTGAGAGGAAGGTTTGTTACGTTACTGGTTCGGTTTGTCACTTTCCAAGTTGAATAGCATTAGATTAACGTTAGGCCAGCCATTCCAGCTGTACACTCACTGCATGCACATGGGATGTCGGTCACTTCGCCCACTTTCCACTTCGCCCATAACCACTTCGCCCACAACCACTTCGCCCACGCGTCACTTCGCCCACTTACCACTTCGCCCACTTACCACTTCGCCCACCAGTCACTTCGCCCACGCGTCACTTCGCCCACTATTAATACCAACGCAATTTTAAATACATGTACAGGGTTTAAACAAAATTTAACAAAGAATAAGCACATTAGGGGCCGTCCATAAAGTACGTACGCACGAAGGGGGGAAGGGGGGGTTGTTACCGATGCGTACGCCATGCGTACAGGGGGGGAGGGGGGGTTCATGCCAATGCGTACCATACGCAAACGAAAAATTTGCATAGCATTATCGCGCGAAAAGAGAGGTCAAAAACGTTAAAAAAGCACCGGGATTGTTTTGTTTTTTCCTTTTTTTTCTTATTCAACATGGTAAAAAATAGTAAAATCCATCTGTAAATGTATAAAAACCTGCTTAACTTTAGTCATTCATTTCAGAATTTGAAAGTGACGTCCCAATAACGGTACCGGCCCGGATTACGGTGACATTTTATTGATGCTAAAGCAAGGGACCACGAGAAGTGAAAAACCTAATGTGGAATGCGTATGCGTACAGGGGGGGAGGGGGGGTTGGGACCACTGCGTACGCCATGCGTACAGAGGGGGAGGGGGGGTCAAAAAAGTCGGCATTTCGTGCGTACGTACTTTATGGACGGCCCCTTATCACAAACCCCGACCAAGAAGGAATTCCCACCTTCAATGACCTTGTTAATTCCACTTAAATCACCAAACAAAATCCACGGATCCAACTCAGGTCTCAGGTATACTTAGATAAATTGCAGTAAAAAGCACTCCCCAAATGAAATTATTTACTTATTTACCTATTAATACTCATAATAATAATATTATAATTTATAATTTATAATGACCCCTTCCAAGCCCTCCGGCATGATAAAATATACCCAATTATCACACAATAATTATGTTCAGCTTGTTCATGTATGGCTGTTATGTATACGGCGGCGTGTGGGCGAAGTGACGCGTGGGCGAAGTGGCCAGTGGGCGAAGTGGTGAATGGGCGAAGTGACTGGTGGGCGAAGTGGTTGTGGGCGATGTGGTTGTGGGCGAAGTGGAAAGTGGGCGAAGTGACTGTAAAACTGCACATGTCATTGGTACTCAGTAGGACTAGGTCTACGGAAAGAATTCAACTGACGGCCATGACGGAAACAGGGTTATTTCCTCCAAGAGTTAACTTATTTGATGCAAGTCATGATGAACTTCAATCTCAGGTGTGAAAACTGGTGTAGCTTATCTAAAAAGTGAGATTTTCAGGTTTTTTTTTTACCTAGGCCTACAATTATTTTAATAACACTTCGAATGCAGCGCGGCGGTAGCCATTTTTATCAAAACGCCCTGTTGGTCCCATACATGTAGGTTTGTGCACAAGTGATGGCCGTCAGTGGAATTCTTTCCCTTTTAGGACTTTACAAGTAGGCCTACTAGGCCTACTTTACTTATGGTAGTGTGTAGTGCGTGGTACAGTGTCAGACAGTTAGGCCTAGGTTTTCGAGGGTGTAAGCAATTATTCCAAGCAAGACAAAAAAGTCACATAGGCCTACAGAAGTAAACTATTGACATTGTAGTTTGGCTTGCGGTGGAGCACGTACCGTACACAAAATTGCAAAACAAATCAACTGAATGGTACAGGCCTGCATGTCAAGCGCTTCAGTTCAGTCAATCAGTGACGTACGAAGGCCAACCCTCGAAAACTTGATAGGCCTACCTCAAAAACAGGTAGGGGCCTACACTGACAATACTATTGACGTGTGGAAAATAATGGGGTCTTATAAAACCAGTATATGCTTTGACTCGTGATATGGTTGAAACTATGGCACCCTTGGTGATCCGCTGAGCCATAGGCCGATGCTTCTATTTTCCCTCAGCTGCACCTCAGAAAATAGGCCTAGAACGCTCAAGGATTCACCTCGGGTGTCATAGATTTAACAAATGTCAGACAAGTCGACCGCGGGACAACTTAACCAGTTGACTCGAGACAGCTCGACCGCAAAGACAACTCGACTCTGAGTAGTTGCGATGATCATATCCCTAGGTCTGACATGGGGACTGGGACCCTAAGGTCGCTTGTCAGACCTAGGGTTACGATCATCGCAACTAGACTCTGAGACGAGTCGACTCCATTTCTGCCGATGCAGTATTCATTAGTATTCCACTGATGGACAAAAAAAAGGCATTCTATCCTTTAACGAAGAGCCAACTTTAACTGGATGCAAGTAGGCCTAAAACTTAAATTTCAGCTGTGTAGAACTGGGATTGCATAGACGATAGGAAAAGTGAATTTTGTGAGGTGTTTTTGGTACACACTTTGAAGTGGCAGCTCAGTGTATCTGGTGTGCACGGCCATGAAAACAGCTCTTTAATACACCATTTTGAAATACAAAATGTCCCATAACAAAAAGACAGTGTAATTCAGTGAGCAAAACCTTAAAAAATAGTTAATATGCATGAATATAAAATTATAATCATAATGCATGGTTACCGGTACTTCAAAGATAACTTTTCCGTAATACTGTGCTGTATTGTTTACTTGTTGCAATATTTTCACACAGTTTCTATTCAGAAATAATTGTGCAGAAATGAATCCTAAATTTTGCAGAAATAAACACCTACAGGTGTGTAACTGAACTTATGTTTCCAATGGAATTGCTTTTTCACAGACTGTATCCAGACAAGAAGCCAGTAACGACCATTTATCACTGTGCAGTAGAAGGCAGGATACCATACAATGATGTTGTTGGAAAGGTGTTCAAAAAAACCGAAGTTGGGAAATCATTTGGACCTACGTGAGTACTACATGTGCTTAATAAATACTCATTGAAAGGTGAACAAAGAAAAATCGATTGAAGCAGGATTTGAAATGGCAACCTCCTGAACAACGTACCTACATGTAGGCATTCTACCAACTGAACTATGATCCAGCCCTATGTTGGTGGTGTCCCTAATACTATAGTCAATTATCTTTGTTCATTTGGCAGTCCACAACTTCTCCAGAATTGTATGCTCAACATATATAAAGCCTGGTTCATAGTTTCTGCGAATAATGATGTGAAGTGAAGTTTGGTGGTGCAAAAATCAGTGTGCGCTGCTTTTCCTAACAGGAAAATGTACAATTTGCTTGAAGAATGAACCAGGCTGACTATTAATTAACGGTGTTGATTTAATAAGTAACTTTCGACGTGTGTATACTTCTGTCTGTAGGTGGGCGACTCATTGGTTTAGGCTAGAGTTTGTCATTCCTGAGGATTGGTCAGATAAAGAAGTCCGACTTGCTTGGAATTCAAACTCTGAAGCTACTGTAAGTAAACTTTATTCCATGGTGGCCCCCTCAACTTGTCCCACTGAGAATAAAAATTCAGGCTTACTTTCAATAGAAGGTTTCCCAGTTTAAATAACTGAAGTGTTTCAGAAGAAGATATTTCGTTTTGAGTAAGCGGGATTCGAACCAGCAACCTCCAGAATACCGTACCGGCACTCTTACCAACTGAGCTGTACAGCCCTTTGTTGATGGTGTCCCTATTTAGTCAATCATCTTTGTTCGTTTGGCAGTCAGAAACCATGAAACAACTCACATACTGCTATATCTCAAGGATCATTTAAGATACGCGCACTCACGCATCATTAGCAATGCTGCAACCTGAGAAACAGTACATGGGGGAACACTCAAAGAGGATGCGGCTTTTTAATCACTATAATCCAGTCAGTTTCCCTTGTTTTTCAGATAGGCTTGCTATTTTCTGCACAAAACTTTACAACTTGAGCAATGATTTTCTTTTTGTAATGTCATGAGATGTTCTTAACTTATAATCACAGATTTACGTGGATAATTTTATCTTTCCTGTCCTTCCAGGTTTGGCGAGATGGAGTACCGATGCAGGGATTGAATAAAGACAACCACAAAGATGTCATTCTGCCCACAGGCCAGGAAGGGTCCGTATGCACCCTTATTTAAACCCGCTTGTGCCTATTCCCCAAATTCACCCGTTCAAATATTCACCTCCTTGAAATCCTCTGTGTTGAATGGAACAGTTTTGTGAAATTAAAATACTTTCAAATGACAATCATCTTTGTATATGAATCCAAATGATATGAACATTTCATGTGATATCATCAACATGGCATTGAGGTGATGTAAGAACTAGTAAATGAATAAAATGTCAGTACAGCGGAACACCGCTATAATAAACACCGCTATATCGAACAATTGGCTATACCGAACATCATCCTTGGCTCCTAATTTTTATGTACAATGTATAGGCATGCTAAATATTGTTCACTATAACGAACAACCACTATTTTTGTGCATCCCAGCATGTTCGTTATAGTGCCATTCCACTGTTTACAGGTTAGGCCAGAAAATCAATTTCTTTCTTATTTCTGTGCATACTGGAACTTTTTCTGATGATGTATTACAGGGCCAAAGATATTACTTACAAACAGAAAGTGTGGAAAAGTTAGAACTGTCTTTTATACAATTTTTTTTACGATTATCTAAATTGGCAAATTGCGGTGAACTTGAATTCATCAATACAGAAGCAGTCACTTAGATTTGAGGCTATGCATGGTGGAAGTTCATTATTTGGTTTGCGGTAACCCCATGTGACATATACATATATATCTGTATCTCTTTTGTAAGTATGGGATGGCTCTGAAAAGAGCCGGTTAACTTGACGTTCCGGCCAGTACAGCATTTGCCTGAAGACAGCCAGAGCATTCGGGACGTCGAGTTAACCAGCTCTTTTCAGAGCCACCCCGTATTCACTAAAGAGAGGTATATATGTCACATCGGGTTAGCGCAAACCTATTACGTACTTTACAAACGCAGTCATCTGTATTTTTTTATTCATTGCAGATTGGAGCAGATGCTTTACATTGAAATGGCTTGCAATGGAATGTTTGGCGCTGGGGTTGGGTTTATTGGGCCACCCAATCCAAACATGACCTTTAACCTTAGCAAGGTTGAACTGGTGACTGTTGACCGCTTGGTCTTTGACCTTATCATGGACTTTGAAACCATCGTGGACATGGCTAAGGTGAGAGTGTTGTCAGTAAAAAGGTAGCCACAATATGTCTTAGATTCGCTATGATGATATTTTGCTAACTTGTTTTTTTCATGCACGGCAAGGACCATATCACCTGTTGCACAATGAAGTGACAAATTGGAACCTAGCTATCTCCTAATGACAGACAGAGCACATACTGTCCAAAATGTTGAGTTACTGGTTCTATATTCAGATGCACACATGCTGAAAAAATTCATGGTGTCACATGCAGCACACTTCTTTTTGTTGCCACACCATAAAGTGCTTTCATTGGTTTTGTGCACATTATACTCACTGACACTATCTGTAATCATTGCTTGATAGTGTGATATCATCATATTTAGCTGGTGACCTGCACGTGCCACTGTTGTGTGGGATTGCAAAGTAATAGGAGTAAAAATTGAAAACAGAATGTGGTGAAATTTCATCATATTTAGCTGGTGACCTGCACGTGCCACTGTTGTGTGGGATTGCAAAGTAATAGGAGTAAAAATTGAAAACAGAACTGCGGTGAAATTTTACTTGCTCTATAAAATGAGGAAGATATTACACAAGATGTTTACAGTACATAACTACTAGAGAGAACTCACTGAATACCGTAAATGCACATGTATAAGGCACACGTTTTTTTCACCGTCGGCAAAAATCAAAGTTGGGGTGCCTCTTATTCATGGGTACTGCCCACTGGCGATTTCACTTGTGTTAAGTTGTGATCAACGTGGCGCACTAGTAAAAGCTTCTGCGGCACTATCATATGAACCTATCACACTCTCTTCAGCAGCAGGTTAAACCAATTACCGTGACGTCTGACTCACACAATAGAGTGATCTTGCTTGAATAATATATCAAGGAAACCAGTGCTGAATGGGAGTAGCTGTGCAGCACTTTGATTCACCGTTACACCAATAGTTGTATCTCAGGAACACAACATTCTTTGCTTTCAAACAGTAATCTCATTTCCACATTGGTGTTCATTGTATGGTAATATCTACATGTTCAATATCTTGTAATTCACTGCATGTTACTAATCAATGTCAGGATATACCAGAGACAGACCAGCGCAGTTTCCAAGCCATGTACACTGCAAACACCATGGTCAACACTTGCACTGTGGGAGACCGTGACAGTTACGAGCGTGCAAGGCAGATCGCCAAGGGTTTCTTCAACCAAGCCCCAGGGTCATCCCATCACACCGTACACGCCATGGGCCACGCTCACATTGACACAGGTAGGTGTTGGTTTCCACTCATTGCTCATACTGCAGCCAATAGTGCAATACTTCTTAGTACAGATTTCTTCAACACAGTCTTCTTACCTTAAAGTCCAATTAGCGCTCCACACTAATGACGTCACAAAATCCCTGGATGTCAGACAAACATTGTCTCACGCATGTAGTGTACATGCACGCGCACACGCACACACGTTTGCATGGTTTGTCTGGGATCGGGTGCTATTTTTAGCGCAAGTGCGGAGCGCTATTCCATGTGATGTGTATTGCATAATTGTAAATGAAGTACCATGGGTAGTAGATGTTTTAAATGCTGCAGGACATTTTGCACGTAGGGCAAAAATGGCTGTGTAGCTGAGTTTTACTAAGCAGTATAGAATGAAAGCTTCCTCGAATTAAATTGAATTGATCTAGGTGAGCACACATTTTGCTTGGCAAAATTGGGTGATCTTTCGTGTGATTTCACTACGAACTAGCAAAACAATTTAAGAAAAACATCTTAGTGCTGGCCACATGCAAAACAAATGTAACATACTGATACCCGTTTGTTTTTACAAGCAAGACTTGTTTTCGTGAATTTTTCTTCAAGTTTGAACAGACTGCCTATTTTTTTATACTATTCCTTTTAATATGTAAGCTACATAGATTGATTTCATAGTGATGTCAAGAACTGCGCACCAAAATGATAAGGATCTTTCTAATAGATTAAGAGTTTTTAATCATGAAGCCCTTGATCCAAGTTGATAACACCTTTATGCTGTTGGTTTGTTCAGCCTGGTTGTGGCCGTATGGGGAGACAGTACGTAAATGCGCCAGGTCATGGTCTACCACACTGATGCTAATGGACAGGTACCCAGACTACAAGTTTGTGTGCTCCCAGGTAAGCGAGAAAGTTGAACTAAGATTGAGGATTGAACATCTGCCTTACTTCTCCCAATGAAGATTGTATAACTGTGTTTCCACTATAAGACCCTGTTCTTAGGTTTTTGCATCTAAACGAGACTCTGTTCTGGAGATTAGACAAGGCTTTGTGTTTGAGGCTGAATGAAGCTCTGCACTTGAGGCTGGTGGAGGCTTTATTCATATGGCTAGATGAGGCTCTATATATTCTTGAAGCTGACTAAGGCTCTGTGCTTGAGGCTAGACAAAGAATTGTTTTTGAGGCCAGTTGAGGCTTTGTTCTTAAGGCTAGATGAGGCTCTGTATGTGCTTGAAGCTGACTAAGGCTCTGTGCTTGAGGCTAGACAAAGAATTGTTCTTTAGGCCGGATGAGGCTTTGTTCTTGAGGCTAGATGAGGCTCTGTATATTCTTGAAGCTGACTGAGGCCTTGTGCTTGAGGCTAGACAAAGAATTGTTCTTTAGGCCGGATGAGGCTTTGTTCTTGAGGCTAGATGAGGCTCTGTATATTCTTGAAGCTGACTGAGGCTCTGTGCTTGAGGCTAGACAAAGAATTGTTCTTTAGGCCGGATGAGGCTTTGTTCTTGAGGCTAGATGAGGCTCTGTATATTCTTGAAGCTGACTAAGGCTCTGTGCTTGAGGCTAGACAAAGAATTGTTCTTGAGGCCGTTTGAGGCTTTTTTCTTAAGGCTCGATGAGGCTCTGTATATCCTTAAAGCTGACTATTAAAGGCTCTGTGCTTGGGGCTAGACAAAGAATTGTTCTTTAGGCCGGATTAGGCTTTGTTCTTGAGGCTAGATGAGGCTCTGTATATTCTTGAAGCTGACTAAGGCTCTGTGCTTGAGGCTAGACAAGGAATTGTTCTTGAGGCCGTTTGAGGCTTTTTTCTTAAGGCTAGATGAGGCTCTGTATATCCTTAAAGCTGACTAAGGCTCTGTGCTTGGGGCTAGACAAAGAATTGTTCTTGAGGCCAGTTGAGGCTTTGTTCTTAAGGCTAGATGAGGCTCTGTATATCTTGAAGCCGACTGAGGCTCTGTGCTTGAGGCTTGACAAAGAATTGTTCTTGAGGCTGGTTGAGGCTTTGTTCTTAAGGCTAGATGAGGCTCTGTATATTCTTGAAACTGACGTAAGGCTCTGTGCTTGAGGCTTGACAAAGAATTGTTCTTGAGGCCAGTTGAGGCTTTGTTCTTAAGGCTAGATGAGGCTCTGTATGTGCTTGAAGCTGACTGAGGCTCTGTGCTTGACTGGAGCAGAATTCAAACCAATGACCTCCGGAATACTGTACCGGTACAGTCGCAGGTTCAAATCCCACTCCAGTCAATTTTTCTTTGTTCACATTCCAATGACTTAAAATGTATTCAGTCTGTTTCACTTATTTGATCTAAAATCTCTCTCATGGAAAGTAAACCATACTTCTTTTTGAATGACAGGCCCAGCAGTATGACTGGACAAGGATACACTACCCTGGACTCTACACAAGAATCAAGATGAAAGCCCACCAGGAACAGTTCATTCCCGTGGGAGGGGTGTGGGTGGAGATGGATGGGAACATTCCCAGTGGCGAATCATTTGTCCGTCAGTTTTTGTACGGCCAGCGGTTCTTTGCACGCGAATTCCACAGGAAAAGTGATGTGGTGAGTAGATTAGGGTACTTTCATTCTCATGAACTTGACAACCGATGAAATCCGGCACAAGTTACGGACAAATCACGTACAAACCCAAAGTCGGCGAGTGAAATGACGTCACTCCGCGCTGATCTATTATTATATGAAAGGACAGAATGTTCTGCGTCTGGGAACCATGTTAGTCAGGGTCTCAATATGATACAGAGAGACTGCTGCTTTTCACGTAGGATCAAGGCCAGTGAACAAATTCTAGTCAACCAACCATACATGCACAATAATAGTAAATCTTGTTTATTTTGTAGTGCTCACTGGTTCCTTTAACACCGTACTCTATTAGAGTTTAAAGGCAGACATGATATTGACAACTAGCATGCCAGTTGAAGCAATGCTACAATGACAGAATTGGGGTTATAGTTAACTACACTTGTATGACATGGTTTTAGCTTTTTATATTCCAGCTAGAACTACAGTGCAGTCCATTAGTTTCATTTCTTCAACAAATACAGATTAGTAGTAATAGCATTGCATCCAACTTAACACAGTGTTCATTGTCACACTGGCAGGGACTTCTTAATATACTAGATTGGGAAACAGGTAGTTGAGTACTGTAGTTCTTTCCTAACCTAGGAGATATTTACCAAGAACGTTACTCTGGGGTTTCCTCCCACCTCTAAAATTGTATTTTCTTTTCATCACCTTTCTTTAAAGGTTTCTTCAGGCTTTTGAGCAGTAGTTCCTAGGTGATTTTGAGAAATCCTTGGTTCCATTCCCAGAAATAAATAATAATATTGATTCCAATGGGAGACTTCTTACTAACCATTGTTAATCTCAAGAGGTAGTTTGCTGCCCTCTATCGACAGCCCTCTCCAAAGGTCTCATATTTTATCCTCGCAGTTTTGGCTACCAGACACATTTGGTTACTCGGCCCAGCTGCCCCAGATCATCCGAGAAGCAGGAATTGAGAACTTTGTCACTCAGAAACTCAGCTGGAATCTCGTCAATAAATTCCCGGTAAATTCTCACACCCAATTCCACTTTATGGGGGTTACGAAACAGACGCTCAGTCTCAGGCTCTGGCTCCATTTTATGAATCCATTCTAAACAACGGGTATCAAAATAGAGGCTTTGGCTGCGGTTCGGAAGTAGATTCTCTGGTTTGAAAGGGAAAACAGAGCTTCTGCATATGGATCACAGAGTTGTAGCCTGAACCTGACCCTGAGTCTGAGACTCCGTTTTGTAAACCCCCTATGTCTTCAGTGGACAATTTCAGGTAGCGCTGTTAAACTTCTAAGCCAAATGTCACAATACAAATCTTTTTTTTTTTAGTGAAATCCAGCCTTGTTTTTGGATGGTTGTTATACCCCATTATAGCAATCTTGGCCACGAAATGTATTACATTGGACTTTATAAATTATTATTTTTATTATTATCATTATAGCTTGGAACAGTCTGTGGACATTAATTTGCAGATAAGTTGGCTGGATCAAATGAACATAGTTTGGCTAGCACCCAAGCAGTAGCTCTTCAAACCCTTAAACAAGCAGAGAAGTTGAGTTGAAAAGAGAGAGATATCTAGTGAAAGAGGACAAACTATTAATCCAAAACAGTTTCAGGATGATTTGGTTTTCCTTGTTTGTTTTGTTTTGTTTTGTCAAGCATTCTACATTTTGGTGGGAGGGCATCGATGGATCTCGCTGCCTTACTCACTTCCCGCCAGCAGACAGTTATGAGACACAAGCACAAGTCAAAGATGTAAGTTTGTATAAACTTAAAAACCATGAAATAGACCACAGGGGAAACTGACTAGATAAATTCAAGTCATATAAAGATGAACTTGAGTGGGATCTGAACCTGGGACCTCTGGAACCATGGTGCTTAATACAGAATATGATTAGTATTAAAAAAACTTGTCAACACCAAAACACAATCTTTGCTTTCAGAAATGCTTATTGTAAAGGTTCCTGTCAAAACCATTTTTGTCCCATTGATATAAAAATTTCACTGCAAATTAATATGACTAAGAAATTGAAACTTAATTTAACTTAATTACATTTAAAGCGCTAATAACACATGCAGTTTCAGAGTGCTGTACATTAAAAGCACCTAGAATTAAAAATAAGGAAAACGCATATACAAGAGAACCATTATAAAAACGGAGGAATGTAAAAACAAAAACAAATTACCACGGCCCATATTCAGAAGTTTGGTTTTGCTTAGGGGGTTAGCAAATTTTTTAATGGATATCAGATGTTCAGTTGTTAAAAATGTGTAATTGTCCCAAGTCTATAATTGACTATAAACTACCCTTACTGACATTTTAGCTCAGAATCCTAGAAATCTGTCTTAGGCGCAATCTTTGGGAGACTTTTGAGAACTGGTCTTCAAGTCAACAGGGCGCACGCATGCAATTGCTGTTGTGCGTGCGCGTGCGCTGTTGACTTGAAGACCGGTTCTCAAAAGTCTCCCATTTGAAACTGAATCCTAATTAGTGCATGTCCTTCACGTTGTTTCTAATGATCTTTCAGATTCTCAAGACAGCAACAGGCAACAAGGACAAGGGACGTGTCAATCACTCAGTGCTGCTCTTTGGCTATGGAGATGGGGGAGGGGGCCCTAGGTAGGCATTACAAATACCAACCCAGCTGGACATCGGGTCAGGGGTCATGGTTACGTTGAGCTGCTAAGCACTCTTTTTTTGTGTTGCTATTTAAGCAGGACAAATTTTGCCCAGCAAGAGGAACTCAGCAGCTTAAAATCAATGCCGATTTCATCTTTGTGAAAACATTTTTAGTCACCACCAGCATGATATGAACAAAATACGTGTTATGACTGTCAATTAATTTGTATAAGTTAGGATTTTGTGCAAAGCAACTCTTTTTTCACTGTGCCAAGCAGAACTTAGAGAGCCTGCATAAAATTGGCCCTACTTTGAATATTGCTGCAATATTGGAAACACAGAAGTCCCGTTCTATTTAACATTTAATCATCAAATAACCACAAGGGAAACTGATTGAATTTAAAGTCATTGAAAAATGAACAAAGAAAAATTGACTGGAGCAGGATTCAAACCGGCGACCTCCTGTACGGTGTTCAGGAGGTCGCCGGTTCAAATCCCGCTCCAGTCAATTTTTCTTTGTTCTGTTTAACATTTGTCAGTCTTTATTATCGAGAGACTGTAGTCACACCACACTGAATAGGACCGATTGGTGAAACATGTGCACATGTTTGTTGTTTTCAGTGAAGAAATGTTGATGCGACTGGATAGAACACAGCATGTTGACGGTTTGCCAAGGTACGGTAAATGTCTGATTCCCTCAATCTCCCCCTCCCCCCTCCCTATCTTTTTTTTTAGAACAAAAATTTGGATTCTGTTTTCAACACTAAATTTGTATGCAGAAAAAGAGACATAATGTGCATTGTGTTTGATGAAAAAATAGAATTTGCAAAAGACATTATGTTAATACATGTATAAGAATAATTGAATCTGAATGTGTGAACCTTGTTCTTGATTGTGAAACTGAACAATTTATCATGAATATTAAATGATTTTGGTCGGGAAATAGATAATATGCAAATTAGGCTTGCCCTTCACCGACGTGGATGAGCACTGTATACTCAGTGCTTGTGAGAGCATGTGAGAAAAGCATGTGATTTTTTTTTTTTTTTTTTTTTTCTCACATGCTCTCACAAGCACTGAGTATACAGTGCTCATCCACGTCGGTGAAGGGCAAGCCTAATTTGCATATTATCTATTTCCCGACCAAAATCATTTAATATTCCTGATTTACTGCGGTACCCGCCGCGATATTGGATTCGATTCACTCTGCAGACCCCAGCTAGCTCGGTGGCCTAGCAGGTAAGGCATCTGCACTAGTAAGCAGGAGGTCGTGGGTTCGAATCCCACCTGAGCAAGCATGTGATTTTTTCTCACATGCTCTCACATGAACAATTTATGTTTTAGGCAAACAAAAACCTTTAACAAATTCTTACCTAAGAGTTTAAATTGAATCCAGTCTTCATCATTGATAAGCTGTATATAGACTGTTTAAGATGTGGAGGGCTTTTGCTTAAAGGTAGTATCATACTTTGGTTTTTGTCAAAGAAGTACAGATTAATGGGCATAAATATCAAGGACGATACAGTCACAGTCATCTGTGAAAATTTCAGTCCCATACGGTGCCCACTTTTTGAGAAAATCGTGAAAAACGGCCAAAGTATTTCTTAAGTGTTTTCTCATTTTTTTTCTTTTAAAAGATCCAAAAGATTTTCGGTCGTTGTTTGACTAATTTCTGGATAAGTACACCATTTCAGGCGGAAACATTTTAACGGTAGGTTTCTACCAGCACCATCTTCATACCCTGTAAGTTATACGTAAATCTGTGAAAATGTCTGTTTTGGTTTCTTACCAAAGTATGATACTACCTTTAACAGTATTTGTTTACAAAATAAGTATAATTGTTTTTCATTTATTACTTTTTTTGTCAGGGTCAAGCAATCTACACCCAGTGACTTCTTTGAGTCGGTGAGGCTAGAAGGAACAGACAATCTGTGTACTTGGGTCGGCGAGTTATATCTTGAACTGCATCAGGGCACATTCACTACTCAAGCAAAGGTAGGTTTATGATTTACAACATTAGGGAATGCTGAAGGTCAAGTGATGTCACGATGATGTCATCAATTGAATTATTTTGATTCAAAACAAAGCATCGGCACCCTGTATTGCATCCCAGAGTAAGACACTTTGTTACTAGTTGCTCTTGTCCACTTAGGAGTAAATTGGTACCTGTGGGTGTAGAGTTGGTTGTTTAAATGGGTACAGGTCAACTCTTGGACCTAAGTCTACTCAGTCCAATTTGCAGCAGTCAATACATGCATCGACAAAAACTGTTGTTGATATTTTATTGAAAACGTGGGAATAGATGAGATTTGAACAAAATTTCATAGTTTTTGTTTGATGATATGCAATTTGAAAACTTGATGATCGGAAGGAAGGAATGCTTTCTTTCCACAAAACAACATGACCATTGAGGTTTTCTACGTCCAAATAAATCTTTTTGTGAGTTGTTTTCAGATAAAAGTCTGGGACCGAGTTGCCTTAGGACCGAGCTGACCTGGGACTGAGTTGACCTGGGGCCAAGGTCAAAGGAAAGACCAAACACAATACCTCATCTGCTAGTTGTGTGGAAATTCTAAAAAGAAAATTGTGCAACTCAAAATTCTCCTCACCCAAAGGTGGTGGCTGTTTATCTATGGCCATAGCGATTCTGTTCATTACAGTTTAATGTTAGCACAGTAGAATTAACAGGGTGAATGTTTAATTCCGATGCAGATCAAGAAATACAATCGCAAGCTGGAGATACACCTCCGGAACCTGGAGCTGGTTCACTCAATCCTGCTGGCTGCATCTGGACAGAGAGGGCGCTATCCATCCCATCAGCTTGACCAAATGTGGCAAGGGCTGCTGCTAAACCAGTTTCATGACGTCTTGCCCGGCTCTTGCATTCAACAGGTATCGTATTATGCTCAGTGTTGTATGACTCAATGCCGGCCTCGGCCTCGAGGTAAACTTTTTCGCACTTCATTTATCCCATTGCAGTCGAATCCATTACACTCAAAACAAACAGTTTCAGACAATCATACAATTTTGGTTTTCTCGCAGCCGAACCATTTTTTTTCTTGTATTTTATTGTAGGTAGTTGATGATGCAATCAAGATCTACAAAGACATAGAAAACACATCATCTTCACTTCTGACTGAAGGTCTGATGCCATTTGTGTCACCTGCTGACCAGGTAAGAATTTCTACCGTCCAGAAAAATGTGCTTGACATTTATTTACCTTAATATCCCAACAAATTTCATCCTCCCACCAAATCAAGTTGTAATACTGTACAGTATTGCAAATGAAATTGGGTCACATTGCTGCTTGAGATTAAGTTTTCCTTAAAGGTATAATACATGATTGGTAAAGGTCACAGAACAGCACTCACACTTTGTCTGGTCCAGTATGTACATGAAACAATAAGCCTGTGAAAATTTGAGCTCAATCAGACATCTGAGTCACGAGAAAATAGCAAAAACCGGATTTAATTTTTCTTATAAAACATAAAGAATGGTTTTGATCTTACCCCGAGATCAAAATTGATTAGCAGTATGTTTCTACCAGCACCAACTTCATACCGTGAAAGTTATACTTAAAGCTGTGAACATTTCTGTTTGGGTATGTTACCAATCCTGTACTGTGTACCTTTAACGCAAATTCTCCCCCAATTTTTCTTCATAACAGCATCAGGATTCATACTGCTGCATTTTTAATCCTGTCTCATGGCATCGGTGTGAGGTTATCACGCATCCCATTTTACAAGAGGACGATGGAGCGCCAAAGGGAGCCAAGCGACCCAGACGGGCGGAAACAGCTCAGGACCACAATGGCAGAACACTGGGTTCGTACATAATGAATGAATGAAAATACTCAAATAATGAACAAGACAAAACTCCAACCTCAAAACAGTTCATATTTCTTTTGAAAATTGAAACGAAAACATATTCTGAACCCAAAAGCACCAATACTCATTTCTTACACAATTCCCCTATACATGACGAAATATAGAAAGACAGTTGATAGGATGTACTGGTTTCTACACCCATAGGAGTGGAGCGGATCTATGTTCAAATTGAGAGCATTTTCTGTCTCTTATTAACTTAAATATGGACAGAAAAAAACAGACATTTCTCCCTAATTCTCGATGTCTCCCAAATGTTCAAGTACATGTAATACTTTTATTTATAAATTGCTTTTAATTTCATTTATAAGCAATCAAAGGTGCTAATTGATTAACTATACTGATGCCAATTACAATAAAAGTCAGTAAAAGATGAAAATACTGACTGATGTTTTTATGTAGCCCTCAACTTGCTTCGCCTTAATAATTAGATGAAAATAATCATGTAAAAAACATATGACTACTATGGATACATTATTTTTACTTTGTACAATTATTATTTTTTCACTTTTAGCCTTAGTAGAAGCACCATCAATGGGCTTCACAACGTTAGATGAAACACCTTCATCTCATTTCACACCTGTACAAGTAAGCCCAAGCGAGGGCGGTATGAGGCTAGTGAATGAGCACCTGGTAGCTCTGATTGACAATCAAGGACGAATCTTGCAATTGCAGCACAAGGCTTCTGACAGGTGATTCAATTTTTATGGGTTTTTGTTTCACCTGTTCACCATCATTGATTTGAGTTTAAACAAAATTGGTGACATGATTCTCTCTCTTGACATAACAGATGATGTTTAACTGAACCTGGGATTTACATGGTGAGTCAAAAAGAATTTGAGCGGGATTGGTGATGTTTTTCAAAACAAACAACTGACACTCAAAAGTTCAGTAAAGCATATATACTTAACAAGCACCCTTTCCTGCTTATTAGAAAAAAAATGAAATAAATTGATCATTCCCTAAGAGCACTTATGTCTATTTTAATAAAGGTACTCTTCTTGCAAGCTGTCTTTGGAAAGTTAATGTTTGACTGAATCTAAACATCTGAGTAAGTAGCAAAGGGTATTAATGAGTCATTTTAGCTACGTACTCAGCTAAAATGCTTACTTTACATTTGTTTTGTCAAGTATTCCATGGACAGCTTGCAAAATGAGTACCTTTATTAATATAGACATAAGTCCTCATAGGAATGATCAATTAATTTTCATTCTATTTTCTAATAAGCAGGAGAGAATGCTTGCTAAATATATGCTAAACTGAACTTTTGAGTGTCATTTGTTTTGACAAACATCGCCAATCCCCGGTCAACTTCTTTTTGACTCACCCTGTAATCCTGTATGTTTTATAGAGCATTATAAAGTAAAGATAGCTAGGATGCAACATGCCCTCTGAGACTGAACTCCAAGAAATCCACTCCGCAATTTTGAATTCATATCTTATGTTCAGCAGCTTCAATACCAGGATCATGCACAAATAAATGGTCGTTGAAAATTAACTTTCATTCTGGTTTTCGTTCTTTTGCCCAAAAGGGATGCCCTGAAGACAAGGGACCAAGGCTGTTTCTATGGCAACCAATTTGTTCTGTTTGATGACATTCCACTTTTCTGGGATGCCTGGGACGTCATGGACTATCATCTGGAAACCAGGTATGTAGAACGGAACCTAGGGCCTTTCTCAAACCTCGGCTCCTGCTCCGGCTCTGGCTCCGGCTCCTGCTCCTGCTCCGGCTCCAGCTCTGGCTCTGGCTCTGGCTCTGGCTCTGTCTCCATTTCATGAATCCATTTAAAATATTGGGTATCAAAATAGAGGCTTTTGGCAGCGGTTCGGAAGTAGATTCTCTGGTTTGAAAAAGAAATAGAGCTAAAGCGTCAATAAAAAACCACAAACTATATTTTCAGCATATGGGTGACAGAGACTCTGAGATGAAGCTGGAGCCTGAGCCAGAGCCAGAGCCGAGCCTTGAGAAAGGCCCCTAGTATCTGCCTCCTCTCTCTACAAGGGACTTACCATCACCATCTTATTCATAATTATTTCCTATTCTCCAAATTTTTACAGAAAGCCTCTCGTCAAAGAGATCATGCCAGCGGAAATCCTTGACGACAACCAATTGCGTTGCTCCATAAGGACTAAGCTGTATATCAGCAGCAATAGCTGGATAGAACAAGTGATCTCATTGGACAGCGGGTGCCCCTATCTCAAGTTTACAACAAAGGTAGTTCTAAAAACTAACTAAATGCACATATTTTTTCTCAAATCCTACTATTGATTGGTGTATTCTATCTATCAAAACAATAAGAACAGGTCAGACTCTCCTAAGGACGAACAGAGCAGACTGTTTGGAATGTTAAGATAATACCACCGGTTCTTTTCAGAACCACACACTCTCACAAAGAGAGATTACATGGTGTCACCGCAAACCTACCTTCTTTTAGTACTTCCACCATGCATAGCTTCAAGTCTTATTTAGGTTTTTATGTTGATAAATTGCATAAATGCTGCTTTGGTCAAATTGATATGGTCCCTCAAGTGACCTGGGCCCAATTTCATGGAATCCGTAACCGTTAGCAAAAATTCTTCGCTTACGGGAGCATAATTTTTGTGGTTACAGTAAGCGTATTTCACGGAAGAGTTTCCTTTTTGGTAACGGTATAGAAAGGAATTTGTGCAGAATGCATACGACAGCCCGTTAGCAGAAAATGATCACGGTTACCCTAGAAATTCTTCGCTAACCGAGAGTCTTGCTTACGGATTCCACGAAATAGATTTCACGCTTAGCAATGCCCGTAAGCACAAAAATAGGCCGTAACGGATTCCATGAAATTGGGCCCTGTATGGATTATGCCCGAGCAAAAATGACTGACCGTGCCATCATGAGATCGTAGCAAGATGGGGCATCCCAACTTGGCTTGAACTGAGAGAAACTTGGTGGTCTCGTTTTTTTTTTATAAATGGCTTATGCAATGCTGTCTCATGTACATTTCAAATAAAGCTGATCCCCTCAGCTAACAAAAGGGTTGTCTTAAAGACGGTTCAGACATCTGTTTGGCAGAAATCTTGGGCTGTGGAGCACTGCTACATTATATTGCAGGTCTCTGGTTCAAGTCCTGGCCATGGTGTATTTTTGAAGGCACCAGATTGCTTGTAACTTTTTGTTATCATTTTTTTTAAAGGTTCATTGGCAGGAGAACCACAAATTCTTGAAAGTTGAGTTTCCGTTGAATGTGAGGTCAGCAAATGCGACCTATGACATCCAGTTTGGCCATCTGCAGCGCCCCACGCACTTCAACACGTCCTGGGACTCGGCACGATACGAGGTGGGTGGCTGGTCATAGATATCCATGGGCTTGGAGGAGGGGAAAACAGGTTAGGGCGGGGATTATCATTCTCCGCCTTCTTGATAATACCTGACTGATTGCCACAAAGGCTGGGTTCAATATTCATGGAGCTGATAAGCATGAAAAATTGCTTAGCACAAACATTTCTTGCCCAATAAAACAAACCACCATTAAAAATTCCATTTGAAATTTATGGTCAGTGAACAACAGCCAAAGAACAACCTCAAGTGATACACAACACATGGAAATTTTGTTTTTAATCCTGTTTTTATTAAGACACTAATTTCATGGTTAGCAAAAGTTTTGTGCTAAGCAGGGCCGTGAAATTGGCCCTGTTCTCTTGTTGCATGTCTGCTCATGTCAAATCCACAAATTTTAAGTTGGTCTTGCCTAAAGGTAGAATTGAAGAGTTCATTTGCAAAAACAGATAACTCCATTTATAAGAAATTAACTTAATCATGCTTTACATTTGATTATTCATGGAAACAGCGTACATTTGGACATATAGAACAATTTATTGCAAATTTAACAAAATACAGAAAATGAAAACAAAGAATGTATTGGTGTATCCTTCAATAAAAAAAATAGAAGCATCGGTGATGATAATGTAAATTTTTCAACAAAGGAGTTATCTGTTTTTGCAAATGAAATCTTCAATTTGAACTACCAGTCATTTGAGGCTGTGTACAGCTACGCGTATACATGCAGAAAGATTGTCCTGTTGTTTTGTATTATCCGGATCATCATGCCTTTATTAGAACTGAATGTGCAAGTCAGATTATGTTTTAATTGTTTTCTTGTCTTCGCTTGTCTTTTGTGAACGATGTGAGCTTTCACCCTCCGTATTCAAAATAATTCAGCTTTGTACCTTGTCCCTCCATCATCAAGGTCGTGGGTCACAAGTGGATGGACCTCTCTGAACATGGCTTTGGCGTGTCTCTCCTCAACGACTGTAAATATGGCCACAGCTGCCATGGTAACATCATGAGATTATCCCTGTGAGTATGGATTTTGTCTGTATTGCTTGTGCATTGCAGGAGGGACGGGCAGGGATGAGTAGATTCGGGAGGAACTGCTATTTTCCTCTTTCTCTTCTAAGGATATTCACTAAAGATTTTGAGTAAAGAAATGATAACCTTTTGTTTTATGTCAATCCACTTAGATGTAAATGGGTATTTTCATGCTCCTTCGCATACGCATGAAAAACAGTTTCATTCTAGTGGACAGTCACCATAAGAATGACAAACAAACACAAATTTATGATTTATATAATTTGTTGCAAGCATGTGCAGTAGCTTCCCGTGCACAATTAACGTTTGAACTGCTGAACTGATCCTTATACTCAACCGTTGGCTATTTATATCACGCTCCGCTGTGCTCAAATACACTATACCGGATACCATTCCACCTCTGTATTCTTGCTCAGGCAATGCCCCGATTATGTGATCTTTCACAGGGCGCGTTCTTATGCCGTCCAACCAAATCAAACCATATACTGTGATGGAACGGATGGCCATGTGTTTGACTAGCCTTCCTGCAGCTCAGCTTGGATTGTATACTCCAAGGGAGTTGAGATGGTTTCAGGAATTTTAAGTTTCTCAAGTGTATCAGAGATCGTATTGTGTTGTGCATTGTGATGTCCTCCAGTTTTGAAATGTACTATAGTGGAATGCTACTATGCATGCTGGGATGCAGAGAAATTGTATTGTTGTAGTGGTCGTTCATTATAGTGAACAATGTTCAGTAGGCCTATACATTGTACATGAACGTTGGGAGCCAAGGAATCCCAAGGATGATCATGTTCAGTATAGCCAAATGTTCGGTATAATGAAGTTCGTTATAGTGGTGTTCCACTGTATACAACAAATTTAATTGTAACTACATGTAGATCGTTTTAATTACTATGTATCATTCTTTTTATTGCCCTAACCCCAAGATTGAGGTCACCCAAAAGTCCAGATCCATCAGCTGACATGGGAGAGCATGAATTCACTTACGCCATCATGCCACACAAAGGTAAGCCCCAAAACAATTTTCCTTTTGAAATTATCTGCTTATACACCGATCCGACGGCGCGATATATAGAGGTAGGAAACACCCGTCATTACTGCAGTGTCCCCACTTGTCTTTTGTACGGCAACAAAAGAATTTACGTCAGCCGCGCTCTATATTGCAGGGAGTACGTCCCCTGATCATGGGACATACTGGTACACCCTGCAATTATAGAGTGCAACGGAGCGTAAATTCTTTTGTTGCCGGAAAAAAGGCAGGCGGGGACACTGCAGTAATGGCAGACAGTATATCGTGCCGTCAGATCTGTGTATACTATTTAATGCAACCATTTCTTTTCAGAAAGCTAATTTTCTAGACAGCATTTCGTTACTGCCTGTAAATCTGGTATTGTTTGTCAGAATGTCTGATTGTCTTGAGTGATTTTTGTTGTCCTTGCAGGAAGTTTTCAGGAGAGTCATGTGATCCAGCAAGCCTACAACCTCAACAATCCATTGATTGTGTTCCCCAGGGCCCTGCCATTGGACACCAGCTCATACTTCACGGTGGACAATCCCGCAGTTGTTATAGAAACTGTCAAAAAGGTCAGGTAGCTTTTTTTTAAATTACTGGTAGACTACTGTGAATTTTCGGTAGGAATAAAATAACCATACAGTAGAACGCCGATATAACAAACATGGCGGGATGCACAGATATTGTGCGTTACGATAGTCGTTCGTTATAGTGATTTAAAGAGCCATATTGGGTATGTATTGTACACAAAAATTGGGAGCCAAGGATGATGTTTGGTGTAGCTAACTGTTCGGTGTAGCGGTGTTTGTTATAGTTTGTTATTGACTTATTGTTATAAACAGTGTCTGTGATCATTTGTTTGTGTACCCTCCGCAGGCTGAAGATGAAGAGTCTGCATTAGTGATGCGCCTCTATGAAGCATTCGGAGGCCAGGCTAAGGCCAAAGTGTCCAGTATTCTACCGATAAGCAGAGCCGTCAGGTAAGAGTAGACCATGGCCACATTTCATGACTTATGGCAGAATTCTGACCTAATGATTTCTGTTTTAGCTGACAGGGTTAGCGTCAGGGTTCTAGCCACGGTGGGCGGCGCTGGGCGGGCCAGCCCGGCACTGGAAATTTGCGCCCGCAATGTAGGTCTGAAATAAACTCTGCCGCCCAGCACGAATATCCGCAGAGTGAATAAAAGTATTGCCAATATCGTGAATTTTGATCACATTCCGGAATAAAAGTTCACTCTTTTCTGTTATACACCTGAAATTCATTGAATATCAGTCCTTAAAATGTAGCTTTATACCATTAAATGGCTCTGCCGTCGGAACAGTGAAAATGTTGGCCTTGGACCTTAATCATGTTGCAGCTGCATTTTTCTCACCGCGGCTCAACTTCATATCTAGAGCCCACCACTAAAATTGGTCTGGCTAGAACCCTGGTTAGCGTGTATAAAATTCCATACTATTCCAGTAGTAGCTGAATCCTAAGGTATGGAAAAGTATAACATTTTTGCAAATTAACTTACAGTTTAAAGCACCAAGTTTTCTGTTAAAGAAGGCATTGATTTGTGGTCTTCGATAAGCATAGCCATAGAATTGGGCCTTGATAGTGCTTCTTAATGTCATCTGAAGGGAGACATCATTTGATCTCATCCATTCTCAAGGGGCATCCAAGCAAGCACACACAGACTCAAGTGTGTAAACGCCTGAAATCATTGACCCCCGGCCTATTCGTTCCTCTTTTTGTTAGGACTTGCCAGCAGCTCCATTGGTTTTGTACATGCTTCCCAATCATCAACCTTTTCCCAATTATAGCCATATTACTCCTTTTGTTTTTATTAGCCTACGGTCTGAATGCCACACTACAAACACACACACTCTTACACTCGCACATGAGACCTGGGCCAATTTCATAGAGCTGCTTAAGCACAAAAATTGCTTAAGCATGAAAAGTCCTCCTTGATCAAACAGGATTGCCAACCAAATTTTCATGTGATGTTTACTGCTGTTGATTTACTGCTTGTATTCGGCCATTGCTTGCTGATGAGCAAGGAGTTTTGGGTGGCATTCTGATTTTATCTACCAAGGTTTTTCGGTGCTTATGCAAATTTTGGTGCATAAGCAGCTCTTTGAAATTGGCCCCTGCTCTGTTGAAAAAAGGTTGTCCTTAATAATCAAAATGGATAATATTTATTGCTTACAATTCTCGTCAACGTGCCTGGTTTTCTAATAGGTGCAACATCCTGGAGGAACAGTCTCCAGGGAATGTTCTCAACGGGGACGTCATCCAATGGGTAAATAGCTCGGTCCAACTCAGCCTGGCCCCATTTCAAATTGTCACTCTGCTGCTGTTTTTTAATTAGCAGCATTGATGTAAAGGCAAATTGGGGTCAGGGGTCAGGCAAAGTCAAAGGTCACTAAAGTGACCTATTTTGTGTTCCGTAAAGTGTATGTGTGAGTTGATAAAGAGTTAATGCTAAGGCATGTCATACATATTTTCGCACATTTTTTGTACTTCTTCAAAAACGTACATTGTTTAACTACATATCTTGAAAAGTATATTTTGATGCCTTTTATTTTCTAATATAAATTCAGTTTGAAGGAGAAATGGAGAATTAAGCGAATTCATTCTTTTTTATCAGTAATCAGAAATATACAGTCAATTACATGTTGACTTCATTCGGAATGAAAAGAAACTCTAGAAGCTAAAATTAATTTTACTCCTAATAATAATAAACTTCCCATAGCTACAAATGAGAATATCGTCAGAGGTAATGTGTACAAACTTCCAAATCAGTACTGTGAAACACTTGGCAAACAGTTGCTAGTCAGAGTGACCTAATGAGGCTCGCAATGGACGGAGAGTTTCAGAGTCCGGCTTATTGTAAACAGAAGTTGTTTCTGAACCAACCAAACAAACAATGAATTCCCAATCAGTATTAACTAGTGCATACACTAATAATAGCGCTCGTCAAATTCATCAGTTGACAGAGGTTTAATTTTTAATAATAATTAAAAACACCTAAACATGATCAGGGCTATACAACTGATATAAATGAACAAAGATAATTGACTATTGACACCACCAACATGGGGCTTGATAGCTCAGTTATGGTGTTCCGGAGGTCGCTGGTTCGAATCCTTCTCCAATAGATTTGTCTTTATACTTCTTTTGGGGTTCAATGACAAAAAGATAAAAATATGTATTATACAACTGATTTTATGTATTGTACAACTGATAATATATATATCAGTTTTAATTGATTTATTTGTGGAGGAGATATAATAATGCAAACAATTTCTGAAGGGCAATAAATTGTTTGCATTATTTTATCTCCTCCACGATTAAATCAATTATAACTGATTAATTTTGGCGCCCGCTGATAAGGGAATCAATTCACTCTGCTGACCCCAGCTAGCTTGGTGGCCTAGCAGGTATGGCATCTGCACTGGTAAGCAGGAGGTCTTGTGTTCGAATCCCACCTGAGCTAGCGCATGATTTTTTCATGTGTGCTCAAAGGCACTTAGTGAAGTGCTTATCTACGTGGTTGAAGGTTAATAAATTGTTTGCATTGATATAATATATAATGTAAACTGATAATATAAATTATATTATACAACTGATAGAAAAGATAGAATCTTTTGATCAGTTGTATAGCTGTAACATCATAACAGAATGAATCGTGTTTCAGTTGGAAAATCTCATTCAGAGGAAAGATATATACATGTAGGATAAAATATAACATATTTTTGTAAACATAAAACATAAAAGTATGCTGTGAATCTTAAATCAATTAATTATTTTCTCTTGTTTTTCAAAGGAGCAAATTGTTCACCCTAAAATATTGAGTAAACATAAAATGCACTTTAAGTAATGTCAAATAACCTGACCAATAAATATATAAGCCTAAATAAATCGCAATTTGGCCAAAGTCTGGATGTTTTGTAAAAGCATAATCGTTTTTTTGGTTTTGTGCTCAAAAAGGGACATTATATTTGGACTTTAACTGGTCTTCTTTGGTTGATGTCGTAAAAACATATCCCCCAGGAAGTCTGGGGATGACATTAGTCTGGTGCTTGTTCCTGGGTCTTGTGTCCTGTGTTCTGCCTCATCATCTAGGAGTTAACTTTCGTCCTGAACTCAACACACATCGCTCTTCTGTTGTTCCCATCCAAAACCTCAACTTTTATCTCGTAATCACCCTGTGTAAATAGAACAGAAACGTTTGTGGAGATTTTTGAGGAATTGCTTAATAATAGTTTATACATAATCTCAAGAAATTACCACATGAAATGTGACATGTCCATGCCAGTATTAAGAAGAGTGAAACTTCGTTCTGAAGCTCATTGTTGTCAAGTTGAAATGATTTAAAAGAGGCCTATACCCTTTCACCGAGGCGTATACCAGCGCTGAATGCTGAGTGCATTTTGAGTGCCCTTGAAAAACAAAATTATGTGGTGGCTCTGGTGGGTTTCCAACCAGTCCTACTTTCCAACTTCTGAATTGCGATTTCCTTTGCAATTTTGACTACAATGTAAACCTTTTTTACTGGCAGTTTTCCGGGATTTCTTACATACTATTAGCTGTGTTGAATTAAGATTATGACAAAGTGAAGAAAATCCTTATCTTTTCTTAAGCTGGGGTTGATTTCAAGAAGCCTTACGATCGATCGTAGCTAGACTTACAATTAAAGCCCACCGCACACTATACGATCCGACTACGACCCGACTGGTTTTTGGAAGGATCGCAAAGCATTCTGGGAGTCTTAACCGTGATTCGACAGTCGAATCCTGCCGACTGGCCATCAGAGTGGGTCTGCGACTGGGAACAATCACGGTTAAGACTCCCAGAATGCTTTGCGATCCTTCCACAAACCAGTCGGGTCCTAGTCGGAATGTCGGATCGTATAGTGTGCGGTGGGCTTTAGGATAACATATCGTATCATACGTAGGGCTGCAATGCTTCATAAGACCTACGATTGATAGTAAGTATCCATGAGTTTGGTGAAATCATGGAGGAAGGAAATAGTGGTGAAATTGACCCCTGGACTCTAACCTAGTACCACAGTCTGAACACGAGGGTGATTTTTCAGAAACTTACCGACAGGAACGATCCTATAATCATTGGTAAATGATTGACATCGGCGAGTAGACGTATGGGCATGTTGTTGGCCGTGCTGTAGGTCATGGCATTGAACGGGCAGCGACAGGGTAACTGGTTGCTGGTGAACTCGCTGGGGCACCCGTACTTATCCTCGAAATAACCCAAAGTTGAACACACATCATACTCGCTAAGAAAATCAGAGTTAAGGTGAAAGGAATTGCTTTAATTATCATTCAAGGTTGTGAGCCAATCATAGACAGTATATATTTATTTTGCCAAAATAAACACCGCATGTTTAAATGACGTCTGAGCAGTTAAAAAGTTCATTTATTGATTCTGAATCCAATATGACTTTTAAAATGATAACACCGACTTTAAAAATGATGACTTTAAAAATGATGTGAGGTAAGAAAAATTATGATATTTATGGTATATTAATTAATCCAAGGCTGTCTCACAAGCGATATAAATTTATTTTCTTGAAGATTTTTATCTATTAATGCATGCTCTCAAACGTGAGCTAGGCTATGCATCTTTGATTAACGTTTGCCTCAGTACATAAATACATGTACTGATATCACTATTATGTATTCCCAACACTTAGCCCGTTTATGGACAGGTGAATTGGTTGTTTGTTAATTAAGCTACAAAAGTTAATTGTTCATCACGGTGATATGGGGAGGAGTGTTAATCCATGTTGTTTCTACGGACAGGGAAGGGAAGCAAAACATTACTGGAATTGAGTGGATCAAAAGATCAGCCTATCGATGTGGTATGTTGGTTTAATCAAATCACTGAACATTATCTGTGCAGGTTGGCATCTCATAGATAAGTCATTATAATTCACTGCACACAAGTTTGCATTGCTTCTAACGAGGAGAAAGAGGCGTGCCAGAACAGTGACTTGTTATTGTGAAAAAAAATTAGACTAGTAACATGTATCTTTTGCATTTGAAAATGAAATCATCAGGGATGCTGATTCACAAAAATTAAAAATAAATAAATACAATAAAATAAAAGTAAATAGAAAATAAAGTGTGTCGGATGAACAGTTACACAATGAAATAAACATGCATTACAAAGACCAATGGTCTGTTTCACAAAGATTTACGATTCATCTTTTAGAGTTGTACCTGTTTCCATAGTAAGTAGTATTGTGACATCACACTTTGCTTAGCAATTAAGATTGATATGCATGTTACGATATGCCTTAGCCTGTCAGTAAGCGAACTAAGGCCTTATTTCCATTTGAATACATAAAAAGAAATATTCCCCGTTTTATTTTATTTTCTTTAAGCCGAAGGACATTATTGGTCATTTGTTTCTCCTCTTGGAAGAGAGATTTCATTTGTGTCACCAAGTAATTTGATCATTAAACTAACTCGTGAAAATCTCAGAAATACAAGACAGTGTTCACTTTTACGAGAAACTGTGCGTGTTTTTAAATTTTGTACCGTACTTTTTGCAAGAGGGGAAAATAGTTTTCCATCGACCCTTTTAAAAACAAACAAAAAGAAATCAGTGAATGGTCATTACCAACTTCCAACAGGGAGGCCAGAGTCCACAGATAGACACGGTATCTTAATCTTCCATCCGAAAAAGGTCAGTTTGTTGACTGTCATTGAGAGTGTCAGTGGGTAGGTGACGTTACCCGTGACCTCAGTGTCCAGGGCCATCATGATGTAATCATTCAGTATAACTGGGTCGGGGGTGATGGCAAAGTTCCGTACACGTAACACTGCATCACCTGTTGCATAAAATATCATTATTTAATTGATTGGAAAAAAAAAATTTATCATTGGCCGTAGGTATTGTGTAATGTTTTCAACCGTTGTTCCACGCATGGAGGTAGTCTATTTCTACCTCCATGGTCCAAGTTTCCCTATAGTCAATATGCAGTGTTTAAATCATGCTGTAAAGGGATTCAGTTCGCATTATTCATGTAGTAAACTCCAATAAAGTATAAAGGCGCCTTTTATGTCTATAACAAAATCACTACATTCCGCTGCATCCCTATCATGCTTTCAAATGTTCGTTAGAATTAGAGGAAAATGGTCTTGCTTTAGTAATATTCCGTTGTTGAACAATGGAAAGGGGCCTCTCCGTCACAGAAACTCATCCATAAATTCCAATATCCTAACTCAATTACATAATAAGTGCAAATAATTTATTACTATTTAAAAAAATCACTAATATCACTAAAAAATCACTAATAACAAAGTATAGATAAATGGTTAAAAATAATCATGACGATCTTTACCATTTTCAATGTATCCTCTCATTGATGAGATGTTTTGAAAACCGAGTTGCCTAATCTGCTTCTCGTGTGCATTTTTATACCATTACATCATGCTTTTACGAAAGTGCCATTGTTTTATAAATATTGATGATTTTTGTTCTTTCTATATTGTTATATTATCAATTGTTTGTATATCCTATAAACCTGCAGTTATACACTGAATCATTGTCTCTTTGAATTGACACCTCATTATTTGCATATTCAATTCACAGTGTGAAGATAACAGACAATCATGAAAGTACAGAGCGAAGATGCATGGTGAGTCATAAAGTGAGAATATAAGAAAGAGATCGCTAACGTGTGGGTGTATGATGATGAGGAAATTTGAAAGGGATACAAGACCGTATAGGCTTGTAATATGGAGAGTGAATAATCGAACGTAAAGAGGTAAAGAGAAAAGGAAGCTTGCAACTTGTTCCTCATAAGGCCTGTCATGTGTTTACTTTTTCATGCTCCAACGTTTTACTTGTAATATTGTTTAACGGGTACAGTACAGGATTGGTAACAAACCAAAACAGAGATTCTCACAGATTTTCTTGTAGCTTACACGGTATAAAGATGGACTTGATAGAAACCCCTGCAAAAATATTCTTCCTGAAATGTTATTTTGTTTAGAAAAGACAGTGTCAAACAAACTAATTTACGTCTCGGCGAGATCAAAAATATTCTTGATGTTTATAAGAGTTGTTTTTTCGCTATTTTCTCGGGACTCAGATGTCCGATTGAGCTCAAATTTTCACAGGCTCATTAAGCATGTACATGCTGGATTAGACTAGTAAGTGTGAGTGCTGTTCTGTGACCTTTACCAATTATGTATTATACCTTAAAATCATTGGCACTATGCATTGACGTCACGTGCGTCATCATTGTCATTTGAGACGTAAGAACGATGATGGGGCTTCATCTGAAAGTACTTGTCTAGGGCTAGGTCTTGGTATTCGCCCGTTTCAAATGAACACGCTGACGGAAGACGTAGCCGTATATAGCTTGAAATTACTGAAAAACACGAGTTGTTATTCAAAAGCAGTGCAAGAAGCGGACTGTGATGATTCTCTTGAGCTCATGCCGAGTGCTTGCTACTGAAATGACGTCATATAGAAATAAAGGGAAGAATGTAGAAAGGGTTCCACAAAATAAAAATAAAAAGTCGAAAATCCGCCCAAACTGTTGCTTGAGCAGCACAAACTATAATGTATCAATGCTTACCTGAGGAACATGGCCACCACGAGAAATAGGCAGATTCACAGCCAGAAATGGCCAAGGCGGCCACCAGAATCGTTCTTAACATCGATGAATTCATGTTGGTTTCTTGTCTTCAAATGGATATGAGCTGCCGACTAATGCTCTTTTAACCTGGCGCGCGGCTATTTTTATGCGCGGTGGCAGTGACTTTGCGAGCGCGCTGTTGTGTACGGAGGTCTGGTTATGCCATCTACACGAAACTGATTGAGCTGAATTTCCCATCCCACCCAAACTGTCATCTCAGTTGTTATGGTACTTTTATGACACCGTATAGGTTTTATCTTCCCTTTGGTCAACTACAATCAGTTAATGTTTGTTATCGACAGATGGCGTTTCAATAACCGCGACCTTATAAAGATATCTGGAAAAGATTGGATAAGTTTTTTTTCTTTTAAAAGCTTGTTATTTTTGTCTTGTTTGGTTTTTGTTCTTGAAGAAATCATTCGTTTCAATCAGTCTTCCGTGATCAAACAGGATTACCAACCTAATTTTCATGTGATGTTTACTGCTTTTGACTCGTATATTCGGCCATCGTTTGCTGAGCATAACATTCACAAGGAGTTTTGGCTGGCATAATGATTTTATTTACCAAGAATGTTGGTGCTGAAATTGACCCTAGCTGTTTTGCGTTACCTAAAATTCATCAAAGTCTAGAAAAAAACAACGACTGAAGCCTTGTCACGTCGAACTAATACTCAGCCAACAATTCACACAAGCTGAAAATCGGTGGTCAACCTTTTTGCATAAATTTTTGCTTCGAATATCCAGTTAAAATCGCGACCTCAAATTCGGCTTCGAGCAATTTGCATATGAACCAGTGAAGCCTAATTATTTTGTCAATACAAGTAATTAACTGCTGCAAACTGGTCATCAGCCAAAATAATGACCTGAAATTTATAAAATGCTTGGAGTTAGGAAGGCCTGACGCGTTTCGATCCTAGCTGATGGATCTTGATCGAAGGTTAAATGACAAGAAGACATGCAAGTAAAGATACACATAAATGGATGAGAAGGTCACGACAAAAGAGGGGTGAAATGAGGGTGAAGGTGGGTAGGATCAAAGGTGAACACGCGTGGCGAGGAATGGGGTTGGGAGAGCTGGGATTAACAGATAATCATGTTGTTTTATAATGTAGTGATCTCGGGTGCGATAATTCAGGTTTTTAGGTGTAGTTTTGTCCAATAATGACCGCGTTCTGCATCTGGGGAGGTCAGGAACACTTTACAAAAACATATTTGTTCTCATATGAACTTTGTTATCAATAAGCTCTCCAAACCGATACCTAAAGTAAACAATGTGTGTATGTTTTTTTTTTATCCTTACCAATCCTACAATCTTGGAATATTCTGCATGGTCACTTAATAATTTCGTAATTTTGACTGCACGTGACCGTTTCAACGGTCAGTTGTTTGTGTTCCGTGCGGTGAAACGAAAAAATATTATTATCACTAATTCCCAATCTTTACCCGTATCGGTCACATTGTGACACCGTGTTTGTCCCCTCCCCCCTTAACGTACCAATTCCTGTCGTTGGGGGCGCAGAGAGTAAAATCCCTCAACTTCACAGTTCAAAAAACCCCATCCAGAAGTTTCTCAGTTGTTGGTGCAATAGTGTAAATGATAGTGTGAACTCTCATCTACCCAATTCTTTTCAATTTTTGGTTGGGTAACCGATTGGATTTTTTGCTAATTGCCCCAAGAAAAAAAACACCCCCGAAATGTCCTTCTTCCGTAGCCGACTTGCTACGAGTTTTCATGAAGCAACCCTCCACGTAGCACTGAACCCCCAGGTTGTCATAACCACTCAAAATTACACAATATATTAATTGCACGACCCCCCAAATTGCATATTTAAAAAACATTTGAGGGTACACACGTTATGATAATCAGCTCGGCGCATTGATTTTTGAGCTATTTAGTGTTGTGCATCCATGGGAATTTCATAAAGTGTAGAAACCTTCAACTCAGTTAAAACCACCTCATCCGAGGGTCGATTTCACAAAACCAATCGTAACTTACTATTGATCGTGGGACTAATTATGCATTGCAGCCCTACATAATTATGATACGATGGATTATCCTTCGTAACTCGAGTTACGATCGATCGTAGGGCTTCGTGAAATCGACCACATGGAGTCTCTAATTCTCTGGTACTGCAAATAGCAGTTTGAACCCTCAAACTATACCTAATTTTTTTTTTTTTCTGATGTGTCACCCGATGAAAGGTTTTGCTAAAATTGCCCCAAGAAAAAAAAAAACCCACCCCGAAAACGTCCCTTTCCCCGGCCAAACCAACTAAACCATCAGGTTTTAGGTTCCCTCCTCTTCCAAGGCCAAAATGAGCCAAATCTCGTGCCAAAATGTATCGACTCCCAGCCCTGCAGAACCCCCATTATGGTTGTGATAACTTACCATAATTCTAGAGGCCTTCCCCAAACTATTATAATTAATAATAATTGACAGTATACACATTATGGTAATCAGGTGTGCGCATCCATGATTGACCTATTTAGTGCAGTCCAGTGAGTCCACCCATAGAAAGTTGTGTGGCATTTGTCTTAAATAAGATTGTGCTCAGTCAATATTCTATATAATGTCAGTAAAAGATTTCAGATTCACCACAAGCGTTATATTAAACTGGTCCATGACGGCAAAACAGAAGCAGTGTTTGAGACTATAGAATACTATTACAGATTTTATTTACAAAATGTTTCACTATAGCTGATCTTGGTGAGGATCAGGATAATGACAAAATGCAACAAATATTTGTGTTGAAAGAACCATAAATTTCATACAGGGACATCGTTTCTAGTTTCTGAATACTGTATATACAATATTAAATGCAAACATGTCCCATTTTACGCACGGCAGTTCGATTGAGAATTTGTTTTCAGAGAAGATGGTTGTTTGCATCGGGAAACATTGCCCTGGCTGCTTAGGCTATTGATTTATTTATTCAACAATTTATTTCAAGTATCTATCTTTGCATCCATCAATCAGTCTATATAACTATCTATTTATCAACTGTATCTATTTACACCGGAACATATTTAACCTGTCCTTGACTATTTTGAGTCTTGCACAATGATAACGAAAGCTTTGGGTGCACGTGCAAAGCATGAAAACATTCAAATAACTAAGTTGTGCTGAAATGCAAGAATGAATTGGGGTTGACAACTCACAATAATGGGGAGGATACCGAAACACGTGTCTGACTAACCATTATATTCTAGACGAAACCAAAACCGTATCACTTCCCTTTCACATTCAACATCTATACAGCGTGTCCCCCCAAAACGCAACACTGTGTCGAGAACAATTATATTAACATTAAACTGTTTATCACTTCGAAGATTCAGATATTGTGATACAGCCATGTCTTGGCTATCACTATGTAGAATTTTAGCAAAATTGGACTGAAATTAAGCTAAAAAAACTAAGACTGAATTACCCAACCTCAAAACCCGATTTTCATCTTTCTTTCATACACATTATAATCGACCACTGATAATGCAAATCGTATTCTGGAATACTGCAAATTCGTTTTTAAAGAGTACTCTTTCAATTGGTCACATTCTCGCCAATTTCAGCCCGATTTCTTTTAACATAATGGTTCCCGACACAAAGTGTAGCGTTTTTATTTGGGGGGGGGGGGGGACCACGCTGTACATTTAATGTACATCGCCTCTTTCGAAGTTGTACATACAGCACATTGCCAAGCTAGCTAAGTAAAAGACCGAAAAAATATTTCCTGAATTTTATTTACACCATACAATAGATTTGTAAAAACGATATAGTTTTAAGTCTTATCCTAATTCACGATATGAAAGTATTATATAAGAGCTGTTTGATGACAAAGCCATCGGGAAAATAGCTAACGTCCGTATTAACATTTAAAACTTTTCAATAACATTTTTTCTTTGTATAAAGAAACACCAATGTTTATATTTTGAAATTGTCAAAATAGTCCTTCCAATTGATGTGCCTTTCCATGGTCATTGGGAATTAAAATGCTACCTATATGCTACCTTTAAGTGGTCGTATCGGGGATCTAATTGTACTTGACGCTTGCATCCTCCGCGTGTCCGCAGTTGCTCGCGCCCCAACCAGGATGACATGCAGCTCCGAGGCTATAGTCTCGGATCCAGTGCACTGCAGGTTATCCAGAAATACTGACCCCGTACCCTCTCCATAGGTGGAATCACCCCAGATCCCAACGGCAGACCATCATTGGGTGCATTCGTTTAGCTAACACGGGTCAGCCCTTACTGGGAATGGTCGTGCTATACTGCACAAAACAAGCGAGAGACTGGGGACGAGGTTGACTGGTGTCGACCCGGGGGAGCTAAACGAATAAAGAAGTAGAACAATCGTAAGAGGCACTATTTTGTCGCCAGTGGCCGCCATATTGGTTAGCAATATGTATTTAGAAAACGAACAAACTATATCTATTCTTTTATTTTACGTTCAAATAATTTGATTTATTATGCCTATGACGTGTATTTATATTATACTATTTTAAAACACTTTCTGGGCTTTTAATACTGTACACGGTAATACCTTTCATGTATAACAAAAATTTTAATTTTTTTCTTTTTGGGAGGCACAGGCTCCGTTTTAGGCTCCAGCTCCATTTTCGTGAATCCATTCTGAAATAACCTGTATCAAAATACTTAGAGGCTTTTGGCTGCGGTTCGGAATAGGTTCTCTAGTTTGAAAAGCTATATCTTGAAAAACCACAACCTATTATTTTCAGCATATCGATGTCAGAACTGGAGCCTGAGCCTAAGCCTCCGTTTCGTTATTCACCCATGTAATAACGATGAATAGTGCTAACCAAAATGGCGGCTGTAGTGCGTGCTCGGTGACGACACTTGGCACTTCACGCTTTACGATTCGTTGCGACTGTTTTAGTTCTTATACTTCAGAGCGGCAGAGTGGTAGCCGAGTTGGCGGCAGGCCACGTTATAACCGTCATCAATGTCCCATCCGTTATCGCAAAGAAGGCAAACGGTTCCCCACTGGCCGACGGTGCGCCACCACACCTCAGCTCTTCCCTTCTTCCGTTCACAACTTACGGCGTAATGCTGAACAATGTTAGTGATTATTGTAAGAAGAAGAAGAAGAAGAAAAACTTTTTGAAATAGGATTTATATTAAGCATCGTCTGTCACAGGTACGATGTCGTAGGAAGGTGATGAGAGGAACCCCGTTTTGATTTCAACTGGGTGGGGTGAGCTTGTAGCACGAATTAAATTATGCTTGCAAGGACAATACTTTTGATTGCGTGTGGAATGAATCAGTTAAGTTGGACGAATCATCTCCATAAAAATAATATCATACATTGGGTTGTTTCTTTGTGGTGATTTATGGAGACAATTCGAAATCACTCCTGTTTATCAAGTCATGTATGATACGATGAGATATCCTTCGTAACTCGATCGAGTTACGATCGATCGTAGGGCTTAGTGGAATCCACCCAGACCCCACAACTCAGGTCCCCATTGCAGCGAATTACATGCGATGTAACTTTTCACTCAAATGCTATACTTTATGCAATTGGCTAAGTTGCAATTTGCATATAGACCTAATTCACAGTCACGTCTGTTAGAAATACCGCCCAGAATAGCACTTTGTCTATAGTGAGTGACGTATAAGATATAGATTTGAAGAGTTGATTGGTTTACGATTTAAACCCGAGACCACCGAAATGAACATAGCAGTGATATATACTCACGAATTTCGCAGTGTCTTCCAGAGTAGCCAGCAGCACACGAGCAAGCGTAACCACCCCTATCCACCTCCATGCATATGGCGCCATTCTGACAAGGGTTGATCGCACACACGCCGATGTCTGCCATGAGAGAGTGCGGAAAAAAACTTTCCAAAGATTTGTAGAGTTGATTTGAAAGGAACAAGATTTGAACCTGAGACCACTGCAATTAATATACTGTAATAATGTACTCACATGTTTCGCAGAGCGTTCCAAAGTAGCCAGCAGCACACACGCAATTAAAAACGTACCTAAACGTAGACTCTATGCATGTAGCGCCATTCTGACAAGGGTTGCTCGCACACACGCCGCTGTCTGTCATGGGAGAGTATGGAAGATACATTGGCTAGCAAAAACCTTTCCAAAGATTTGTAGAGTTGAAAGGATCAAGATTTGAACCCGAGACCACTGAAATGAATATAGTCATGTACTCACTGGTTTGGCAGTGCAGTCCTGAGTAGCCAGCAGCACACGAGCAAATGTAACCATTCACAGCATCAATGCATGCACCGCCATTCTGACAAGGGTTGCTCGCACATTCGTCGATATCTGTCATGGGAGAGTGCGGAAAATGACATTGGCTGGCAAAACCTTTCCAAAGATTTGTAGAGTTGAAAGGATCAAGATTTGAACCCGAGACCACTGAAATGAATGTAGTCATGTACTCACTGGTTTGGCAGTGCAGTCCTGAGTAGCCAGCAGCACACGAGCAAGTGTAACCATTCACAGCATCACTGCATGCACCGCCATTCTGACAAGGGTTGCTCGCACATTCGTCGATATCTGTCATGGGAGAGTGCGGAAAATAACATTGGCTGGCAAAACCTTTCCAAAGATTTGTTGAGTTGAAAGGATCAAGATTTGAACCCAAGCCACTGAAATGAATATAGTCATGTACTCACTGGTTTGGCAGTGTAGTCCTGAGTAGCCAGCAGCACACGAGCAAGTGTAACCATTCACAGCATCACTGCATGCACCGCCATTCTGACAAGGGTTGCTCGCACACTCGTCGATGTCTGTCATGGGAAAGTGTGGGAAAATAACATTGGCTAGCAAAACCTTTCCAAAGATTTGTAGAGTTGAAATGATCAAGATTTGAACCCGAGACCACTGAAATGAATATAGTCATGTACTCACTGGTTTGGCAGTGTAGTCCTGAGAAGCCAGCCAAACACGAGCAAGTGTAACCATTCACAACATCACTGCATGCACCGCCATTCTGACAAGGGTTGCTCGCACATTCGTCGATATCTGTCATGGGAGAGTGCGGAAAATAACATTGGCTGGCAAAACCTTTCCAAAGATTTGTAGAGTTGAAAGGATCAAGATTTGAACCCGAGACCACTGAAATGAATGTAGTCATGTACTCACTGGTTTGGCAGTGCAGTCCTGAGTAGCCAGCAGCACACGAGCAAGTGTAACCATTCACAACATCACTGCATGCACCGCCATTCTGACAAGGGTTGCTCGCACATTCGTCGATATCTGTCATGGGAGAGTGCGGAAAATAACATTGGCTGGCAAAACCTTTCCAAAGATTTGTAGAGTTGAAAGGATCAAGATTTACACCCGAGACCACTGAAATGAATGTAGTCATGTACTCACTGGTTTGGCAGTGCAGTCCTGAGTAGCCAGCAGCACACGAGCAAGTGTAACCATTCACAGCATCACTGCATGCACCGCCATTCTGACAAGGGTTGCTCGCACATTCGTCGATATCTGTCATGGGAGAGTGCGGAAAATAAAATTGGCTGGCAAAACCTTTCCAAAGATTTGTAGAGTTGAAAGGATCAAGATTTGAACCCGAGACCACTGAAATGAATGTAGTCATGTACTCACTGGTTTGGCAGTGTAGTCCTGAGTAGCCAGCCAAACACGAACAAGTGTAACCATTCACAGCATCACTGCATGCACCGCCATTCTGACAAGGGTTGCTCGCACATTCGTCGATATCTGTCATGGGAGAGTGCGGAAAATAACATTGGCTGGCAAAACCTTTCCAAAGATTTGTAGAGTTGAAAGGATCAAGATTTGAACCCGAGACCACTGAAATGAATGTAGTCATGTACTCACTGGTTTGGCAGTGCAGTCCTGAGTAGCCAGCAGCACACGAGCAAGTGTAACCATTCACAACATCACTGCATGCACCGCCATTCTGACAAGGGTTGCTCGCACATGCGTCGATATCTGTCATGGGAGAGTGCGGAAAATAACATTGGCTGGCAAAACCTTTCCAAAGATTTGTAGAGTTGAAAGGATCAAGATTTACACCCGAGACCACTGAAATGAATGTAGTCATGTACTCACTGGTTTGGCAGTGCAGTCCTGAGTAGCCAGCAGCACACGAGCAAGTGTAACCATTCACAGCATCACTGCATGCACCGCCATTCTGACAAGGGTTGCTCGCACATTCGTCGATATCTGTCATGGGAGAGTGCGGAAAATAACATTGGCTGGCAAAACCTTTCCAAAGATTTGTAGAGTTGAAAGGATCAAGATTTGAACCCGAGACCACTGAAATGAATGTAGTCATGTACTCACTGGTTTGGCAGTGTAGTCCTGAGTAGCCAGCCAAACACGAACAAGTGTAACCATTCACAGCATCACTGCATGCACCGCCATTCTGACAAGGGTTGCTCGCACATTCGTCGATATCTGTCATGGGAGAGTGCGGAAAATAACATTGGCTGGCAAAACCTTTCCAAAGATTTGTAGAGTTGAAAGGATCAAGATTTGAACCCGAGACCACTGAAATGAATGTAGTCATGTACTCACTGGTTTGGCAGTGCAGTCCTGAGTAGCCAGCAGCACACGAGCAAGTGTAACCATTCACAGCATCACTGCATGCACCGCCATTCTGACAAGGGTTGCTCGCACATTCGTCGATATCTGTCATGGGAGAGTGCGGAAAATAACATTGGCTGGCAAAACCTTTCCAAAGATTTGTAGAGTTGAAAGGATCAAGATTTGAACCCGAGACCACTGAAATGAATGTAGTCATGTACTCACTGGTTTGGCAGTGCAGTCCTGAGTAGCCAGCAGCACACGAGCAAGTGTAACCATTCACAGCATCACTGCATGCACCGCCATTCTGACAAGGGTTGCTCGCACATTCGTCGATATCTGTCATGGGAGAGTGCGGAAAATAACATTGGCTGGCAAAACCTTTCCAAAGATTTGTAGAGTTGAAAGGATCAAGATTTGAACCCGAGACCACTGAAATGAATGTAGTCATGTACTCACTGGTTTGGCAGTGCAGTCCTGAGTAGCCAGCAGCACACGAGCAAATGTAACCATTCACAGCATCACTGCATGCACCGCCATTCTGACAAGGGTTGCTCGCACATTCGTCGATATCTGTCATGGGTGAGTGCGGAAAATAACATTGGCTGGCAAAACCTTTCCAAAGATTTGTAGAGTTGAAAGGATCCAGATTTGAACCCGAGACCACTGAAATGAATGTAGTCAAGTACTCACTGGTTTGGCAGTGCAGTCCTGAGTAGCCAGCAGCACACGAGCAAGTGTAACCATTCACAGCATCACTGCATGCACCGCCATTCTGACAAGGGTTGCTCGCACATTCGTCGATATCTGTCATGAGAGAGTGCGGAAAATAACATTGGCTGGCAAAACCTTTCCAAAGATTTGTAGAGTTGAAAGGATCAAGATTTGAACCCGAGACCACTGAAATGAATGTAGTCATGTACTCACTGGTTTGGCAGTGCAGTCCTGAGTAGCCTGCAGCACACGAGCAAGTGTAACCATTCACAGCATCACTGCATGCACCGCCATTCTGACAAGGGTTGCTCGCACATTCGTCGATATCTGTCATGGGAGAGTGCGGAAAATAACATTGGCTGGCAAAACCTTTCCAAAGATTTGTAGAGTTGAAAGGATCAAGATTTGAACCCGAGACCACTGAAATGAATGTAGTCATGTACTCACTGGTTTGGCAGTGCAGTCCTGAGTAGCCAGCAGCACACGAGCAAGTGTAACCATTCACAGCATCACTGCATGCACCGCCATTCTGACAAGGGTTGCTCGCACATTCGTCGATATCTGTCATGGGAGAGTGCGGAAAATAACATTGGCTGGCAAAACCTTTCCAAAGATTTGTAGAGTTGAAAGGATCAAGATTTGAACCCGAGACCACTGAAATGAATGTAGTCATGTACTCACTGGTTTGGCAGTGCAGTCCTGAGTAGCCAGCAGCACACGAGCAAATGTAACCATTCACAGCATCACTGCATGCACCGCCATTCTGACAAGGGTTGCTCGCACATTCGTCGATATCTGTCATGGGAGAGTGCGGAAAATAATATTGGCTGGCAAAACCTTTCCAAAGATTTGTAGAGTTGAAAGGATCCAGATTTGAACCCGAGACCACTGAAATGAATGTAGTCAAGTACTCACTGGTTTGGCAGTGCAGTCCTGAGTAGCCAGCAGCACACGAGCAAGTGTAACCATTCACAGCATCACTGCATGCACCGCCATTCTGACAAGGGTTGC
Organism: Astropecten irregularis; assembly: GCA_963971285.1. Classification (NCBI taxonomy): domain Eukaryota; kingdom Metazoa; phylum Echinodermata; class Asteroidea; order Paxillosida; family Astropectinidae; genus Astropecten; species Astropecten irregularis. The sequence continues at coordinate 14,110,742 of OZ020252.1, read as the reverse complement.
TCGCACATTCGTCGATATCTGTCATGAGAGAGTGCGGAAAATAACATTGGCTGGCAAAACCTTTCCAAAGATTTGTAGAGTTGAAAGGATCAAGATTTGAACCCGAGACCACTGAAATGAATGTAGTCATGTACTCACTGGTTTGGCAGTGCAGTCCTGAGTAGCCAGCAGCACACGAGCAAGTGTAACCATTCACAGCATCACTGCATGTACCGCCATTCTGACAAGGGTTGCTTGCACATTCGTCGATATCTGTCATGGGAGAGTGCGGAAAATAACATTGGCTGGCAAAACCTTTCCAAAGATTTGTAGAGTTGAAAGGATCAAGATTTGAACCCGAGACCACTGAAATGAATGTAGTCATGTACTCACTGGTTTGGCAGTGCAGTCCTGAGTAGCCAGCAGCACACGAGCAAGTGTAACCATTCACAGCATCACTGCATGCACCGCCATTCTGACAAGGGTTGCTCGCACATTCGTCGATATCTGTCAGGGGAGAGTGCGGAAAATAACATTGGCTGGCAAAACCTTTCCAAAGATTTGTAGAGTTGAAAGGATCCAGATTTGAACCCGAGACCACTGAAATGAATGTAGTCATGTACTCACTGGTTTGGCAGTGCAGTCCTGAGTAGCCAGCAGCACACGAGCAAGTGTAACCATTCACAGCATCACTGCATGCACCGCCATTCTGACAAGGGTTGCTCGCACATTCGTCGATATCTGTCATGGGAGAGTGCGGAAAATAACATTGGCTGGCAAACCTTTCCAAAGATTTGTAGAGTTGAAAGGATCAAGATTTGAACCCGAGACCACTGAAATGAATGTAGTCATGTACTCACCGGTTTGGCATTGCAGTCCTGAGTAGCCAGCAGCACACGAGCAAGTGTAACCATTCACAGCATCACTGCATGCACCGCCATTCTGACAAGGGTTGCTCTTACATTCGTCGATATCTGTCATGGGAGAGTGCGGAAAATAACATTGGCTGGCAAAACCTTTCCAAAGATTTGTAGAGTTGAAAGGATCAAGATTTGAACCCGAGACCACTGAAATGAATGTAGTCATGTATACTCACTGGTTTGGCAGTGCAGTCCTGAGTAGCCAGCAGCACACGAGCAAGTGTAACCATTCACAGCATCACTGCATGCACCGCCATTCTGACAAGGGTTGCTCGCACACACGTAGATATCTGTCATGGGAGAGTGCGGAAAATAACATTGGCTGGCAAAACCTTTCCAAAGATTTGTAGAGTTGAAAGGATCAAGATTTGAACCCGAGACCACTGAAATGAATGTAGTCATGTACTCACTGGTTTGGCAGTGCAGTCCTGAGTAGCCAGCAGCACACGAGCAAGTGTAACCATTCACAGCATCACTGCATGCACCGCCATTCTGACAAGGGTTGCTCGCACATTCGTCGATATCTGTCATGGGAGAAATTTACTAATTTCTAGATAAATAAACCATTTCAGGCGGAACAGTTTTAACGGCTTATTTCTACTACCGCCATATTCATACCATGTAAGATATACGTAAATCTGTGAACATTTCTGTTTTGGTTTCTTACTAAAGTATATGATACTACCTTTAAAGGTATAATACATGATTGGTAACGGTCACAGTGCAGCACTCACAGTTTGTCTGATCCAGCATGTACATGAAATAATAAACCTGTGCAAATTTGAGCCAATCAGACATTCTGGGTCACGAGAAAATAGCGAAAACGCGACTCATTTTTTTCTTATAAAGTATAAAAAGATCTTAGATTTGATCTTACCTCGAGATCAAATCTGTTTTCGGTCTTAGTTTCACTAATTTCGGGCGGAAATATTGTGACAGTATGTTTCTACCAGCACTATCTTCATACCCTGAAAGTTATATGTAAATTTATGGAAATATCTGTTTGGGTATGTTACCAATCCTGTACTTTATCCTTTAATACTAAACTGAGGTAATTGGAAGATTGTTAAGTGGCTCTCGATGTTGGCCGGAAAGTAGCAAAGTAGCAAGTTTCGCGGGCTGCGGTCTGCTTAAGAATTTTGTTTATACGGTATCAATCTTTGGTCACACACAGAAGTGAGTGACTTGTGCTACATCTGCGGCCAAGCTACTTCTAATATAAACGATTGCATACACATAAAGCACACTTACCGGACATAGTTGGCACCATTTTGGGCATTCCCTAAAAAAAAATAGAAATGGTTAAAGCTTTACTGTTATCAAATTTGAGAAAGGGGGTGAAAGTGCTTTTAAAATATTGCTTAATACAAAAGTTCTGACTTTATAAATTTATATTTTTATTTAAGGGCTTAATTTTGATCAAAAAGTTACAAAATCAGTATGATTGTATACCCCGCCCCCAAAGAAGTCCCCCTTTGGAACCAATCCACGCAACAATAGCGTGTGACGTCACTTACAGAACTATAGCTTGCACCACAGTATTCTGCGTGGCGTTCTGCTAGTGACGTAAGCGATATTTCTCATCACGAAAAGTGGGGGATAAATTATGGGTATAAAATACCTCCATTTTCTGTGATGCAATTATTTTGTTTTAGCACAAACAATGATAGACAGTTTGGGTTTTATAACAATACAGATATATTTAACTTCATACGTGTTTTGATTACAGTAAATCTTTAAGATTATTGAATGTGTATTGTCTGTGGTTACAGTGCTCGGCGCCGAGAGTATACGCGAAGCTATTCAATATGTAATTTTTGGCGTTAATCTCGCGTACTTCTGCGTGCTCGGCGTATTGTTATACGTAAAGCCCCTTTCACGCCGGGCCTACGTAGAGTTGCGTATCTTGTACGCCGAAATATTAAGGCTGCGTAGGTGAGTCTGCGTAGATGTGCGTAGTGTAATGGCGTATGGTTGCGTACCCTGTGCAGAGGCAACGCGTACCTACCATTATAATATAATTGGCGTACAGGCGCGTAGGATTGCGTATAACAGACGGAGGGTAGCGTACAGTTGCGTAGGCATGGCGTACAGTAGCGTAGTGTTGCGTAGACTTGCGTCAAAACTGCGTACGTCCGGTGCCCAGAGCTCTACGCCAAGATTACGCGAAAAAAATAAACATGTTTAATTGTTTACGTACATGTCGCGTACTCCTTCTACGTACTCGCTGTGTTGTAACGTAAGCCAGCGTAGACTAGCGTGGGAACTGCGTAGGGCAGCGTAGTCTCTATGCAACTCTACGCAACTGTACGTAAGGCCTGGTGTGAAAGGGGCTTAAGGCAGTGTTATGCAGCGTCGTCGCTACGTAGTCCCCTCCCCCACCCACCCCCGTAGAACCGCCCGTGGACCCTATAATCTCCCCCTTAATTCCTCTCCCCCCCCCCCTCCCCTGTCATCCCTTTTTAACATTTGGTTCTCCTTCCCCATTTTAGTCATATTTAAGGGGGGGGGGCTGCAAGAGATGTGCCCAATTGCTATTCAACCTAATTAACATCATGGCAGTATGAACATATTATTTTGAAGTATGGCAAATAACGCATGCATAACCGATGGTAACAAGGGAAGAATATAGCCAGACTGAAACGATTGTTAATTTTCAGAAATGGCACGTGGTGCTGGTTACTCTTAGTTAAAGGTACACGCCGGCCTCGTTGCGCTTTTTTGGGCGCTTTTTGGCGCCAATGAATTCCTTTATCATGACTAGAAAGGTCTTCCAAAAGTAGAATAGAACATTCCACACAAATAAACGGTAAAATTGAGCCGTTTTCATGATAAATACGAAAAACCGTAAGTCACGTGGGTTTTCTGAGTCAAAATTTTGACTCAGAAAACCCACGTGATCATGTGTTAGTTTCACTTCTAGTCGTTTAAAAGCTTTGTTTACTATACACAATTTAGTCAACTTTTTGTTTAACGGCTGGTTTTCTTTTAACCAAACCTTAACTGTTCGACCTGGGTATTTCCTTTTTAAAATTAAGAATTTCCAACGCGATAAAGCAACATTTACATGCCAAATTTAGAATTTATAAAAGACCGGTAACTGCGGGTGCCTTACCACCTCCGCAGACAAAGCCCGTGGGGTCTTGCGACGCATTCAGCCCGTGGCATGGGCCCGTGTAGTGCCAGTGCGGTCCACGCACCCCGTACGTGTAGCATTTTTGATGGGAGACCGTGCGTCGAGTCACTCACCCGGTCTCCGTTGCATTTGGGGGGGGGGGGGGATTTTCGAGCCGCGGAGCAAGAATCGAAAGCCTCGATATAATTTCTTGTCATATATGAAAATCATTTTATGCCATCAAAACCTATTTGTGTGATTCTCAAAATTATATTGTGTGTATTATGTGGAAATCGTTTTGGTCCCTCGAAAATTGTTTCATCGATCATGCCCTCAAAATCCTTTGCGTCCCAGCCGTCAACTCACAAACATTACATCAACTCGCAATCGTTGCGTCAACTCGCAAATGTTGCGTCAACTCGCAAACATTACGTCAACTCACAAACATTACGTCAACTCGCAAACATTGCAATAACTCGCAAACATTACGTCAACTCGCAACATTGCGTCCCAGCCGTCAACTCACAAACATTACGTCAACTCGCAATCGTTGCGTCAACTAGCAAACATTGCATCAACTCGCAAACATTACGTCAACTCGCAAACATTGCATCAACTCACAAACATTTTGTGAATAATTCTGAAAAGCCTTATGTTTTCAACAGACAGACGGATTCGCCTAATTCAGTAATTGTTTATGTTTTGCCTATGATTTTTCCATCGTGTACGGCTTGAACGTACGTGTATCGCGTTCCTGGAATTCTCATACGACAGCTGCAACATTTTAGTCACAGCTATGGGCACCAGTCTAAAACCATTGGTGTGTCACATCCTTCTAACACTTGTTACGGCTGGAAATGCGTATACGCTAACCTTTGACCTTATTTTGATTTCCGTTAATTAACCCTAATTAAACGACTTATTTCTGATTTTTTTTTCACGAAAACCTTCATCAAGTGTTCCAGAAATATTGTGTTATACTCTTCACTCTAAATTTTTTTGGACTTCGAAGCCGGCGTGTACCTTTAATTTAACATTTCACTTCATCACATCACGGTCACTTTTTCAAGCATTGTGTTGTTCTTGAAACAGTTAGTGTAGTTGATTACATGTAAGAACCTTTTTGTTTGTTTATATGAACATCGAAAACCAAACTGAGATCAACCCTTCGGGTTGTTTTCCATTTGTTTTTGTTTGTTTGTTTGTTTGTTTGTTTGTTTGTTTTTTTTTTTTTTGGGGGGGGGGGGTTTGGCGCCGACGCATGCCTTTTTGTAGGCCATTGTAAGCATAGATATATTGGAAGGTTGTCTATCGTGATATTTTATAGTGGCTTCCGACTGCCAAACGAACAAAGATAGTTGACTATTGGGGTCACCACCAACATAGGGCTGGATGGCTCAGTTGGTAGAGCGCCTGTACGGTGTTCAGGAGGTCGCCGGTTCGAATCCCGCTCCAGTCAATTTTTCTTTGTTCACTTTTCAATGACTTAACATCTCAGTCAGTTTCCCTTGTGGTTATTTTCACGAATATGTGATATTTTATAAATAGACTATTTCATGGCTTACGTCATAAAATGGCGGCGGGTTCAGGCAATTCCGTGTTAAAAGCTGGATGGCGAGGACATTTGCCTGTGAATGGATCTTATTTTGTCCGTACCGCCTCCATGGTCAAGATATCAGTTGTGTATGTAAATAATCATGCAACTATGCATGGCCTATTTAATTTCTTATGCTGCGTGCAACCAGCTGTCAGAATAAACCGAGTAAAACAACACCCATACGGTGTATTACCATGTACGTGCATTATCAATACCACATGACATACAACGCGGCCTGTAAATTTGTGTTCAACAATGACATTGCGGGCAAGAAGCTAATATGCCTAACTACAGTTAGCGGCATGACTGTTGTTTATACACAAATGAATACACCCCGTGCCTGGCTGTATAATGACGTGCGTGACCATTGGTCAAAAGTCTGCGAACATTGGGTGCATTCGTTTAGCTCCCCCGGGTCGACACCAGCCAACCTCGTCCCCATTCTCTCGCTTGTTTTGTGCAGTATAGCACGACCATTCCCAGTAAGGGTAGACCCGTGTTAACTACACGAATGCACCCTTTGTAAATCACCTCCCTTGGAATTACATGTTCGTGTGCTCCAACCCTTCCAAAGTTGCATATAACGTTGCACCACCTGGCCAGTTGGGATGATAATGAGACATTTGCGAGAAGCAGCATAAAATGGACACAATTTCGGAGAGAAAAAACCTCACCAATGGCCTTTCTCAAAGCCTAGCTCCGGCTCAGGCTCCGGCTTCGTCTCAGTAATCCATATGGTGAAAATACATAAGGTTGTGTTTTTTCATTAAAGCCGAAGTTTTATTTTCTTTTTCAAACCAGAGAAAAAGCTTTCAAACCCTTGCCAAAAGCATCTATTTTGATACCCGTTATTTTAGAATGGATTCAGGGAATGGAGCCGGAGCCGAATCCGAGCTTTGAGAAAGGCCCCTGGTCTGAGCACGAACGGCAGAGAGCCTCGCATAGACGTGCGTGGCAGCGGGAGTGTATCGGCTATGGTGTACTACACCACAATTCATTAAATAACAGTGTAATATCATACTTTGGTTTTTGTCAAAGAAATAGGTTCACGGGCATAAATATCAAGGAAAATACAGTTACTCTGGTCATTGTGTGAAAAATTCAGTCCCATACGGTCCCCCATTTTGGAGAAAATAATGGAAAACGGCCACAGTATTTTTTAAAGTCTTTTCTCTTTTATTTTGAAATACCTTCGGTCACTGGTTTTACTCTTATTCTGGATAAATTCAGCATTTCAGGCAAACAAAATTTAACGGTGTGTTTCTACCATCACCATCTCTAATTCTGCAAGTTATAGGTAAATCTGTGAAAATTTCTGTTTCGGTATGCTACCAAAGTATAATACCACCTTTAAAGGGAGCATAGGATTTGCTAAGATGTGCGTTTTGGCTGAATTTGGTACATATATAGAAGTGAAGGTCTTAAACTTCCTTACAAACGTTGTTTCATGTACCTTTTTACCAGGCGCGGTTCTACTAGGGGGGGCTTTAGCCCCCCACAAATGTTGTCTAGCCCCCCCCCCCCCCCCCCCCCAAAAAATGCAATTGAAAAAAAATTGAAAATACTGGATTTTTTTCAGGTATTAAGCGCCAATTCCATAAAAATAAAACGCGTTGTGTAGGCGTTGTATATGCATGTTTTTCGACCCCTAACAAGACATACTACATGCTCCCTTTAAAGGTGGCATTATACTTATACTTTTCAATGACCAGTGTTTGGGGGCACACTCCCATATAATTATGTCTGTGCACAAACGTATATAAACTTACTTCAGGATCAACCCCCCCCCCCCCCAGGTATGGGGACTTGCCTACGAGCTGCATGCAATAGTATAAAACAAACCAGCATAGTTCTATCCCATGCTCATTTCAAAAGGAACGTTGGAATAGCATGTCGGACGCACTAATGGGATGGGACATTAATGATAACAAAATAAATGTAAGCCTATGTGCAACAGACCAAAAGAACCTATGCAGCTTTCTATACACCATTCAGTCAATTTAAAATCATCAAATAACCACAATGGTTTAAGTCATTGCAAAGTGAATAAAGAGGAATTGACCGGAGCAGGATTCTAACCAGCAACCTGGTATTCTGGAGATTGCTGGTTCGAATCCCTTCCCAGTCAATTTTTCTTTGCTCACTTATCAATGACCAGTTAAAATAAATATTGATGGGGTCAGTCCGTACGTTTTATTACCGTTTCGAGATCACATTGAACATGAGACTGCCCCTCTGTTTTAAATGCACCTTGATCAAACTATAAAGTACTGTATCTTTAATTGTTTTCTTAAGTATTTTAAAGGAAAAGTAGGGCTACGTGATTTGTTTTTACTCATCTGCACGATTTTGCTTCTGAGATCTTCCTTAAGATGTTGACAGAGGAATCAAGTGAACTTATTAAATCAGTGCACATGCACTCAGGACAATAATAATAATATTGAAAAGGGTAAAGCTTCACGTTGGCTTACCTTCCAAATGTTTTGTATCTCTGGACCGCAGTACACGCATGCTGCATCCTGGCTGGCGGCTCCCGACTCCTCCATAGTTAAACTGCTCAAAAAGCACTCCCCAGTCTCGGCTCGGTAGGAGACGGAACGGCAGCCGGAACGGGCCATGCACTGCATAAGACACTTGCTCTTGGACCGAATTTCACGGAGCGTGGCCAGGGTGCCTTCACCGGCCAAACAGACACCCGGCTGGCACTTGGCTTTGAGCGATCGGGCCACCAACGAGGACTGCTCGCCTAATGCCCATGCCACGCCGACGGATAAACACAACAACGTGAAAACAATCGGACGCGCAGTGTAAAAACCCATGACTCGGATGATACAAGACCTACAAATTCTGAAGTTTGTATTCATTCGACGGAATGGCTTGTGTCTTGAACTGCGAATGGTGAAAATAGTGTCAAAAACGGGCTGAAATATAGCAGTACAAATTAGCTGCTGGTGACCACTGTCAATAATATTGCTCTTCAAATTAATTTGAAATTTCAAGGTGAATTCGTAATAATTGGCGGCGTCTGCTCCCTTGCGTAGACTATCAATTTGCAAGCGCGTGCTTTTTCGCCATCAATAACAAAACGTGTTTTGCTCGCGCCAACGCTTTGGCGTTATTGAATTCTAGGCGGGTAATTTCTCATGGCGAGCTCGGTTGCATTGGCAACAGGTAACAAAACTATCTCTGTATGCTCACCTTTTTTCCCCGGTACTTTCTTTTTGGTTCTTTTGTTACATGCACTAAGTGAGTTTCCCGCGCAGTTTTTCGCTTTTAAAGGTATGATACAATGATTGGTAAAGGTCACAGGACAGCACTCGCACTTTGTCTGATCCAATATGTGCATGAAATAATAATCCTGTGAAAATTTGAGCTCAATCGGACATCTATAAGTCACGAGAAAATAGCGAAAGCTCGGCTAAATTTTTCTCATACAACATAAAGAATGGTTTTGATCTTACCCCGAGATCAAAACTGTTTTCGGTCTTTGTTTTACTAATTTATGGATAAATACACCATTTCAGGCGGAAATATTTTAACGGTAGGTTTCTACCACCACCATCTCCATACCTTGTAAGTTATACGTAAATCTGTGAACATTTCTGTTTGGGTATGTTACCAATCCTGTAGTGTACCTTTAAGCTTGCTGATATAGAATTCGGCACCTAGCTTATTTTCTATTTTGATTTCAAACACTATACGGATTCGTTTTGTGATAATGCGATATTATAAGCAAAGATGGTTCCCATTGGGCCTTTCTCACCACTGGACCATCTTTCAGCCCATTGTCTCTACACACGCTTGGGTTTCGACATTGAGCTGAAAGGTGACTCAAACTCTCTGACTCTCTAGAGTCTAATCTATCACCTTCTTCTGGTCATTTATGTTTATACGCCATTGTTCGTGTATTGTTTTATGGACTATATCCATTCCACTCGACGTCTTTTTCGTACAAAACTATTCCATATCGCGTCGAAATCATCCGAATCGCTGTTCGCTTCATGCTGATGAGCTGAGGAGTCAACGAATATTAAACGAGTTATTGCTTTAGCAGTAGGGCTTTGTGCAGTTCTTTTTGTGCATTGGAGATCGACTGTTGGATTGTTGTTCTTTTCAAGGCATTCAGATGCATAGGGACACATTTCACATAAACATTTGTAGAATCCGAAAGTAGACATTGACATTTTTCATGACTTATTTGACTTATATTTGACATGACTTATAAGACTTATTTACGCCCAGAAGAAGCATACGCTGTTTTGTTTTTGTTTTTTTCAATAAACATTTTAGTGTCAATGAATGTATAGATTTCTTTGAGTTAGGAGAGCCCGAAGTTTCGATCTTAAACAGGATCTTTCTCAAAGGATTTCAAGTCATTGCTTTGATTGAGCAGATTGCAGCAGTTTATTACTGGTTGAATATATCACATTTGTTCCAAAAATTATGTTGAATTTATAGCTTAAAATGTAAGAACAAACAAACGTCAATGACACTTGCTCATCTGAATTTTCTGCTACCGAAATTTCAAAGAAACTCGCCATCACATATTTTATTATAAAAGCATATCAAACCAAGGGAAAGGCAAATGGCGCCCTCTAGAATATGACTGTATACGTGAATATTTTATAACATGCAAATTCACATCTTTATAATTGCAGATGCAGTGATATTTTCCTAAGGGCATTGCCTTCTGCTGGTTCATGTGCATTTGGGATCACGAGGAATGGAGTCGCCAATGTTTATGCCACTGGTGAGTTAGAGATTAATTTGAAATACATGTAGTCCCACACTTTTCAATGGGAATGAGGAGGGGTGGCATCTCAAATGCGCATGTGCGATAATTATAATGGTGGCGCATTAACTACAAACGTGTATAGGTCAAAACGCCAGGGTTTGTCTCTTCCATTGAAAGGTGTTGGTTTGCCTCCCCGAATTGATCCTCATATCCCTGTCTCATTATCTCATTAATTCCAAAGACTAACATCACTCTATAAGGCTATTTACATACGCCTGCTTCGAGGCACTCTCCAAGAACTTGCAAGAAGATTATAACATTCATCTTTACATTTTTATTTCATTTCATTGGGATTGTGAAAAATGCCAGAAAAAGAATAATTTTTGTGCAACCGACACTTTCCTTTTGTATAAAATGGCGCAGGCCCACACTAAGGTCGCCGTGCAAGTTGCCTGTTCTAACGGGATTGCGTCGTTCGATACGGCCTTGAGAATCACTTTGTTCTGTCTATTATTTCACCTGACTTCAAATTCTTGTATACTGAGAACTCCAATATTGGTTTGAATTGCTTTTTATATACGTTTCCAGATTATTAACGTATAGTAAGAAAAGTCATTAGGTAGTTCATAATAAAGGTCAAGGCCATATTATTTGAAAACAACTGTTGCGAG